>CM046453.1:13834030-14509030 GCA_025506515.1 Flaveria trinervia
TTTTCATATACGGTTCGACGGGTTGAACCGGTCCGACCATCGGACCGGTAAGACGTCCGGTTCATTCTCCGGTCCGATTTTATAAACATTAATCGGAAGATAGCCCTTTGATACGGCTGCATGGCAAAGTTCTTCGGTGGACCCAACTAAATCATGTTATATTTAACTTTGTATTTAACAAAATAACTTTTTTTTCAATACTCCATCTATAAAGAAAGGTGGCACTCTACTTCACACAAGTTACAAAACCACACACACAAAGTTTCTCGCTTCTTGTTAGTTTTATGAATACCAATATGATAGTTACAAAGTTTCAAAGTATAGCCGGTTGTAAGATGTAGTATAAGTATCTCATGTTCTTGTATCTTTTGAATATGCTTTGTAACACTTGTAATAGAACGTAGAGAAAGCAATATATTGCATTCTTGAAAACCAAATACTTGTGTTCTCTATGTTCTGTCTCTTGCATTACTTGTGTTCTTAGTATCTCAACTTGGTTAATCCAGTTTACTGTTTGATTAAAGTTTAGTTAATCTCCTCTTTGTGTTGTTGTGTTGTAACTTACACCCTTCAACGATCCTGCATTTGGTATCAGAGCATTTCAGGCTCTTGATATAAGATCTCACCGTCTTAAAGATCCCTCAAACACACAAATACTAAACTTTTCAAATGGCAGCCATTTCCAAAACTGATATGGAAACTGGAACCATAAACAAGTCCCCACTGATCACTCTTGATGAGTTTGATACCTGGTGTTTAAGAATGAAAGGTTTCATCAGGTCTCTTGATTGAAGAATGTGGGAGTCTATTGAAAATGAAGATAGGAAGAGAGTAGAGATAGACAGAAAAACCATGATAGCCCTTCAAACTGCCATTCCAAACTCTGTGTACAGAGGTTTCAAGAAGTGCAAAACAACCAAGCAGCTCTGGGATGCACTGAAACTGATGTATGAGGGTTCCTCTGAAGCCAAGGAGAACAAGAAGGATCTCCTGAAGCAGTAGTTTGAAAACTTCACCTTCAAAACAGGTGAAACCATGACTCAACAGTATTTTAGGTATGTTGAGATTGTGGATACCCTAGTGGATGGAGGAGTTTCTCTTGAAAACAGAGACATTGTAAGGAAGTTCATGTTCTCACTTCCTAGGCAATGGACACACTACTGTGTGGTGATCAAGAGAACTGAAAATCTCAAAACTCTACTCTGATAGAGTTATATGGGATTCTCAGTGGCTACCAGATGGAGATGAACATACAAGGTTCATCTGGCATCTCCAACAATCAAATGGGTTCAGCCCTACATGTGATTGAAAGGAATAGCGTAGAACCCAAACATCATCTCTTATGCTACCCTGACAATTCACCAAAGGGTCCTTTCATCACCTTCCTAGAGACACCAAGGGAGAACTACACTCAAGAAAGCCCATTCCAAGAGACAAGCTCTTCTTAAGCTTTTGTGTCTTCTGATGAAAGTTGTGGCAACTTTCTTTTCACTCTTGAAGACCTGGACTATATCCATCCAGATGATCTGGAATATATGGAAATAGTCCAGCAGATGGCTCTTCTCACTCACAGAGCCAAGAAGTTCTACAAGAGGACTGGAAGGAGTTTCCAAGCAATGCAACCAGTGGAAAGTTTGGACTGGACAAACGCAAAGTCAAGTGTTACAACTGTAACTTGATGGGCCATTTTGCCAGAGAGTGTAAGGCACCTAGAACAAATGGTGGCCAAACACAATCCAGACCAAACTACACTGACAAAGCTCTCTAAAATGAGAAGTCAAAGCAGCAAGCTGCTATTGCTATTGAAGAATGAGGCTTTAACTAGAGCTTTCAGGTGGAAGATGCTTCTCCAAACCAAGCACTACTGGCTGATCATGATGAAGCCAAGGTATTAGAACATCTCTGTACTCCTGAATGCATTGCTAAAGTTAACAGATACAGGTCCTACAAGTTAGAACTGAGATCTGACCTTGAGTCCTTAAAAATTTTAAAATCTGATTTTAGAAAGTCTGAAAATGATTATAAACTGAAGATAGAGGACTTAGAGAAAACCATTTCAGTTCTAAAACATGAACATATAGATTTTAGGACTCAAATCAAAGATCTCATAACCAAGTTAACTGAGTGCCAGGCTGAGCTTGTGATCAGCAAAGCCAGGGCAGAAAAGGTGTTCTTGAAGAAGAGACCTTCAAGAACATGATATCCTCATCCCTGCACAACAAAGTGTGCTATCAAAACAGGCAGGGATTGGGATCCAATGAGATAGCTCCTCCACACACAATCTTGTCAGTAAGATCTCCTAGGTGTGAAACTATGAAGATGAGCTTCCTCTCATAGATCCTATGAGTGAAGAGGAAGGATAAGAAGAGATAGTGAAGAATCCATCTGAGAGAGTGAAGAGGAGGATTCCAAGAAGGGCCACTATCCTTCTGAGGAGAAAAAGAAGACTGTGATGACCAAGTCCATGAAAAAGAACTTGATCAGAAAGAGCAAAAGAAAGGCAAGGAAGGCTCAAGAGATCAAGGCTACTTTTGACTCTAAGCAGAAACAAGTTTTTATCTCTGTAGGGTTTAAAGTGGTAGGGACTGAAGACATCAACCAAAACTTTTCTGCTAAGAGTTCTGGTTCTTGTTCAACTCATCTCAGTAGCAAGAAGAAGGCTGATCTGCTATGTACCACTGCTGCACAGCCTGGACCATCAAACTCCAAGCACAGCCCTCAGCCCAAGAGGATTGTCTCATCATCTGTAAAGATGAAGGTGGAGAAGGGATATGACCAAAAACAGTCCTATTCCAAGGAAAAGCTCTTGTGAAGAAGAAGATAAATTGTGTCATCTGTGAAAGTACCACTCACATTGCCAAGGATTGTCCCTTCAATCCTAAAGGTACTGTCCATATGATCAAAACAAAGGCTTCAAAGAGTTCTAAGAAGATTCAAGCTTGGAAGGAAAACTTGTTTCCTTCGGAAGCTCTATGTCTAAGAAGAAGGGAAATGGAAAATTACCCTCGCAAGAGAAATTGGTCTCGGAAGAAAGGAGTTCTTCCGAAGCACTAAAGTCTGCTGCAGTGTCTGCAGAATCTTCCGAAGGTTCAGTCATCAAAACTTCTGAAGTTCCAAAAGCTTCCGAAGTTTTAAAGGTCAAGTCCAAGACTCCAAAGGTGGAGTGGATGTCTAAGAAAGACCAAGTGACTGAGAATTTTCCATCAATAACAGCTCAAGTTCCTCTTAGAACAACCATAGGATCTATTACTGTTGAATTACCTTCTGCAAATGAGCCCAAGACAAGCAAGGCTTGGGTTTCCAAATGTAACTAATCATTCTCTTTGTGCAGGGACAACTGAAGACAGACAAAAATGTCTGGATCATAGACAGTGGTTGTTCCAGGCATATGACAGTCAATAGGTCACTACTCCAGAACTTTGAAAGGATTGATGGAGGACCAGTTGCTTTTGGAGGAGATGAAGGTGGTTACATTTCTAGAAGGGGCAAGGTCACAAATGGTAAGCTCAGCATAGAAAAGGTAAACTTTGTTAAGGAGCTTGGATACAATCTTCTGAGTGTATCTCAATTTTGTGATCAGAGTCATAACATGCTCTTTACTAAGCATGAGTGCATTGTTCTTAAGCCTGGTGTGATCATTCCTCATGAGCATATCCTGCTTAGAGCCCCCAGGAAAGGAAACATGTACAAGATGGATTTGCAAGAAACCTCTCCTCTGGAGAAGTTTCATGCTTTTTCTAAAGCCAATAGTGATGAGTCTTTCCTATGGCATAAAAGAATGTGCCATGTAACTTTAAGAACATGAATAATTAATTAAGCATGATTTGGTAACGGGAATGCCAAAGAAAGAGTTTATAAGTGATGACCACTGTGTTGCATGCCTGAAAGGGAAGCAACATAAGGTATCTCACAAGCCTAAGGAAAAAAACTCCATCACTACACCCCTACACTTGTTACATATGGATCTCTTTGGCCCCACCAGTGTAATGAGTTTAGGAAGGACCTTATACTGTCTAGTGATCACAAATGACTTTACAAGATTCACTTGGGTTTTCTTCCTTAGAACTAAGGATGAGACTCTTGAGATTCTGAAGAATTTCATCTTAAAGATTGAGAATCAGTCTGATCACAAGGTCAAAGTCATAAGATGTGATCAAGGAACTGAATTTAAAAACCAAATCCTTGATACATTTTATGATGAAAAGGGTATTACAAGACATTCAGTGCTCCCAGGACTCCTAAGCAAAATGGTGTTGCTGAGAGGAGAAACATGACACTAATTGAAGCTGCAAGAACCATGCTGTCTGAATCTAACTACCCATCACCTTCTGGGCAGAGGCAGTCAACACTGCATGCTATGTGCAAAATAGAGTTTTAGTAGTTAAGACTCATGGCAAGACTCTTTATGAACTTTGGCACAAGAGGAAACCTTTCATTGGTTCTCAGGTCATTTGGATGTCCTTGCACCATCTTGAATACCAAAGATCAAATTGCCAAGTTTGCTGAGAAATCAGATGATGGACATTTTGTTGGATACTCTTCCAAGCTAAGGCTTATAGAGTGTACAATCTCAGAACTAGAATTGTTGAGGAGTCAGCCAATGTGACTTTCAATGAACACACACCCTGTGTTGTTGGTTCTGGTCCAGATTGGTTATTTGATCTTGATTTAGTTACCAACTGTTTTAACAAATCTTGTGAGTATGTTTCAGGATCTGCAGAATATTTAAATATAGGTGATCCTGATCCAGATTTGAGCTAGGAAGACCTTCAAGTCATACATCTTCAGCTCCAGTTGGAACTACTTCTGCAAATGAGGTTTCTATCAGCACAACAATGACAAACTCAGCTGATACATCTGGTATGCCTTTAAATTCCAGCTCAGAGGCTCTATAACCAGATAAGAACACCTCAACTGTGGAAGACAACAATGGTGATGGTGACAGTGACCAAGAATTTCTTGATGCTACTAACCACACCATTGATGAGAACATCAATGATGTCACACACTGCTTGATCAAGTTTCACTTGAAAAGTGTGCTGATGTGTGGGAGAAACATCCATGCCAGATCTAAATTTCTCTAATTTAGATCTTTCTCACAACTTATTGTGATCCCTCAGCTTAGGATCCACAAGTCTCACCCTACCACAAACATCATTGGAGATGTTGTTTAGGGGTAAAGACAAGAGGACAAACCCATGAAGCAAATGCTTGTATTCACTCTTGTTTTCTATCCCAGATAGAGCCAAAGAAAGTTGATGAAGCTCTAAAGGATGGAAGTTGGGTTGAAGCTATGCAACAAGAGCTGTTTTAATTCAAAAGGCAGAAAGTTTGGAACCTTTGTCCTCTTCCTTCTGGGAAGACTACCATTGGAACCAAATGGGTGTTTAGGAATAAGAAAGATGATAAAGGCATCATCATCAAGAACAAAGCTAGACTGGTTGTTCAAGGATACAAACAAGAAGAAGGGATTGACTACACTGATGTCTTTGCTCCAGTGGCAAGATTAGAAGTTGTTAGGATATTCCTGGCATTTGCTGCATCCAAAAACTTCAAGGTCTTTCAGCTTGATGTCAAGTGTGCCTTTTTGTATGGAGTGATAGATGAAGAGGTTTATGTCAAACAGCCACCTAGTTTTGTAGATCCTGATCATCTTGATTATGTCTGCAAGCTTGACAAAGCTCTCTATGGGCTGCATCAGGCACCCAGGAAATGGTATGAGACACTATCTGAGTATCTTTGTAAACATGGATACAGGAGAGGTACTATAGATAGAACTCTCTTCATCAAAGGACAAGGAAAAGACATATTTCTAGTTCAAGTATATGTGGATGACATCATCTTTGGTTCAACTAATCCAAAGCTCCGCAAAGACTTTGAGAAGCTGATGAAAGACAGATTTGAAATGAGTGCCATGGGGGAACTCAATTTCTTTCGGGGAATTCAAGTGAAGCAAGTTGAAGATGACATCATAAGTCAGTCAAAGTATGTTCAAGACATACTTAAGAGGTTCAACATGACTGACTGTAAGATTGCTAAGACACCCATAGCTAGGAACCACTCCCTTGGTCCTGATCTTGAGGGGGAGTGTGTAGATGAGCACTTATACAGGGCTATGATTGGGTCTCTTATGTATCTTACTGCTAGCAAGCCTGATATCATGTTTGCTACTTGCATCTGTGTAAGATATCAAGCCAACCCTAAGATGTCTCACCTTATCACTGTCAAGAGGATTCTAAGATATCACAAAGATGCATCAACACTTGGTTTATGGTATTCCAAGAATCCTGACTTCAATCTGTATGCCTATACAGATAGTGATTATGGTGGTTGCAATATGACTACAAAGTCTACATCTGGGGATGTCAATTTCTTGGTGGAAGGGTTGTCTCATGGCAATGCAAGAAACAATCCTGTGTCTCTGCATCAACTGCTAAAGCTGAATACATTGCTACCGCAAGCTGCTGTGCTTAAGTACTTTGGATTCAAATCAGATGCTGGACTATGGGTTAAACTTCAAGGAGACTCCCATTCATATAGACAACAACAGTGCTATCTTAATCACAGAGAACCCTGTGCAGCACTCAAGGACAAAGCACATCAATATCAGGTATCATTTAATAAGAGATAACTATAAAAAGGGATTAATTAAACTAGTCAAAGTTCACACAAATGAACAATATGCTGATCTGTTTACAAAGGCTTTTGATGAACAGAGATTTAAATATCTAATATCAGCTATTGGGATGATAAACTTATGAGTAAGCTTTTCTTAAAACTAATTCTTATTATTTCTTAAAAATTATGTGTGTCCTAAGTTGTCTAGTTCATCAGTTTCATAAGCTCATGTTTTCTTTGGATGAAAATTTCTTTTTGAAGACTTTCCTTAGATTTTTGAAAATTTCTGATACTTCGAAAGTTATGCTTTTAACTTCGGAAGCAAATCATGCCTTCAAAATAAATAATTGTCTAAGAAATTTACCTTCGGAAGAGCTTTCAAATTTATCTTCTGAAGCTTAAATACTTGTCTCAGACACTTACTTATTTTCAAGGACCATTTACTTCCGAAGCAAAATTAACTCTCGGAAGCTTTGTTGTTTTATATACAAAGCACTCAAGTTTTAATTTCTCTTCCGAAGCAAAATTCTCAAAACTCTCAGGAAATTCTTCCGAAGTCATTTTAGCTTCAGAAGCTTTTTAATTAATCCGAAAATAATTAACCTTAGGAAGCTTTTTGACTTCCAAGAAAACTACTTTTTGAGCAAAAGTAAACTACTTTTTCAGAGGTGGACCGACATCCGGATTTCAAAGTTTTTCCTCTTTCATTAAACTTTATCTGAAACCCTTTTCACATATAAACTCAACGGTTTTCCCCTCTTTCTATCATCTGCTCTTCCTCCAAACCTAAAACCCTAAATTTCTCTCTGAAATTTCTTTCTCTCTTTTTTTCGTCCTTAAGCTACTTCAAAATGGCCAACCTTGCTCACAGAAATGATCCCAACTTTACCATGCAGCTACACAGACAACACAATAAGGTTGCTCTGTTAAGCTCCGAGAAAGATCCTCATTTCTCAAAGGTTGCCATTTTCTAACTCTGTCAAACTACTTCACCTCCCTAAGCATTAATCCTCCACTCTATAAGGATCAGTTGCTTGAATTCTGGAAGACCTGCCAAGAGGTCATTATGGACGGGGAGAAGGCACTGTCTGCCATAGTGCAGGGGAAAACAATCTTCATCACTCCGGCCATCATCAATAGACATCTTCAGCTGGATGATGAAGAAGGTGCGGTGTTTTTCCCAAAGGAAGCTGTCAATCATTCCTTTGAGCAGATGGGATATGATGGAGATTTTTTTATAAAGACTTTTAGGAAAGGGAAGGTCTCATCCCAATGGAGATTCCTGCTTCATGTGGTCATCCACAGCTTATCAAACAAGCATGGTGGATGGGACCATATTCCTGAGGATCTTTCCTTCATAATCCATGGAATGGTTCAAGGGGTCAAATTCAGGTATTCTCAATTTGTTTATACAAATTTACTTGCTAATTTAGACTCCTTAGAGTATTACATGTTTTCTAGATATGTCCAGTACTTCTTAACTGTGAACTGGGCTCACAGTTGAGGGAAACAGGTAACACTCTTAAATTGGGACAGATGAAGCCCTGCATCTTTAAAATTCTGAGAAAGCCCACTGTTGGATTCTCTAGGGTAGAAACAGCCCTAGTCCCAAAAATGTTAGAGCTTATTGCTCAAGGTGACAACCTAGCAGCACAAGCTAGTGTTGAGCCCACACCTGCTTTCTCCCAACCACTCTCACAGCCTCAAATCACCATCACTTACCAAATAAAATCCAAACGAACCCCTGCTCAGGCTATTTAGTCTGTGGAGGCCCCCATATACTCACCCATACAGCAAGAAGCGGACACTGGAGCTCCACTTCTCTTGAGGAGCAGACCACTCCCATCTCTTCAAGAATCAGTGCTGAGGTTCCTCATGCTTAGCCTGATGAGCTCATTAGTCCAACTGCCTTAAGCCATCACTCTGAGTCTCAACACTCAAGTGATCAACCTTGAGGGGACAGTTACCATCCCCAGCCTATAGATCTCAACCAACCAATTTCCAACCTTGACTTCTATACTGATGAAGATCTAGGTTTCAGTGAGTATAATGAGTCTCTCTTCTTTTCCCCTACTCAAAGAGAGATGAATACTCCTGAGTCTCCTACATCTATCCCACATCAATCACCTACAACTAAGGTGGACACTCCTGAACCTGTTCAGGATGTCCATATGGAAGAGGCTCTCACTTCTGAAAGTGATTACATCATTAAGACCTCAACCATGGCAACTCAGCCTACTAACATCTCAACTGAGACTGCCAGTGAGTAGAGGAAAACCAGCAGCCAAGAACCTTAAGCTAGTGGTGAGAGAGAGGACTTTGGTCCAATCATCTTATCCCCCAATGAATCTTCTATGAAGATGAGGGGAATCTGAGACTACTGGTGCAAACACTGTCTAAAACATGCACTTACTTAGTCTCAAAGGTCAGTCACCTTGAATCTCAGGTGACTACCTTACACAACAGGATCAATGATCAGCAACTGAGATTTTATATCTTAGGAAAAATGTAAGGCCCCGTTCCCGGGACGCTTACAGCTGGTTCTCATCGCACATAAAACATATAATTACATTTGTATTTAATAAATCGCAGCGGAAAACTAAAACAAACTTTCATTTCCATGTAAATGCTTTTGCAACTAATACAACATTCATTACAAAAATAGTTTGTTCGCATTACAATGCAAAAACATTAATCAAAAGAATGCCATCCCAAAAGAGCTGAGTAGTCGCCCGTGCCATCCTCAGCAATCGTTACCTGCCAACTGGAAACACATCAAAGTCAGCGTTGCTGAGTGAGTTCTAGTTTTATAAATAAAACATACTTTACTTTCATATAAAATCGTTCGTTACTTTTACATGATCACACATTGTACATACACATAGATAATATCATTATTATCTTCTTCATTCGTTCATTCGTTCTTTCATTACCTTACTTGTGCATCGGACATCATCCATACCAATACCATGTGCTACACCCCGGTTAGTCGTAGCTACCGGGCCGAAGTCAACAAATGAACAGCTAAACGTATGCCACGGTACTAGGAGTAACCATCAGTCTTAGCTACTGGGCCGAAGTCAACGAATGAACAGCTAAACGTATGCCACAGTACTAGGGGTGAGAGGTAGAGGTTCTACATTCAGGGTCAATCACCAAGAAGGACCTGTTATCCGATGTGTGCAAAACGTTTCATTGTTCATTAATACATGCATTCATTCATCATGTTCCTCTTTCTTTATCTTTCACTTTACGTTACATAATACTTCGTTCATTCATCATAACAGGTAAAGCCATAGGAAAGATATTATACATCACACTAAGGAACATAAACATGCATCAACATCACATCATACAGGGCAACATCATACATACATAACATACAACATCATCACCCTCATCATGCCCAACATGCTTTCTAAGACCTCGATCGTCATCTTAAAAACTCTTATGGGAACCTTTACATCAAAACTTACATCTGCACTTTCCCCGAAAGTTAGAAGTCAATCTACACCTTCCTCGGTTCAACAGCCCTATTCGGGCGTATGGACACCCTTCAGTCGCATGGCCTCCATGCGACTGAACATCATGCGATTGAACTAATACGGATGAACACCTATGCGAATGAACATCCAGTCGTGCGAATGGACCTTCAGTCGCATGACCCCCATGCGACTGGCCCTCCAGTCATGCGAATGAACCCCAATCGTGCGAATGGACCCCAATCGCACCCTAATCGGCCGTATGGCCTCAATTCGGCCTCCAGTCGGTCGCCTAGCCCTAACTGATGCAGAATGCAGTTCAACCCGACTGCAGCCGAGGGTTTTCGGCCTCCAAACTCATCTAAACCCATTTTAAGCCTAAATCGACCATCCTAAACCTCAGGGATGCATACCATAACATTATACAAGCACAACCAAGCAAGAAATCAAGCCCCAAACGGGTCCTACGCATACATACACGCATACATATAGGTTTTCACCCAAAATGCGAAAAAGGGTTTTCAGATGTGTTCCAGCCCCAAAATCACTCAAAAACATATAAAAGAGGGGTCCTAGAACTCACCTAAACAAGCACAACGACAAGAGCTTCGATTCGGCTTGCTTCACGACGATTTTGGCGACCCGAACCGACACGAACCAACACTTTTTCTCTTTTTCCTTCTTTCTCTCTATTCTTTCTTTGAGAAGCTGAAATGTGGGTGTGGGGAGAGTGGGCTGCCCTCTCTACATATATCACCACATTTTCCAACTTTTCTTTGTTGGCGAGTTTGGTCCCTCGACTTTTGGACTTTATTTTCTTTTCTTTCGCCACCGGCTTCAAAATAATAAATATCGGGTGTTACAAGTCCACCCCCCTTAAATAGGTTTCGTCCCCGAAACCTGTTATTCGTCAAACAAACGTGGATAATGCTGCCTCATTTCTTCTTCAGTCTCCCACGTTGACTCGGATCCCTTCCTGTGCTTCCACTGTACACGCACAGGAGGAACCACTTCTATTTCGCAGCCTCTTTTCTTTACGATCGATGATTGCCACTGGTTGCTCCACATAGTTGAGCCTTTCATCTATTTCAATGTCCTCCAGTGGAACAATCATGTCTTCATCAGCTATACACTTTCTCAGATGAGATACATGGAATGTCGGGTGAATCCCACTTAACTCATCTGGCAACTCCAATCTATAGGCCACCTCCCTACCGAGCCATGATTCGGAAAGGGCCTATATATCTTGGGCTCAACTTGCCCCGCTTTCTGAATCTGATAATACCCTTCCAAGGTGAGACCTTCAACATAACCCGGTCACCCACCTGGAACTCAATTGGCCTACGTCGCTTATCGGCATACGACTTCTGTCTATCTTTGGCTGCCTTCATGAAGGCTTTAATCTTTTCAAGCTTCTCTATCGTAGCCTCGATTACCTCGACGCTCCCCAATTCCTTCTGACCAATATCACCCCAACAAACGGTGTTCTGCATCTCCTACCGTATAGCATCTCATATGGTGGCATACCAATACTAGCATGATAGTTGTTGTGTATGAGAATTCGGCTAACGGTAAGTGGTCATCCCAACTTCCACCAAAATCGATCACACACGCCCGGAGCATGTCTTCCAGGTCTGAATGGTCCTTTCTGACTGACCATCAGTCTGGGGATGATAAGCCGTGCTAATATGTAACCTTGTCCCCATAGCGTCGTGGAATTTCTTCCAAAATTTAGATGTAAACCGAGTGTCACGATCAGACACAATAGACACCGGCACACCATGATGAGTTACAATTTCCTTGATGAACAGTTCGGCCAACCTCTCAGATGAATACGTCTCGCGGATCTGTAGAAAATGAGCGCTCTTCGTCAGACGATCAACTATCACCCATATGGCATCATACCCTTTCGGGGTACGTGGCAGCTTCGTAATGAAGTCCATGGTGATGTGCTCCCATTCCATTCTGGTATATCCAAAGGTTGTGTCTTCCCATACGGCTTTTGGTGCTCGGCCTTCACTTGTAAGCAAGTAAGGCACTTACTCACATATTCCACCACGTCGCGCTTCATACCCGACCACCAAATCTTTCTTCATGTCATGGTACATTTTCGTGGCACCAAGATGAATGGAGTATCGAGTCTTGTGGGCTTCATCCATTATTTTCACCCGTAGATCCCCAAAACGAGGAATCCACACACGCTGAATCAAGTTCTAACACCGAGTGTGTTTTCACCCAATTCCCCAACCAGACCTCTCATTCTTTCCGAGTAAGGTGATCTTCTTTCAATGCCTCATCTTGAAACTCCTTAACTTGCTTCATCACATCGGAGGTCATGATTAATTGATAAGCTTTCACCCGAATCGGTTCGGGCCTCTCTTTTCGGCTAAGGGCATCCGCCACCACTTAGCTTTGCCCGGATGGTAATGGATCTCGCAATCATAATCCTTTATAAGTTCCAACCATCTCCTCTGCCTCATGTTCAGATCCTTTTGCTCGAAGAGTACTTCAAGCTTTATGATCGTGAATATGGTGCACTTCGTCCCGTAGAGATAGTGCCTCCAAATCTTTAGTGCAAAGACCACGGCTGCTAGCTCCAATCATGAGTGGATAATTAACCTCATGGACTTTCAATTTCGGGATGCATAGGCTTTAACCTTCCCTCTCTGCATTAACACACACCCCAACCCTGAGTAGGAAGCACAGAATAAACCACCAGATCTTCACTACCATCGGGTAATGACAGAACAGGAGCTTGAGTCAGTCTTGCCTTCAGCTCTTCGAACGCCTTCTCTTGAGCTTGACCCCATACAAATTTCACATCCTTTCGGGTCAACTTAGTTAGTGGAGAAGCAATCTTAGAGAAGTCTTGGATGAATCTTCTATAGTAGCACGCCAAGCCCAAGAAACTACGGATCTCGGATGGCGTCTTTGGTGACTTCCATTGCATAACCGCCTCCACCTTCGCCGGTCAACCATAATCCCGTCAGGATTCACCACATGACCCAAAAACTGAACTTCGCGCAACCAGAACGCGCACTTGGAGATTTAGCATACAATTTCTCCCTTCTCAACGTCTCTAGAACCTCTCGAATGTGACCGGCATGCTCAATCTCGCTCTTTGAATAATCAGGATATCATCAATAAACACAATCACTGATTTATCCAACATAGGCCGACACACACGTTCATTAGATCCATAAAAGCAGATGGCGCGTTGGTCAAACAAAGGACATGACAAGAACTCGTAATGGCCATAGCGCGTACGGAAAGCTGTTTTAGGGATATCTTGCTCCTTCACCTTCAACTGATGATAACCAGATCGAAGATCTATCCTCAGAACCAACTAGCACCCTGAAGCTGGTCGAACAAATCATCTATCCTCGGTAAGGGGTAGCGGTTCTTCACTGTCAACTTGTTCAGTTCGCGGTAGTCAATGCACATCCTCATACTACCATCCTTCTTCTTTACAAATAGGACCGGAGCACCCCAAGGAGAGATACTCGGTCTAATGAACCCTTATCAAGCAGCTCTCGCAACTGCTCCATCAACTCTTTCATCTCGGTGGAGCCAACCGATATGGTGCCTTGGCAACAGGTTGGGCACCGGTATCAGATCAATCTGAAATTCAATCTCTCTGTCAGGTGGCACTCCTGATAAGTCTTCTGGGAACACGTCTGGAAAGTCACACACAACGGTACATCGCTAGCTGTGGTGTTGGTGTATCCACATCTTTTACATAGGCCAAGTAAGCACTACATCCACGCCTCATACACTTTCCCGCCACCGCCATTGAGATCATCTTCGGGATTGTAGTAACCCGATCACCATAAACCGTTATCAAACTTCGTCAGGCGCTGTCAACCGAACCATCTTCTTGCGACACACAATGTTCGCCTCGAAATCCGCCAACCATCCATCCCAAGAACCAAATCGAAACCCCCAAGGTCATCACAAACGGTCTAACAGGAAACTTATGACCCTCAAGTTCCACATCACAATTCTCTATCATCTCAGAAATCCTGGTAGACTTACCTATGGCAATTTCTACATCAAGGGCGCGTCGACACGTCTACTACTAACAGGCAGCTTAGCACAGAAGCAGCAGAAATAAAACTCCTACTAGCACCCGAATCAATAACACAGAAGCTAAAGTCTGGTTCACTAGAAACGTACCGGACACCACGTCAGGGTCCGTCCTAGCCTCCTCCTGTGTCATGGTGAACGCTCTGGCGCTCGCCCTCGGTCCATCACTTCCCTCATCTTCACCCCTGAACCCTCGGTCCTCGACTTCTTACAATCTCTACTCATATGACCAGTTTCCCCACAGTAAAACATTTGCCCGACAGGCAATCCTTGCCATATGCCCTGTCTTCCCACACTTGAAGCACAAGTTTGACCCAAACCTACATTCCCCGCTGTGCTCCCTTCCACACTTGCCACACCTTTTCGACCCCGCACTTGGTGTGACCACACGGCGTTCATCCACCCGTGCCTTTTTGTTACCCATCGAGGCATCACTCCGACCAAACCGTTTCCCGTTCCAGTTCCGATCACCACCACCCTTCTTACTTGCTTCAGTCACCACCACCTCCCGCTCGTCATACAGCCTCCCTTCCAAATCACCACCGACCTAAACATGCTTGGCCGGGCGGCGATCATATGCCGGCGAACATCCACCGGTAAACCCTGAATGTACCTCTTGATTTTCCGAGACAGAGGCGTCACCTGATCAGGCACAAGCCGTGCCATTTCATTAAACTTGGTGGTATACTGCTGGTGTGTCATGGTTCCAGCCTTCAACTGTAAAAACTCCCTTTCCAACTTGTCCATTTCCCGATGAGGACAAAATTCCTCAATCACCAACCTTCTCAGCTCAGGCCATTTCATTTTCCCAATGGCCCTACTGCCCTCAGCTTAGACAATGTTGTCCCACCAGCACAGAGCTAAATCCACAAAAGAGTGGGTAGCAAACTTCACCTTTTGGTCCTCTCGGCACTTGCTGATATCGAGAACAGCCTCCATTTCCCTCACCCACCGGTGAGCAGCTGCAGCGGTGCCGTTTCCATCAAAAGTAGGGGACTTGCATCTCATAAAAGTCCCATAATTACATCCTCGTGCCGTCTCCGGCGCAGGCTCTTCTTCTTCCTCTTCATCATCAGATAGAACCGTTTTCGGCTCTGGTTGTTCCCGTCCTCCAGAGGATCTGTTTCTTTCTTTTCTTTCCCCTTCTCGTACAGCCTTAATAACCTTAGTCACCACAGACGGTAAGATTTTCGGCATGACCTGATGGACTTCTTCTACAACAGCCTCCTTTACTGAGGCTCTAGATTGGCGCTTTCGTCGCTACCCTCCGGATGAGGGGTCTCTGGTTCTTCATGAACCACCCTCTCAACTCTGGGTCTCCCTCTCTTAGGTCGCGGTTCAACACCGTGACCTCCACCCCTAGAAGCTTTCGAAGATCTACCTCCGGCCATCACACGCACACTGAAAGATTCAAACACCAATACGGTCATTCAAGGAAACAACTCAGTTATGTCAAGTATAGTAAGTCCCTATTTACAGTGGCCAGTTGTGATTAGCCACTTACTTTACTCTTCATACCCCAAGTATTACCTGTCCTGACTACATCAGTATTTAAATCTACATATAACACATAACACATACCATGCGCACATAAAACCGGTTAACTTACGAAAATACCTGATGGCACGCAGCTACTCATTGGCATCCCATTCCCATTCCGTCCCATTCTCAGTTTAGGATTAGTTTGTTTTGAAAATTTACCCATTTCACTTAAACTTTGGCTCTGATACCAACTTGTAAGGCCCCGTTCCCGGACGCTTACAGCTGGGTCTCATCGCACATAAAACATATAATTACATTTGTATTTAATAAATCGCAGCGGAAAACTAAAACAAACTTTCATTTCCATGTAAATGCTTTTGCAACTAATACAACATTCATTACAAAAATAGTTTGTTCGCATTACAATGCAAAAACATTAATCAAGAGAATGCCATCCCAAAGAGCTGAGTAGTCGCCCGTGCCATCCTCAGCAATCATTACCTGCCAACTGGAAACACATCAAAGTCAGCGTTGCTGAGTGAGTTCTAGTTTTATAAATAAACATACTTTACTTTCATATAAAACCGTTCGTTACTTTTACATGATCACACATCGTACGTACACATAGATAATATCATTATTATCTTCTTCATTCGTTCATTCGTTCTTTCATTACCTTACTTGCGCATCGGACATCATCCATCCAATACCATGTGCTACACCCCCGGTTAGTCGTAGCTACCGGGCCGAAGTCAACAAATGAACAGCTAAACGTATGCCACGTACTAGGAGTAACCATCAGTCTTAGCTACTGGCCGAAGTCAACGAATGAACAGCTAAACGTATGCCACAGTACTAGGGGTGAGCGGTAGAGGTTCTACATTCAGGGTCAATCACCAAGAAGGACCCTTTATCCGATGTGTGCAAGACGTTTCATTCGTTCATTAATACATGCATTCATTCATCATGTTCCTCTTTCTTTATCTTTCACTTTACGTTACATATACTTCGTTCATTCATCATAAAGGTAAAGCCATAGAAAGATATTATACATCACACTAAGGAACATAAACATGCATCAACATCACATCATACAGGCAACATCATACATACATAACATACAACATCATCACCCTCATCATGCCCAACATGCTTTCTAAGACCTCGATCGTCATCTTAAAAACTCTTATGGGACCTTTACATCAAAACTTACATCTGCACTTTCCCCCGAAAGTCAGAAGTCAATCTACACCTTCCTCGGGTTCAACAGCCCTATTCGGGCGTATGGACACCCTTCAGTCGCATGGCCTCCATGCGACTGAACATCATGCGATTGAACTAATACGGATGAACACCTATGCGAATGAACATCCAGTCGTGTGAATGGACCTTCAGTCGCATGACCCCCATGCGACTGGCCCTCCAGTCGTTGAATGAACCCCAATCGTGCGAATGGACCCCAATCGCACCCTAATCGGCCGTATGCCTCCATTCGGCCTCCAGTCGGTCGCCTAGCCCTAACTGATGCAGAATGCAGTTCAACCCGACTGCAGCCGAGGGTTTTCGGCCTCCAAACTCATCTAAACCCATTTTAAGCCTAAATCGACCATCCTAAACCTCAGGGATGCATACCATAACATTATACAAGCACAACCAAGCAAGAAATCAAGCCCCAAACGGGTCCTACGCATACATACACGCATACATACGGGTTTTCACCCAAAAATAACGAAAGGGTTTTCAGATGTGTTTCCAGCCACAAATCACTCAAAAACATATAAAAGAGGGGTCCTAGAACTCACCTAAACGAGCACAACGACAAGAGCTTCGATTCGGCTTGCTTCACGACGATTTTGGCGACCCGAACCGACACGAACCAACACTTTTTCCTCTTTTTCCCTTCTTTCTCTCTATTCTTCTCTTTGAGAAGCTGAAATGTGAGTGTGGGGAGAGTGGGCTGCCCTCTCCCTACATATATCACCACATTTTCCCAACTTTTCTTCGTTGGCGAGTTTGGTCCCTCGACTTTTGGACTTTATTTTCTTTTCTTTCGCCACCGGCTTCAAAATAATAAATATCCTGGTGTTACAAAAAACTAGTGGGAGACCCTTAAGAAGAGCTCAACCAGAACACAAGATTGGATGTGATGGCCTATCTTCCAGCTCACCTATGCAAGTGGGTGATGCTACCAAAATGGGGAGAAAGTCATACAGCCCAGAACCTGGGAGTTCTTCAAAGAGAATGGACATTGAGACTCACCATCCTCACTTGCAATTTGCATTCTCAGCAACCTCGTCAAGTTCACATTGATGTGGACTACACAGACTCCTTCATACAGATTTGTTTGAGGATGGGATACAAGGGCTATGTCACCTTCACCATCTTCCAATAACATCATTGGGTGGAGGTATGACAACATCAGGAAAGCCTTATTCATCATAAGAGTTCAAGGGCAACAAGAAGTCTTCAATTTTCAGACCTTGGACTATTATGAAGGTCTGGATCTAGTCAATATGCCACTTGTCAACCCAGCCAATCAAGACAAGCTGACAGACTTGCTAAAAGAATCCAAGACAGGATCACTGCAGAGTTCAGCTTAAGAAGGAGACTTAGGCAATCAGGGAATGCCATCGGTCAATTGGATGTTGAGGAAGACCCTAAGATTAGCTTCATAGGGGAATCCTCGACTGAAGGCCCAGTGGCAGAACCTGAGAGCCTTGTCTCATCATCATCAACTGTTGCAGAGATCCACACTCCTTCTGAGACACCTGCTAGTGTAGGTGCTTCTCAACCTCTCTCTGGCCTGAGCTCAGATGCTGCAACAAGCAATGAAGACCAAAGCTCTCTCCACCCTGAGTTACAAAGGTCTGTGAGTGACAAAGGGAAAAGAAAAATGACAACTGAGGAGATTGAGGAAGAGGAGAGAGAAAGAGAGAGGAAAAGAAGGCTAAGGGGAGAAAGTTCCTCTGCTGAGTCTTCAAGACTCATGGAGTCTGTTATAAGGGCTGCCCCCAGACCAGATACTTAGAATGATGAGTTAAGGGCAGTCAGGATAAACTATTTGCAGACTAGGAACTATGACATAGACAATATCATTTCTCTCCCCTTAGATGAGTTGAATGAACTGGTTGACCTGGAAAGGTCAAGGGAGAAGAAGGAGGCAGAAGATGCAGAACTCCTAGTGCAAGTCAAAGAAGAGAGAAGAAGAAAAAGACTGTACAAGGATATGCCTACCCTCTCCCCAGTTCAGGAAAGTCCTGCACAAGAAGATGTGGTTCAACATGAACCTCAGGTAGACAAAGAAGAAGAAAGGATCAAGATGATCAACTACCTGAGTGCCACAGACTTCTATCAGGCAAATGCACTTCTTCCCTTGTCCTATGATTATGTTGAGTTTGAGTACTTAAAACAACTTGAACTTGAGAAAATCAAGAACAGAAAGACAACTAAGAAGAAACTAAGGGAAGAAGATGCAAAATCAAAAGCCATCATCCAGAAGAGCATGAAGACTGCTGATAGGCAGAGGATGATGAGCTTTTTGAAGCTATATGGATTCTCCGGAAGGAGACTTGGCCCCATGTCTCTATCCACTATGGATGAGCATATTAGGGTGATCAAGCAGAAGATCAAAATGGAGAGATCATTGACTTACACTCCACTCCAAGTCAAGCCCCACCTGAAGTGGAGGTTAAGTTGAACAACCAGAGACAACACAACCTGGACCTCCTGCTAAAACTCAGCAAGCTTCATCTTCTGATCCACAGCAGGGTCAATCTCCCTCTCCTTCTGAGCCTGAGAGAGAGGAAGTCCCAACTGAAAAGACAATGAAGATCAATCTGGTGCTGCAGGCCAGTCTTCTCAATTAAAATCTGGTAAGAGAAGAAGAGGATGGCTTCTAAACCAAAGCCAAAGAAGAAGAAGACTGCACCCTCTTCTAAATCCCAGGATGAGTCAGAACATCTTGAGATTGTGCACCAGAGGATGCTACATCAACTCCAATTCAAACAGCTCCTCTAGCATCAGAAGACCCATCTTGTCTTGGACATACACCACAAATCCAGAAAGATGGCATGTCATTAGAGATCAAGGCATTGAAGACACCTACACATGGCAAGATATGTTTCAGTTGCCTCTGCATGACCTCTTTGATATGAGAAGACACTTTGACAGTCTGAAGGATCCTGATCACCTTATGAAGAAAGGATTGGTGATCATCCTAATGAGGAATGTTGATATCTAAAGTCTTCTAAGTGTTTTGGTAGCATCAGCCTAGGGGGAGTTTGTAGAGATTTATGAAGAGGCTGATGCAACCTAAACATCTTAAGTCTAAGTACATTAAAAAAGAAGCTTAGGAAGTTTCACACATGAAACAGAAAAATACTCTAAGTGTGAAATCTTCCGAAGCCAAGACCAATATCTTCCGAAGCCAAACATGAAGTCTTCCGAAGCCTCAGAGACAAAGTCTTTCGAAGCTTTAAGTTCATGAAGACAGATTTCTTCCGAAGACTTTTAGTAACATGCTTTATCTGATGTACTGTTCCATAAAGCTGGACACCTTTCCACTGCATCTCTGCGAGTCACCAACTTACATGAGTTTGTGAAAAGGTCCATGCTTTTGGTAACTATACATTGAGGTCTTGAGTCTGTAACTTTCTACTTTATGTACTTTATCATTTTTGTAATATATAAAGATGTGAGCTATGGCATGTCATAGTCACAAGTCAAAAGGCAATCTGCCTTTTGACTCTACAATTGATTTTGTTGTGTCTAGTCAATTGTATCCAGCTGGCTTTCAAAGTATAGCCGTTGTAGGATGTAGTATAAGTATCTCATGTTTTTGTATCTTTCGAATATGCTTTGTAACACTTGTAATAGAACATAGAGAAAGCAATATACCGCATTCTTGAAAACCAAATACTTGTGTTCTCTGTGTTCTGTCTCTTGCATTACTTGTGTTCTTAGTATCTCAACTTGGTTAATCCACTTTACTGTTTTATTAAAGTTTAGTTAATCTCCTCTTTGTGTTTTTGTGTTGTAACTTACACCCTTCAACGATCCTGTAATAATAATTAACAATCCCAAAATAAAAATAAGCCCAAAATAATTAAACAACTTAAAAAGCTTAACTAATTAACCCAAATACCCATAACCCAATCAAACATAAAACTTAAAATAAAAATTAAAAAAAACCGTCCATTGCCCCATGCCCCCATCGACCCTTCGTCCCCTCCCACATGCTATAGTCACTCAGCCACCATCCACCAACACCGCCAGTCACCGCACATTCCCACCGCCAAACTACAGCCTGTTGTGGTGGCCCTTGTCACCGCACACATGTGATCTTTTATCAATTCACCACCCACTTCTAGGTAACATGTTTCTCTATACCATTATGAAATTAGGGATTTAGGATTTATGTTATATAAATTGTAATATTTAAGTGTTATTTGTTATAAAAAATTAGAAGTGTTTTGGTTCAATTTCTAATAATTAGGGTTTATGCAATTAGGTATATAACTAGGAATTTGAAAGATTAATTAGATATTTTATATTGAAATTAGGTATTTGAATTGTGTTATTTCTAAGTGCAATTTGTAATTCTATTGTGTTCTATGTTATTAAATTGGGGATTTGAATATGAAATGACAAGTTTTTATTGAAAGATTAATTTTAAAGAAAAATCAAAAGTAAGATATTGGTTCTAATAATTATTAGGCAACAACTCTTTCAAGTTTAATTTCTTCAGGTTCAATTCTTTCTATCCCAAATAAATTTGATTTGCATGATCTTTCTTCGAACTCTTTTACTAATATAAGTGTACAACGAAAATAAAATTACATTACACTTGAACTTTTCTTCTATATTTGTCGCGGCAGTTATTGCTATCCCTTGATCAAATATTAAAACATGTGGTGAAAATTTTTTCTTTAAACTACACAAAAGCTTGCCTACCTCTCATCTCTGTTTCTAAAGTTTTTTTTTTTAATTTCCAAAATCAAATGCACAACTGATGTGAAAAAAGCAGAAGGCCCATGATGTACTTAGTTTTTCAAAACAAAAACTATACTAAAACCCTAATAAAAAATTGTTCATTGGTTCAGTAAGTAGTAAACCAGGGTAAAATCAACAGAAACACTATAAGAAACAATCACAATTAAAATAAGCATATGTACTAAAGAGCAAACTATATGACCAAAAAAAGAAAAAAAAGAAAAAACAAACAAGAGGTTTTGAAGCGGTGATTTTGGAATTCGGGGGAAGGAGAAATTAAGTTAATCTTTATCGGTCTTTGACTTTGTTTAGTGTATTGTATATTATATTATGTAGTGGGGTAAATGTAGAATAAACTATGGGTTAAATTTTGAGTAATATAACTAATAGAGTTAATTTTGGTTTCGTTTTTGAGTTTTGCAAATTGTCTCAATTTGAGTATCAACGTTTATTTAGTCTACATTAATAGCTTGAGTTTTACAATCATTTTTGTTTTCGTTTTTTTGACTAACTATGTTAACATATTTTGTTAGATTTTATAAAAAATATCAAAATACCCCTAAGGGCTAAAACATTATCACCATCTCATTTTCAACTTCCATCTCACTCTCCCTTTTTATTCTTTCTCCATACCACCGCCACCGCCACCACACACCACACACCACCGCCACCACACACCACACCCACCGCCACCACACACCACCGCCACCACACACCAACGCCACCACACACCACCGCACCTCACACCACCCGCACCACACATCATCCATGATAACATCATATCCTTATGCAAAATGAAATGCTATTTTTCTTCTCTTTTGTTCGTCTCTTCTAATAATAACCTTCATGAAACCCTAAACGAGCCGAACTCGAGCCAGGGTTAGCTCGGTTCAAGCTCGGCTCTCGGTGCATAATATATATATATATATATATATATATATATATATATATATATATATATATATATTATATATATATATATATATATATATATATTACTACAATTACTATGATTATTATTTTTATATTAGAATTTTGAAAAGGTTTTCTTAAAATAAAAATGGATTCTTTTTAGAAATATCAAGTATTTTGTTTAAAAAATATATAACTTGATATTAAATTGTTTATATTCAAATAATGATCTTTGTTCCCCTAAGTAAGGAGTACCCAACAAAATGTAAAAGTCCTAATATAAATTTTTTGTGTTTTCATATAAGTTAATGTGAAAAAATTAAAAAAATAATCGAGCCGGTTCGAATGAGCCACGAGCTGGCACGAGCTTTTAACGAGCCGAACTTGAGCCAATGTTTTAAGCTTGTTAAAATTTTCAAGTCGGTTCGGTTCAGCTAGAGAAGCTTCAAGCTCGAGCTCGAACCCATCCTGGCTCGGCTCGGCTCGTTTACAACCCTACCTTCAAGTGAGTATTTGCCTGTACTATTTCCGCGACATCCATATAATCCTTCAAGCAAATTGACATTTAAACCACTTGGGGAGTGAGTCGAGTTCGTCTTCTTGGTATAACCATGTCACTAACAGTAAAAGCATATTCTGAAGTTACCATGGAAGATTGGACGGTTAGTAAATCTCGGGCCATGATGGATAGGATGGGAAATGGATATTCCTTACCTTTCCACCAAGCCAACAAGTCAAAAATTTTAAAATTTTGTGGACTCATGGTGGATAAAAAGTTTGTAAGACTATACCTCCCGAGTTCACTACTCGGAGTGTTACCACATTGACGTTTATTACATTCATCCCTTAAAGTATTATATAAATCAAACATTGGGTCATTCAAACTTTTGGCATTTGGCGCATGCCTTAAAGCCTCATAGATTTATGATGTTTCCCCATATTTTAATAAATAAACATCATACATTTTTTCTAAGTGTTTGTTAAAAGTAGCTTTTAAAGGTTTACTATAAAATGGGTTCTCAACTTCTAAATTCAAATTAAAAGTAATTTTATTAAGTAAAGTTTCAACTCCCGACAAATTTAAACAAGGGTTTAAAGTAGCGGCACATGTAATAACCGAAGGTATTTCTTTAAAATACTTTTTAAGTTTATTTTTCATTGGGGGTATCATATCCGAATAAGGTCTACCCCTACATGACATCTCATTTAATTTTGAAGTTATTAAATAAATATATTGAAGTACTAATGAACTACTTGGAGAGTAAACTCCGGAAAGAAAAGTAGTTGCTTTTTTAAAATTTGAAGCATTTTGCTTATTTATTCAACATGGGCCTAACCCAACGGATGGTAAGTATTTACCAAACTATTATGAAAGATTATTAAACTTTCTTTTTGTTCAATAGCCTTTTCATACATGTTACAAGTGGAATTCCATCGTATTGATACGTCACAATTCGGATCTAAACATTTGAAATTTGCGTCTTTACAAAACTTGCTATATCTACTATATTTTTGGTTATTGCTAAAAATGTCACGTAACATATTTTTAAAACCATCTTTCACTGTTTCAGTCGTTTTAACCCGTCTTGAACGGCTAAGTTTATGATATGTGCAACACATCGATTATGAAAAAACACACCTTTACACATTGGTTTATATTTTTAATTTCAAATGATTTATCGCAAACGTGTTATTTGACGAATTATCAAAAATATAGAAAATATTTTGTTTTCTTATTTACACGTTTTAATAACTTTATCAATAAGATAAAAAATGTTTTGGCCGGTGTGAGGATAATCAAACAATTCAAAAGCAATCGTACGTTTCATCATTTGCCACGAATCGGGTTCAATTCAATGGGTGGTAACACAAATGTACGAGTCCGATGAACCGTGAGGAGTCGACCGAAAATCACTAGTTAAGTTAACACTGATTTGTAAATTTTCAAAATAAGATGCTAATTCTTTTTTAGTTTTTTTCTATATTTTTAAACAATCTCTTCAAAAGTAGCACGATTTACATTGGGGTAACGCGGTTGGAGAGTTCGTTGAATAAGTCGAGTCAAACGTTCATTGTCGAAATGTTTGAATGACAAGCTTTCTTAAATTACAAAATACGCCATTTGCTCCCGAACCGCATCAACGTTATAAGCCTAAATATTTCCCTCGTTTGTCACCGAAGCTTGACTTTGAGACGGTTCACCTTTCGACGCCTTACAATTTTATTTGAAATGTGCTTTTCTAACGTTGTGTTTGCATCTTTTTTGAAAAACTTATGACAAAACTTTCAATGAGCCTTGTTCAGACCGCTAGCCATTTGACATAAATCGTAATTGCATAAAATTTCAGGGTTCCTATTCGTAGGAAAGATTGCTACCATCACGTTGCTTGAAGATGGATCACAACCAACGGATGATTGAGCACATGATGAAGCCATTTGAGAGAGTTTATTGTAAAATGAAGCATTGGTGAGTGTTTTTGGGAGTTTTGAGAGTAGAAAGCGTTTTAAGTTGTTGTGGTTCAACCAAAACATCCAATACATATATATACTAACCTAATAGGGGTATAATGGTAAAAAAAACCCCAAAAACGATCAAAAAGGCATCCAAACGGTCTAAAAACGGCTATATAGCCATTATACAATGGCTAGCTTAAAAATCGGTTTGAAACCGGACTGGTTTAGGAACCGATTTATGAAATGAAATGTACAAATCGAAGCCGAACCGAAGGCTAGGATCAGTTTGAAACCGGTTTGGGCCTCAAACCAGTTTCGGTCTTTTTGGTCGAACCGGTTTGCAAACCGGTTTTTTCGCCCACCTCTAGTTATGACGCAATAATGGAAACGCTCCCTACCTATAACACTTCTATAATGCTTAAGGTGGTGGTTTAAAGGCATTTTAAAGAGTTATGATGACCCATTACATTTAGTCTAAATGGGTTTGGATTAATCTATTTGTTTTTAGTGTATTTTTTAATATGTTTGGAAGTTTAAATTGTTATGAGATTTTAACTAAATGTGGATTGGTTTAGAGTTTGTTTTATGTTAAGGAATTAAAATCGAATGTAATGAATAATAGGAGTGATAAAGACGTGTTAAAAGGGTTGGAATTACTAGAGCATATTGGTTAAAATTTGCTGATTAAATGTACGAGGACATTTGTAGTTTTGATGTCTATAAGGTAGCATTCAAGTAGATTTATAGCAAGGTTGAAAATTGGGATAATGAATATAAATATATTAAATTATAACAAGACCTTTGCTTTTGCGTCAACATGATAAATCAACAATAAAACAGATAGATATGACCAGACAGAATAAGAGATCGAGCTTATTAATAATAAGGATCGAGAGAAGAGAGCTCTCAGATTCTCTCTATTCCTTATATAGAAACCAAATGGAAAACGAATCACCCAGTGAACTATCCACCCGGAGGAGGGTCTGCGACTGCGAGTGAGACAGAGACGATACGGGTCATACACCTAAAAGACTTGACCCAACTCCAATGTGCAGCGATCCAACCAAAGACACCATCAAGCCTAATCCAACAGCACAATCCAACAACACAACAAAAGCCTATATATGAAACAAAGCCCAATAGAAATTAAAAGAAAAGTAGAATATTGAGTTATATTTTTCACAGCATAAAATCAGTATATTTGGACTCCCAACATGTAACTCAAAAGCCTTCGAGACAAACAAAAAGCTTCCTAGATGATGAAACAAACTTATTAACCATATATTTTTATATGTTTATCGTGTCTAGATTTTCACATATACTGCCTGAGAAAAAAACAATCAACCATCCATCATATATGCATCTTATCAAATGGGATAAAATTTTCACATACACTACACATATTAATTCTAATTTTTATTTTTTAGATTGTTGTTTTGTTTTCTAGAAACGGAGGATGATCACATCAGAAAGGAAAAAGTTTCTACTAGCTTATGTATAAATATGTCTGCACTAAAATATCATTTTTCTAAAAACGAACTGGCTTCAAAATTTGATTTTCTTTTATAACTTGAGGTATATAACATTTTATAAACTTCTATGGATACAATTGCAATATTCTTATTTTTTTTATATTTCGATGTGCATTTTATTTAACACCAAGCCGCCACAAAGAGCTGGACATTTTTAAAACATAAAAAATGACAACAGAAAATTTGTTTTACCCGAATAATCAAATTTCACAAAAAGTAAGTCATCAAATGATACTAAGACAATCAGTAGTGGAGAGTATGATAGAAAAAATACTTTCAAGTAAGGAGACATGTCAACGGTATGTGAGAGGGTAAGATGATGGTAGTGGTGTGACGGTGATCATAAATCTTTTTAATGATTGCATAATCATAAATAAATAATTATTATTCTTTTTATTTTTGGACACATATTATATTTAATGTTCTAAGAAAAAAGTTATTTAAAAAACATTAAAATTAACAAGATAAACAACAAAACATAATTTATTTGTAAACATTTAATCAAATATTTTATTTTAACTACAAGGAAAAACAACATTTTAAACTTCACGATATAATTTCTCCACAAATGTTTGACCATTTTGGATTTAAATTATTCGGCACTTCTTTGTTGTGCATTATCATATGATTTGCTTGTCTTTCTTATTCGTTTAGCTCTACTAAGACTGTGGTGTTGTATTCGTAGTTTTGACAAATCACTAGCCATTTATCTTCTAAACTCATATTACGTAAAATCATGCAAACATACAAATGCATTCCGGATGTTCTTGTTATGCCATGTATGTGCTAGATCGGCAATGATGTGTCACATCTTGTTCAACAAAATCAAATTTTTGCTTGACAAATCGCTAGCTATTTGATTTCTAAACTCGATCATATGACATGTAAACAACTTCATGAATGTTGATACTCTGGATAACTCCCATGGGTAAGACATTACCCATGCTCGTACTCCATATCATTTGCAATAAACGAAGGCCCAAGTGCAACCTTGTTTATCAAGTAGTAAAAAATGAATGATTGATCCAAAATGTGTATATCGTTGTCTGATCTTGCAATACTGAAGAAAGCATGCCAAATTCAAAAATCATGTAACGCCACAATGTTAAGCATAATAGTCGGGTGTGGATGGTCATCGCACTAGTTTTGACCCCACCAAAAAGTCGGACAGTTTGAACCCCTGCAATGCATACGATTGATGCTCCCTAACATCTCTAGAAAACTGTACCTCTTCATGTAGGTAGTGTATTTTTTAATGTTACTTTATATTGGCTTTTTCGTACAATTTTCCTATATAGATCAATGATACTTTAATAACAACTAGAAGGATACCCATTCGCGCGCCGCGCGATATGGTGCAGTTTTATATATATATATTCTTGTACAAACGATTATTTAGAGGTGGTTTTAACATTTCTAAGTGCTTTTTGTTGCACACTACATGCGTAACATTTACATTCAAAAGGATGGGATGGTGTTAGCCATTTTATGTTTAGCCATGTGTTTGTTCTGGAATAACAAAATTCTTGTTTGGTCTTGGTTTGGAATATACTTGTTCTAGAACAACAAAAGATTTGTGCTTCTGGCAGGCTCAAAAGTGATGACACTTATTGCCTTAGTCATTCTTTGGTTTCTTGCATGTTGTTGTGTCTCCAGCTGCAAGAAATAGATGTTAGTTGGGTTTCATAAGGAAGGGGCAAACGAAGACATGTTGTTAATGGTATTGATGTATATTTGTATGTGTATTCACCTTCAGCATGGAATAAAGCTCTTTTTGTTGTCTGCCCTATTTGTGGTGCTGGGGTTGTTGGTACTGGAGTGCTTGTCGATGGTGTTTCTGTGACATTGTTTTCGATCGTGTTCACAGTACAACGTGTTGTTCCGGTTCAGGTGCTTTTTTGTGCTTGAAGGTGAAAAACAAACTGCTTGTCTATGATTTTATGAAGCAATATATCTGGGTTTGGTTTTGCCGGTAGCTCCATGCATGTTTCTCCAAGCAGGTTTGTTGCAGCTTTGTTAATGATTATTGCAATGATACTTCCTGTGCTGTCTGAGATTGTTGCTGAGATTCGGTATCTACAATTTTTTTTGTAAGTATTGTGTTTTATTTTAGCGCAATAATGTTAGGGAGGTGCTTACATTTTAGTTGGCTGGTCGCGGTTGCCGTGGTGCGAGCAATACCATTTATTTGCAACTTGGATAAGAGACTGGTCACAATCAGGACAACCAATGGAGTGCCATTCTCTAGTGGCATCTATGTTTGTTATTGTTGCGTTGACTGTGTATGTTTGCCCCTGGAATGATAGAGGGATAGAGAAAATATGTTTAGAAAATTGATTGCAAAAATGTTTCTTGTTTTCTATTTTGGTTGTTTGTACTTACTGTTAGTTCGTGTGAATCTTTAGCTGCAATTTCAGAAATCGTGACACTTTTTCTCAGCTTTGTTGGTGTTTGACTGTAGGCATTAGCTTTTGTGGGATTGTTATGTTTCTTTGACTCCAGGCTTTCAAACCTGTAAAGAATAATCAAAAACTTTATTGAAACTTTCGTGACAATAAATTTTATTCCTTGAAAGTGTTCAAAGAAAAAAAATGAAAAAGTGGCCCGCTGAATTAGGAGCTTGGATTATTCTGATTGGATTTCTAATCGTCCCCGTATCGAAAAAGGATGGGAAAGACTTTTCTTTTAGAAAGCTAAACTAAATAAAGCTTGTCCCAAGGACGATTTCTCACTTCCAAATTTAGATGTCGGGGTACAAAACATTGTAATTTATGGAAGGTTTAGAGGGATACAACCAAAGACGGTTGGCCAAGAACGACCCAAAGGAGACTTCTTTCATCACGCTTCTGTGCAAAGGTTTACCCCGGCCCGGGGCTGGTCATTCAGTTCAGAAGGAAATCAAAAACTCGTTTCGGTGTTACTGGGATCCAAAATGATGTAGCAGCGCTTAACACGATACCAGGAGGCCTGCCTGGATCATCCACACTCTTTCTAGTCATAACACAGACATCATCCGCCCCTCAGTCATCTTTTATTTCTTATCATAGGTGACAATTTCGAAATTCTGTCTACTCGTCATCATATATCTAAAATATATCATAGACCGGTTTTCCAGTAAAAATATTTAATTATTTTAATGTAACAAATCTTATCATTCTATTTTGGTTCACATAGAGATTACTTAACTGTAGTGGTTAAGTAATTTAAATTTAACGCTAATTATTTTTTAGTAAAATTCAACCTATCTAAATAAATGATATTAATTAACTCGAGAGGTGATGTGAGTGTAGTTTTTAACATATCTTACAGATTTAGGAGTGTGCGTGTTTCTGGTGCTGTTGGACTGGTATAGATGTGAGTCGCATTGTTGATTGAAGCTGCAGCTCACCTGTCGTCGTTAAATTATTGTTAGTGTGTAACTGTTGTAACACGTATGTTGTATGAAAAGTTTGTACCCATGAAGTCAGTGACTCTCATTTCCATGAGGGCGAGGATTATAGGTTGGCAGGATGCCTCAATAGCAACTCTTGGAAACCTTGTTGAACATGTCACTATTTCCTCCCACAATCAGATGTTCACGTTGTTGTTACTGCGGTGTTTAATGAAAGCACATTAATATCACATGAATGTTATAGTTAGTTAAAGTGAAGCGTTGTAACAACCTTACCTACAATCCGTAATGGTCATTCTGACATATGGTTTTCCATTTCTTGTGCGCTATCTTGCATCTCCTGTAGGATGCCTATGCAATCTACATTTGGGACAATTACAGTTTAAGACTACGTGACATCCTGTTAGTGGTTTGAGGATGTTATTTTTTGATAGCGGATTTTACCTACGATAACCTTTTTTCTTTCTATACATCCTTTTTACATTCATTATGCAGGTATTGCAATCTTTCACGTTTGACAAACTCAAAGTACTGGTGTGGGATATCAAGTTGATCTGGAATCGATGTAAAGATGGAGGTTGTTCCGATCCGCATGTATAATGGATGAGACAAGGTTGATGTATATGTGTCTGGATCTGTACACGCATATCCCTTATTCTGTAACAGGATCTAATATTCAACCTAGAGGTGACTAGTCTCTGGTCTTTTCCCTTGGCAACAGCTTGTATTCCCATTCCATGTTATATAATCATTTTGTGTTTTATGAGACATGTTCTAAGTTTTTCATTTAACAAACACTATGTATTTTGATTGTAAACATGTTTCTTAATGCAAAAGGAGATGAGTTTACCTGTTTGTCCACGAAAACATAGCAGGTCTCATTATCACAGAAGGCTGGTTTCCAGCAACGAACAACACCCACCTCAAGTTCTGGTCCTGGTCCTCCTGGTCTTAGAGCTAGTAAGTCGGTGTCTTCCATCTGTGCAATCTTGTTAGAGTAGTGAATATGAAAAGATTATAGGTACAATAAAAGGTAAAGCGAAATGTGTAAGTATGAATATAAAATATAAATAGAACGATGTGTTTAGGGAGGTGGTCAACCTGATTTACGTTAATCTCATTTAGTAGTTGTGTAAAGACAATGTTTAATGTTTTGTTATCAACATTTTCAATGCTTTTTCTAGTTAGTATTTTTATAGAATTTGGAGACATTGCTCTCGAGAGAGCAACGTATAACTGTGCGTGACCAAAAATCGGGTCAGGTAGGTATATTCCTATTTTTTTTAATGACTGACCCTGGCTTTTATTTATTGTCATTGCATAACAAATTTTTATTGGAAATTGTCGCCTTGTAAATACAAAAGGAAGTTCTCTTGTGTTGTGTACGAAGTTTATTCTTGGCATATATACTCTACGACCAACTGATGCACCTGTTATTATGTGTGCCTCGATTACAAGTGGTAGTAATTGTGACACTAACAACCTTGTGCCATTACACAAACCATGTTTTTGATCGATGTTTTGGTAACATTATCGGAGTGTTTTTTTTCAGCTTCAAAGAATGTTTTGGTATCCCACTAAAGTTAAGCATATTAAGATATTCAATTGGATACATGTTATCTATATCACCCCCATTTCTTGAGTGTGGAACCATGGAATCTGTACTTAGGTATATAATATGCTCCCCCGGTATCGTTTATGTCGTCTACAATGTCATTCTTTGGACAAATGACAGCGCGTTCGGCAATTGTTGTTGCGGTTGGAGATAGTAACGTCTCATCATCATATACAAACCTGATCAAGTCATAAAGCATCGTTTGACTATCCTCAATAACCATGTACGCTGGGATTTCGATAATTTTGTTGTCGGTTTGTCCAGGAACAATCGGAAGGCCTTCTTTCCCGTCTCCAATATGTAGTAACCATTCTGAAAAAGATTTTACCTGTTCATACGTCGTTGTGTCAAGGCACGATGTTGTGACTCTCAAGTTGACCGACAACTTATGAACGGTAAAATGTTTCCACAAATATGATCTTGGAAGGCACGATGCTATAATCTCCGCCTTAGTGGACTTTGGTTTAACCGGAAGTATTTGGCGGAAATCGCCACCCAATAACACAGAATTTCCTCCAAAGGGTGATGTACCATTGCTAGTTAGATCTTTTAATGTTTTATCAAGAGATTCAAAGCATCTACGGTCACTCATGGGCGCCTCATCCCAAATAATAAGACTTGTCTCCAGCGGTAGTTTAGATAGGTTTGTGTTTTTCTTAATGTGACACACAAATTCATTTGTTAGTTCCAGCGGTATTTTAAACCTTGAGTGTGCGATCTGATCCGATGGTAGCAGCAGTGATGCTATTCCAGACGTAGCAACTGCCAAAACAATGTGACCCATGGACCTTAAAGCGGTGATAATCGTCTTCCATAGATAAGTTTTACCTGTACCTCCATGACCGTACACGAACAATAGGACCTGTGATTTGCTATTACATGAGACAAGCACTTTATCATATATTTCTTGTTGTTCTGCTTTCAGACTTGCCTTCAAGGACATATGTTGAACATGAAGTGCCTCCCTGTCATAACTTCTTTCCTCAAGCAACAAAACATTCTTTAAAATAGATAGTGTAGACTCTGCAGGTAGTGGCAGCCCAAAATCGGCTAATGAACATGGAGTAGTGTTGGAATTCAATAGAAGCTCAATTTCATATAAGACAAATTGTTGTGGATCTACACTACTGACAGTATGTGCTGAATTTCGGAGTACGTGATCAAGGTTGTATGCCATGTCTTCTCCCATTGTTTTCCAGTTTGCTTCCCATAATGCCAACGGATCAGACACATCACAGTATAACAGTATGTGCACAAAAAGGGATCTTATCTCGGAAGCATTTGCCCATTCAGTGGCCTTTGATATTGTACTCAACCATTCTCTATCATCTCCAATTATGCCTAACTTTTCACATGCCTCTCTAAAAGTTGTTAATACCACACCACAAACTGTACGTATGTCCATAAACAAACAACAACCCTTTTGATGCGCAAGTAACATCCTTAAGTAGAATAACTCACCACATGTCGGATGGACATATGAAATCCTACCAATGGCCGGTGATCTTTTAGACCTCCCACTGAATCCACGAATTTGTTGGTACATCCTACCTATAGCTCGACAAATAGTCAACGTAACGAAGATCTAATCCAGAAGTGGGAGGAGATATTTGTGTTGAGATTCAGACTTGTTATTTGCTAACCATTCTGTCAAAGTTGTCTTCCAACATTTGGGTTGTGAAGTATGTCTTGCAGTCTTTGTGATTGCTTGAATGTAAGGTTCTGCTTGCCTTCCATGTGAACAACTAAAATTTGTATAGGGGGATTCCTATAATGAATAGGGAACGCTAAGATCCTCCAAGAGGCCTCGTGCGGGCAAACAAACCGACCATCAAGATAGTTCTTAATCTCATCAACAACTTCCAAAATATAATTCCTTACATTTTCAGATGTATCATCATCTTTAGTCAATGCAAATCGAACCCTGTCTGCCCCTTTTGATATATATTTGAAAAGGTATTTGATGAGCATGCTCCATCCACAGTATTCAACGTTAATATGCGCATCAAAGTGCAGAAGTAGGTTTGCATTATACGGGACAACATACCCATTATCTAATGGAATTCCACGTTTTATACACGGCTGACAATCTGTATACCTTCTATAGTGAGCATAACCAGCGGTGTCAAAGCGTGTGCTACTCTCGTATGGCTTGGACAGTTTTGAGCATACACCGTCCTTCATACACCATGAATTAATTCTTGAAAGACCACATGGACCGTGCAACATGAACTCAGTTACTATCCTGTATAGCACGGGATCTATCAATGGGTTTGGCAATTCAACACTAATATATGTGTTGATGTCCTCTGGTGCACAGATACCATAAGGTTGAGATACCCACAACAATGTGTGACAGTGCGGCAGCCCCTTTTTCTGAAATTCAATGGTATACAATTCTGAAAGAAATAATGCACACAAGACGAGAATAAAGATTAGGCATGAGGAAAAGGTTACAAGCTAAATAAAACAACGAAATAGAAGAGACATTACCAGCAGTGACATCTCCAAATGGTTTTTCGTTTTTTAGATGTTTGATAAAAGAGCGCCCTTTCATCTAGAAAACCCTAGCAATGATGTCAGGCCTATCTTGCGGGTTTGACACCCCCATAGCTGTAATCTCTCTTGTAATCTCTGGCCATTTGACATTGCAGGTAAAGGTGATGAAGTATTGGGGATTCCGGTGAACTCGACAGATGGCAAGGGCATCTTGATAATGCTTACACATATACCTTGGACCGCTGGTAAACAACGAACGCAATACGACTCGCTTGCCCACAGTATGGCCCTCTGTATCACCCCGGGATATCGCATCGTGCACACCTTCCAAAAATTCACACCGAAATTCCTCCTGATTGTTCCGTATGTATTCCAAACGACAATGCTTGACGCAAATGTATGCATCAACAAGATATTGTTGAAACAGCCGACCCGTCCGAAGTAGGTGGTTGTACACGCCATCTCGATCATGGATTTGATAACAATAGTACATTGATGGAGATAGATTACGATCATCATGTGTTTGATCTGACAGTAAGCGCAATTCAGGAGACCATCCTTGTTCAGCACGTGGGAATAAAAGAGGGTATTGTAATGGCATATAAGAAGGATGGAGTTTGCTAACCCAATGTGGGATGTTTTCCTTACTGTGGACAATAACGTCTAAGTCCTCTGATGCGACGTCGCCATCACACATAATAACACCAACAGTATTTGATGAGGGATTATTGTACCTTCTGTCCTTAACCCTGCTATGATGCTTGATAGCAAAATCCTACATGTTTTGCTGCTCACACAGATCCTTTGCAGATCGGAAAAGACAAACATAGTCGTTAACCTCATCAAGCATCGCAGTTAACGCAAGAACTATATCAGCAGACAAGTGAGATGAGTTATCTCTTTCGAAAAGCCGAAGCCTATTTGCAACCTCATTGTCACAGTCATATATATACATTTGTAAAAAACATGGTCGATCACCAGGATTTGGACACAGCGAACCTAACCAATGACAAACCTGACCAACAACTCTAAATACGTACGGGCCACCACCTTGGTTTATTGAAGTATCAACAGTCGCACCGAATGAAGTCATAGAGAACATGGCATTGTACATACGAATATTTGCCATAGAACCAGGATCCAAAATAACGACCTTAACAAATTTGGAGGCTGAATTGGAAAATCTAACATTACCTTTCCAGCTTTACAACATTTATGATACCGAGGTCTTCAAGTGGCAGGGAAAGACGTAAGCCGTTATGCCGACCAAAAAAGATCACCACAAAACTCGCAAACCTCACTACATGTCCCTAGATCCATATAATAAGGTGAAAACAATGCATGGGATCGAACATCTAACTGCTCATAAGCTGTAACGTCATGCTGCTCAGAAACAAACGCACCGGAAACGACGCTTCTTCTCTCAGACGATCGAACCATAGAAGCGCGATGCGAAGTTTGACGTTGCGTTTGTGATGACACCTCAAAATTTGTGACAAATGACAACGAATCACCCAAAATGACATCACCCTGACGTCTACGTTTTCCTCGCGGCTAGTATGAAAGCAACCTACACAATCATGAAATATATTAAAATGACGATACAAACCCAAACTCATGTCAGGATATGACGAACCTGGTGACCACGTAAGAAACAATACACCCACAGACTTATCCATCCTAAAATACTACAACCAACCTAAAAAGATCTACTACAATAAGTTATGGAATATAGTAACAAGAGACATGATACACATGACATGGGAAAAAAGACTAAACAAACATAAAACCAAGTAAGCATACCGGCATACAGTAAAATGAGAAGAGGAGCAGCTACACGCACTTCAAACCCTGCTCACACACACCAAAATTCAAACACTAAATAATCAGATACAATAATACAATCCAACTAAATGCCTAAGATAACACTTGCAAAATTAGACACAAATACGATTGCCGGTAGTATCATCCATAGATAAATAACACACATGACATTGAAAATAAAATCCAACTAAATGCCTAAGATAACACTTGCAAAATTAGACACACAAAATCATATTTACGATTGCCGGTTGTATCATCCATAGATAAATAACACACATGACATGGAAAAGAAGACCAAACAGACATAAAATCAAGTAGCCATACCGGCATACAGTAAAATGAGATAAGGACACGCACCTCAAACCCTGGTCACACACACCAAAATTCAAACCACTAAATAATCAGATACAATAACACAATCCAACTAAATGCCTAAGATAGCACTTGCAAAATTAGACACACAAAATCATATTTGCGATTGCTGGTAGTATCATCCATAGATAAATAATAATTAAGCACATGCTTTATACCTTATAGCCCAACAACCTCAAATTAACATTTCTACAACATCACCGATCAACATGTACATATTAAACCAAAACTGATTACCAAGAGATTATAACCATAGCGTATATAAAAAAAGAAAACAATAAGGATATAAAACAACTTAAAAACAAACACATATGCAGGCTGAACATTCATACAACCTCCCATCAAAGGAATACTAAGCTAATTAAAGCATACCTAGGACAACCCCACCAAATACAGTAACAAACAATGTAGGAAACCTGGGAAAAAAAGAAGATAAAACATTAACAAAGAAGGACAACAGGCAAAACAGAAACATGAACAACACCAGTTCCTAAAAATAAACAAATGCAAGTCAAACTACAATACTACAAGGACGGCACTAATAGATACAAAAAGACCTAATTTTATAGGTCATTCAAAACAACAATGTACAGATCCCTAACCCATTATAAAAACTAACAAGAGCAAATAATAAGTCAAAAGCTTACAAAATACCTAAACCACATGTTTTTTTCTATTAATTTGAATCACAACTGAACATATCCGGTGAGGTACTAAAAAGCACACATACATGCAAGTTAAATAGATAAAACAAAGGTGCATCGTGTCATTTTTTTGTATTAATTTGAAGCACAACTGAACATATCCGGTGACCTACTAAAAAGCACACATACATACAAGTAAAATAGATAAAACAAAAGCATAGCGTTAACCAAACCGTCTCTGTTCCTCCACCAGAATGAATGGATTATGAATTATTTTTATTATGTTTGTAGTCACAGACCCATAAAAGAGGTCAGTACAATCATCATTTGGCTGATGCTATAATAACACACATGACATGAAAAATACAATCCAACTAAATGCCTAAGATAACACTTGCAAAATTAGACACACAAAATCATATTTGTGATTGCCGGTAGTATCATTGATAGATAAATAATACACATGACATGGAAAAGAAGACCAAACAGACATAAAATCAAGTAGCCATGCCGGCATACAGTAAAATAAGATAAGGAGCAGCTACACGCACCTCAAACCCTGGTCACACACACCAAAATTCAAACCACTAAATAATCAGATACAATAACACAATCCAACTAAATGCCTAAGATAGCACTTGTAAAATTAGACACACAAAATCATATTTGCGATTGCCGGTAGTATCATCCATAGATAAATAATAATTAAGCACATGCTTTATACCATATAGCCCAACAACCTCAAATTAACATTTCTACAACATCACCGCTCAACATGTACATATTAAACCAAAACTAATTACCAAGAGATTATAACCATAGCGTACATAAAAAAAATAAAACAATAAGGATATAATTCAACTTAAAAACAAACACATATGCAGGCTGAACATTCATTCAACCTCCCATCAAAGAAATACTAAGCTAATTAAAACATACCTACGACAACCCCACCAAATACAGTAACAAACAATGTAGGAAACCTGGGAAAAAAAAGATAAAACATTAACAAAGAAGGACAACAGGAAAAACAGAAACATGAACAACACAGTTCCTAAATATAAATAAACAAATGCAAGTCAAACCATAATACTACAAGAAAGGCACTAATAGATACAAAAGGCCTAATTTTATAGGTCATTAAAAAAACAATATACAGATCCCTAACCCATTATAAAAACTAACAGGAGGAAATAATAAGTCAAAAGCTTACAAGATACCTAAACCACATGTTTTTTGTATTAATTTGAATCACAACTGAACATATCCGGTGAGGTACTAAAAAGCACACATACATGCAAGTTAAATAGATAACACAAAGGTGCACCGTGTCATTTTTTGTATTAATTTGAAGCACAACTGAACATATCCGGTGATCTACTAAAAAGCACACATACATACAAGTAAAATAGATAAACAAAAGCATAGCGTTAACCAAAACGTCTCTGTTCCTCCACCATAATGAAGGGATCATGAATCATTTTTGTTATGTTTGTAGCCACAGACCCATAAAAGAAGTCGGTACAATCATCATTTGGCTGATGCTATATAATCTATCCGGTGAGCTACTAAACAGCGCACATACATACAATGCAGTGTTAATCAAAACCCATAAAAATAGCAAATGCCAAGACGCTCAGTTCTCGGAAACCCCAAAACAAACCCAAAAAAACACATAAATCTAAACAATCAGCAGTGTCAATGCAGAAAACAGAGCTAAAAAAAGGCCCATGAAGAACAAACCAAAGAAAAGAGCACAAATTACCGAATACACGCACATGAACGCCCCAAAACACACAATAGACAGAAGAAAGACCCAATTAACCTATCTATTAAAAATGAAGTTTCAATGAACAGTTTTCTTTTGGTGGCTGCGTAAGAACAGTATTCCTTTGGTTGCTGCATGACACGTCTTCCTAGATGAACAGTGTTTCGTGGGTGGGTGTGTAACACATGTTCCTACTGTTTGTTTTTTGGGTTAGGTGTTTCTTTTTTTTTCTTCCTTCTTAGCATTTAGTCTACGTTTCTGTTCCCGCCTCCTGCTGTTGTCTTTTTCTTATGCAGGTATCGACATTCTCTTTGTTCTATTACAAATTCTTAAATGTCCAACTCTTTCTTCAATATTAGTCATCTTAATTTACATATTTCAACATAGATCATGCATATGAAAAAACTCAAATTTAATTTGTTACTTGTTTTTGAATAACCTTCACATAAAATTAAACATTTTTACAACAAAAGCATAACGTTAACCAAAATGTCTCTGTTCCTCCACCAGAATGAAGGGATCATGAATCATTTTTGTTATGTTTGTAGCCACAGACCCATAAAAGAGGTCAGTACAATCATCATTTCGCTGATGCTATATAAGCTATCCGGTGAGCTACTAAACAACGCAAATACATACAATGTAGTGTTAATCAAAACCCATAAAAACAACAAATGCCAAGACACTCAAACCTCGGAAACCCCAAAACAAACCCAAAAGAAAATCTGAACAATCAGCAGCGTCAATGCAGAAAACAGAGCTAAAAAGGCCCATGAAGAACAAACCAAAGAAGAGAACACAAATGACCGAATACACGCACATGAACGCCCCAAAACACACAATAGACAAAAGAAAGACCCAAAAATAAAGAACGATGCAAACACCGGCACAGAACAACAAATAGAATGTCGATACCTGCATAAAGAAGAAGACAACAGCAGGAGGCGGGAACAGAAACAGAGACTAAATGCTAAGAAGGAAGAAAAAAAAGAAACACCTAACCCAAAAAACACACAGCAGGAACACGTGTTACACACCCACCCACGAAACACTGTTCATCTAGGAAGACGTGTCATGCAGCAACCAAAGGAATACTGTTCTTATGCAACCACCAAGAGAAAACTATTCATTAAAATTTCATTTTTAATAGATAGGTTAATATCCCAACTGATTGATAGCAAACATATATTTTGTAGAGTCATGAAACCAAATTTAAGCATTGCAAATTTAAACACTCATGCTGCATTTTAGAACCAAGTCTCACTTTTTTTAACTAATATTTCATGATTGATTAATTTATTTTAGTAAGCAAATATTATTATCATAATATAAAAGATAAAATAAAAGGTACCTTTTTAACATGATGAAAACAATATGTAAATAACCTTTTTATAAATATGAGTAAAATTATCTCCATCCCTAGCATTTTATTTTTTTACTATCTGAATCCTTAAAATTTTAAAAACTTTGTTCGCCTCGACATTTTCTTTTTATCTCCATTTAAGTTTAAATGGCTAATAGCCTTAGTTATTCTATTAAAGCTTTCGTGGAAAAGACAAAAATATCTATTAAAATTTTAAGTATCTATTCAAAGCTTGTGCTATCCACACATATAATCTTCTTTGCCTATTAATATAAATCTAATGACATTTTGGTTTTGAACTAATTAAATGAAGAAAAAATTGAAAAAAAGTAAAAGAAAAAGAAAGGCTTTGAGACAAGAAATTCAATTTAATTTATATTGACAAATGCCAAAAATAGAAATAATAATTTACTCTACTAACTTTGTTGAGCATTTTATGTTTTGGGACAAGGATCATCACCTATCTAGCAACATATAATACTCCGTTGTGGGATCATGTCCATGGTGTGGCTTATGGAGGTTCTGCGATTTAGACACACATTCAGGTAGGAATCAAGTAATTTTTGTTATCTGGATGCATGTTTTTCAACTTTATTTATGCATGCATTAAATAAAACTGAAGTATTTTCATTTCCATCTTACGGGAATCCTAATTTGCTAAAGACACTAGATATCTATGATGGAACCGGTGATTTCCTATGTCAAACAGAAATGGGTAATGATACTTTTACATAAGCAATTATTAGAAAAATTGGTTGATGCAGGTTCATACCAACTATGTGATGCCAAAGGATAAAGTACGTAAGTGACTGGTGTTTATTTATTGTATATTAGTAACTAATATGTCAAATATGACTTCAACTTGCAAGAACTACTTCACTATAATAATAATCTAATTTTTCTCAGAATGAATGATTTTTGCAAATTTTTACGATACTTGTTAGGAATTACCAAAGAAAAAAGACAAGTAAGACACGAGGAGAGATTATCAACAAGGTATAGTCGATACAACTTTTTCTGATATGTAGTTACTTTTTTTTCAATGGCGAGAACATGTTACCAGAAACTTACAGTAACCAATGAGATTATGGACATGTGATCTTCAAGATGCAATTCAAGTCGGATCAAGGGAACAAGGAGAATGAAAGCACAATGTGCATAAATTTTATAAAACTCTTATCTCCCAAAACTATCTCTGCTCCAAATTATTAAGAAAGACCAATCCTATAAACCTGGAAATAATCAAATTAAAGTAGGAAACAAGTAAACTAAATAATTGCTAAGTAAAATATAACTTGCAAAACACCCCAAAGGTGTTCTACCTCCTTAGAGGTTTGGCTTGCTCACCACCTGGGCTCCAGCCTGTTTTATAAGCCCAGCCCACCTCTGATGGGTCTATTTGCATCATTCTCCCCCTTTTTGAGATGAATCCTCCTCTAGTCAAACGGATCATCATCTTCAGGCACAAAAGGAGTAAGATCAACAATGTTGAATGTAGCTGAAACTTTGTAGTGACCTGGTAAGCCAATTTTGTATGCATTATCATTTATGCACTCCAGGATACAAAACGGGCCATCCAGATGGGGGTTAGGGTTAAGTTTCCCAAAAATTCCCGTGGGAAAACGATCTTTACTTAGATGTATCCACACGAGGCCACCTTCATTAAATACTACCCGCTTTTGATGCGCGTTCACGCGCCTTTGATAAACGATGTTGTTTTTCTCAATTTGTTCGCGGACTTGTTCATTTATACGTTTGATTTGGATTGATATATCTTCTCTGTTAGCGCTAAAATGCTCTATAGTTGGTAACAGGGTGAGGTCTAATGGGGTAAAAGGGTTATGACCATAAACCACCAAGAAAGGACTCATGCCTGTAGACTGATGTGATGACCTGTTATAAGCAAATTCAGCTTGGGGAAGTACCAAATCCCACTGTCAAGGGTGATTACCAACAAGACTTCGAAGGAGATTTCCAAGGCTCCAGTTTGTAACTTTGGTTTGACCATCACTCTGAGGGTGACATGCACTACTGAAAAGGAGACAAGAATCGAGTCGTTTCCATAATGTTCTCTAGAAATGTCCCACAACCTTTACATCCCGATCTGAGGTCAATGATTTAGGAACGCCATGTAGTTTAACAATTTCAACAAAATAGAGGCGTGCAACCTGACTTGCATCATAAGTCTTAGCACATGGAACAAAATGTGCCATTTTTGAGAAATAGTCCACTACGACCATGATCGAATCTTTCTGTCATTGAGTACGTTGAAGGCCCACAACGAAGTCCAAACTGCGTCCTCCCAAGGTCCGTACGTAACAAGCAAAGGTGTATAGAGACCCGCATTCGAGTGATGAGTTTTAGCGATATGACAAACTCGACATCGATCAATAATTCGAGCAACATTCACTACCATTTTTGGCCAATAAAACCGTTCCTGCACTAATTTCAGAGTTTTATCTCTTACAAAATGTCCCGCCAACCCGTCTTGGTGACTTTCTAAATTGATGGAGTCCCGTAATGAACACCTCGGGACACAAACTCGGTTGCCTTTCAATAAAAATTCCTCTTGCATCGAGTAACCAAGAGTAAAGTAGGGGCTGCACAACAGTGTTTCCATAGTTCAGAAAAATCTAGGTTGTTTGGGTAAAGCCCCCGAAAAACATCAAATCCCTCTACTTGAATTTTAAGGACATGAGGAGGGTGTGTCTTCGGCTTAAAGCATCAACAACATTGTTATCTAAACCTACTTTATGTTTGATTACAAAAGAAAACTCCTGTAAGTACTTAATCCATTTGACATTACGGGGGTTGAGTTTGTGTTGGCCGTTAATCAAGCGTAAGGCTTGATGATCCAAATATAAAATGAATTCACTCGGTAACAAGTAATGATGCCAATACTCAAGACTTCGAACAATTGCATAAAATTCCTTATCGTACGCGCTATACTTTTGTTTCACGTCATTCAACTTCTCACTAAAAAAAGCGATGGGTCTGTTATCTTGACTTAAAATGCCTCCAATCCTAAATCCTGATGCATCACATTCGACTTGGAAAATGGCCTGAAAGTTGGGCAGTGTAAGTACAGGTGCGATGGTAACCCGCCTTTTAAGCTCTTCAAAAGCCATGGCTGCTGCATGTGTGTAACGCCCAGAATAAAGTGGGAACGAGCCAGTTAATAATAATGGGCTTAGCCGGGATTATTTAAAGAAAAATAAGCGAAAAATAGAGTATGGATGGAGTAGACCTCGCGAGTTATGTGTTCGACGAGTTTAATGTCCTGGGAACACCCGGTTTATATAAACGGATCAGTTTGAGCCACTCTCATTTGCAACTCAACACCCAACTTCTAGAGAGAGTGTGTAGAGAGAGAAAGTGGTGATTCAAAGCTCTGTTGATCAAAAGATTGAGGATCGGTGTTCATGGGCATCCAAACAACAAAAAAAGACCAAGAATCCAGGTAAGAAACATCGTTTAATCAGTTCTTTAAGGGTAAACCCTGATTCTAGGGCTTGGGGTTTTTGAAAGTGGAAATGAATCGCCCGAAACTCACGTTTTTGTGTAAGAAAACATGTAAGAAACTTAGATATAGCTATTGGGTGATAAACTAAGGTTTTGGGTGTAAAAGATTGAAGTTTTAGGTAAAAAAAATGGGTTGGTTCGTAATTTCAGCCCATTATGCGAAAGTTGGTGTTCATCCAGCGAAATTATGTAGTCATCCAGCGAAACTATGAAGACTTTCTGTGAAACTGTAGTTTCGTAGACTTGAATATCCAATGAAAGTTGGGCGAAACTGGCAGCGAAGCTGCCAGCGAAGCTGCCAGCGAAGCTGCCAGCGAAGCTGCCAGCGAAGCTGCCAGCGAAGCTGCCAGCGAAGCTGCCAGCGAAGCTGCCAGCGAAGCTGCCAGCGAAGCTGCCAGCGAAGCTGCCAGCGAAGCTGCCAGCGAAGCTGCCAGCGAAGCTGCCAGCGAAGCTGCCAGCGAAGCTGCCAGCGAAGCTGCCAGCGAAGCTGCCAGCGAAGCTGCCAGCGAAGCTGCCAGCGAAGCTGCCAGCGAAGCTGCCAGCGAAGCTGCCAGCGAAGCTGCCAGCGAAGCTGCCAGCGAAGCTGCCAGCGAAGCTGCCAGCGAAGCTGCCAGCGAAGCTGCCAGCGAAGCTGCCAGCGAAGCTGCCAGCGAAGCTGCCAGCGAAGCTGCCGGCGAAAGTAGAAGTGAAACTCCTAATCTTGTAGTGAAATTAGCAGCGAAATAGGCAAAAATTAACTCCTTTGAGTGTTAACTTATCTACAGGCTGCATAGTGTGACCTTTGCTTTGAAAGCTTGATTGAGAAGTTGCTCACTGAGTCCAGGTGAGTTCTAGATCTCCTATTTTAATGGTTTTAAACTTTTTTGGGGCTAGAAATGCATACTAAATATACATTTTAAATTAACAAGAGTTTAAGAGATTCTAACAGGAAGATCGATTTTTCTATAACAAAATGTGTTATGCAAATGTGTAAAAATAAAATTTTTTCGTGCCGACCTGGCAGCCCGGCTCCAGCCAGGGGCGTTGCCCCTTGGACCCCACTAGGGGCTGCTACCCCTAGGACCTTGCTGTCAGGGCCTACCGCCCCCGAACTCCCCCTGCCCCTCGAACGGTCGATTATGTTCTGTGGTGACTTGTTCTTGGTGCATGTGTATGTGTTTGTGAAATGTTTATGTGATGCTATGTATGTTCATGGTTTGTTTCCTTATGTTCCTTATTACATATTATGATGTGACTTTACGTGGTGTGATTATCTTAACGAAGAGAATTATTTAAGATAATGAAAGTGGAACATAATGAATGAATGAATGAAAGTCTTGTAAGCAAATGAAAGGATGTTCACAACTCATTAAGAGTTGTTACCTCAACTGTGTGTTTACAACGTGCAATCTTGGCTAACTCTTAAGGGTTCATACACAGGCGGAGTTAGTCTATGTGACTAATTCATACGTGCGAATGTGCGGGATCCTTGTCGCTTAATCTAGATGATATGACTTTGTGCTCAAGAGGGGGGTTAAGCATACGATAGGATCTAGATAGAAGTGAAAAGATAATAAATATACAAAAGTGTGATAAGTACGAAACGTGTGATATGTATGAAATGAACGTTGATGGAAGATAATAAACATTACCTTGATATACGTATGATGTGTGATCAAATGTTTTAATGAATGAAAGGTAATATAAAGTTTTTGTAAAACTAGAACTCATTCAGCAACACCGACTTTTATGTGTTTCCAGTTGGCAGGTAAATGTTACTGAGGATGGCACGAGGCAGTTACTTGGCGTATTTGGGATGGCATCTATTGTTTAAGTTATGACGTTTTTGCATTGTAATGCGAACAAACAATGTTTTGTAACGATTATGAATGTTGTATTATATTGCAAAAGCAATGAATGAAATGATTTTTAATTATTCCACTACGTTGTTTTAGTACCCTTAAATATATGTTTTATGTTTTATGTGCAATGATTGATCAGCTATAAGTGTCTTGGGAACGGGGCCTTACATGTGTCCACACAAACTGACTTCCTTTAAGACAGTCAGTTATGGGGGCCACAATTAAGCTGAAATTCTGGATGAAACGTTGATAGAAAGAAGCTAATCCATGAAAACTCCGAACTTCATGAATCGATATTGGAGTTGGCCAAGTAGTAATAGCCTCTACCTTTGATTCATCCATGCGTATCCCTTGTTATGAAATAAGGTACCCTAAAAAAAGAACTTCCTGTGATAAAAAGTGACACTTGGTGTGATTAGCATATAGCTTTTGATCTCTAAGGATAGAAAAAACCTGGTGAAGATGTTGTTGTATGTCCTTACTGAACACCAAGATATCATCAAAATAGACGGCCACGCAATGACTAATGAGGGCTTTAAAAACATGATTCATCAACCTCATAACGTACTAGGGACGTTCGATCAACCAAAAGGCATAACCATCCATTCATAAAGTCCATCACGTGTTTTAAACGCCGTTTTCCACTCGTTCCCGGGTCTCATTCTGATTTGGTGGTAACCACTACGTAAATCAACTTTAGAAAAAAATAATGACCCATGTAACTGGTCGAGTAGATCTTTAAATCGTGGCATAGGGAACTTGTATTTGATGGTTATTTTGTTAACAGCCTAGCTGTCGATACACATTCGATAAGCACCCCCAGGTTTCAGTACTAATAACGTGGGTACTGCGCGTGGACTCATACTTTCTCTAATATGCCCTTTATTCAAGAGTTTTGTAAATTGTCTATGCAGTTCTTCAAAAACCTTGGGGTTCGTTCAATAAGCAGGTTTATTTGGAATAATCGAGCTTGGAACAAAGTCAATAAAATGTTGTACCTCCCGAACAAGTGGTAGTCCGGCGGGTATTTCATCCGGGAATACATCCCCAAACTTAGTGAGAAGAGGTTGGATTTCCTTCGATGCTTGTTCCAGTGGGTGGTTTTGTTCGGTGATTACTAGAGCATACATGAATGGTGGTGTTGTATGTCTTGTAAAATCAAGGAAAGCTGACTTGGTGAGAATAAACGCTTCAGTCCCGGTCTTCCGAGTGTCGACTGGTGCTAATGTGTTATTGCACCCGTCTTTTCTGAATGAATAAGTATTTTTTAACCCATCATGTGTTTTTTTTCTATCATATTGCCATGATCGACCCAACAATACATGACAAGCATCCATCCGAATGACTTCACACCATACCTGATTTGAATACCGATTGCCTATTGAAAACTAAACTAGACAACACTGATTAACCTTAACAACGTTCCTTTTTTTAACCATGTTAATTGGTAAGGATCGGGATGAGGCTCTGGCTTTAAACCTAGCTTCTCCACCATGCTTGTTGCCATCATATTTTCACAACTTCCGCCATCAATGATTATGGTGCACACTTTTCCTTTTAACGTACTTTGTCTGTAATATATTATTACAGAGCCAACATGTTTTGTCAACGAGTGAGCACGGGGCTGCATTAAGGACTCGTTTCTAATTAATGATTCCCCTTTATCGGGATAAACGATTTCATCCACTGTTTCTGTTTCGGGTTCTGGCTCGGTGTAATATTTGGGAGAGAGTCTTTAGTAAATGTGACTAGCTGTTTATGTGGGCAATCCCGAGCATAATGACCTAGGCCATGACATTTAAAACATTGAGCTACCTTTGATGCCGTAGTCGATGAATTAGTGTGACTCCTTGATGTCTCAATTCGGCTGGTGGTGGATCAGTTCTCGGATGTAAATGATGACGGGTCAGTCCCAAATGGAGCATCGGAAATTCTCAGCTCTATTGGGAACGGGTTTTGGAGGTGTGACATTGGCTTTTGCCTTAAGTTGCTTTTCTACTTTTAAAGCTAGCCGACAAACATCATTGAAGTTCCAGTAAGTTTTAACTGAACTGTCACACCCCAACCTTGACGGCGGAAACGTCGAGATGTGAGGGTTAAGATTGTTCACAGTCACATAATGCTATATCAAAATGTAATATTATTATCATAAGTCTTGAAATGAAATACAATCATAAGTCTCAAACAAGTAATAAGTTCAAACATAACATAACATAATGAAACTTTTTATTTCATTAACTAGGTCCAAGTCCTAGATTATTGCACGCTTCAAAAGGATCACTTTAAACTTGAGGTTGACTTGAACATGATAAAAATAAGAGTCAACTAAAAATAGTTGGTGAGTTTCCAAGGTTTTCATACATAATATGAAAAAGGTTACAAGTAGCAATTCATGTCATAGGTCATAAGCAAGTAAGGTTATAGAACACATATCATTACAACCAAACCTCGACTTGATTACAAGTATAAAAGATTGGCTAAGTGTATTTGGTTCCCATGATGAACAAGCATACGTCATCAGGAGCCGGCAATACCTCGGCTTTAGCACCAAATAGGCTTGTCAGGCCCAAAGATCTAAGACGTCGCCAGGCTAGCAATAGTTAATGATTGTAAACAAACTATGTATCTCATATAATCACTTACAATACACAAATAACCATGACAAAATAATAAGTTGAATTGCATGTGATTTACAAGTCTCAAATGTGTATAAGTGTATCATGTATAAGCTATCATGTTTCACCCCAAATTAGTGTGAAAATATGAAAAAGGGGCAAGGAAAAACTCACTTGTTAAAATAAGTGCAAGAATGGAGATTAATAAGAATAATAACAAACGTCGCTCCAGGATGTATCGTCACAAGACACCTAAATATAATGCTTACAAGATTAAAGCTTTACAATAAGTTTAATGAATTAACAAGGACTAGGAATCAACTTGATGTTTGGGGTTTTGTTGATTATATTTGCCAAATAAAAACTCAATTATATTTTCGTGGAAACGATTTTATTTATAATTTATATAATATATGGATTAAGAATATCTTTTATAATAATTTTGTAATGTTTATAAAGTTTAGATAATTTTATAATTAAATAAAAATGAACACAAATTAAACAATAATTTAAGGCAATGTTTGAAATAATAGTTCGTGTAAATTAAACTACTATTTAAATTCTAAATTTTTATAAAAATATGCCAACTATATTATTAACTTTAGGATATTAAATAAAAATATAAAGGTATTTTTATAAATAAATTACAGAAAAATGATTAAATAGTTTTAAAAGAAACAAAGTTTATGAAATGATTTTTCATAACTTTTAGAAATTTTTAACATTAAATTTGAAGGCCAAAAAGGCCTAAAAAATACTTGAGGTTCCCCGGATTCGAACCGGGGACCTCTTGTTTAGTGGTCGTGTGTTTTACCAGTGAACTAAAGGCTCTCAGTCGCGGTAGATCTCGGTGTTAAATTCTTTTAAACACAGACTAAAAGGTTTCCCCAAACCTTTAAGAACCCTGGAATCGTTTGATTCCAAATTGATCCCCAATTCGATTATGAACATGAAATTAACCTTGGGCTTTTAATCCCCAAGTAAAACCGAGCATGTAGGTGAAATCAATTACCTGATTTCAAAGTGTTAGACGAGATCGAGTGATGAACAAGTCGCGGCCTATGCACAACCTTGATGGATGCTCAAACGATGTTGATAAACAAATTCGTTGTACAGGAAACTTCCACAAGAGAGTTTGATCGAAAACCCTCAATCAATTGTAGTTCCAATCGTGCAGAGGGTTGTGTTCGTCTCGTGTGCAGGTCGCGATGAGTATGCCAATTGTATTCGATTGATTGGACTTGTTTCGGGTGCAATTGAACGTTGTAATCGATTAGATGTTGCCTTATGATCGAACAAGTTGGTTTAATTAGGTTATTATTAAGTTTAAATGCCAAAACGTTTGATGATTAAAACTCGACGGTTACTCGCGTTTGGAAGTTCTTGTAACCGATGTTAGATCTTCAATGAAACACAACAATCGGTTCGAAACCCTTTCGTGAACGGTTAGGAATCCTTTCCTTGGCTGAAATTCGAAAAAAATTTGAGCTTTGGCCTCGTCGGAGCTCGGCCGGTGGGCGGCCGGAGAGCTACCGGAAAAACAGGAGTTGAAAGGGGGTGGGGGTTTGGGTTTTGGTTAATTACATCTTTGGTCCCTGCAATTTTGTTTTTATTATTTTATGCTCAAAACTTGCATTTAAAGTTTTAAAGTTTAAAAAAATAACAATTTAACCACCTAGCTTAAATGTTTTAAGTTTTAGTTAATAAAATTTCACATGATTATTAATAATATTACTATTATCAATTTTATTATTATATTATTATTGTTACAATTATTATTATTATTATTATCACTATAGTTATTAGTATTATTATAACTTGAATTATGATTACTACTATTAATATTAATATGATTAATATTATTTGATATTTATATTTTTAACTTAATGACAATAATGAATAAGCACAAACAACACATGAGTTTCAAAATTGACAAAAATAACCCTTGTAAGAGTAAATGAAGTTAACTTTTAGTTAACAAAATACGAGATATTACATGAACCATATCCGAGATATCAGTTCGTAACGCCCCTAAAAACTGCGCTTTCACCTGCTCCTCTTCTTCATTCGCCCGCAACGCATCCTTAGTCTGTCAAATTCAACAATCAAAACCTCAACGGAGGAGTTCCGTTGGGATAGATTATGATATTCTAGGAAGGCTTCTTGACGATAATTTACGGGTAAAAACTGTTTTTGCAATAACTTTTTCATCTTATCCCAAGTTACAACTTTTGATTTTCCTTCGTGAGCCCTTTTCTTTTTTGTATGATCCCACCACAACGAAACATAATGACGAAGTTTAATGGCTACGAGTTTTACCTTGTATTTGTCGGGAATGTCTTTCGGATCAAAGATGCGTTCAACCGTACTAATCCAGTCAATAAACGCATCTGGTTGTGCCTTCCCATCGAATTCTAGAACTTCAGTCTTCACCCCCATATTGCGAAGGTATCAGACTCAATAAGGCAGCGACGCCCAACCCTCCTGCCAAAAGGATTACTGAACTCTCCTCCGTTATCACAGATGTCGTTGTTGGTTTTGGTTTCCTCACAACGATCTTCATGTTGCAATTCCAGGTCTCGGTCCCGTTATTGCAACCTGGCGATCTCTACGATATCATGTGGGTCTCTTCCTTCATCCTCATTGCCTCGGTCAGCGTGTCTATGCTGATGACGACGAAAACCTCCATGATCTCCCATGGAATCACTACTATGCTCTGATACAAACTGATTCAATTCTAGTCGGATCAAAGGGAACAAGCAGAATGAAAGCACGGTGTGCATAATTTTTATAAAACTCTTCTCTCCCAAAACTATCTCCGCTCCAAATTAAAAAGAAAGACCAATCCTATAAACTATGAAATAATCAAATTAAAGTAGGAAACAAGTAAACTAAATAATTGCTAAGTAAACGATAACTTGCAAAACACCCCAAAGGTGTTCGACCTAGGGGTGTGTTTTTTACCCGAACCTGAATATCAAACCCGAACAAAATCAATCCGAACCCAATTAAAAACTAACCCAAGCAACCCAACCTGATTATTACACTAACCCGAACCTGATTTTTATAAATGGTTTGGTCTTTGGGTTGAGTTTGTAAGATTCGGGTCAACTCGATTAACCCGAATGTTAGTTTAAAAAATTCCAAGATTTATATATATATGTGTGTATTATGCTACCATTTTTGAAAACATGATTTTTCAAACATTATATTATATTGTTGTAGTTCAAATTTATTATATAAACTTGAGGATAATCTATGTATAATGTCATTTAATATTTAAATATGCATAATAAAGTGAATGTAATATGCAAAAATTTCCGATCAAGATAATAAACAAAACTCTATATTGATAACACATGTTAAATCTCATACATGCATTTTGATCGTGTATATATATATATATATATATATATATATATATATATATTATATATATATATATATATATATTATATATATATATATATATAGTTTAAACAAACATTGAGATAACAAATAATTTTAAAGTTTAATGGTTTAGTGTAACATGATTACCAATTAACCCGACCCGAATAAACCCAAATATCGAAACCCCAAAAACCGATTAAATGTTACTTATTCGGTTTGGTCTTCGGGTTGATTTCTTACACCTTAAACCCGAGGAACCCGTCCCGAATAACCCGAAACCCGATTAAAAAACCCGAATGACAACCCTAGTTCGACCTCCTCAGAGGTTTGGCTTGCTCACCACCTGAGCTCCAACTTGTTTTGTAAACCAACCCGCCTTTGATGGGCGTGTCTGCATCGGAGTCAAAGGTAGAAAACAATGTAAGCTAGATTCGAACCCGAGACCTCTACTAGTAAGATTCACGCACTATATTTGCATCATTTAATTTCCATCTATTTCTCTAAACTTCTTTCAACACATATAATTCACCCAAAAAGATAAATTTTTAAAAGCAAAATGACATTTCTTCCTCTTGTGGTAGCCATCAAGTTGTGTGGGGAAGGTCATAATGAACAAACATGAGGCAAAGGTGAACTGTCTTTACATTGACATGAGAGAGTTAAAAAGGGTACTTTAAGAGCTTAATTGTTTGGGGCAACACAAGTAGTCCCCTTGTTTCTAATTGGCTAATTCCTACTACTTTAAGGTCCATCACTTATCTTATTATAACTTCTTTTCTAGTGCTAGTTATGAATTACCTGTGTATCTTATTGCAGAACAGAATACCCAACAGGACAGTTACACTTTGAGTTTGCTACATCACATTCCTTCTGCATCTTGTGATTGTACTGTACAAGTACATAAAGCTTGCAGGTACAAATATAAGAATCATTTTTGTCTGACATTGTTTAGCAAGAAAATGGTAGGGTGCCCTTTGGGTCGTTTTCTCTTTAGAGATGGGTCATACAAGCCATATAAACATATGTCAAAAATGCTTAATTGGTAAATAGTTTCTTTATAAAAATTAGAATAGATTATAACAATGGTTATCACTAATAAGGTCATATTACGCTTTTGGTAACATGACCAAACAACCATAAACGTAAAATCTAATATAAAAGCCCACACAAACCCTATGGTAAGACCAGCTATGAAGAAGATTACAAATGGACTTCCAAATATGATGATAACTTAATTATCACCTTCGTCAAACCCTATAATTATTGCCTTTGTAGCTAAATTTTGGTAACAGAAGAATCGAACATCCGTTAGAATTAAAGGAACTGATCAAAATCAGAAATCGCTAAGCCGTATTATTAAACTTTAAGTGTAAAGGATATTAGTCATTTTACTAACATTTAACAAATATATTTTATGCTCATCCATTCTAAAAACCATAAGATAAGTATAAGTAAACAGTTGTGACCACAAGTGTAGTTTTCAAATACTTGGAAAAAAACCTTTATATGATGAAACTACACAAAAAGTTTAAAACACCTCCTAATATACACTTATTAACCATCTATATTCACACGCTGTAGGATTTAAATCATCGCCTCTTGATAAAAATGATGCACTTCATCATGAGAATGCCCCTCAAAAACAACAATCTATGTAATTAACTTTAAAATGAATGTACTTAGAACTTTTATATGCATTAGGTTAGATATTGTACAAGTGAAAAACTTTATGGGAGATATTTGGAGATTGTTCAGATGAAAATAAGTGGGTGGCCTTGATTTCAGGTAGGGAAAGTAAAGAGGGTGGTTTGGTGTTTGAAAAAGATATATAATTAAAGTCATGATCAATTCAGGAATCCTATGCGCTTATAGAGTCCCATTGCTTGTTTCCATAAATGTATGTGGTAATGATGCACATCCACATGAAATGAAAGATTCCCTCCAACAAACTTCCCTTTTTATTGTCTATTGCTGGATTGGATTTTATGATAACTTACCACCACCTCTTTCTTTTGATTAAATTTCAAGAATGTGCATCAGATTTGGGTTCAACTTCACACTTTCATGAATAAATAATAAACAAATTCATTTAGTTAGTGAATGAACACCTACAAGGTTTTGTTCGGGTTTATTCGGTTTGTTTGCAGCATTAGTTATAGATGATTTAGTAGAATATGTTCTAGTTTATTTGATTATGAGATCACTACATACCCCATGGCCATTCAATATAAAGGTTATCCGTTTGAGTCTCTTATATTTAAAGTGGGGCAGAGGTTATACTAAATTGGATCTTATGACAGTAGGTTTCCCCTTGAATGATGGTGAGGCTGTATCAACCAGTGTTGTCTGTGTTTGCAGGTGTGTGTACTTTTTTGCTAACGATATAACTGAGTGGTCGGGCTTCTGGCATTCGTTGACCATTCTTAAAAAATATTATTTTTAGAGTATGATATTTCACATACATGCATATACACACGTAAAATATACATACACACGTCTGTGGACAAAGAGAAAAAATCAAATAAAAAGACAAAGTCCAAAAACGTAGAAATAGAAAAAACCTTAGAAACATAAGTGATAATTTCGTAGTGAACCGGAGATTACTTATGGTCATAAAGGAAAAGAAAACAGTCACCGAGTTGACATTTATCCAGCTTATTACGTACTTTATTTTCTAAAAGAAACTATACTACTAAAATGGAGCATTTTATTTCCTTTACTTCAAGTATAGTATGATATTATTTAGGGCCGTAAATGAGTCAAGCTGAGCCGAGCCAGGATGGGTTCGAGCTTGAAGCTTATTGAGCCAAGCCGGTATGGGTTCGAGCTCGAGCTCGAAACTTATTGAGTCGAGCCGAGTTAGCTCGAAAATTTTAACGAGCTCAAAACACCGGCTTCAAGTATAGTATGATATTATTTAAGGCTTTTTATTTTTTGTTGGGTTCTTCGTACTTAAGGGAACAACAATCATGATTTTGAATATATAAACAATTTACTATCAAGTTATATATTTTTTAAACAAAATCTTTAATGTTTGTAAAAAGAATCTATTTTTATTTTTAAGAAAACCTTTTTAAAATCCTTATATTAAAATATAATCATAATAATAGTAGTAGTAATAATAATATAATAATAATTACATTGTATAAATATATATATATATATATACACATATATTATATGCATCAAGTCTCGAGCTGAGCCAAAGAACCGAGCTCGAACCAAGCTAACCCTGGCTCGAGTTCGGCTCATTTAGAATTCGAGCCGAGCCAGCTCGTTTGTATTCGAGCTTTTTTCGAGCTGAGGTTTTTTCGAGCTTTTTTCGAGTGAATTTCAAGGCACAACTTTTTGTACAACCCTAATATTATTATACGTATTTCAAGAAAACTAGGGTTGATTACCTGCGTGCGCGGGTCAAAGCAAAGCTTAGATAAACACATGTAATCTAATTATCATAATATTCTACAGTTTAACGCGTTATCATCATAGCCAGTTTAAAACGACGTTTCGATAAACACGTACAAACGTCATTTTACTCATCATAGACATCAACATTCAAAAAATAAGAACACAGCTGAACCGTGGCACAAACAAATCATCCTTTGATCCTGCCATGCTAAAGTCAAGATGTCATCTGATTTATCATCTCTTGCTTAAACTCTTCACCGCTTTTAAAGCGCGGGACATAACCCGTAATAAGAATAATTTATATAACAATTGGCTAACAAAGCGTTTTAGAGGAGGCTCATCCTTACACAACCCAACAACCAACAATGTTAGATTAACATGAACCCCAAAAGATATCCGATCAAAGATCGCATGAGAAAATTCAAACATAAAACCCGAAGTACAACCACCATTCCCAACAAACATCATTGGCAAAATTTTAAATGCAAGAACAGCGAACAATAGACAGGCAAATACATAGTAGATCCGACAACAACACATTAAGCAACCGAAAAAACAATACTTAAAACCAATAAATATAAAACACCATTAGTCATCCATTCAAGATGACAGAGTCAACCAAAAAATCAAGGGTTCTAACCAAGAAGCTACTAACGACACTAGATTTGAAAACTTAGCAACAAATAACAGAGGCTTTCGAGCAAACAATGGGCCTATTGGTAAGCCTGATCAGAAACGCAAGACGACGACAATAATTGCAGCCGCTTGTCAATATCATCGTGGCACAAACGCCACAAAGGCGGTCGGCGAAGACCACCAGTGGTGGTCGGCGCATCGAACTGGAAGACAAAGGTTTCTCAGAGGTGCAACCGTCACCGCCTCCTTTGCCAATGCCCACCGCCATCGTCATTGCCACCTCACCTCCTCTCTCTCTCTCTCTCTCTCTCTTTATGTTCGCATATCTGAAGTGAACGGCCTGCAAGGCGCCAGAGGTAGGTGTTGGCGGGGGCCGGGCAACCCTTGTTTCTCTACTACTAAACAATGGTGTTGGAGAACAGTCCAACCATCTCTCTCTTTCAGTCACGGAGGGCGGGGACGAAATTAACTTTTTATAGATGACAAACTTGATATTTATATAAAAATTACACTATCATATTAAAAATTTATATTAACGGACTAAAATTTAACACAACGAACAGAAAAAATAAGGAAGAAACATGGGAACAAATAACCTTATTTATCTCTCTGTCCGCTTATTAAGGGTGTGTTACATGGTAAAAAAACAAATGACTAAAATTGCAGTGGCCAAATTAAAAACACACAAAACCAACCTATTTCTATGAGTTGCTTTTTAAATATTATGTAATAATGTTTTTAAATATTATGTAATGTAATGTAAATAATAATGTTATTTTAAGGAGATTTATTCATTGTGCTAAAAACATTGCTTCCAAACCATTAATAATAGTGGGTTTAACACCAACACTCGCCTAGTACTGCTTATAACACTAAACATATTAATTAATATATTCATATTCATTAGTGAAAATAATAGAAACTTGTATATAAATAAAAAATAGGAGGCTAGCCTACGCTTTGCTTTGCTATGGGTATGACTATGTGTAGGGATTATTATATGTGTATGTTTGCATTTTTTGGATGGGTTTGTAATATGGATACATTAGGGGACTGTTTGATTGCGCTGACTGAGTAAGATATGATTGAGTCAGAAACTGGCCCAGTAAGAAGTTCTAACTGAGTCTGCATCTACTTGGCTGTTTGATTGCCCCGTTGTTTTAACGAGTTTGAATTTAACTGGTGTTGTGTAATCAATAAAAATAACCAAATTAGTATAATTCAAAATGTCATACAAAATAAAAGTTAACATAAATCAAACATAATCCAAACAACATATCGAATTTCAAACAACCCCTACATACACATACATCTACATACACATCTACATACACATACATCTACATACACATATACATCTACATACACATCTACATACACATATACATCTACATACACATAGATCTACATATACATCTACATCTACATACACATATACATCTACATACACATATACATACACATCTATATGCAAATACATCTACATACACATCTACATACACATCTACATACACATATACATACACGTCTATATGCATAAACATCTATATTCATAAAGAAATGATGATTACCGCAGGGAGATGCTGGGAGGCGCTCAGTTTGGGCTCACGCAGGTCGGAGGGGCTCGGTTAGGGCTCGCGCAGGTCGGGGTCACTCGGTTGGCTTGCGTAGGTCGAAGGGGCTTCAGGAGGGGAAGTGGCTGATCGAGAGAGCAGGGGGAGGGGAGGTCGCCGATCGAGAGCATAGGGGAAGGGGAGGTCGCTGATCGAGAACGCAGGGGGAGGGGGAGGTGGCTGATCGAGCGTAGGGCTTCGGGAGGGAGAGCGCAGGGGGAGGGGGAGGGAGGCGCTCGGTGTTGGTGGTGTGCAATAGAGAGAATGAGGTGGAGATTTTGGGTTAGCAATTATTTTTTCAGGTCTGGGCCAGAAGAAATGACCCGATCAACTGGCTCCATGCGAGTATCAAACAGGCTGACCCCTAACCGAGTTAGCCGGGTCAGCCCCGTCAGACATAAACAAACAGCCTCTAAATGTTACATAGTTAATAAGAATATTACAATACTATATTAGAATTATTTAATAAAATTAACGTTTGTGTGAATAAAAACAAGTTTGAACACTCTTAGATAAATATTAAAGTAAAAAACCAAAAACTATATATACAGTTTCATTTATATAATAAAAAAATTAGAAAAAGAACCAAATAAAAAGTTAAAACACAAATGAACACTCGGGTGTTGCAGCGGCATCGTATGCGTCATGATAGAATATAGACTAAGAAACGATCCGACTTGCCTCCGGGATAAATTCACGTCGAACTGTAAAGTAACTCGAATTTATACTGTTGAATGGAAACATATTATACCTGAACCGCCTCATTTTCAAACAAATTAAGTTGAAGAATGGACCAAATCAAAACATACATAAAAAGCATAGATTACAATCATCCCAACTCGTTTTCGAACTAAATTTTATATTTGACACGACACATTTCTAAACAAAAATTACGTCAAAACGTTGGCGAACGTCGAAATGTAGATTATCTCAAGTGCGTATATAAAAATATGTATGGGTGCCTTTTATGTTTGACCCGACTAGTACTAACACGTACCTAAAAATATGAACATAAAAAGTTAGTTTGTTAAGTAAAAGTTCTCTTGTGATAAACCTAAAATTTTAAAAACTTAAGACGGTAAAAGAGACGTATTAAAGTTGACTAGTCAGATTTATATTCAATAAACAAATATAATTCAATATATAAATAATAATATTATTATATAGTTTAATAAACAAATATTATTGTTACTTTATTATAGTTATAACCGTTCATTTCACGTTTGTTTAATGAAGTGTAAGATCCTACTATTAATAGAAAAGGAGTGTGCAGGACTCGAACCTAGGTCAACAAAGAACTAACACACTACTTGCGCATCATAATATGACTTTTGTTTAATGTCTGGAATAGCAATGAAGCTTAAACATTCTCGTAGGGGGCGAGAGCCAAATTAATTTTTTAGGATGGACGAACTTGATATTTATATAAAAATTTACATCACCGGACCAAAAGTTTACACTACCAAACTAAAATATAACACTACCAATCCGGTGTCTACTAACCTCGGCTAGTGGTCCGGAAAAAGTAATATACAAGAGTAAATAAGCCAAAAAACATAAAATACAAAAACTTTTTTTGACAGGTGGGTCAATCCAAGTAAGGTACTGAAGTTGTTAATTGTTAGGAGTACGATCATAGTAAAAGAAATAGATGATCTATAAATGCTAAGAAGGAAACATAGATTAGTCAGATCATTGCGCATAATACGTTTGTTCATTACGTGAAATATCAGTTAATGTGTTAAATATTTTTTTTATCATTTGTTTAAATGTCTTCATTATTATGCATTACATTTTAGATTGTTTAATGTTATTTTTGTCACTTATTTATTTATTATTTGTTGTTATTACTTTTGTATTTTATAATTAAAGGTATATAATAATATTATTTTACCAATGTGTTTCTCAAATTTATAATAGCTAGGAAAACACAATGATGAGCTAAAAAAATACAATAAGACATTTATAATTGTGTTTTATGTTTTAAATCATTTTATGTTATTTGTTATTATTTTTAACATATTAGTTTAATTAGTTGTTATTTTATCATCGTTTTTGCATACTAGAAATATACAACAATGCCTTTTATCATTATGTGTTTTTTATAATTTGTCATTTTAAAAATATAATAGCGTTTGAAAAAAACAATAACAAACGAAAAGATACAATGAATCGTACTAATTACATATTGACGAGTAGAAATCAAATAAACTAAAAAAAATATTAATTGTTTTATTTATACTTATTTTAAAGATAAAAACATATTTGTTTTTATGATGTAAATTTAAAATAATAATAACAATATCCTATATAAATGTTATGAATGTTAGATACATAATTTAAAGATACTTTGGTAACAATGTTGTATTAATATATTTTACTAATTTACGTTTCTAACAATAATCTAATATTTGTAATTTCAAATAATTTATAATTGTATACTAAGGCTGTTACAAACATGTTAACATGACACGACAAGACACGAGCAAAATTAACATACTATGTGTTTGATCTTACTAGATTTCGCGTCATTAACATGTTGACACGTTTAAGACACCCTAAAACTCATGTCTAAATAGATCAAACATGTGTTACATGTTTAAACTGTTTATATTTTTATTTTATTCAAAATAATTAAATACTTATTTATGATAGATGTCATTTTGTTATCACTAAATATGTGCTTTTTTCGTGTTTCTTAACATATTTTAGAGTAAATTACTATTTTTATTTATGAGGTTTGACGAAAATCACAGGTTCAGTCCAATAGTTTATTTATTACACTAACAGTCCAATACCTTTAATGTTTGTTTCAATTTTACCTAAGATGTTAACACCATTAATGTTTATTTTGTTAAAAGATGTAAAAATACATTTCTACCCCTGAATTTAATGAAAACCTATCCCGATTCCCACCCAACCCATTTCCCTCCTCTCTCTTTCTCTCTAACTTCTCCCTCCTCTCTCTCTCTCCCACACACAAATGTGCACCTATAGACCACCGTCACCTTCGATGACAACATCCACCGCTATCGTGCATCGTCACCACCTATAACTCACCGACAAAACCAACACACCTAGACCACCATCACCTCGGGTGACCACGAACACAACCATCTCTCACCACCACCATTTAAAACCGCTGACCACCACCAAATCTGGCCATTGACCATATAAAATTGCCGTTGGATGGGGGCGGATCTGGTGATGGTGTTGCCAAATAGAGTGGTGGAGGGGGGATTTGCTAATCTGGTAGGAGAGAGAGAAAGAAAGGGTGGAGGTCAGAGTGGTGGCACGAGGTGACAGTCGTAGTGGTCTGGAGATGGAGGTGGCGATGGTGGTCGGAGGTAACCTAGGGGTTGGGGAGGCGGCCGATGGTTCTTGATTTCTAGACGAAAGAGAGAGAGAGAGAGATAGAGAGAGAGAGATAGAGAGAGAGAGATAGAGATAGAGAGAGAGAGAGATAGAGAGAGAGAGAAAGATATATAGAGAGAAGGAGAGATGGGTTGGTGGTGGGGGGTCTTGAACTATAATGATGGTGATCTTGTTGGGTATGATAATGGTGGTGGTGGTGGTGATGGTGGGTGGTGGTGGGTGGTTCTGGACTTGTTATGAATGATAATGGTGGTGGTGGATGTGATTTGGTTTAGGTTTAGATGATGAAGATAATAAGATGATAAAGATGATAGTATTTGATAAAGATTTTTTTTATTTTATATTTAATCATAAAGGCAATATTGTAAATTTACACTAACTTAACAGAAATATTATAACGGTGTTAGTGACTTGAGTGAAATTGAAACAAAACTTGAAACTATTAAACTGTGAGTATAATAAATGAACAATTAGACTGAACCCATGATTTTCATCAAATCTTAGGGATGAAAATAGTAATTTACTCCAGGGAAAATGTCACAGAATAGTAACCAAGTTTCAAAAGTGTTCTAATTTAATCACTCATGAATATTTTTCTCAAATCGGACCTCCAAACGATCAAATCGAGTCATTACCAAATTTTATTATGACAAGAAAGTAATGATAGAAAAGACATTGGAGTTAGAATTTTCAATATATAAAATTATATTAAAAAATAAAAAAACATGTTAATTATGAAAAAAATAAAAAAAAGTGCCTAAAATTTACGTCAACGTTCTATATCAGCATCAAAAGGTAGAAACAAATATTTTCTAACTGAATCCAAAAGTATAACATGTTAAAAAATATGTTATGACTTTTAATTTATATAAAATATAAAAATAAGTGATCTAATTGGAACACTTTTAAAACTTGAGTTACTTAATTGGAACATTTTTGAAAGTTGGTTACTATTTTACAAAGTTAACCCTTTACTCCATATTTTATTATGAAACAAATTTATAAACATGTTTGTGTTATTGTTTAGACAAAAGTGACACAACTAGTTCTCATATTCAAGTCTTTATAATGTTGTTATTTTATTGTTTATTGTTTAATCTATAGAACATTCACAGTAGTTTTTTTTATTTTTATTCAAATGACTACATTAAAAATTATTATATTTTCTCTTTTTTTTAATTAAATAATATTTTTATAATCTTATTATTATTATTTTTTCACTTTCATCCACCCATAACCATTTTAAAAAATATTTAAAAAATAATAAGGATTAAATGATTCTTTAAATATTTCAATCAACAATAACATTTTCTCTCTATTTCACTCATAACCACTCAAAATCATTTCATATAATATAATAAACACACTTACATATTTTTAAGAATTTTAGTGTATGAACATTATTTTCCATCGTGTGTCACAGAATTTAACCCGTTAATAAAAAAGAAACATCATTTTAAAACAAACCCATTGAATATCAATTCATGAACAAATCACACTCCTACCAGCAAATTCGAAACGATATAACAAACTTCATTCATTTTCACCGTTGGATTTATACAACCATCACTCTACACCCTCTCTCCTCATTCCTCAACGGTTCTCTTCTTCCCTAAACAGACCACTGTGTGAGATACTCCGATGGATAACAACATACGCGTAAACAATGATCAGATTTCAGCGACTAATGGTTCAAAATCACACGGCGGTATGCGGCGGTGCAGACATACAGAGGCTACAAGCTCCGGCGCCGGTAAGAGAAGAAAATTCGATTCTCAACATCAGGATAATACACTTCCGCCGGAAAATCGGTGCCGGAGTGGAGTTGACGTGATTTCGCCGGAGGATGTTGTTTCTTCATCGGAATCTGATACCTCTGATCATGTTTTATCGTCTCCATGTTTCATGAATCGTTTAAGCTCAGATCTGAAGGTGAAATTTAAAATTCTCTGAATACGCTTCGTTTTGATGCTTTATTGTTATTATAAAAACTCGAGAGAGATAATTATAGAAGTGAATTGCTGTTTATCGTTTTGAATTTGATTAGGAATGGTAATTTAATCCTTTGAATGTTTAATTGCAGGTGGAGCTTCGTTCCGATACTGAAACCTCCATTTCCGGCGATGAAAGCTTCAGGTTAATTTACGAATGTTGAATGTTCTTATGTTCCTTTAAATCCATACTAATTAGTTTATTGATCACGATCAATTTGAATTTCGAGTTACATCTTCTGTTTCTGAAATGATTTTAATGATCTACAGCAGTGAAACGAGTGCATCAAGTGAGATTTGTACAGATTCAGACAAACTGGAGTCATCTTCAACGATGAACAAGCAACCACCACCACCACCACACCACCACCACCGGCAGTTGCTTCCCGTTGTAAACCGGCAACGGCAGCAAAAACTCCGACCGCGGCGGAGATCGAAGAGTTTTTCGCAGTGGTGGAAAAGAACGAACATAAACGATTCGCGGAGAAGTAAGTAGCATAAGCAGCATGTGTTGATAAAGCTCAAACATTATTTGTGCACTAATTATGCTGTTGATTTGATCAGGTACAACTTTGATATCGTGAATGATGTACCAATGGATGGGAGATACCAGTGGGTTCGATTAAAGCCATAATTACTGATCAAACCAGTGAATTTCACTTATCGGATATGGATTTATACACATACATCTCGCGTACACTCTAAACGATAGTTTACCACTTGTAAACGGAGGTTAGGGTCCGGCGTGGTGTATGGAACTCAGATCTGTACTGATTAAGCTAAATTGACAACAGTACTATTCTTCTTCATCTTCGTTCTTAGTTCTCAATAGTTACAGCACCAATTTGGAAGCTTCTACTGCAACGATCTCGTATTCATCAGAGTGTAGTGTCAGTCATATTTGTGGGGTATGTGTATCATTCCAAATGTTAAGTTAAACATAGGGATTTGAACCACTATGTCAATCAGAAAATACTACATATTCAATCTAAATATTTTACGTTTGTGATTTGTCCTTTTTCATCAACTACTTGTTTAAAATTAATAGTCTTTAACACAAAAGACTATTCTAATTCGGTGAAGGGTTTATACTTTTGGATCTTAATCACACATTAGGCATGTTATTGTACAAGTTTATTTGTTGTTCCCTTAAAGTTGAATCCGATGAATGTGTGTATGTACGTACGTGACCAGAGCACCGTAGCTAATTTTGTAACTTTGAGTCATGGTCTTAGAGATGAACCAGATGCATGTGTATTGTGGTTCAAAGTTGTATGAGTGCACACTGAGTTGGTCAATTTGGTGTGAGGAATGGAGAAAGGGGCTTTTTTGTAACTTCAAAACAACTGTAGATCACACTTCTTTGCATTTTTGAATGGGTTAATTCTCTCTCTAGAATGGTACTTTTTGGTACAAATGACTTTGTGGAACTCTTAAAGATTGACATGCAACTTTTTTAGTTTTTCTTACTAATAAAACTGGTTTTAGGAGCTAGTGTATTTTTTAAATCTGGTTTTAAATTAACATTGATTTTAAAGGTATAGAGTTGTCTAAAATCTCGTGGCTCATGACTAACTTGAAATAACTTGCTCGTTCTTTTGTTTAAGTAAAAGCCTAAATCATATATTACGTGATTAGTATTATTTTTTAAAATAACAACTATTAAACTCATTTAGTTTACTTCACCGTTTATCAGGGGGCTAGAACCTCTTACCTTTTGGGAAGAAGACATCATTTTAACACATAAGGATACTATTGAGCAAAATACCATTTAGTTTATATACATTATAACTTATAATTTAACAATTTTGTAAAGAGATAATGAGTATATAAATATATAAGATGATAATAGGATTATAAACTACATTTCTCATTTATAAAATATCCTTATCTTAACCAGATAAAACGAGCAGAATTTTATGTTAAGGAAGCGGTCTATAAAGAAATAATAAGATAATATTTGGTCATCAAGGTTTTAAAATATATTAGTTATGTTTTAAATAACAGTTTTTTTCTCTTCTTAATTATAAAGATCATGTCCTACACACGAACATGTAAAGAACAATGACACGGTGTATTAAGCTCAAATCTTACATAAGTCATAAGTTTTCTAGAAATTAAAAACACATATATTTTTAAAAAAATGTAAACAATTACAATCATACATTACTTGAAATTTTACTACACTACTTTAAACTTAGTATTCTCATCCAAAAGACTCCGTCTTTTCTTCTTACTCAAATTTTACGTGTTGGAATGAGTATAAATAAAGTAAGACGTTGGATAACTTCATGTAACCAATGAACATATAAGTTTAGATATGAAACTTAGAAAAGAGAAAATATATACACATAAATAAAAGTCATTAGATTTGAAAAAAAATAAAAATCAGAAAAGCCAGAAACAATTGAATCTTTGCCACAAACCTATCTCTATTGCTCATCTCACGGAGCAAATAAAGTCCAGATGCTTTCTTTGGGTTAAAATTCGATCCATAATTCAATCATTAGATTGGTCTTCATGGTTTGTATTTAATTTTTTAATATCTTTTGTACAATCTACTTTTAGGGCTGTTTTTCTCGTCTAGCATCTTGCTAGAAGGTTCCTAGTTTGAATAAAATTTGCTGTTAAACAAAAAACGTAAATGAATTCATTATTATTTACATAAACTAAAGATGTTAATAAAGTGAAAAAGTGACAAAGAGGAGTGGATGCACGTGGTATGTGGTGTTAATTTTAAGATCGGAATACTTTGGATCTGATGCCGCCCAGTTTATATTTAATTAATTACAGCAAAATCTTGATCCCCGCAGCTACAATGAGAGAATGTTGCTTTGCCCCTTCATCAAACCTACAAACTCACTCTTTAATCCCACACTTTTAATAAACTTTATTTATTAATCTTTAATATTTTTTATATAATAATAATACTTGGTGCAATTTTGACAGGATTTAGCTAACTTCTTGAGATTAATAAACCTAGATATATTAGTTTTTGAAAGAATGTCGCGTATCCTTATCACGATCGTCAGGTTCAACGGGGTAGACCTAGCCATCGAAAGCCGAAAGAGCTAACAACAACGGTTTGACTAAGAGAAAAGCTATGATGAATGACATGTATACTTAAATCAAAAATAGTTTAAATAATTGATCACATATGAATGAAATCAAACGGTTAGAAAGTTTTACTGTTGTATATGATGACACATTTTCTAAGATCCAAGACGTTAATATTTACCATAACAGATGATAGCCTTATAAGGGAAAACGTAAGAAGAAAGGGCGCCTAATAAGTAGCTCATAATCAAGGATTGAATTGAAGGACGATAACGTAAGGTCCCATAGAGTGATGTGAATCCATAACTACAATGTTTATAAACAAACTATTGCCGTCTTACATTTAACAGATTATAAGCACAATATTAAAATATGATAAAGGTCAAAAACTTAACACCTAAAGTTATATTTAATTTAAGATTAACAACCATAATATTTTCAAGTTTTATTCATTAAGAACATGAATCGATTATTTATGTCTTGAAATAAAGTTAGATTTATATTATTTAAGCAAACTTGTAGAATCACATATCTGTTCCCTAAGAAGGAGCATTTTCAATTAAATATATGATATACTATATATTTCATTATTAATCAATTCAAATGGTACTTTTTTTTTATCGGAAATAGAATAATATAACTTTATGAGCAAATCAAACGATCATATGGTCGACACGATCCTATCTTCAAATTAAAAAATAACAATAATAATCATATCAAGCACTTGCATATGGAGGGATCATAGTTTGGTATTTGAGTTTATTTGGCTCAAGCTTGAAGCTTGGTACGTGTATCTTTCCAATTGTTAAGTTAGACATAGGAATTTGAAATCACAATCAGTTAGAAAATATATACAACATATTAAACCTAAATGTTAACATTTGCTATTTGTCCTTTTTCATCAACGCTTTATTTCAAATCAATTACTGTTTATCACAAAACATTATTTCAATTTGATGAAGGGGCCATACTTTTAGATCTTAATCACACATTAGCCATGTTATTCTACTAGTTTATTTGTTTTCCTCAAAGCCACATCCAATGAATATGAATGTGTGTACGTACATGTGTACGTGCTATCCGCATAAAAAGTGTGACCGGAGAATTTGTACATAATTTTATAGTTTTGAGTCATGTTCTCAAAGATGAACCAAATGCATGTGTATTGTGGTTCAAAGTTGTATGAGTGCACACTGAGTTGGTCAATTTGGTGTGATGAATGGACAAAAGGGATATTTTGTAAATTTAAGATCACACTTTTTTGCATTTTGAATAGGTTCATCCCCTCTCTAGAATGATCCCTTTTGGTACTCTTTTGAAGGGTTCGATGATCACGAAAACTTGCAGGGATTAAAGAGAGATTCATATATTAAACCCATACTTTCATTAGGATCATAAATTCATAAATGAAGGAGTATGTCTCTATTTATAGTCACTGAAAGGATGCCTTCTACACTTAGTGTCACTTGGTAGTTTATCAAAACTGACGTTATTTATGATATATATAATAATACAAGTTTAAATAATAAAATCTATGTTAAATCATAATAATCTAACACTCTCCCCTCTAGTTTTGATTTAATCTTTTATGCTTTATATTAAGATTGGATCTTTCTCATAGACAAAGTCACTTCCTTCTTCATTCTAGTCATTTGATAAGCTCATTTTTCTTTTCTGTGTTGTAATTTTTCATATCCATAGCCACATTTATTTGTTTGATTTTTGCATGGTTTTACCTGCTAATTGTTTTAAATGATTCCTGATTTCCTTCTTGTATTTTTGCTTTTGCTTTGGCTTTGTAACACACATTGTCTTTTTGGTTTTGCCACAAAGATCATCTTTCTATTGCTTTACAGAGGTCTAAGTTGCCTCACAGGTCGAATTTACTACATAAGTCGAATTTGTTTGCTACTTATATGAACTGCATAAGCTCACATTCTTGCTATTTTGCCACACATAACTAACTTGGCACATAGGACTTTCTTGCTTTCTTGCCACACAAGACTTTCTTGCTTGCTTGCCACACATGACTAAACTTGCTACTTGAAGCAAAACGGTTACTTCTTGCTTGGTACTTTCTTTAGGTTAACTAGCTGTCAAGATTTTCTTTGTTCCCAACCAACTTGCTAATTAGGGTTTTGTATTCCTAGCTTACTTGCCAATCAGGTTTTATATGATCTTGACCGACTTGATCATTAGGTTTTTTATGTACTAACTTGCTATACTCAACGAATAAAAGTTCAAGATTTTCTTGCTATACTTATTGTTGATACACGTGTTCCTAGTTTATGTGCTTAAATGTAAAAGTCATTCATGTCTTACATATGTGTAATGTGATGATGTAATGAAGTACGATATATGCCTTGATGTTTATTTATCTTTGATTCATATGTATGAACTTCTTATATAGGTTTGAGGTTGTTGTATACAATTCTAACTCAATAATGATTGAGAAATGTGTTCAATTTAGTTGGGTGATTATTCATGCTAATGGACCATACTTATGGACCATACGCATGAATGAATCATACTTATGATCCAATCGCATAACTAAACCAGGAAACTGGATCAGTCGTATGATTGAGACATAAAATTGACTCAGTCGCACGACTGAACCTTCAGTCGTGCGTATGAATCAATCACATGAATCAATCACATGAGTGGTATCAGAACTTTGGCTCTTGATTTTTCGTGTGATTCAATCGTTTTCGGCGTAAATATCACGTTTTTCATTCAAAAACACCATCTTTTTGAGTAAAATAGTGTTTTCAGTGTCTCCAGATCTAAAAGTTTACGTTTTTCGGCTTACGACAGATTAGAGTTTTTGAAAAATCATATTTTGGTGTCAAAGTACAAAAAATCTTTGAATTTTCAAATCCAGCAGCCTCAGTCGCACGATTGTCTCAATCGCGCGACTGAACTCAATCGCACGACTGAACTCAATCGCACGACTGAACTCAATCGCACGACTGAACTCAATCGCACGACTGAACTTAATCGCATGACTGAACTCAATCGCACCTCCCATACGCACGATTGAACTCAGTCGCCCATCCATTCGTATGACTGAACATCCCATTCGCATTGTCCATCCGCACTTGTTCAATCACACGATTGACTCATCCGCATTGGTTCAATCGCACGATTGATTCATCCGCATTAGTCCATCCGCACGATTGACCCAATCACATCTCTCCATTCGCACCAGTGAAACAGTTTTGTTCTAACTCTCAAGTATAAAGAAATGGAAGATCAGTACTCGGCATTTACTATAGGTAGGGACTCGCGTATCCAGAACTTGTTACTTCTGGAAAATGAGATTGGGAATCACAATAAACCGCCTAAGCTTATCACGTTAGACGATTACCCATATTTGAAGAAAATGTTTGAAATTTATCTAAATGGTGTTGATCCCAATCCGTGGGAATTAATCGAGACTGGTTATAGTATGCTGGTAGGTGCTGATGGCATCAAACATACTCTAGGCGGCATGACTGATAGCCAGAAGGTGAAGTACAATGCTGAGAAAAAGGTGTATGCTCTATTGACTCAGTCGATACCTAAGGATATATTCCACCAAGTTTCTGAGAATAAACAAGCAAAGAAATTATGGGAGGATCTGGAAAAACGATACGACGGGAATGCATCGTTAAAAGCTCTAAAGGCAAAGGCTTTGAAGAAGGAGTTCGATAACTTCTCATCAATGGGTAAGGAGACTTGGATGATGTTATAGACCGATTCTACCATTTAATGAGTGACTTGCACACTCATGGGGTTACAACGTCAATGGAAGATAAGGTATCAACCTTTGCCGATGGTCTACCAGAGAAGTGGGACTCGTTTGTGTCTAATTTGAGACAGAACAATTTACTGGCAAAATTAGACATAAACGACTTCATCCTGAAACTAAGGGAGGAGGAACTAATGATGAAGTACAGGTCTCAGAAAGGATCTTACGATCAGAATCCGTCTCTGTATAATTCAACTTCCACCTCAAAAAGCTCAGGAGCACCACTTCAAACTGCATTTGTGTCAAGTTCAGCAGCTCCTCCGCAACCTATTACTTCAGGGTCTGAAACGTCAGGGTCATCTAGCACCTAATATATAGTGCCTGAATCAAATGCTACGAAGTTGAAGACCGAGAATCTCGGGAATATCACTATAGAGGTGGCAAAGGAGCATATGGACTCTTAGCTGTGGTTGTTCATTCTTATGATGGTCTAGTTGCAGGAAAGATTGAAATTGCCATCTGGCTGATGAGGATTACGGGCAGGTGGACGAGAATGAAATGGAAAGAATGGACATTATGTGGGCGTTGGCAAGTGCTGTTCGTAGAGCCAAGAAGTTCTTGAAGAAAACTGGACAGAACTTGATAGCTACAAAGGATACAACTTTTGGTTTTGACAAAACCAAAGTTACCTGTTTCAACTGTGGAGAAAAGGAGCGCTTTAAACGTGAATGTGTGAAGCCCAAGAAGACAAGCAACGGTAATCCTTTCTCATCATTCAACCGTAAAGACAAACCCACAAGTGAAGGTGCATCATCAAGCAAAGATCCTAAGGCTTTGACTACACAAGATGGCGAAGGTCAAGATTGGACCTTTCATTTTGTATCCTCGGGTGAGTCAAACATTGCAAATGTTGAGGTTTTGGATGATGACACTACAAGTGAGGTGATATAGCAGTTGAACTAGTAATGTCAGACCATGAAGATACTACTAATGTGGTCACTCACCTGAATGAAGAGGATGTTGGACCAAAAGAACCAATGAGCCAAGATCAGAAAACCTCTAAGTCCCACATGATATCACAACAACTGCTGAAGGCTTCATCAGCAGTTCGACAAGTGCTGAAGACTTCAACAGCTGAAGATCAAGTACTGAAGACTTCAACAGCTGAAGACTAAAGTGCTGAAGCTCAACAGCTGAAGAACACAAGTGCTGAAGCTGAAGACCAAAGTACTGAAGTACAACAGCTGAAGAGTCTACAAGTGCTGAAGATCAACAACTGGTGTACAAAGTCTGAAGACATCAGCTGATGACATCTACTGAAGTCATCAGCTGATGAAACGTCTAAAGTTTAAGTCTGAAGACCAAGTACTGAAGTTTCAGTAGTTTGTCACAACAGCTGAAGAGTACTTCTTCAGTAGTTGTGATATAAGTAGTTTTATGTTTTTACTTTTAGTAGTTTTGTAAAACGACTGAAGAGCTTGTTCTTCAGTCATTGTAGTGTCAGTAGTTTTATGTTTTTCAGTAGTTGTAGTAACTGATAACACTTAGTATTTTTGTAAGAAGATGTCAGCTGTTTTGACATCTTCAGTAGTTGTGTTTCAGTTGGAATAATTCTGTTAGATGTCACTATCAAGTGACATCAGCAGACGTCACATCTCTTATATAAGAGGTGTCGACCTAATTGTAAGTGTGACATTCGTTACCACGAAAGCGAATATTGAATGAAATATATCTGCAGAATTCTCTCTATCATAACCGTTTTTGTTCTTCATTGAATATCTTTTCGTTCTTGTGAATTGGCTAATTCATTGTTAGAATTCCGCTGCTATACTCTCTAACAATCAAAACGTAGATCACTGATCCTAACAAGTGGTATCAGAGCAGGTTAATCATTGATCGAGCTAACAATTGATCATTGAAACTGCTAATTGATATCTATGTTTGATTGAATTAGCATTTGCAAGAACTGGTTATAGATTATTGAATTTCTGACACTTTCGTTCATTTATTCTGAGATCTCTCTTGGTTCAATTGGTTGTTGTGTTTTGTTCTAAATCTGTTATAGCTTATTGAATTTGATTGTAACTGAGATGACTACTCTTCTAATGATCCTCACAATACTGGTTCCTCAACCAAGCCCCCGATGCTGGTTAGGACCGAGTATAAAATATGGCAGCGAAGAATGCTTCATCACCTGTCTGTTAATAGTTCAGGTTGTTGGACATCTGTGGTACATGGACCAATAAGCCTATGGTGAAACAATCGGAAACCAATCAATGGTTCCGAGAAGAAGGAACAATACTCTGATGAAGATCGAAAACTGTTTGAGATTGATGCTAAAGCCCATGAATTCTGGCCATGGCACTGCCTAATGAAATCTATTCAGGGCTTATGCATCATGAAACTGCTCATGATCTCTGGATGCCCTGAAGGAACAATTCGGGGCACAGATGAGGTCTTAGCAAACAACGAGAAAATCCTTGCCCAACAATATGAGACATTCTCTCATAGAAAGGGTGAGACACTGACTCAACAGTTTGAGCATTTTTCCTGCTTGATCTCTGAGCTGAAAATGGTGAAACAGGAATACACCAATAGCCAGATGAATAACAGGTTCCTCAGATCACTGCCTGAGAGATGGGACACATACACTATTGTCCTACGCTCCAGTGCAAATCTAGATAGCCTATCTCTCACCCAACTTCATGGGAAACTGCTTACATTCGAAAGAGAGATAGAGCAGAAGAGGAAACTGTCCTCATCAGGAAAGCTCACTGAGCTTTGTACCAGGGAATACTGCCTTGGTTGGTCATGAGTCAGAATATGCTGCATCTGAAAGCAATTATGATGAGCATATTGATTTCTCTTCAAATAGTTCTGATCATGCATTTGTTGGTATTGAGAGTCATTCTAGCAGTAATAGTGACAATCTATGCTTCATCATGGATGATTTGAAAGGAATAGCTGATGATGATCTAGAAGAGATGGATATTCTGAGCCAAATGGCATTGATTAATATCAGATCTCAGAAGTTCTATAACAGAACTGGCAGGAAATTTCCTGGACTCTCTGGCAAAACCAAAGTTGGTTTTGACAAGAGTAAGTTGAGGTGTCACAAATGCCAAAGGCTGGGACACTTTGCAAGAGAGTGTAGATCAACTGGATCTAACTCTTCTGCACCCTTTGTGACTTTTCCTAGTACTAGTCCCAAAACAGAGGGCAACATACTGCTGGTTCTGGTCATCATTCATATCCTAGGTCTCCTGCATACTTGTTCCACAGGGTCAAATGTCATATATCCCTGCTATATATGCCTCAACCAAATCCTGTTCAAGCTCCAATGCACAAACAACACAAGCATTGCCTAAACCACAACCTTCCCAATCTCATCAACAAACTCAACCTCAACAACACAGCTTCTTCACCCCAGGAGTTGTTGACTGGAGCAGTTTACCAGATGACTTGTCTGGTCATGAACAACTGTTCTCAGGTGCTGGTCAACATGGTGGTGAAAGTCCCTTTGGAAATCTAGCTCTTATGGCTTTGGATTCTGCTGATACTTCATCCACTAATGCCTCTACACCAAAGGTATCACAGGTATCCTCTGAGGCAAAAGCCAAATTGTGTTCTGAAACATGTATAGCAGCATTTGCATCTATTAGAGAAGCAAATGTAGCTTTGGTTAACAAGAACATGAGCTAGAACAACAATTTCCAAATGAAAAGCTGAATTTGAGTCTATGCTTAATGAAAAGAATGATGAGATTTACAAACTTAAATGCCAATCACAGATTATAAGGCTAGGGAAGAGGTACTTCTAGAGAAGTACAAAGATCTCAAAGAAACCCTTGCAGTCACCCAAGTGGAGTGTGATCGATGGGTACAATCATGCAAAGGTTTTGAAATGCTTCTTAGTAAGCAATCTGCTTCCAATGTGAAGTTTGGCATTGGTTACAATCACACTGCTCCACCTACAGATTTTACTCCCAGAGCAGAGGTAGAATCTGATGGTGAGAGTAATAACCAATCCATTTCATCATGTGATCTACTTCTGATTCAGCACTATCAGAAGTAGAAGTCAGCACTAAGCCCTCTCAGAACCTATCAGCTGATGTTGATGGTTCACTGCTGACACTCACATGATCAATGAGTTGATCAACTCAGGAGTTAATTCTAAAAGTCCTGAAAGGACTAGAGAGCAAGATTTAACACCTGAAGTTCAAACTCCAACTACTGTCAGTACTGAAAAGAAGAAAACTGTCAGTAGAAAGAGTTTGAAGACTACTAAAGAGGAAGTCAAGAAAGCAAACAATGCTTCCAGAGCACTGAAGAGCAAGTCTTCAGTTGCTTCATCCTTTAGTTGATGATCAACATAAGATGAAGAAGAAACCATGTGAAGTATGTGGTTTGTTCAATCATCTTACAGATGATTGCTGGTACAAAAGAGGATCCAAACTTAAACATAAAGAGGAAATTAAAGAGAAAATGGTAAAAATGAAAACTGAGTTTGAGACCATATTTGTATCAGCAACATCAAATCCTGTAACCCTTAAGTCCATAAAGAAATCCAAAAAGGAAGGGGTTAAACAGGTAACAGCTGAGATTGCTCAGAAGAAGAGGTGCAACATAGGAACTTATCAAACTCAACTGGCAATGTGTCTGATGAGCTGAAAGCTTTATCACAAAATAGACACAGCTGGTTATGATAGTTCACATCTATTGGGAAGAGTTAACCAATTAGATGTTCCTATGTTGAAACCACAGAAAAGGAGGTCCAAGCCAAAGGATTCCTCTTCTTCACCATCTTCTTCCTCTCAGGATGTTGTTTCCAACAAACCTGTTTAGTTTACCATCTGTTGATGAGACCAGGCCTAAACCCAAAAAGGTTTGGGTCTCCAAAACTAACTGATTGTTTATTATTGCAGGGTTCTTCAACATGCCAAAGTAGCATCTGGTATGTAGACAGTGGGGATCTATGCACATGACTGGGAACAGCTCTCTTCTTCATGACTACTCTCAAGGAAAGAAGGGGTTTGTTTCTTTTGGCAATGATGCTAGGGGTACATCATTGGCAACTGCTTTGTCTCCAATGGAGAAATAAAGTTTGATGATGTTAATCATGTGGAAAATCTCAAGTACAATCTCTTGAGTGTCAGTCAAATGTGTGATAAAGGCCATGTTGCTCTTTTCACCAGTCAGAACTGTAGGATTCTGTCATCCAAAGTTCTGCATTTGATTGATAAGGTGTTGGATGATCACACTCTCCTGAGAGCCAACAGGACAGGAAGAGTGTATGCCTTAGATCTTTCCAAGAAAATAGATCTCAGAGGCAATCCTTGCCTATTTTCCAAAGCCTCTTCTCAAGAATCTAAACTGTGGCACAGAAGGCTGGGTCATGTTAATTTCAAAAACATGAATCAGCTAATCCACAATAGTTTAGTTAGGCTTACCAATAAAGGAGTTCCACTGTGATGAAACCTGCACTGCTTGTTTAAAAGGAAAACAGCACAAAGTCTCATTCCTCTATTGAATAGCCTAAGTCCACTGCTGCTTGCAATTACTGCATATGGATCTTTGGTCCTGTGAGAGTAATGAGCATGGCAAAGAAGAAATACTGTCTGGTAATTGTGGATGATTACTCCAGATTTGTATGGACTTTCTTTTATATTCAAAGGATGAGGTTGCTCAGAAGATTATTCACTTTGTGTTGTATGTTGAAAGCAGTATTCCCTTCCAGTCAAGTGTATAGGAGTGACAATGGAATTGAATCAGAAACCATACACTTGATGACTTCTATCTTTCAAAGGGAATCAAAAGGCAGTTTAGCATACCAAGGACTCCAGAACAAAATGGAGTAGTGGAGAGAAAGAAGGACCCTAATTGAAGCTGCAAGGTCCATGCTGGCTGACTCTGGTTTGCCACTGACCTTTTGGGCTGAAGCTGTTAACACAGCTTGCTATGTGCAGAATAGAGTCTTAGTAAATCAGGGGTTGATGAAGACTCCATATGAAGTTCTCCATCACTTGGCTCCTCTAATTTCATTTTTCAAAGCATTTGGGTGTCCCTGTTTTATTCTCAACACAAAGGATCAACTCCAAAATTTGATCCTAAGGTGGATGCAGGGTTTTTTATGGTTATTCATCTACTTGCAAGGCATACAGAGTCTTCAACTCCAGAACAAAGATAGTTGAAGAGACTTTGCATGTGAAGTTCAATGAATCTCCTATGGCCAAGATTCCACAAAACCCTGTGGAGTTGTTTGATTTGGACATACTGCAATATGTTCCTTATCAACCTCCAGCTGTTGCAGATCCTGTGGATAAATCATCTTCTGCAGCATGTCTTCCACCTGGTGGTATTGATGATGATGATGATAATATCAATACTCACCTATTCAAGTTTAGTAACCAACTGCCTGTGTCTGCTAAATTTGATGTTCTTGTAGCTTCAGCAGTTCCATCCACAACAAATGCTGATGAGATCTCTGATTCCTCTACATCTTTTGAGTACCATCTAATTCTTGTTTCAAGAGTCTGCATCAACTCTGCTGCTGCTGAAGGTCCTACAAACACTTGCACAATCTCATTGTCTATCAAGAACTGAAGAATCACCCAATGTCTCAGATTATTGGTGATATCAATGCTGGTGTTTCAACAAGAAGTCATTGTCTAACTTCTGCTTCTATGCTCTCTTCATCAGTCAGCTAGAGCCAAAGAACTACCATGTTGCTTTGAGAGACAATGGATGGGTTGAAGCCATGCAGCTTGAGCTACTTCAGTTCAAGAAACAGCAAGTGTGGGAACTGGTTCCTCTTCCCCCAGGTAGTGTGCAATAGGCACACTAAATGGGTGTTTAGGAATAAAACTGATGAAAATGGGCTTATTGTTAAGAACAAGGCTAGACTGGTTGTACAGGGGTTCTCACAAGAAGAAGGTATTGACTATGATGAAACCTTTGCCCCTGTAGCAGACTAGAGGCAATCAGATTGTTTTTAGCCTATGCTGCATTCCACAATCTTAAAGTTTTTCAAATGGATGTCAAAAGTGCATTTCTATATGGTAAAATAAAGGAAGAAGTTTATGTGTGTCAACCACCAGGTTTTGAGGATAATAAACATCCTGAATGGGTGTACAAACTTGATAAGGCTCTTTATGGGTTGAAACAAGCTCCTAGAGCCTGGTATGAGACATTTTCCACTTTTCTTCTTAAGATAATAATTCACTAGAGGCTCCATTGATAAAAATTTGTTTATTAAGAAGGTGGATCACATAAGCTACTTGTTCAGATTTATGTTGATGATATCATTTTTGCATCCTCTGATCCCCAGTTGTGTGATGATTTTACAACATTAATGAAAAAGAGGTTTGAAATGAGTGCAATGGGAGAATTACAGTTCTTTCTAGGCTTGCAAATTAAACAAAAGGCTGATGGAACTTTATTCATCAGTCAAAATATACAAAATATCTTTTGAATAAGTTTGATTTACAAAACTGTAAGCCCTGTTCTACTCCCATGTGCAACACCACACAACTGGATGCTGATCAGAAAGGTAAAGCTGTTGATGAAACACTTTACAGATGTATGATTGGGTCCTTGATGTATTTAACAGCTTTTAGACCGTATTATGTTTGCTACATGTGTTTGTGCTAGATTTCAGGCTGCTCCAAAGAGTCTCATTTGATTGCAGTCCAGAGAATCTTTAGATATTTGCAAGGTACACAATCTCTGGGTTTATGGTATTCCACTGGACACTCTTGCAAATTAGTTGCTTTTTCAGATAGTGACTATGCAGGGTGCAAGTAACTAAAGAAAGTCAACTTCTGGTGGTTGTCAATTCCTAGGCAACTGTTTGATTTCTTGGCAGAGTAAGAAACAAACATCTGTTGCTACATCAACTGCTGAAGCCGAGTACATTGCTGCTGCAAGTTGCACTTCTCAGGTACTCTGGCTTTAGAACCAACTTCTGGATTATGGCATTACAGAGACTAAGACTCCATTATTAATGGATAGTGCTTCAGCTCTGTGTATTTTCAAAAATCCAGTCCAGCACTCTAGGACCAAACATATAGAGATCAGACATCACTTTATTCGGGATTTTTGAAAAAGGTCTGATTGATCCTAAGTTTGTGCCTAGTGCTGATGAGCTTGCAGATATTTTACTAAGCCTTTGGATAGTTCTACTTTCCAAAACCTTGTGTTAAGGCTTGGTATGCTGCAGCTAGAATAAGTGACAACTACTGATGATTTCAGTAACAGTACTGGTGATCATTGGTAACCATGTCACATATAAGTACTGATGAGTTCTTTCACCTCAGTAGTTTTCATAACTACTGACGGCTAAATGCCTCACAAGTACTGAAGTACTTTATCTGTTCTAAACTATTGATGTAGTTAAACTACTGATGTAGTTACAACTACTGAAATCAGTACTAACAGATAAGAACTGACGTCCTATGAAACGCTGAAAAGCAGATGCAAAGTCTGATGAGTAAGTGTGAGGACAGTATGAAACAGCTGAAAGGCTATGAATTAACGAAAACTACTGCAGAGAACTTCTCTTCAGTTGTTTCTACAACTGCTGTTCATTCTAACAACTGAAACAAAACCATGTCTTCAGTAGTTTTATAACTACTGATGACTAACACCAAGTCTTCAGCTGTTTACAACAACTGATGACAAAACCACTGTCTTCAGTAGTTTCACAACTACTGATGACAAACACCAAGTCCTCAGTTGTTTCATCATCTGAAGTCAAAACCACGGTCTTCAGTAGTTTTCTAACTGCTGATGCCTAAAACCCACGACTTCAGCTGTTTCAACGTCTGAAAGGGTAATACCATGTCAACAGTCAGTTTAAAACTACTGATGACTAACACCAAACCCTTCAGTCATTTTCTCACCCCTACCCTATAAATACCTGTCCTCTTCTCGACTGTTTCATTAGCCGTTATTTCTGAGCTTCTCTCTCTCAACCTGGCGACCATGAGTTTGAAACCACGACATAACTGCGTTGCTTACCTTACCAGTCGGTTTCTGGAACAAATATGATAATGCCATTGACTTAATGGTGGATTCCCCATACCGCACAGCCTTTTCTCTTGAATCCGACCATCTACCCTGAATCCCTCAGTCATTCTGGTCAAATGCTTTTGTTCATACTGATGAGTCTACCGGCCAGATCTCTGTTCGGTCCCTTGTCAACCAGAAACCAGTGGTCGTTACAGCCGACATCATTCGTCAGGCATTACACTTACACGACTCCACCGCTGTGACTGGAATACCAAAGGGCATAACATATATGTCATTTATCAATCATGGGTATGAAGGTGATCTTCGGGCTACAACCATTCTAAAGAAACATTTCCATGACGCTGAGAAAGTTATTTTTCACATGGTAAATGTCTGCTTAGCCTCCAAGACATCTTCTTGGGATCAAATGTCATCCCAATGGCAACAGGTATTGTATTCTATTCTAGAACACCAACCGTTAAATTTTTCTGAAATCGTGTTCTAGAAATAAAGAACTTGGCTCAGAAACCTGTGGCAAACCGATGGCCTTATATCCCAGGTTTCTGATGGCCATTATTTTAGATGAATAAAATCTGATGGCCTTGTTTGGCCTTGGAGTCCCTGCACCAGCTGTTTGGCTGAGGTATACTCCAGGCACAACTCAAACCTTACTCTCAAAGATGCTGCCCGAATGCTAAAGCCCAAGCACAGGGAACCCACAGCTTCCTCCACCAGAACCAAAGTCCCCACTAAACCAAAACCAAAACAACCCAAAACAGCTATTCAGGGAGATGAGTCCCCTGAAGATGCTCCTGTACCACCAACGCAGGATATACTTGCTGGCTTAAACCCCAGCAGTATCAGAGACTCTACCAGCCATAGCCGCTCAGGATTCCTCTCAAAAGGAGCCTGCAACCACCACAAAGGGGTACCCACACATCTGGGATCTTCCTCACTGAGGAGATTGCCATTGAAGAGCACCATCCTCCCCAGGTGCACACTCCTTTTACCCCATCTCCCCATGCAACCGCCCCCAAAGTCCAACCATAATCATTGCAAATGTGCTGACTCAGTTGCATGCCTCTCCTCCTCCCCAACACCACCAACAAAGGGGAGAACCACAGATATTGAGGAAGAGGATCACCATGCTCTGACAACCCACAGCACCGGGGTTTACAAATTCTATCTCCTGGTGTAGATAGGGAGATTAGAACATCTAGTGAGGCTGCACCCTCTTCTGAATCAGCACATGATCAGAATGTGGCTGGGTAACATAGCTAAGACCTTAGTAGAGGAAACAGGGAGGCTGGAAGTCCCCAGTTCCAAGAAAAAGGGGCACATGCTAAAACGGTCTACACCCAGTGCATGTACATCCTGCTACAAGCAGGAGGTCAGGTGATTCAGCATCTACTGATGATGACCTGGGCTTTTTCTATGACGTTCTCAGCCACCAACACCATCCTGGAGGCTGAGGTAAGCAGACTACAAGAACTGCTTGCCAAGAAGTCTCAGGATGTAAGTCCATCTGCCCCACCAACCCACAGATGGCACCTTCATTTGAAGGTCCCCCAAACACTTTACCCTCTCACTCCACTGAGCCTCCAACCTTTGCTTTTGGCACTATCTCTCCGGGACAGAACCCCCCTGAGCAGATGGTTGCTCTTTTCCAACAATCCCTCCCTCTCATCATCCCCCATCATCATGACATTGTTTATAAAGCCATTGATGAGGGATCTCCTCAAGTCTACAACCACTCATTGATGATGCTGTGCACAAGAACTTTCTGCGGTACAAACCCCTGCCACCAATGCATCCAAAAAGGGGGAGAGTACTGCAGTGAAAGAAAAGAAAAGAAAAAGAACTGAGGATAAGAAGGCACAAGAGAAAACTGGGGTTGGAAAAGGAAAAGGAACAACAACTGATCACTTACAAAAGAAAGAAAAGCGCTGGTGATCAAACGAATGCTGAAGAAAAATCCTTGGAAGAGCTGGTAAAAGATGCAGATGAAACACACAGCCGATCCATGGACAAAATTATTGAGCAACTCTTCAAGCAAGGCTTTGATACAGCCACACTAGACAGTGAGATCAGGAGGTTGGAAGTAGAGGAAATTCAAAACAGATGGGCTGGGTACAATGTGCTGGAGAAAGAGAGATTGGAGATCATGATTCGATTTATAGCCAAATACTTAGGAAGATCACTGATGGAGATTCGTTCATGGACCAGAGACAGTATTCTAGCTATAGCCACCAGAATCTGTTTGTCTGAACAATTTCATAAGGGGATAATCATTGAAGCACTTGATGAGGCTGGGGCTGGAAAAAGGTTTGAAATGGCAAGACTCACAAAAGCCAAACTCACAACCAAAATGCTTGAACAACCTTCCCAATCACCCACTCAAAAACAGCCTACCCCTCAAATCTCCAAACCAATCTCAAAACCCAAATCCAAACATCCTCAACCTTCAAAACCAATTCCTTTACCACAAAAACCAACCCACCATCATCCAGTGATGCACCTAGAAGGAGGAGAAGGGTGCTGAGGATAGAAGAAGATGAAGAAGAAGAGGATGAAGATGATAGTATGCCACTCTCTGCTGTTCTAAGGCTACCAGAACCCAGGAGTCAACTCATGATCACACCTGACTCTCAAAGGGAAACGGTTAGAGTCAAAATAGAAGATGAAGAACAGCAGAAGCAGCACGATGAGCAACTACTGAAGATGGTTGACAAGGAATTTCCTCAGTCATCATCTATACAAGCCATGAAAGGGCATGCTCAGAGGCTGTACACTCTCAGACACACATTTCAGTATCAAAAGGAGAGAGTGAGAGTATGGCCAGACCCCAAGGTGAGTTCTAGAATCCACAAAAGATCCATTCCACACAGATACAATGGCCAGGTTAGAAAAACAATAGACTCTACAATCATGTTGGCCATTGTAGTCTCACCATGGGAAATAATCGATGAATTCAAGAAGGCTCATCAATCAAAAATGACCCCTCAAGCCTTATGGAAACAAGATGATCAAAAAGGGGTTATTATATAAGAAGCTTGAAGACATTAAGAAGAATAAGCTCCAGTTACTCCTTGAGGGCACTCATCCTGATGAATTTGTCTATAGGGAGGTAACTACTGTGGAGTTGAAGAATGGCAGGACTGTAAAGTACTTATCTGAGTACTATGGTCCAGAGTTCTTCTTTGAAGGAGGAGTAGAAGAACTCTCCAAGGAGGAACAGGTTGTTCTCCTTGAGGCCTATGTTCGAGAGTCATATAGACTCATCATGGGGAAGTAGATCTCATGAATGGGGTAACAACTCTGTGTCCAGTTCCCCAAAACAGAGTTCCCATTCATACCTTGCCAAACAGATCTTTGAGATTTCTTCCCAGGCCAGTGCTTATATGGGTCATCTTCTCAACTGATCAAGAAGGAAAAGACCAACCTTTCTGCCAACAATAAGTGGGAAAATAAATCAATTAGAGGTTTTGGCTGCATTGGTTCAGGGGGAGTTTGTTGGACCGAAAGAACCAATGAGCCAAGATCAGAAAACCTCTAAGTCCCACATGATATCACAACAACTGCTGAAGGCTTCATCAGCAGTTCGACAAGTGCTGAAGACTTCAACAGCTGAAGATCAAGTACTGAAGACTTCAACAACTGAAGACTAAAGTGCTGAAGCTCACAGCTGAAGAACACAAGTGCTGAAGCTGAAGACCAAGTACTGAAGTACAACAGCTGAAGAGTCTACAAGTGCTGAAGATCAACAACTGGTGTACAAAGTTTGAAGACAAAGACTGAAGACTCAGCTGATGACATCTACTGAAGTCATCAGCTGATGAAACGTCTGAAGTTCAAGTCTGAAGACCAAGTACTGAAGTTTCAGTAGTTTGTCACAACAGCTGAAGAGTACTTCTTCAGTAGTTGTGATATCAGTAGTTTTATGTTTTTACTTTTAGTAGTTTTGTAAAACGACTGAAGAGCTTGTTCTTCAGTCGTTGTAGTGTCAGTAGTTTTATGTTTTTCAGTAGTTGTAGTAACTGATAACACTTAGTATTTTTGTAAGAAGATGTCAGCTGTTTTGACATCTTCAGTAGTTGTGTTTCAGATGGAATAATTCTGTAGATGTCACTATCAAGTGACATCAGCAGACGTCACATCTCTTATATAGAGGTGTCGACCTAATTGTAAGTGTGACATTCCGTTACCACGAAAGAGAATATTGAATGAAATATATCTGCAGAATTCTCTCTATCTATAACCGTTTTTGTTCTTCATTGAATATCTTTTCGTTCTTGTGAATGGCTAATTCATTGTTAGAATTCCGCTGCCATACTCTCTAAACAATCAAACGTAGATCACTGATCCTAACAGAGGATCTCAGAACTACAGTTTCAGAATCTCCAGCAACTGAGAAGTCAAACTCTGCACTGATGGCTGATTCAACCGAGTCTTCACAGGTGATTACCACAGACCAACTCTTTGATAATCATGCTTGTAATGAATGTAATAAATTTAGAGAAAGCATAGATTTAAAATTTTCTAGGTTATTAGATCACAATGATAGCTTAGTAAATGACTTACAACTCTGCACATAGGCTAACTGGATTTTAAAACAAAATAAGCACAGTTATAAGAGAAAATAGAGCTTTTAAATAAACAATTAAGGGAAACCGAAGTTGTTGCTTTTAACCAAGAAAATGACATAAAGTTCTATTTAAACTCCCTAGACGAAACTAAGAAAGAAAAAGCAGTTTTGGAAGTCGAATTAAACTCATTAAAACAAAAAATGCACAGTTGGACAAGTTCGTCTCATATAGTCCAACACTTAATGAGAGAATGAAACAATGGGGAGGGGTTGGGATACAAAGTGGTTCCACCACCACATGAGATAGTGTTAAATGCTAAATGTAGACTAGTAAATAACAACCCTGTTAAGGATCATGTGGTGTCCACTCCTCTTGTTAGTGATCCAGATTCCACGTGCAAACCGATGGAATCTGTCACTAAACAGAAGGAGGCCACTCTAAAGTCTCAAGGTAAAATGCCAATTGTAAATTTGGATGACAATTTGAGAAGGTTAAAGTAAAGTTAGGTTCTAACATGTCTAATTTTGAACCCAAAAAGACCAAACAAGTTAATCAACCTCGTGCACCATGTCTTAGTCCAAATAATCAAAAGGGTAAAGATGTTCAAAATGTTCAAACAATGAATTTTGTTAAAGAAGCTAAAACATCTAAACAAGAAGTGTCCAAACCCAAACAGAGTAAAGGTATACATGTGTCATACACTTCCCCACATAAACAGTTCAACCAACATATAGAAAGTAGATCATGCTACAACTGTGGAAAGAATGGACACATCGCTTCTCATTGTCCTTACTATCAGACGCCAAGGAAGAAAGTTGAACTTTATGGCACTAAACCAAGTTCTTCGAAACAGAGCTCAACTACTCCACTAAAAAGAACTAGTGAACATAAAGTTCAAACCATCAGCCAGTCGTCTGTTTATCACAAACAAGCCTTACACAAAACTGGCCTATGGAAAGAAAAATCAAGTACAGTGTCTGATAATAAGAACAAGAAGAAAATAGATCTGCCCTCACCCTCAAAGGATAGTGGGTAGAATTTATGATGTGTGATACCTCTGGGTCACCCAAGCTAGTTAAGGCTTGGGTCCCTAACCTAAACGAATCATTTCCTTTAAATGTGCAGGGTGTCCGCTATAGTGCTTCTACAAATACCTGGATTGTTGACAGTGAAGCATCAAGGCACATGACTGGGAACTTGTCTCTCCTTTCAAACGTCAAACAAAGTAAAAGAGGACACATTTCATTTGTTGAAAATAAAAGAGGTTACATCACAGCTCAAGGGGAAGTGGGAAACCAGAAAGTGAAGTTTGATAAGGTAAACTATGTTCAACAACTTCAAAATAACTTACTTTCTGTATCCCAAATCTGTGACAAAGGCTTTAAGGTAGTCTTTGACAACAAGAAATGCTATGTGTCGAAGAAGGATTATGTAATCCCGGAGGATCAAGTCTTAATGTCAGCTTCAAGATATAACAATCTATATGTCTTGGATCTATCAAAGGCCTCCATAACCGATCATCAAGTACAATGCTTCTTGTCAAAGGCAACAGAGAAAGACTCCATCTCCTGGCATAGGAGAATGGGACCCATAAATCTCCGGAAGATGAATCACTTGATCCAGAATGATCTAGTGCGTGGAGTAAACGTTAAGAACTTCCAATTACCGGATTTCTTTGTCACTTGTAAGAAAGGAAAACAGACCAAGAAGGCTCATAAGGCTAAGAATTTAATTCCATTGTGTTGCCTCTGGAGCTTCTTCACATGGATCTGTTTGGTCCAGTCAGTACGAGGAGCATTGCTGGCGACTTGTACTGCTATGTAGTTACAGATGATTACTCAAAATTCTTTTGGGTGATGTTTCTGAAATCCAAATCAGAGACATTTGAATCTTTCAAAGACCTGGTAACTACATTGGAGTCACTCTACAAGCTGAAGGCATGACAAGTTCGCTCAGACAACCGTACCGAGTTCAAGAACCAATGGATGGAGGCATTCTGCAAAGGAAAGGGAATTGTGCACCAGTTCACATCCTCAAATGAACGAAGTTGCTGAAAGAAACAATCACAACTTGATAGAGACAGCCCAGACGACGCCAGCAGACTCAAAACTGCCCATTCAATTCTGGAATGAGGCAGTTGCCAATGCATGTTACACCTTAAATCGAGTCCTGGTGGTCAAGCGTCAAGGTAAAACGTGTTATGAGTTACTGCAATGACGTAAACCTAATCTAGAGTACCTTGAACCGTTTGGAGCACCATGTACTCTTCTGAAGAAAACTCAGTCAGGGAAATTCAGTGAGAAGGATGAAGAAGGAATTTTTCTAGGATACAACATACCAAATAAGAGAGTTTACAACAACTCAACGGGTCAAGTATAAGTGTGGTGCAACGTTGACGTTCAAAGATACACCACCCCCTGCTGGCAAAGGACCCGCATTCTTCTTCGATTATGATGGATTCTTTAAGTCTTTCAACATCCTTCTCTCCCCTCCTAAAGATGAGTTAGCAACCAAAATGATGTATGATATCTGAAACCCATCATCACAAGACTCAACAATGTTAGGTTCACAAGGTGAGTTTTCCAGTCATTCAGGGGGAGCACTGGAAGTAAGTGACTCTTCCTCTGATGATGAAAACATGGAGAACGACCAGGTGGAGCAGGAGGAACAGGTTCCTACTACTGCCAGTACACAAGCATCGGATGTTGATGCCTCTAACACTTCGAAACCTCACACCCCCACTGCCTCAGATACAGAAACCTACTATTTATAATCTGGATAATGAGGTAGTTGTTCCCACCACTCCTGGATCATGCGTAAATGCTTATCATCCTCTGGAAAATATCATGGGGATGTAAGATCAAGATTTTAGACAAGAAATCCGCTATACTTAGCTCATTATGCCACAGAGATGGAAAATGGATATCTTCATGATGGTGCATATCGATGTTTTGTGTCTCAATTTGAGCCAAAATATGTTAGTGAAGCCCTAAACAATGAGGCATGGTTGAGTGCCATGCAAGAATAACTTCTTCAATTCAAGAAGTTAGGTGTATGGACACTGATGGATAGACCTAAAGGTGCTAAGGCCATTGGCACCAAATGGGTCTTGAAATGCAAGAAAGATGACCAAGGGGTCATAATCAGAAACAAGGCTCGACTTGTAGTTCAAGGATTTCGACAAGTCGAGGGGATTGATTACAATGAAGTCTTTGCACCTGTGGCGAGAATGGAAGCAATCCGTATCTTCCTAGCCTATGCCTCTTACATGAAGATTAAAGTTTATCAACTGGATGTAAGGAGTGCATTTCTTCATGGTGAAATCCGGGAGACAGTGTACGTCAGTCAACTCGAAGGATTTGAGGATTCGTATCATCGAGACAGAGTTTACAAACTAGATAAGGCTCTCTACAGGCTCCATCAAGCCCCAAGAGCATGGTATGAAAAACTCTCAACTCATCTTGTGAAACACGGCTTTCGCAGAGGAGTAATTGATTGTACACTGTACATAAAAGAAAAGGATGGTGACTTACTGCTTGTTCAAATTTATGTTGATGACATAATCTTCGGTTCCAAGAACGAAGAACTATGTAAAAAATTTGAAGCATTAATGAAAGCTGAATTGAGATGAGTGCCATGAGAGAGATGAAGTTCTTTCTTGGGTTACAGGTGGATCATACACCAAAGGGAATATTTCTACATCAGACCAAGTATGTAGGTGATATCCTAAGTTGGTTTGATATGGAGAATGCTTTGGCAGTTGGGACTCCACTTGCTACAAACCACGACGTAGCACCTGACGAAAATGGTGATCTGGTGGATGCCACCATGTACAGAGGAATGATCGGGTCCCTCATGTACCTCACTACCTGTTAAGTGCTCTAAAAAGATTAACATGTTGTCTTTATTTGTCTTTTGATATTTTGTAATAGTATAGGGACTATTTCTATAATTTGTTAGTTCCTTTACTTTGTGTTTTGAGTATAAATAGCTTAGATTTGCAGGTAGATAAAAAATGAATACACAAGATATTCGAATCTGTTTTTCATGCTTGTAATTGTCTTAGCTTGATATGAATGAAAACTTGAATTTTATTGATATCTTGTTTTGATTTGATTACTTTGTGTGAATTTCATTGAATTGTGTTACAAATCATCACTATATATTCATTTGATCCTATCAAATGGTATCAGAGCTGTTGGTAAGCTGTTAGTGATTGATTTTCGTTTTAAGTTCATCGAACTTGAAAACCTAAAATCTCACTGAATCTGTGATTGAGATACAATTCAAGTGAAAATTTGTGAATTTCAGTTGTGTTTCATCTGAAACATGATTTGAATCACAATTAGCAGATCAATTCATCAAATTCAAGTAAATTGTTGAATTTGTTGTTCGAAAATGTCTTGAAGTTTCGATCTGAAATTTCAAAAATTGAGTGATTTGTTATTGAAATTGGAGAAATTGATATTAAGAAGAATATTTATCGGCATAAAACTCGTCTAATTGAAAAGTTTCAATCGAATTCATCAACATTTGAAGAATTCAGAAGATTTGAGTTTGTTACATTCATTTGAAGATGATGAATGTGTCACATGAGCTGAGATTGACTGAATTTGTCTAATTGTTAGACGCATTAACACTATGTAGACGTTTTCAGTTCAGACATTTGATCACTGTTCGAGTGTCCAGACGCATCATTGTTGAGAAGTTTTTGAACTGTTTAGACATTTGATAACTGTGTAGGCGCATCAACACTATGCAGACGCATCAACACTGTGTATACGCATCACAACTGTTCAGACACATCAATTTTAGTCGTCTTGGAAAATTTTTCTAAGGCATTCCCTTAGATGTTTCTCAACATAGACGCATCAACTGTTGAGACGTTTGAATACTGTTCAGACGTTTTAACCTTGATACTTAGAATTTTTTTAAGAAATTCTTTGAAAAAACTTTTTCAAATTTTTTTAAAATTCAAAATATAAGAAAACAACAAAAATATAAGAATGGTAAAATCAGAAGATTTTGAAAACAGAGTTCCAAAACTTAAAAATAGAGCTGATTTCAAAAATTGGCCTCTTAGACTAAAACAACATTTTAATTCCATTGACACTGATCTCTGGAAATCTATAGAAAAAGGACCGTACATTCCTATAATAACTGATGGACCAGACAGAGGATTTGTGTATACTAAAGATTCTCCAGAACCTTATCCAGAAGATGATATTTAAGGAGATGATCTGAAAAGAGTTAAGAATGATATTAAAGCCTATTCATTGATGTGTAAAGGACTACCTTTGGAAGTTCTTACAAGGCTTGATGCATATCAAACTGGATATACACTGTATAAAGCATTGAAGATCATTTGTGAAGGAGGTAAAGAGATTCAAAATTTAAAGAAACAAAAGCTTAAAAGACAATTAGAATTATTTCAACATTTGTCTGGAGAGACAATAAATCAAATGATGAATAGATTTGTTCAACTCATAACTGAGATGTCAACAGCTGGTATCAAACCTGATCTTGAAGATTTAAATCTCAGACTACTCAATGCTTTACCATCTTCGTGGAAACAAACTATAACACTACTAAAGCATACTGAGAAGTTTCCAATGGATCTAGATCTTCTTATTGCAAAAATAGAATCAGTGGAGATTGATGAAAGCTCAAGGAACAATGATAGAGCAACATCAATGTCTCAATATCAGTTGGTTGCTTCACCTGCAACCACCATAGAAAATGCATTCATGGCAAAGAATGCGAAAAGTCCTGAAGAAGAAGGAGACTTGTTTGTAGGAGCAGGATTTTTCACTGACTCATCATTTACCAGTGCACCTGCATATACAACTCAGTCTCATTCTCAATCTCCTCCTAAACCACAGTCACAATCATCAAATATTCAGACAGAGACTCTTCATCATCTAACTCTACTAAATCTAGCAAAGTTAAAGATGTGATTAACATCCTATTAGAGGATGAAGAGTCCAAAACTGCATTTACTGCTTTTATGGCCAGCTTTCAAGCATATCAAGGTAGCCATTTAACTCAACTAGATTTTGTTTTACAGGATTTATTTAAGATGGATCCTGAAGATATTGAAGAGATGGACCTGAACTGGCAGATGGTGATGATTGTCTACAGGACTCAAAAACATTCTTATGTCAACAAGAAATACAAGCCTAGTGCAAACAAGACTGTTGGATTTGACAAGTCAAAAGCTAGATGTTTCAACTGCAACAGTTATGAACACTTCTCAAGAGAATGCAAAGCTCCAAAGAATAATGGAGGAAGTGCTCATTCAAGCACAAATAATCAAAGGTTTCACACAAGCTCAAAAGACTTTTCAAAAGCCTTATCAAAGTCTTCCTATGTCAGAGCTTAAAGATGAAACCAAATCATCTGATGAAACAAAGAAAGCAAAAGTAGTCAACATAAAATATGGATATGATTGGAGTGCATATGCAGATCAATTTACAAATGACTTAACATCAAGTTTGTCTCTTATTACAGAAATTCAAGAGGAAGATTAGTCAAAAAACAATGACCCAAAAGTGGAAAGTGATGAAGAGGAAGATAACTATGATTGGAGTGATAAGTCTGATCCTAAAGAGGATACAGAGGAAGTAGCTCTAATGGTTCAGTCTGATCACCCAAAGGTAAATCTTCTACTTCATCATCTGAAACCACAGTTCCAAAATTTCTTGAAATACCATCAGAAGTAAGAGAAAAGCTTTGCACCAAATCATGCTTTGAACATGTTGAACACTACAGAAACTATTCATTCAAAATCTATGAAAAGCTAAAACAAGAGGAATCTATGCATAATCAACTTAAATCTGATCATAAAACTGCAGATCAAAAGATTATCTCTCTTCAAAATTCATGGAATAAAACAATCAAAGATTTAGAATTGTTACAAAACAACTAGAAGAGATGACCAAGAATCTTGAACAAGAAAAAATAGCACATGCTACTACTCAAGTTGATCTAGCAAAAGTAAAAAGTTCAAAACTGATAGTAGAAAAATTAATCAGTGAAAGGAAAGATAAACAAAAAGCAGGATTAGGTTTCACTCATGAACCTATGCCTTTATCTATCACAAACACACTACCAGAGAATTTCAATACTCATGATCATTCACCTGAAAATAAAGCAAAGCTTAAAGCCTTTCAGATCAAAACCAAGAATGCAGAAGAAGAAAAAGAAAATGTCCAAGTGTTTGTTGAAAAAGATCAAGAAAAAATCAAAAATGGACATCCAATCAAGATAAAATCATATGAACCAAAACAACCAAACAAAATATCTCTTCTGATCAAATTCATAATGTAATAGAAGAAGTTAGAGTTCAAAACAAGGATAAACAACAGATAGGAACATCAGAAGATTCAAACACCATCAACATGAAACATTTCAATCAGAAAAAAAATCTTCTTCTGATAATGTTCAATCTGATAATAAACCAAGCTCTTCTAAATCTAAGAATCAAAGAAGAAGAAAGAAATCTACAAAAGCAACATCTGAACAAAACAAAAGTTCAGAAAATTTGATTAAAGCAACAATTCAAACATCAAAAATAAAACCAATTAAATTGTGTCAGCAGTATGTTAAATATGAATTCTCTTTCAAATAATAAAGCAAATCAACTCTAATCTGAAATCTAGTTCAGATTCAAAGACTTCCGCTGTAGCAAAAAGATTTGTTTCTAATACATTCAAGAAGGAAGTTCATGTTAAACAAATGAACAATAATCTGACACAAAATCAAACTGTGAAAAATGAAAGACAACAGTTTAACTATATGACACCAAGCAAACATTATGTTATTGTCAAAAGTTAACAAAAATTGTTTTTAACACCACAAAAGTACTATGAAATTTGTGATATGAAAAATCACAATACTGCTAAGTGCTACTTCAACAAATACTGTCACATATGTGACATGAGAATCATTCAACAGCAGATTGTTATTATAACAAATATTGTACTTATTGTGATGAAAAGACTCACAACACTACAGATTGTTACTTTAGAATATATCTCTCACTAGAAACTTTGCAAAATCAAACATGAGCAAAGGATTTGCTAATCCACAGTATTTGAGAAATCAAACTAATGGATTTCAAAGAGACATTAATCAACCTAATGTAGGTTTGAGATCTTTTCCTAAGAACAACTATATGAGTTTCAAACATAACATGCAAGAACACTTTATACCAAAATCTGTAAGGATGACTAATAAAATGTTGAACATCAATACATTTCAAAAGATGATCAATCGAATGGTATGAATGTTCACAAAAATAAATCAAACAATTTCAGAATAAAATTGGTAACTTCATCAAAATAGACCTGATCTGAATAATCTCATTATAAACAATTTACAATTGTTAATAAATTTGGAAAGCCCAAGACCATTTCGGCTTGGTAGATATTTCAACATAACTTTCTTGTAGTGCAGGTACGCCAAAAAGACAATCAATACATGGTATGTGGATAGTGGGTGTAGTCGGCACATGACAGGAAATACTGTCTTGTTACAAGATTTTAAATCAAAAGATGGAACTCACGTCGCCTTTGGTTGTGATGCTGGAGGAAAAATAACTGGAGAAGGAACAGTATCCAATAGGATAATAAGCTTTGATAAAGTCAACTTTTGTTCACAGTTAAACTTTAATCTGTTAAGCGTATTTCAAATTTGTGATAAATCGTATTCTGTTCTGTTTGATAATTCATTATGTTATGTTTTGAAACCAGGTTTCAAGATAAGCAAAGATTGGGTTATTGTTAAGCTGAGAGAGACAGAGATGTATACAAATTGGATATGTCTCAAGTTGATCCTTCTACTCAAACAACATGCCTAATTGCTAAAGCATCGAATGATGAAAGCCAGCTTTGGCATAGACGTCTTGGTTATTCAAATTTCAAGAACATGAACAAGCTCGTAGCAGGAAATCATGTCATTGGACTTCCATCCAAGAAGTTTGCAACAAATGATCACTGCTCAGCATGTTGAAGGGAAAGCAACACAGAGCGTTTATAAGTCCAAGCCTATAACTCAACATCCAAACCTCTTCAGATGTTACATATGGACCTTTTTGGACCAACAAACGTCAAGAGTATTGGACCAACATCATATTGTTTAGTATTCTTGATGACTTTACAAGATTTTCATGGGTTTTCTTTCTTTATGCCAAATCTAAAACAGCTGATTATTAAAAGAATTATCATTAAAGTTGAAAATCAATTAGACAACAAAGTGAAAATTATAAGAAGTGATAATGGAAGAGAATTCAAAATGCTAACATTGAAATGTTTTGTGCACAGAAAGGGATAGCTCATCAGTTCAGTGCTCCCAGAACTCCTCAACAAAATGGAGTTGCTGAAAGGAAGAATAGAACACTGATTGAAGCTGCTCGTTCTATGTTAGCTAATGCAAAAATACCTATCACTCTTTGGGATGAAGCAATATCAACTACTGTGTTTCGTTCAGAATCGAATCTTAATTGTCAAAGATAAACTGAAAACTCCATGTGAGTTAATGTTTGGCAGAAACCGAACATAAACTTTTTAAAATCATTTGGTTGTCCTGTTGATGATTCTTAATTCAAGTGATCAATTAGGAAAATTTGATGCAAAATCTGATAATGGATTTTCGTTGGATATTCATCAGTTTCAAAAGCTATCGTGTCTATAACTCTAGGACGAATGTAATCCTTGAAACATTCAACGTTAAATTTATGGAAAATTCTTTTCCATCATTTCAAATGGTCCTGCATGGTTATTTGATCTAGATTCAATATCAAACTCTTTTCAATCCAATTTGTTTGATCAACCAAATTGTCTTAATTCTACAGATCAGAAGATCTTAAGAGGAGATCTTGGATCTTTCAGTGAAGATTCAGATTCTGATGACCCAGATGATTCAAGCTCAGACTACCCATTTTTATCATTTGTCAAGGATTTAACAATTCAAAACCATGAAAACAGTTTCAGATCATTCAGAGTCAATTAATCAGGCAGAATCACAAAATATTCCTAATGATGGTAATGAGTTTGTGATACTTGAGTCTGGAACATCATCCATTTCAGGTGATGTAGTTGATACAAGTAACTTTGATTACTTTGTCAATTCACCTACTCATGTTCCAAACTTCAATCCACATTCTTCTACTTTGATACATGAGTTTTCCAACTTGAATCAAACAAATCTGGATGTTAATGTTCAATGTGATGAGATTACTACATCTCGTATTCACAAGAATCATCCAATTTCTCAGATTATTGGTTCCTTGTATGAGAGAACAACAAGGAGTAAATCAGAACAAGCAAACGTATGCTTATGCTCTTGTTTTCTTTCTCAAATTGTTCCTAAAAATGTTACCGAAGCATTAAAGGACAATGGTTGGATAGAAGCCATGCAAGAAGAATTACTTCAATTCCGCAACAAGAAGTGTGAAATTTGGTGGATCTACCTGAAGGAGAATGAATTAATTGGCACGGAATGGTTATTTAGAAATAAACTGATGATCGTGGTGTTGTAATAAGGAACAAAGCAAGACTTGTTGCACAAGGATACACACAGGAAGAAGGTATAGATTATGATGAAGTGTTTGCACCAGTTGCAAGACTTGAATCTGTTCGAGTTTTTGGCTGCTTATGCTTCATTCATGAAATTTAAGGTGTATCAAATGGATGTAAAGGGTGCATTTTTATATGGTCCAATTACTGATGATGTATTTGTGAAGCAACCTCCAGGCTTTGAGGATGCATAATTTCCACATCGAGTATATAAACTGAGTAAAGCTTTATATGAACTTCATCAAACCCCTAGAATTTGGTATGAGACGTTATCACAACACTTAATCTAACATGGATAAACACGAGGGAAAATTGATCCTACTTTATTCATAAAGAAGGACAATAATGATCTTTTATGTGTACAAGTGTATGTTGATGATATATATTTGGTTCTACATGTCCAAAATTATGCAATGAATTTGAAGAAATAATGAAATCTCGATTTCAAATGAGTTCTATGGGAGAGATTAACTTCTTTCTTGGACTTCAAGTCAAGCAAACTACAGATGGAATCTTCATCAATCAAGAAAAGTTTGTTGACAAGCTCTTAAAGAAATTTAAGTTGCAAGACTGTCAGTCCATACGAACTCCAGCAGATGTTAACACCAAGATTGAACCTGATCCAAAAGGAAAATCTATTGACCAAACGTTATACAGATCAATGATTGGATCTTTGATGTATCTTACTGCATCTAGACCAGACATTATGTATGTTGTTTGTGTATGTGCCAGGTATCATTAGACCCGAAAGAATCCCACTTAATTGCTGTCAAAAGAATATTCAGGTATCTCAAAGGTAAACCAGCCTAGGGCTTTGGTATCCTTACGAGGGAAACTTTGAATTATATGGATATACTGATAGTGATTATGGTGGATGTTGTCAAGATAGAAAATCTACTTCGGGTGGGGTCAATTTCTTGGTCCCAGATTAGTCTCATGGCAATGCAAGAAACAAACAAATGTCTCTGTTTCAACTGTAGAAGCTGAGTACATTGCTGCATCAGCAGGATGTTCTCAAATCCTTTGGTTGCAAAATCAATTACTAGATTATGGATTCAACTTTCTTAAAACACCAATCTATTGATAACACAGCTGCTATGATCATAACAGCTAATCCTGTTCAACACTCAAAAACAAAACATATCGAAATTCGATATCATTTTCTTAGAGATAACTCTGAAAAAGGATTAATTATATTGATTCAAATTGCAACAGAAAAACAATTGGCAGATCTATTTACTAAAGCCTTCCTACCAGGACGGTATGAGTACTTAGTAGAATCAATTGGTCTTATAAATCATATGTGATCTCCCTAAATCAAAAGATCATAATAATGATATCTCATTGTGAATTGCATGTTTATATTTTTGTGTGTGTGTGATTTTATGTTTTTCATAGAAAAATCAAATACAAAAATATATCAAAATACAAAAATATTTTTTGGAAAGGATTATGTTTGCAATATGTGAGAAATGATAGTACATTAGTGAGATCAGTTGCATACTTCTCTCATTCATAAAGTCTAGACATGATCAGATATGATGTGTAGCTAATATCTGACTATTATGTTGAAAAGTAAATTCTTGTGATCAAACTAAACATACATGCTTGTGTGTATTCATCTGAGTACTTTTGAGTTGCTTTAGCTTTTCAGAATGAATGTTTGTTAAGATACATCTCTCACACCTGTTGAAACTATGTGAAATCATGAGATCTGTTACAAAGCATCATTTCACTTCTCTGTTATGAGTCATCATAGACCTGAAGTATGAGATATCCTCTGTTGTAAGTCATTACAGACCTGGATTCTCTTTTTGATGCAAAAAGATGCCAATGTGCACAACCTATTCAAAAGAATAGTCAGAGCTGATCAATGGTTATCCATGATCATCCTCTATTAACTAAGTAACATGAACTCTGATGATATCTATGTTTCAGGTAATAAGTTGAGCATGTGTTCTTTCTTACATTTCAATGATAGTTGAATTCTCTTAGTCTCTGTATGTTTTACACATGTCATATCTAAATCAACACTAATCAATCCAAGAATTGAAAAGTAAGTGAGCTGATAGTTGTGTCAAAATCACTCATTGTCTGTCCTTAGATCTTGTATCTCCTTTGCTGTGATATCACTGACCTGGAACATACTTGATCAAGATTTATTCATTGTCTATGACTATCCACATTCATTTTATTTAAAGTGCTGATCTTCATTAATATGATCTCTCTGCAGACATTTATTTTATGTTTAATATTATTTTAATTCTATTTTCATTTTTCTTTTATGCATGTCTTTGTGTGTGACGGCAATGTCTCAATGTGATGTGTGATCTTATTCTCTTTCATAAGAAACTTATAAGTTTTTCAAACTTAAAAGTTTAGGGAGAGTAAAAATGAAAGAGTTGTTCTTAGAAAATATTCAATAATCATAATCAAAATTGAAATGTTGAATTGAAAGGATGATGCTTTATGTTTAAAGTATTTGTGTAAACTGAAAATAGAATGTGTTTGACAATTACAATATGAATATATATAATCTTTACAAATAAATGATTTTTAAGTTGAAAATTAGATGATATTTGATGTTATGAAATGAACTAAAATGAAGGGAACAAAAGAAATTTAAAATAAATTAAAAAGAAATAAAAAATAAATAAAAAATAAAAATCTTATAAATTGAAAGTGCATGCGTATAAACAGTTGTAATACATCTGAAAATTACAAGGGTTTGGTGTTTGTGATAATCCCATGCGTCTAAATAGTGTGTTAGATGTATGTGATATCTCATGCATCTGCATAGTTTCAAAACATCAATGTTAGACGTTTTACAAAGTCCATGCGACTGAACAGTGCAAAAGCACCTAAACAGTGCTTATGCGACTGAACAGTTCTCATGCGTCTGACTTAAAAGGCACAACAGTGCTCAAGCGTCTAACAAAATAAGTGAATTCTAGGTTTTCATACGCCCAAACAAGGACCATATGTCCAAACAGGGCTCATTCGCCTAAAATTTCACTTATATATATTGAACACTTATGCGTATTTCTCATTCACTCTTCAAAATTCTCAGAACCAAAATCCTTGAACTGCGACTGTCGAGCATCATTACATCCGTATTTCATCTGAATCGAATCAAATCATTGAGTATACATTGCATTTGAATATATAAACGTAAGTTTGTGATTCAAATACATAATTTTGGATTAGATCAGTGATTTGTAAGAGACGGTTGAATGCTATTTGGGCGTTCGAACCATATAATCCAAGTTTAAACAGATCAAATAAGTATTATATCAAAAATTGATACTGGATTAGTGATGAGAACACATTTGCGAGTCTAATGATGTATTGTTTTGATGTTAAAGTGAATTTTTTTTTGAAATCAGTCGACTCTGCATAAGTCGAAAAGAAGAACATGAACAGACAGTCAGTTTTTGAACAAAAATAAATAAAAAAAATTAAAACTAAATCAAAATTGAAATGTTAAATAATTAATTCAAAATGAATTAAGATAAATTTCAAAAGTCAAATAATACAAATTCGAAAGTACTACAAATTGAAATCTTAATTCATAAGTAAAAATTAAAAGTAAAAATAAAAAGGTCAAATTCAAAGGTTAAAAATTAAAAGTCATATATAAAAATAAATTCCATTAAATCAATATTCAATGTTTTCATAATTCTTTTGTCGTGTTTTACAGATGGCAGAATAAAATTTGAGCCAAAACACAATGTAGCTGTTTTTTTAGATGAAGAAAACAGAGAAGCTACGGGATATGAAGACATTATCAGATTTTTACTCAGAACAAAATATGTTTATGCCATGTGTGCAAGGCCTATGATAAATGGAAGAATGATTAAAAATTCTGGATAACTGCTCAAGTTGAAAAAGAGATGATCAAGGAAATAAAGTTTTAAGAGCCTTTATCACTTCAGAAAGAATGCTTGAAGTTCTGAAGAAGCAATTAGACAAGCTTTAAGACTGGGAGATAATGATCCTGAAGATTTATCTGAATATACATTTAATGAATGTAGAGAAGTGTTTCTACAGATGGGGAATCCAGATCATTTCCTAAGAAACAAAATTTCAGAGCTCGTGTATTTAAGCATTGGAAGCTTTTATGCTATATCTTTCAACATTGCATGTCAAAAGAAGTGCGGGTTGGGATTCATTCCCTGTTGACATTGCATCTCCAATTGTAGCATTATCCACAACAGAAGATTTATATGGCTAAATGGATAATGAATGGATTCATTTTTAATCTGGAAAGAGGAGTAAGGCATAAGTATCTGATGTACCCAAGATTTCTTCAACTTCTCATTAATGATGCAAATCCAGATCTGTATGCTGCTGAAGTTATTGGTGATAGGATTCAGTTAGAGCACATGTCAGAGAGTGTGTACAAAAGACTAGAAATGATAACAGGTGCTCAAAACATTCTAGTTTTTGATTATATCAGGAATGTATCAATGGATGAAGTTGATATTACTCAGCCACACTTTCATCTAACTGAAGAAAAACCAATAGATCCAAATGATCTGATTGAAGATGTAGAAGTTGATGAAGAAGTGATGATGATATGTCAGAAGTTTCATCAAGTGAAGAAAGTGATGATGAAAATGATGATGTTACTGAAGTAAATCAAGAAGGAAATGAAGAAGGGAATGTTGAAGATACTGAAAATGAGCCACAGGCTATGATTGAAGAAAATGTTGAGGAAGCTATAACAGAAAGAAATTCTCAAAATCAAACATCTGATTCTGATTTTGTCAATGATATATCATTCAATCCAGTATTTGAAGTTGATGAAAATGAAGGAGCAGAAGAAATACCTCTTAGTATGTCACAAAATGTGTCTATACAAACAGAGTAAATAGTTGAAGTTGATGTGATTGAAAGATTGAAAGAAGAAAATGTAAACAAAGAAAAGGAGATTGAAAAGTTGAAAGTTGAAAATGAAAGAATGAAAGAGATAATCAATGCTTGTGAAAAAGAAATTCAAAAGCTCAAAGATGAAAATTTAAAGTTGTCTGAAGAAAATGTGTTAAAAGATGAAAAGATTGTTAGTTTTGCCCAAGATAGAAGATGTGATAAAGAACTTTGAAGTTATGATTAAAGATTATGATAGTCTTGAGGAGAAATTCAAGAAGTTATATGAAGAAAATGAAAATCTTAAAGCTAAATTGATAAAGGAAAGAGAAGCTCAGAAAGCTATATCTCCAGTACATGTGATTAGTGTTGAGGTGCAGAGTGAAGAAAATCTTGAACAAAGAAAGGCAAACGGAAAGTAAATGAATTAGAAGATGTTGATCAAACTGAATCCTCTTCTAAATTTCAAAGATTGAAGAATTGGTTGAAGAGCAAAATGTTCAAGAACAGATTGATGCTTTAGATGATATTGAAGAAATATATAATGATGATTGGTATGATGAAGTTCTTGAGAAAAAGATATTGATGAAGCTGAATTTGTGTCACAGTTCTCTTCACAAGAACATATACAAGAACAAGATGAAGTACCACAGGATTTTGAAGAAAATATAACTATCTTGTGAACATGAAATACAATAGAGTGTATTTGGATGGACTGACTGTTTCTCAAATAATGATGAATATGAGAAATGCATTTATGCTGATTCAGTTGCTTCAATAGATCCAAATAAGATAGTGGTTGAGCAAGGTGAATGGATAAGAACACAGAGGTTATAAATGTAGAAGAACTGTCTAGTTCTGAGCTGCACCATCCTGATCCTGATGCTATGAGTATTCCTGCTCTTAGATCATGGTTGAAGCTAGAAATTATCCATGGAGGAAATGAAGAGATTACAATCTGTATCCCTAAGAAATCTTGTAAGAAGCTTTCAAGAAATTGAGAAACAAATGAAGAAGATGATAGTGCTTGATACAGATAACCCTCAGTATCTTGAGATAACAAAAAGAACAAGAATGTTGAAGCCTCGGGAAATAAAACAAATGTCAAGACTTGATGATGCTCACACTCATAGAAAAGAATTGATGGAAATGTTTGCTGATCCTGAAAGACAAACCTATAAAGCATCAACTGATCAAAGGAATATTCTTGATAGTTCAAGAACAACAGGAGATTTAGTAAGAAATATATTGCAGAAAGGACAATCAGTTGCTGAACTGTTGAATGCAATGATTGCTCCAGATTTTACAAATCAAGTAAAGATCATTGCATGGAAGTATGATGAAGTGTTTGATGCCTTCTTGATAAAGAGAGTAAATGTATGTGACGTTTATCATTTTTACTCTAGTATCATAAAACTTCCGGTGCAAGACTTAAAAGAGCTAAATAGACTACCTCTGATCAATCCTACTGATTCAAGCGTGGAAGATGTTTGTAGAATTATAAGACGTGGACTGGATAGATCAAGTAATTTTCTTAACACAAGAAGACAAGGAGTATTTTGTTACTTTGAAAAACAAGAAAACTTAGGGAGTTCAATCAGAAGAAGAACATTTATTGATAGAATTCTGTGATATATATTTTGAAAAAGTTACAACTCCTGGACTAAAAGTGATTGAAGGTAATCAAAACTCAAAGCCAATTCTCAGATGGTTTTATAACACTGAGACATTTGAGCTGAAGTTAGTCCAAAATCTAGAAAGATGGGATGAGGACATGATTACTTTATTTGGAGTTTTTGAGCTAAAACTGTTACATCCAAGTTATATCTCATTTTTGTTAGTACAAAAATTTGATAAAGTATCTTTTGAAGTGGCTGAGCAAGACAAGAAATATTTCATTTCTATTATCAATGTGATGAACACTGCCATGGAAAGAATTTCTTTGAGAAAAGCGCTTGCGTATGCCAATATTGTTAAGAAAGATATTAAAGATATTGAATTCATGAGAATATCAAGAATGGGTCTTAGAAGTATATTCAAAGGAAAGTAACAAGCCCATCGAGTTATATGCTAACATTGATATTTCATGTCTTTCAAAAGATACATTGGAAAGAATGGATAAGATGGAGATTAAAACAAATGAAGCTAAACGAGAACAAGGCATTCTTGCAAGTAAATACAAGTCGGCTATATCAAAAGCTTTGAAAGAGTTAGAAATATACAAACAGAAGCCAATGTTCAAAGTCAAAGAAGAACTAGCAGATTTCTTTGAATGATGAAGTCAAGGATGAAGATAGAATTAAAGATAGAGTCAGCAGTCAAGCTTGAAGATTTTGAAGTCTGAAGACCATGTCAATCTTAGGGGGAGTATTGTTAAGTGCTCTAAGAAAGATTAACATGTTGTCTTTATTTGTCTTTCGATATTTTTAATAGTATAGGGACTATTTCTGTAATTTGTTAGTTCCTTTACTTTGTGTTTTGAGTATAAATAGCTTAGATTTGCAGGTAGATAAAAAAAATAATACACAAGATATTCGAATCTGTTTTTCATGCTTGTAATTGTCTTAGCTTGATATGAATGAAAACTTGAATTTTATTGATATCTTGTTTTGATTTGATTACTTTGTGTGAATTTCATTGAATTGTGTTACAAATCATCACAGATATATTCATTTGATCCTATCACTACCTCAAGACCTGATATCATGTATGAAACGTGTTTCTGCTCTAGATATCTGGCGAAACCGAAAGTCAACCATTTCATTGGAGTCAAAAGGATATTTCATTATCTGAAGGATACGCCAACACTTGGGTTGTGGTATCCTCATGACGATGACTTTGACTTACAACGTATAGTGATTTGGATTATGGCGGCTGTAAAATGAACTACAAGTCAACGTCAGCAGGATGTCATTCTTTGGGAGAAGATTAGTCACGTGGCAGTGTAAGAAGCAGACATCAGTTGCTCTGTCAACTTGTGAAGCGAAGTATGTTGCTGCTGCAAGTTGCTGTTCTCAAATCATCTGGATTCAACAGCAAATGCGGGACTATGATTTGAAATTCTCTAACACTCCTATATTTGTTGATAATTCTGTTGCTATAGCCGTAACTAAAATTCCGGTACAACATCCTAAGACCAAACTCATCGGAATTAAATATCACTTTATACGTGATTGTTTTGAAAAGAATTTAATCGATGTTGTTAAAATTAATACAGACTTTCAATGCGCTGACCTCTACACAAAAGCTTTTGATAAACCAAGATTTTTATATCTGTTAGAGGTTAACGGTGTTAAAAACAAATATGAAGTGATTCCAGAAGATGACAGTACCTAGTCCGACGCGTAGACTTATTTCTTATTTTATTTTATTTTATTTCTTCGCCTATTAAAATTCTAAACGCAAAAACATTTTTGGTTTTAGACTGTTAGGGGGGAGAATAGGTTAATTAGTATTAAATTAAATGTTTAATTTCAGTACTTAAAGAAAAACGAGGGAGGTGGACAGTCTAGCTAATAGAAATGAGATCGTATCTGTGATATTGATTTAGTGTTTATGGAAAATGATAGTACATAGGAACAAAGAGTTTGGGAATTTAAAATAATGTAATTGTTTTAGATACAAAATTCGAAGTATAAGTCTGAGAAATCTAAGCAATATAAAAGGAAAAATGATAGTAAAACTAGCTGCTACTAAAGTAACACGAAGAAAGTAGACCTAAAGGTTGCTAGACCACTACATGATGTGTCGGTAGATTCAACACAATAGATGATTAGACCTAATTAGTGATTTCAAGATCAAACTAAGTGGTTCAACAAGCTGTGGGTTATCATCTTATCCCTGGTTAACACAATCAACGAAGTTCCAATAAGGGGTGACGAGCAAAATAAACTTCACAAATATGTGCGGATGACCATAAAAATGAGCAAAGCACAAAAATGCAAAAAAAAGCAATCAAGCTAATAACCTATGTTGTTGGTGTGATATGTGCAAAAAGAATATAATTGCTCAAACAAGAAGATAGGTTGTGTGCCTTTCTGCTGTGCGGTGGCACTGACCTGACGATAAGCATAACCTAAATATTCTAGAATTCATTATTGTTTGCGCCTCTCTGCTGTGCGGTGGCACTGACCTGAGGCTTAACATCTCTTCGAAAGCTCTAGAATAGTTTCTTCTTGTCAAAATACCCGTAGACCGCTCAAAAATCTCTTGAGGAACGTTGATTACCATATAACCGTGGGATCCACAAATGCTTGTTGAAATAATTAAACCTTAAATCATCACCAATGTGTGTCAAAAATCTGTGTATGGATGTAAGAGGAAAAGTATACTAACAATCATCGTGAGCTGCAACTCTTGAAAGTCAAGATCATTGTATGCATCTTGTAGTTCTAGTATGATTTCCTACACTTGCTAATGAATCTCGATGAAAACAAGAATCTAGCATCAAAAGGCTTGGGTAAAATGTCCCAAATGATTTGATAAACTTGCATGATTCCATAATGAATCATTCCGGTTATGATCAAAGTAACTTGACGCTATACTGTCCAGGAAGAAAAATCTGGTAGATACTTATCTTAGGATTTCAACCTCACACAAAAATACAAAATTATGGTTTTAGTTTTGTTTTATGTCTAGTTGTTTAATTTAGTTACTTTCAGTTAATTTAGTAGGTAAATGTCGGACTGTGTATCGGAAGTCAATCTGGGATTCACTCTCTAAAAAGGTCACGTCTGAGGTGACCAATGGGGTTTTCAAATGTAAAAGGGTCACGTCTGTGGTGATAACGTTTTTTGTTGTTAAACGGATCATGTGTGAGGTGATAAATAGTTTCTAAGTTAAAATGGTCATGTCTGAGATGATTAATGGTCAAAATGTCTTATCAATAAGTAAAAGGACTAAGTGTATGAATGGTCATAAGGTCAAACTTATAAGTATGAGCCATTCGCACGACTGGACCATAAGTATGGACCAGTCGTACGATTGGTATGAGCCCAATCGCACGACTAAACCACACGTATGGACCAGACGTGCGATTGGACCATAACCATAGGTCAATCCATATGTTTGGATAATCAAAATGAACCATACATACGAATGGAGGTGACCGAATAAGACAGTCGCACGACTGAAACCTAGTCACACGATTGAAGGTGACCGACTGTGCCAGTCGCATGACTGAGCCTCAGTCGCACAAATCAAGAGTGTGAATATGTTCAGTCGCACGACTAGAGGAAACCCTAGTATAAATAGAGGGGGAGTCGGTCGCAGTCACTTATCACCCCCAAATCGCCCCCAAATCGCATGATTGTACCGTTACGCTGCCAAGATCTTGATTTACTGTTATAGACTGATTACTGTTGCTTCTAACGATCTTGCTTGATTATATAGGTAATGTGCAGCGTTATCCACTCAAAGACTTATCAAATGGTGCCCTAAATCGATGAATTTGAGCCCAATAAGAACCGAAACTTAGTACACAAAATAAACCTTTAAAACTAAGTAAATAGCTAACTTAAAATGTGTTAGATGTTAATTGGAATGATTGCGAGCCTAATGAGCCAAACCATAACGTCTAACATCAAGTTTTACTCAAAATTTGAATTTGAATGAAAACACAGACTGTCATGTGATTGGAGTTACTGATGAACTTCAATTGCACGACTGAGCTGGGTGAATGGCACAATCGCACGAGTGTACCATGCATTTGATTTCAGTCGCACGACTGTGTCAACCGCATGGGACAGTATACGACTAAGCCCAGTTGCTTGCTCAATCGCACGAATGAAGTCAATCGCACAACTCAGACTCAGTCGCCCTATCCATTCACACGACAGAACAGAAGGATTTAAATCAAATAAATTCAACGTCATTCAGTTACACACATTCTAATGTTTATCTATCTTGTGTTACAACAGTATGACGAGTTGGTGGACGATGAGCACAAAGCACAACATATTTGCTCATCTAGACTTGACATCCTGGAACGCGTCTGAGTTCGCGGGCATTATTTCATTCCTACAAAGATCGAGGATCTTCAGAGCTATCTCCACTTAGTGCACACCATACAGGTCGATACAGCAGGCTTTCTGGGAAAGCGCTGTTGTAGATTGGTCCTCAGAGTCTCACCGTATCCGGAGCTCCATCTTTGGACAGGCCATTGACATCAGTGAGGAGGATCTAAGGACGGTCTTAGAGTTGGGAGATGATGGCGATTGCCCTACTAGACTACATCCGTTGACAGTTCGAGGATGTTTTTTGGGCTAAGTACTTGCGGGACATCAACACAGGTGTGCTCAACAAGAGCAACCTGTGCCCCCAATTTAAGTACTTAGCCCATGTGCTGCTGAGGTGTATAGCCTCGAGGAAGGGAGATTTTGATGAGCTTTCTGATCAGATCCAGAATGCCTATGTGGCTCTGGTTCTGAATCATCCTTTTAGCTTTTTGAGGATGATCTTCACCTACTTGGTGGAGAACATAGAGGCCAAAGGCAAGGAAGGCTTCTGCATGCACCCACAATTCATACAGATGATCATCAACCAGAAGCTTCCTTTGTTGCCCAAGGAGAGAGAGGATACAGTTACCCTAGAGGTGATGGATGATACCACCCTAGGAAGGATGAGGGTTTACCGGGGGAAGCAGGTGAAGTCCCCGGTAAGGATGTTTTATGTCTATTTGGCCCGAGAGGACTACGTAACGCCAGTGAAGAGGAAGTGGCGTCACGATGATAGTGACTTAGATACTGAGCCGATTGTGCTCCCATCCGATAACTCTGATGATGATGACAGTGGTGATGGTGAAGATACTGGTCCCACCCAACCTAGGGCAACTACCATTGCTACATCTCCACCATCCACCCACGAAGGAGCTGATACAACAGGATTCCATCAGGACTTTTGTCCTGATAAGAAGGAGGAGGATGACAAGGAGCCTTTAGTTCGGACGGTGGGCAGCAGGGTGGTTGCCACCGAGAGAGGGATTAGGGCGGTAGGTGGATGCCAGGGTGAGTCTGGGGAGGCTGCTACTGATCCATCTTACACCTCAAACCAGCCCAGTAGCCAAGGGGGAGCCACTGTATCCAAGGGCTCTAGGAGAAAAAGAATGGCTCAACCCTACGACAAGAAGGGGAAGAGGCCAAGGTTCACATTGACCACATCTACTCCCACTAACACAACCACCACTACAGCTACCACCACCATATCCACATCTACCATAGCACCACCACCACCACCACTACCACACCACCTATCACTACCACACTCCCATCCACCACCACTATAGCCTACCCTTCACCACCCACTCATATACCACCACCCATATTCACCACAACCACCACTACCACCACCAGCCACCAAGCCGGACCATCATCCCACCCGACATTCACCACAGGACCATCTCTACCCCCCATTGGGGTAGAGGAACAGTTGTCAGCACTTAACCATATGGTGCTGAAGTTGTTAGCTGCTGATGAAGAGAAGGCTACCCAACTACGTCAGCTTGTGGAGCTAAACACTACCCAATCATAGCAGATCTCACAGCAAGCTCCGCAAATTTCCCAACTCTAGGAGCATAACGTCCAATTAGAAAAGAGAATAGAGGATTTGGAGGCTTCTAACAAGACCATCATGCTCAAGTTAAAGGGATCAAAAGATGAGCCCCTCAAGATCAGAGAAGGAGATGATGATGATGATGATGATGATGATGAAGAGGATGACAATTGTGATGATGATAAGGCCAGTGAAGAGGAAGGGATAAGGGGAAGGTAGAATGATGATGATGAAGAAGAAGAGATGCAGCTACATCTGCCTCAGCTCAGGGTCAAGAGAGACGTACAAAGAGAAATCAAGACCAAGGAGCCTCATCTTCTGCCCCATCTACTGAGAAGCCAACCATATAAGACAAAAGTAATGCTTAGAAGTTTATGTATTTGTGAAAGCTTTGTACTTGAATCTTGTATTAATATTATGTAATTAATGTTTATATATCTTTAGCAAATGTTTTGATTGTCTTGATTAATTACTAACAATTGATGTGTTACATGTTTAAATCAAGCAGATCAATCATCTCAGCAAGATGAGTATGATGTTACTCCCTTCAGCAAATCAAATCTGAACTTACAATGATTCTTGATTTGTAAGGGATAGTAAGAAGGTCTATAAGCTATACTCCTTGAAGAAGGAGAAATCATTCATGACCTTCCTGATGAACAGCTTGCTGATGTTCCGTCTCAACCCGACCAGATTGTCAAGGACTCTCCTACTTTTGAAGTTAAAAGTGACAATGAGCTCAATGACGTAGATGAAATCGAGATCGAGGACGTCACTGCTGACCATTATCTAGAGTATGCTGACAGAGAGGGAAATGTAGTCCCTAATTTGGGTCATACTGTCGTTAGTGATACATTTGACAAGCTGGATCAGATGGAGAAAGAGTCTGAGAAGAATGAGGGTCAAGCCCAAGCCTTAGACGCTGATGTTGACATCAAAAAAGCTGAATAGGCGGCCTGTTTTGCTGAGATCCGAGCCATGCGCACTATGACAGGATCAGCGATCACAAGTTTGATGTATTAGAGTTCAAAGCAGCGGAATAAGAACAGAAATTAGACAAATTGTAGCAAGAGATCGATGTTTGTATGCATTAAGAGCACATACGGTTATAGCGAGAGAATATGTTTCTGATTCATGCAATGTTTATAGATATGGAATAATTCTAATCAAATCATTCAAATCATTCATACAATTATTACAATAGGTTGACACTCCTTATATAGAGTGCAATCGTTGCTGTTATCACGGGAAAGTGACAACTGGCAGATCTAATACAAAAATAACTAACTCTTAACAAACTACTGAAATGTTCACAACTACTGAGAACATATCAGAGTGTTAAGTATAGAATATAAAACTACTGATTAGAAACTACTGAAACTACAACGACTGAAGAACAAGCTCTTCAGTCATTTTACAAAACTACTGAAACTAGAAATATAAAACTACTGATATCACAACTACTGAAGAAGTACTCTTCAGCAGTTGTGACAAACTACTGAGGCTTCAGTACTTGATCTTCAGACTTTGACCTTCAGATGTTTCATCAGCTGATGACTTCAGTAGATATCATCAGCTGATGTCTTCAGTCTTTGTCTTCAGACTTTGTACATCAGTTGTTGATCTTCAGCACTTGTAAACTCTTCAGCTTTTGTTCTTCAGTACTTTGGTCTTTCAGCTTCAGCACTTGTGTTCTTCAGCTGTTCAGCTTCAGTACTTGTGTTCTTCAGCTGTTGTACTTCAACACTTTAGTTCTTCAGCTGTTGAAGTCTTCAGCACTTGATCTTCAGCTGTTGAAGTCTTCAGCACTTGTCAAACTGCTGATGAAGCTTTCAGCAGTTGTTGTGATACCATGTGGGACTTAGAGGTTTTCTGATCTTGGCTCATTGGTTCTTTTGGTCCAACACACTATACAAAAGCCCAATGTCTACACCAAGCGGTATAAAGTCAAGAAACACTTAAAGGTGTCAGGCAAGATCATTGCATGGGCTTATTTTGAGGATCTTAATGTATATGCAGTAAAGAGAGAAAAGGGCATAGAGTACTTTAGATTTCCACACGATCTAAAGACTCTCCCTGGTTTTGAGCTCAATCAGCTGGCACGCCTAAAGTTGCTGTATGCTGACCTGAGAAAAATGTCAGGCTGGTTTGAGGCTGCATTGAGGAAAGAGTACCACACCAGGTGGGTAAACTTTAGACCTCAACAACTGAAGAGGTACATTAGACGGTCTGAAGTTGATCCCATTACTGGAAAGCCTAAGGTAGTGCTGAAGTGGAGTCCTCCGCGCACAATGTCAAGAATCCCTCTAAGGGAAATGCCCCAGGACTTCACTCAACACTTCAAGTGGTGGTACTACGATTGGAGAACAGGTGAAGCGGTCATAGTCTTACAAAAAGAGAGCCAAATGGATACTATCCAGGTATTTGACCCTATGTGGTTAACTAACTTGTCTGCTAATGATGTTTATACTTTATACAAGTGGCCACTATTCTATGATTCGCAAGACATTGTACAAGCCTTCCAGTTTCAGAATGTGATAAGGCTCTGTTTTGCTTTTGAGATACATGCCGGAGCTACAAGAGAGGAAAAGTAAAAGAAGTTTGAAGTGTTAATGAAGAATGTTAGACAATGATGTAAACTAGGTCCAATGGGGAGTTTGTGGATACATGTGTACCTAGTTTAGGAGCTTAATGTAAAATGTCTTTCATGTCTTACATATATGTAATTGAATGGGCATGAATGAAATGCAATGTGTGGTTAATGCTTATGATGTTTAATATTTCATTGTTTATTGTGTGATAACACATATTGAACTAACTATATAGGTTTGAGGTTATTGTACATAGTTCTTAGTCAATAATGATTAAAAAACATGTTCAAACTTAATCGTGTGAAGTTCTCATGCGAATGGACCATACTAATGGACCATACGCATGAATACTTCATGCTAATGGACCAGTTGCATGACTGAACTAGGAGACTAGATCAGTCGCACGATTGAGACATAAGATTGACTCAGTCACACGATTGGACCTTCAGTCGAGCGGATGGATCAACTGCATGATTCAGTCGCACGACTAAACCATGCTAATGGTTCAGTCGTATGAATGGAAAAACCTAACCTATAAATACCACTTAATTCGTGAAAAAAAACAATTCGAATACCTACGCACATAATCGTACCCTAGCCATCCAGAGACGCAAGAAAACCTGTTCCAAGTTCATAGATCACAGTTGATCGTGTTCTAATCATTCATAATGTTTCATTAATCGTTAGATTGATCTGAACTGTATTCTCCCTGATTGGATCACCAATCAAATAGGATTCTACACTATTTGAGTTGGTATACGCGTAGAATCAGTTAGTACTCCGTACGTACACGGTCCTAACACTAATGGTTCAGTCGTATGAATGGCAGCTGCAAACCTATAAATACCACTTAATTCGTGAAAAGAAAACACTTGGAGAGATACTTTGAATATACATAAACCCTAGCCGTCTAGAGCGTCCTAAACAGCCAATCCAACTTCATAGTTCGATCTTGATCGATTCCTACTCATTCTTAACGTTTAGTTCATTGTTATATCGATCAGGTTATCATTCTCACTGATTGGATTGCCAATCAAATAGGATTCTGCATTATTTGATCTTGTTTCACGCAGAATCTGTTAGTACTCCGTACGTACTCGGTCCCAACAAGTGGTATCAGAGCCATAGGCTCGTGATTTTGCGTTGGATTCGATTAGTTTTGGTGTTAAAAACCTATGTTTTAAATCAAAAGAGTCACCACTTTGCTTCAAAAAGGTGTTTTTGACGTTTGCATGCATTAGAGTCTCATTTTTTCATTATATGACAGATTAGGGTTCGTGGGAAGCTCATATTTATGTCAAAGTGTCATAATATTCGATTTTACAAACACAGCAGCCTTTAGTCGCATGATTGGATCATTCGTACAATTGAATTCAATCGTATACTCCATCCGCATGACTGAACTCAGTCGTATCCCTCATTCGCACGACTGAACAACTCTAGTCATTTGATTCCAATCGTCTTGTTCATACGCACGACAATCCAATCGCATAATTGAATTCATTAACATCCTTCATTCACACGAGTGGTCCATACTCATAGCCCATTCGCACGAGTGAAACTGTCCTGTTCTAAAAGTACCAAGTTTAAAGCAATGGAAGACCAATTTACAACATTTAGTTGACTTTGGGAGGAATGAGTGAAGCTCAGAAGATTCTGTTCAATGCTGAAAAGAAAGTATATACCTTGTTGACTCAGTCAATACCTAAGGACATTTTTCATCAGTTCTCTAAGAACAAGCAGGCTACAAAATTATGGGAGGTATTGGAGAATAGATATGATGGAATGCAACTCTTAAAGCATTGAAGGCTAAAGCTCTCAAAAAGGAATTTGATAATTTCTGTTCGATAGGGAATGAGAGCTTGGATGATATTATTGACAGATTCTATCATTTGATGAGTGAGTTGCACACTCATGGTGTGACAACATCTATGGAAGATAAAGTTTCAAGCTTTGCTGATAGTCTACCTGATAAATGGGATTCATTTGTATCTAATCTAAGATAAAATGACATTCTTGCGATGTTAGACATAAATGATTTCATCTTGAAGTTAAGGAACGAAGAACTGCGAATGAAATACAAGTCGAAGAAAGGATCCTATGTTCAGAATCCTTCACTTTACAACTCAGTTCCGACTACAGATGTTGCAGGAGCACCGTTACAAACAACATTCATATCTAGTTCTTCCGCTCCTTCCCAAAACAGTGCTTTAGGAACTGAAACGTTAGGGTCATCTGGAACCCAATACATAGCTCCTGAGGCAAATACTACAAAGTTGAAGACTGAGAATCTCGGTAATGTTGTTGGACCATATATTGTCGTATATAGTGTGCCTGTTGCTTGACGAATAGTCTAGGCTTAATGTAATACACCTGATATGTTGTAAACACATGAAACTAAGTCATTCGTAGGAGCATATGCGAATGAGACTCAGTCGTATGACTGAGCCATGCTAATGGACCAGTCGTGCGACTAAGAGATGCTATTGGGCCATTCGTAAGACCTGAACCATAAGTATGGTCCAGTCGTACGATTGAACTATACGCATGGTCCAATCATACGAATGGGCCCAGTTGCATCTGATATGGGCTAAGGCCTATAAATACCAGTTTCATTGTGTAGAGAGGTAAGGGTTTGAGAGTGTGCTCGGGGCCTAGGTACTTCCAGATGAGAGGGGAGATCATGCTCTATCTCCCCTTGCCAAGAGTCTTGATTCTTATGTTTAACGAGCTTGTTATCATTAGGTTTTATCAATGAAACCCTTCTATTATTGTTTTTTCTATGTTTGTCTCTTGGTTCTTTTCCTTCCATCAAGAACACGCTCAGATGTCAGCCGATCCAACGACTTCACAATGGTATCAGAGCCAGGTTACTGCTAGAATGATCAAACAGTCATTCTAGCAACCCGAGCTCTTGATTTTTGGATCTATTTCATGTTCTTTGACGTTAAACCCACTTCGTGTTCTTCGTGTTTTGCTCAGATTTTGTTACGTGTGTTGTTTCTTGGTTAAAATCGAACTCGGAACCATGTTCTTATCACCCTTGCGACTCTTATGATGTCTATCTCGTTTCGGTTCATGTAAAATTCATCAGATTATGGTTTTTGGCAGCCATGGTAGTTGCAGATCTAAAAATCTGCGTGCAGATCCGCTCATGCGACTGGACCATGCTAATGGACCATTCGTACAACTGGACCATGCTAATGGACCATTCGTATGACTAGACCATACTAATGGACCATTCGTATGACTGGACCATGCTAATGGACCATTCGTACCACTGTACCATGCTAATGGACCATTCGTATGACCGGACCATGCTAATGGACCATTCGTACGACTGGACCAGTGTTATGTCTAGTCATGCGACTGGACCAGTCTTATGTCCAGTTGTGCTACTGGACCAGTCGTATGTTCAGTCTTGCTACTGGACCAGTCTTATGTCCAGTCATGCTACTGGACTAGTCTTATGACCAGCGCATGAATATATCATTCGTATCATCAATTCACACGAATGTGATATTTGTCCTCCATGTCATACGAATGAACGGTGTTCCAGACCAAAAAAAAGGTCTGGAACTGCCTCTTGCACATATTTGAGGATGAGCAAAGCACATTCACTCTGAGGTTCTTTTGTCAAATAAGTTCGATGGATACCTCATTATTCGTTGGACTTCCAGAATAGATGAATGTAGTTAGAACACAAAAGAGAGAAGAGAAGGTGTCAGCAGTCATTGCTGATTTTGTGGGGTAGTCAGGAGCATCTGACTATTTATGGGCCAATCAAGTTATATTTATCCGCACAAAGAGGATTTTGATTCTTAGGGGGAATCCATGTATAGAGAAATTGAAGACGCAGATGTTAGCTAGTTTTTGATGATGAATCTGAATGCATGCTGATTTGTTTGAGATTGTTAGCTGTGGATTGATACCTTCTACTTTTTGCCCAGTACACCATATGAAGACGCTAGGAGAGCACAATGTTTATATATTGGGATATGCTAAATTTGAGGGGGGAATTTCTGCAGGTGTTAATGTTAATCAGGTTAGCCTGTGTGAAGATTGGAGCAATGGAAAACTGTTCATGTCATTATCTGGAAAAATCAGTCGTATAGGGAATCTTGCTGATATGATGGTGTTCTGCAAAGTAAACAAAAGCTATTGTGCCTAAATTCATTTTCAGAGATACTATAGCAACCTGACGGATCAACAACGTTGGCTAATATGGTTTTTCGTTTGATTTTATTAGCAACCAGAGCAAAGATTGACTGAAGATTTCAAGAGGTGTTATCTACTATTCGCAAGCAACATCCAAGGGGGAATTTGTTGGAGCATATATTGTCATATATAGTGTGTCCATCGCTTGACGAATAGTCTAGGCTTAATGTAATACACCTGATATGTTGTAAACACATGAAACTGAGTCATTCGTAGGAGCATATGCGAATGAGACTCAATCATACGACTGAGCCATGCTAATGGACCAGTCGTGCGACTAAGAGATACTATTGGGCCATTCATAATATTGAACCATAAGTATGGTCCAGTCATACGATTGAACCATACGCATGGTCCAATCATACGAATGGGTCCAGTCGCATCTGATATGGGCTGAGGCCTATAAATACTAGTTTCATTGTATAGAGAGGTAAGGGTTTGAGAGTGTGCCCATGGCCTAGGTGCTACCGGATAAGAGGGGAGATCATGCTCGATCTCTCCTTGCCAAGAGTCTTGATTCTTATGTTTAACGAGCTTGTAATCATTAGGTTTTATCAATGAAACCATTATATTATTATTCGTTCTATTGTTTGTCTCTTAGTTTTTTTTCCTTCCATCAAGAACACGCTCGGATGTCAACCGATCCAGCGACTTCACAAATGTCATAGTGGAAGTTGCTAAGGAGCACATGGATCTTCTAGCGGCTGTTGTACAATCTTTTGATGGTTTAGTTTACGGTAAGATTGGAAATTGTCATCTTGCAGATGAGGATTACGAGCAAGTTGATGAAAATGAGCTAGAAAGAATGGACATAATGTGGGCCTCGGCTAGTGCAGTCAGAAGAGCAAAGAAGTTTGTCAAAAAGACGGGGCAAAATCTAGTTGCCACTAAAGATACGACTTTTGGTTTTGACAAAACCAAAGTCACATGTTTCAATTGTGGTGAAAAATGGCACTTTAAACGTGAGTGTGTAAAGCCCAAGAAAACTGGAAATGGAAACCCATTTTCTACATTCAACCATCAAGACAAAGACATGATTGGAACTACTTCTTCAAGTAAAGAGACAAAGGCTCTAACTGCTCAAGGTGATGAAGGGCAACACTGGCCTTTCCGATTTGTTTCTCCTGGGGAATCTAATATTGCCTTTGTTGATGCATTGGATGATGGATCTGCTAGTGAAGGTGAGATCATTGTTGAGCAAGCGATGTCAGATACTAAAGATGCTGTGAATGTTGTAAATCACTTGGTTGGGAAAGAGCTCAGAGCAACAAACTCAGAATCTCCAGTCAACGAAGAGTCTGATCTTGCTTTGATGGCTGATTCGTCTGATTCCTCATAGGTAAGTTTTTAAAGACCAATTATTTGATAAACATGCTTGTACTAAATGTGACAAATTTAGGGAAAGCATCGATCTAAAATTGCAAGGTTATTAGAACACAATGATAATTTAGTAAACGATTTACAACTCTGCACTAAGGCTAATCGTATTTTAAAACAAAATGAGTGCAGTTTCAAAGAAAAAATAGAACTTTTGGGAAAACCGAGGTTGTTGCATTAAATCAAGCAAATGACATAAAGTTTTATTTAAATTCTTTGGAAGAAACAAAAAAGGAAAAAGTAGTTTTAGAAGTCAAAGTTGAATCTTTAAAAAAAACTACATAGTTTGGCTAGTTTTTCTCACATAGTTCAAAACTTGGTGAAAGAACGAAATAATGGGGAAGGTCTGGGTTATAAAGTAGTTCCGCCACCACATGCAGTCCTTTTGAACACTAAATGTAGACCAATCAATAATAACCTAGTAAAGGATCATGTGGTGTCAACTCCTCTGGTTAGTGATCTCCATTCCACGGGCAAACCTGTGAAAAATATCACTAAATAGAAGAATTCTACTTTGAAATCAAAAGGAAAAATGCGTGTTGAGAATTTAGATGATAGAATTGAAAAGGTTAATTTAGAGTCAGATTCATAAATGTCTACTACTAAACTCAAAATGACTAATTAAATTAACCATAAACGTGTTACTCATCAAAGTCCAAATAAAATGAAGTTGAATTATGCTCAAAATGTTAAATCTATTAATTTTGTTAAAGCAGGTGAAACTTCTAAAAGAGAAGTAAGACAACCCTACTGGACACATCACAAACCTCTACCAAACTCCAAAAGAGAAGTAAGACAACCCTAATGGACACATTACAAACCTCTACCAAACTCAACCCCACATCAAAATTTTCCTCAACTTGTAGAAGGGAGATCATGCTACAGTTATGGAAAAAAAGGACATATCTCTCCTATTTGTCCTTATTATCAGACACCCTAAAAGAAAATTGAACATTTTGATGAAAAACCAAGTTTTTCTAAAATCAGATCTAATAGTCCTCCTAAGGTTACACCTAAGATTATTAGTGAACCTAAAGTTCAAACAAGTCATCTGTTTACCACAAACAGGCCTTACATAAAACTGGCTTATGGAAGATAAAATCAAGTAATATGTCTGATAGTGAGGAAAATAAGAAGAAAGAAATGCCCTCATCCTCTAAAGGACAGTGGGTTGAATTCATATCGTGTGATTCCTCTGGGTCACCCAAGCCAGTTAAGGCTTGGGTCCCAAACCTGAACTAATCAATTCCTTTGAATGTGTAGGGTTTCCGTTACAGCGCTATCACAAATACATGGATTATTGATAGTGGGGTGTCCAGGCACATAACAGTGAATTTGTCTCTCCTTTTTAACGTCAAACAAATTAAAGGGGGACATGTATTATTTGCTGGGAATAAAGGAGGTTACATCATCGCTCAGGCGAAGTGGGAAATGAGAAAGTAAAGTTTGACAAGGTCAACTACATTCAACAACTGCAGAACAACTTGCTTTCAGTCTCCATGATCAGTGATAAAGGATTCAAAGTTGTGTTTAACAACAAGAAGTGCTACATGTTGAAGAAATGTATGATTCAAGAAGACGACAGTTCGTAGTCCGACAAGTATTTTCTTAGTTTATTATTTAATTTTTTTTTGATTTTATTTTCCTGTCAATTAAAATCCAAAAACACAGAAAGATGTTTGGTTTTAAAAATTTAGGGGGAGAATAGTTTAGTTTAGTATTTACTTGGTTGCAATATTTATTTACTTCAAAAAACGAGGGGGTAGGGCAGATTAGCTGAAAGAAATGAAATCAAATCTGTGATTTTGATTCAAAGTTTAAAGAAAATGATAGTACACAGGGAATAAATTGTTTGGGACATCAAAAGGATTTAATTGTTCCAAATGCTTTGTTCAAATTAGAAGTCTGAGAAGTCTAAGCAACATTAATGAAATATGATAGTACACTGGTATGCTACTGAGGTAACACAGAGAAAATAGACCTAGGGGCTGCTAGTTCATTATATGATGTGTCGGTATATTCAACACAATAGACGAGTAGACTTCGTTGGTGAATCAAATTCAAATTAATTTGTTCAACTAGCTGTGGGTTCTCATCTTATCCCTGGTTAACATTATCAACGCATTTTCAATAAGGGGTTACGAGCAAGATAAACGCCACAAATGTATGTGGATGACCATAAAAATGAGCAAAGCACATGAAAAAAATGATTAAGCGTAATCAAGCTAATGACTAACATTGTTGGTGCATTATATGTGCAAAAAAATGCTCTAACAAGAAGATAGGTTGTGTGCCTCTCTGTTATGCGATGATACTGACCTGAGGATAAGCATAACCTAAATATTCTAGAACTCATTGTTGTTTGCGTCTCTCGGCTGTGCGATGGCACTGACCTGAGGCTTGGCATCTCTTTGAAAGATCTTAGAATAGTTTCTTCTTGTCAAATACCCGTAGACCGCTCAAAACTCTCCTGAGGAATGTTGATTACCATATAAGTGTGGGATCGACAAATTCTTGTTGAAATAATATAACCTAACTTATCACCAATGTGAGTCAAAAGTCTGTGTATGGATTTAAATGGACAAATATACTGATAATCATCGTGGCTGTAACTCTCGATAGTCAAAATCATTGTGTGCATCTTATAGCTCTAGTATGATATCCTGAAAGTGCTATTGACTCTCAGAAAAATAAGGATCTAGTATCAAAGTAGTTATAAAAAGGGGTCCCAAATGATTATGATATACCTGTATGATTCCATAAGAATGTTTCAAGAAATGATAAAACTAATTGAAGCTGTTCTGCTTAGGAGGAAAAATCTGCTAGATGATGTTTGAAAGGCTTCAATCCACCTCAAACCAAAACACAAAAATATGTCTTCTTTTGGTTTTATTAAACTTGTTTTTCTGTTTTTGCTTTCTACTTTGCGTAAATGTCGGACTATGCAACCAAATCACACGATTGAATCACAAGTTAAAAGGGTCACGTCTGAGGTGATCAAATGATGTTAAACTAAAAAGGTCATGTCTGAGATGATCGTTGTTCATAATGTTATATATCAACGGTTAAATTTTAAGTGTTGGAAGTGTATGATGTCAAAATTATAAGTATGAGCCAATCGCATGATTGAATCATAAGTATGAGCCAATCACATGATTGAATCATAAGTATGAGCCAATCATACACATGAACCATAAGTATGAACTAATCACACGATTGGACCATGAGTATGGATCATCTATGCCATTGGATCACAAGACTGAACCAATCGTACTACTGGTTGAAGGAGTATGAGTCAGTTGCATGACTGAACCCCAGTCGCATGATTATAGCATGCGTATGGGTCCAGTCGCACGACTGAACCCCAGTCGCACGATTGTAGCATGCGTATGGGTCCAGTCGCACGACTGAAACTCAAAACAGTATAAATAAGGGGGTTAGTCGGTTGTATTCTTTAACACCCTTCAAAACTCTCAAAGACCACCCATACACAAACACTCTGTTTGAAATTCTGATTACTGTGATTACCCTTTGATTATGATACTAACTAATTTGCTACTCATCTACAGGTACTTTGCAATGAAATCGTTTCAAATAAATGGTTAGTCGAACCCTAAATGACCGCAAATGTTAAGATCAATAACCGAGACTAAACTCTTAAAGTAGACCACTTAAATGGATGCTAATGTTGATTTAAATGAAACTAAGTACTATTTCGAGTCTCTACAGTCCAAATGAATCTAAACACGAAGTTTAATGTCATGTTTTGACAAAGATTCAAATGTATGGTGTTCAACAGTGAAAGATGCGAATGGACATGCTGATGAAATTCAGTAGCATGATTGAGCCAGGCGTATGATTCAATCGCACGATGAATCATACGTGTGGGTTCACTCGCATGAGTGACTCAACCGCATGGCGCAGTGTATAACTAAGCTCAGTTGCAAGCTCAATCATACGACTGAACTCAATCGTATGACTAAACTCAATCGTATGACTGAACTCAGTCATTTGGTTCAGCCGCATGATTGAATCAGTAGATCAAAATCATTTAAACTTCAACTGTTAAGTCTAGCAACCAATCTAATGTATATATATCTTGTGTTGCAGCAATATGGCTGAAAGATGGACGATGAGCACCAAGCACAACATATGTGTACATCTAGATGCTACTTCCCAGAACGCCTCTGAGTTCACTGGGATTATTTCTTTCCTACGTAGATCGAGGATCTACAAGGCCATCTCGTCACCATGCACTCCATACATATCTCTTCAGCAGGCCTTTTAGGAAAGTCTCTCAACTGAGCGGTTAGTGGAGCCTCATTATATCCAGAGCTCCATTTTCAAACAAGACATTGAGATCTGTGAAGAAGACTTGAGGGGAGTCCTAGACTTGGGGGAAGACGAAGCCCATCCAACTAAGCTACATCCACTGACTGTGTGTGATTGTTTTCTTAGGATAAAGTACGCAGGAGACATCAATGCTAGCGTACTGAACAAGAGCAACATGTTCCGCAATTCAAGTACTTGGCACATGTGATCCTGAAGTGCATAGCCTCCTGGCGTGGAGGATTTGACGAGATGTCCGACCAAATCCAGAATGCATACGTTGCACTGGTACTGTACCACCCATTCAGTTTTTCTCGCATGCTCTTCTCCTATCTGATCGAAAACCTGGAAGCCAAAGACAAGGAAGGCTTCTGTATGTATCCATGTTTCTTACAAATGATCATAGATGAGAAGCTTCCTATGCTGCCAAAAGAGAGAGATGATGTAGTGGTGCTTGAGGTGATGGATGATACCACCTTAGGCAGGATGAAAGTATATCGGGGGAAGCAGGTGTACCCCGGTTATTTTAAAGTCAAGAAAGAAGAATAAAGTGAAAGAAAAGAAGAAAAGAAATAAAACCCAAGTCTAGGGGTAAAAAGTGTCCAAAAGGACAAAATGTTTGAAAAGTTGCTGATAAGGGTGGCATGGCCGCCCATCAACCTTTCTATACACAATTTTCGTATTGTAGAGAGAGAGAACATCAGGGAGCAGAGAAACTCTCGGTTGGAAGAGAAAGAAGAAAAAAAGTACGAATTCGAGGTAAGAATTCATGTTTTTATAGCTAGGTCAGTACCAGAATAGTTAGGAATTGCATATAGCAGTGGTACACATAAACTCTACCCTAGGTACTTTGATCAGAGGTGCGATGCACCATTATAGCTAGTCTATGATAGACCTAGGTCCAGTACTAGGAAATAGCTGGGTAAAGTTTATGGTTGAAGGAAAAAAAGAAGTAATGATGAAAGATTGAAAGCATGAAAGATTAATAAAGATAATAATGATATTATCTATGTGTATGTATGATGTATGATCGCATGAAAGTAAAGAATGGTCTTAGCGTGAGAAAAGTATGTTTTAATGTATAACTAGAACTCACTCAGCAACGCTGACTTTGATGTGTTTCCAGTTGGCAGGTAGTGATTGCTAAGAATAGCACAAAGTGGCTACTCAGCTCTTTTGTGATGGCATCCATTTATTTAATTCTTTTGTGATGTAATGCACAATGTATTTTATAACTGATTAACGATGTATTATTTTGCAAAAGTCTTATAATGAAAGAATGAGATGTCATTTTTGAATGTTCTGCTACAATATTTATGTAAGAGAAATGAATATGTATGTTTTATGTGCAATGATTTACCAGTTGTAAGCGTCCTGGGAACGAGGCCTTACAAGTTGGTATCAGAGCTAAAGTTTAAGTGAAAAGGGTAAATTTTCAAAATAAACCTAAACTTAAATTGAGAATGAGACGGAAAGGGAAGGGATGCCAATCTGAGTAGCTGCGTGCCATGAGGTATTTTCTTAATATTAACTGGTATTACGTGTGCATGTTATGTGGTTATGTGTTGCTGGTAGAATTAGGTACTGATGTAGTCAGGATAGGTAATGCTTGGGGTATGAAGAGTAAAGTAAGTGGCTAATCACAACTGGCCACTGTAATTAGGGACTTAGTATACTTGACATAAACAGAGCCGTTTCCTTGAATGACCATGTTGGTGTTTGAATCTTTCAGCGGGTGTGTGTGAGGATGGCCGTGGTAGATCATCTAAAGCTTCGCATGGTGGTGGACGTGGTGCTGAACCACGGGTTACGAGAGGAAGGCCTAGGGCCGAAAAGGTGGTTCATGAAGAACCAGAAACCCCTCATCCGGAGGGCGGAGATGAGAGTGCTAACCTGAGAGCCTCAGTGAAGGAGGCGGCTGTGGAGGAAGTGCATCAAGTCATGCAGACGATCCTACCGTCGGTGGTGACCGAAGTGATAAAGGCAGTTAGAGAGGGGAGAGAAAGGAAAGGAATAGACCTACCGGCGAAAAAAGACAGCCCGAGACTAAGACAGTTCCATCTGATGACGAAGAAGAAGAGGAACAAGCAGAGCCTGCTCAGGAGGCAGCACGAGGCTGTAACTATGGGGCATTTCAACGGTGTAAGCCCCCTACTTTCGATGGTAATGGCACTGCTGCTGCTGCTCACCGATGGGTGAGAGAAATGAAAGCTGTTTTAAATATTAGCGAGTGTCGGGAGGATCAAAAGGTGAAGTTCACTACCCATTCTTTTATGGACTCGGCTCTATGCTGGTGGGACAATATAGTCCAAGCCGAGGGTAGTCGGGCAATTGGGAGGATGAGATGGTCTGAGTTGAAGAAGTTGGTGATTGAGGAGTTCTGTCCTTATAGAGAAATGGATAAAGTTGAGAAGGAATTCCTGCAACTGGAGGCGGGAACGATGACGCACCAACAGTACACCACCAGATTCAACGAGATGGCACGTCTGGTGCCGGATCAGGTGACGCCTTTGTCACGGAAGATTAAGAGGTACATTCAAGGTTTGCCAGCGGATATTCGCAGGCATATGATCGTCGTCCGACCGAGCACGTTTAGGTCGGTGGTGGATTTGGATGAGAGGGCTGTAGTAGTGGTAGTTGAAGGTAGCAGGAAGGGTGGAGGTGATCGAAACTAGAATGGGAAGAGGTTGGTCGGGGTAATGCCTCGACAGTTAACAAGAAGGCATGGGTGGATGAGCGCCGTGTGGCCACATCGAGTGTGGGGTCAAAAAGGTGCGGCAAGTGTGGAGGGGAGCATGCGGGAGAATGTAGGTTGGGATTTAACGGATGCTTCAAATGTGGTAAGGTGGGGCATATAGCCAAGGATTGTCGTACAGACCGATGCTTTAACTGTGGAGAAGAGGGTCATATGAGTAGGGACTGTAAGAAGCCAAGGGCCAAGGGTTTCGGGGCGAATAAGACGGGAGGTGAAAGAACGAGGGCGAGTGCCAGGGCATTCACTATGACACAGGAGGAAGCTAGGACGGACCTTGATGTTGTGTCCGATACATTTCTAGTGAACCAAACTTTAGCTTTTGTGTTATTTGATTCGGGTGCTAGTAAAGTTTTATTTCTGTTGCTTTCTGTGCTAAGCTGCTTGTTAGTAGTAGACGTGTTGATGTGCCCTTGAATGTAGAAACTACCATAGGTAAGTCTACTAGGATTTTTGAGATGATAGAGAACTATGATGTGGAACTTGAGGGTTAGAAGTCCTCCTGTTAGACCGTTCGTGATGACCTTAGGTGGTTTTGATTTGGTTCTTGGGATGGATTGGTTGGCAGACTCCGAGGCAACATTATGTGTCGTAAGAAGATGATTCGTTTGGCAGCGCCTAACTGGAGTTTGGTAACTGTTTATGGGGATCAGGTTACTACGATCCCGAAGGTAATCTCAATGGAGGTGGCGGGAAAGTGTATGAGGTGTGGATGTAGCGCCTACTTGGCTTATGTAAAGGATGTGGATACGCCCACGCCCCAACTGTCTGATATATAGGTTGTGTGTGACTTTCCGAACGTGTTCCCAGAAGACTTACCAGGAGTGCCACCTGACAGAGAGATTGAGTTTCAGATTGATCTAATACCGGGTGCCCAGCCTGTTGCCAAGGCACCGTTTCGGCTGGCTCCGATGGAGATGAAGGAATTGATGGAGCAGTTGCAAGAGCTTCTTGATAAAGGGGTTCATTAGATCGAGTATCTCTCCTTGGGGTGCTCTGGTCTTGTTCGTGAAGAAGAAAGACGGTAGCATGAGGATGTGCATTGACTACCGTGAGTTGAACAAGCTGACGGTGAAGAACCGATACCCCTTACCAAGAATAGACGATTTGTTCGATCAGCTTCAAGGTGCCAGTTGGTTTTCAAGGATAGATCTTTGATCTGGCTACCGTCAGTTGAAGGTGAAGGAGTAGGATGTTCCTAAAACAGCTTTCCGCACACGTTATGGTCACTACTAGTTTCTTGTAATGTCTTTTGGTTTGACCAATGCGCCAGCTGCTTTTATGGATCTGATGAATCGGGTGTGTCGGCCGATGTTGGATAAATTAGTGATTGTGTTTATTGATGATATCCTAATTTATTCAAAGAGCGAGATTGAGCACGCCGGTCACATTCGGGAGGTTCTGAGACGTTGAGAAAGGAGAAGTTGTATGCCAAGTTCTCCAAGTGTGCATTTTGGTTGCGCGAAGTTCAGTTCTTGGGTCATGTGGTGAATCCTGACGGGATAATGGTGGCCCCAGAAAAGGTGGAGGCGGTGATGCAATGGAAGTCTCCAAAGACGCCATCCGAGATTCGTAGTTTCTTGGGTCATTTTGGGCTACTATAGAAGGTTCATCCAAGACTTTTCCAAGATTGCTTCTCCACTGACTAAGTTGAACCAGTAGGATGTGAAGTTTGTATGGGGTCAAGGTTAAGAGAAGGCGTTCAAAGAATTGAAGGCAAAATTGACTCAAGCTCCTATTCTGTCATTACCCGATGAAAACGATGATTGGTGGTTTATTCTGATGCTTCATACTCGGGGTTGGGGTGTGTGTTAATGTAGAGAGGGAAGGTATAGCCTATGCATCCCGACAGTTGAAAGTTCATGAGGTCAACTACCCTACTCATGACTTGGACTAGCAGTTGTGGTCTTTGCACAAAGATTTGGAGGCACTATCTTTACGGGACGAAGTGCACCATTTTCACTGACCACAAGAGCTTGAAGTACTTCTTCGAGCAGAAGGATATGAACATGAGGCCGAGATGGTGGTTGGAACTTATAAAGGATTATGATTGTGAGATCCCCTACCATCCAGGCAAAGCCAACGTGGTGGCTGATGCCCTTAGCTGAAAAGAGAGGCACGAGCCAATTCGGGTGAAAGCATATCAACTAATCATGACCTCTAATGTGATGAAGCAAGTCAAAGAGTTTTAAGATCAGGCATTGAAAGAAGATCATCTTAACTCTGAAAGGATAAAAGGTCTGGCTGGGGAATTGGGTGAGAACAAACTTGGTGTTAAAACCTGATTTGGCGGGTGTGGATCCCTCGTTTTGGGGATCTACGGGAGAAGATTTCAGATGAAGCTCACAAGACTCGATAATCCATTCATCTAGGTGCCACAAAGATGTATCAAGACATGAAGAAGGATTATTGGTGGCCGGGTATGAAACGTGACGTAGTGGTGTATGCGAGTAAATGCCTTACTTGTCTATAGGTAAAGGCCGAGCATCAAAAGCCGTATGGGAAGATCCAACCTTTGGATATACCGAAATGGAAGTGGGAGCATATCACCATGGATTTTATTATGAAGCTGCCACGTACTCCGAAAGGGTATGATGCTATATGGGTGATTGTTGACCGCTTGACGAAGACTGCTCACTTCCTACCGATCCGTGAGACATATTCATCTGAGAGGTTGGCTGATCTGTTTATCAAGGAAATTGTAACTCGTCATGGTGTGCTGGTGTCCATTGTGTCTGATCGTGAAACCCGTTTTACATCCAAATTCTAGAAGAAGTTCCACGATGCCATGGGGATGAGGTTACATATTCCATGGCATATCATCCTCAGACTGATGGTCAGTCGAAAGGACCATTCAGACCTTGGAGGACATGCTTCAGGCATGTCTTATTGATTTTAGGGAAGTTGGGATGACCACTTACCGTTAGCTGAATTCTCATACAACAACAATTATCATGCCAACATTGGTATGCCACCTTATGAGATGCTATACGGTAGGAGTTGCAGAATGCCCGTCTGTTGGGGAGATATTGGTTAGAAAGAACTAGGAGCATCGAGGTATCAAGGCTACGACTGAGAAGCTTGAAAAGATCAAGGCCTTCATGAAGGCAGCCAAAGATAGACAAAAGTCGTATGCCGATAAATGACGCAGACCGATTGAGTTCCAGGTGGGTGACCGGTTATGTGAAGGTCTCACCTTGGAAGGGGATCATGCGATTCAAGAAGCGGGGCAAGTTGAGCCCAAGGTATATAGGGACTTTCCTAATCATTGCTCGAGTAGGAGAGATGGCCTATAGACTAGAGTTACCAGATGAGTTAAGTGGAATTCACCTGACATTCCACGTATCTCATCTAAGGAAATGTTTGGCGGATGAAGATATGATTGTTCCATTGGAAGATATCGAAGTAGATGAACGACTCAATTATATGGAGCAACCAGTGGCGATCATCGATCGCAAAGAGAAGAGGCTAAGGAATAAGGTGGTTCCCCTGCTGCGTGTATAGTGAAGCACAGGAAGGGATCAGAGTCCACTTGGGAAGTTAAGGAGGAGATGGGGCTTCATTACCCACAACTCTTTGTGGAATAGCAGGTTTCGGGGACGAAACCTAAATAAGGGGTTGGACTTGTAACACCCGGTTATTTTAAAGTCAAAAAAGAAAAATAAAGTGAAAGAAAAGAAAGAAAAGAAATAAAACCCAAGTCTAGGGGTAAAAAGTGTCCAAAAGGACAAAATGTTTGAAGAGTTGGTGATAAAGGTGGCATGGTCGCCCATCACCCTTTCTACACACAATTTTCGTATTTTAGAGAGAGAGAACATTAGGGAGCAGAGAAAATCTTGGCTGGAAGAGAAAGAAGAAGAAAAGTGTGAATTCAAGGTAAGAATTCATGTTTTTATGGTGTTCTTAACCGGTTATGTCCTCGGGTGTATGCTCATGTGTGTTTATATGTGTTCGGGTATGTTTTTAGTGGGTTCTAGGTGGTTGAATTCAATTTGCAAACGAGCTTGGAAGAAAGCCATACTCAAGAGCTGCAAAGATGAGTTCTAGAACCCTTCTTTTATTGGTTTTAACTGTTTTGGGGCTGGAAATGCATGAATGTATAATTTTCATTAAACTGGGTTTCGGACTCGTATGCTTGATTGTGTGTACGTTGATGTTATGATGCTATGTGTGACTATGTTCATGCTTGTGGATGTACGATGGGATTTCTAAGGCTTAGAAGGTAAGATTTAAGCTTAGAATATGATGAATGGTGTATGGGGATGTAATCTGATGTTTTAGGCTCATGTGTTAAGTTTTTGAATCTGCTTAAGTGTGGGAAAGTAAATGCGGATGAACAATTAATGCGGATGAGCATTGACTAAGTATGGGAAATGCGGATGGCTCATGCAGATGAGTAAGGTCAATGCGAATGAGCATTGACTAAGTATGGGAAATGCGGATGGCTCATGCGGATAAGCAAGGTCAATGCGGATGAGCATTGACTAAGTATGGGAAATGCGGATGGCTCATGCGGATGAGTAAGGTCAATGCGGATGGGCATTGACTAAGTATGGGAAATGCGGATGGCTCATGCGGATGAGTAAGGTCAATGCGGATGAGCATTGGCTAAGTATGGGAAATGCGGATGGCTAATGCGGATCGCTAATGCGGATGAGTAAGGCTAATGCGGATGAGAAAGTCTAAGTGTGAACGAATGCGGACGACTAATGCGAATGAAGCATGGGGAAATGTGGATGAAGCATGGGGAAATGCGGATGAAGCATGGGGAAATGTGGATGAACAAAAGGCAAATGCGGATGAACCCTTAGACTTTTCTGACTTCTGGAAAAAAAAGGGTGAAATGTAGGCTTGACTTGGGAGGTTCCCGGGCTATGTAGGTTGACTGTTTGACGTTCAAGCTGTTATGATAGGCATGTTATGATGTATGATTGGTGCATATATGTATGATGATGATGATGATTTGCATGATTATGCATGTTATGTATGTATGATGTTGCCTTATATGATGATGATGTTTGTGTATGTTATGTTCCTTATTATGGTGTATGTTTATCTTTCCCGTGACTTTACGTTGAATGATAATGAATGAATGAAAGTAGTATGTAACGTAAAGTGAAAGATAATGAAAGAGGAACATGATGTAAGAATGCTTGCATTAATGAATGATGAAAGTAAAGAAAGTCTTGCAAGCCCGGTATGTCGGGACACACCATTAAAAGGTGTTAGCTCAACGGTGTGCAGGTTCGCTACCCTGAGAGGATGCACATCGGGGTCTTTCCTTGTGATTGACCATTTGTATATCCCCATTGCTGCATACCCTAGGTACTGTGATCAGAGGTGTGATGGTCCGTTATAGCTGGTCTATGATAGACCTATGTCTAGTACTAGGAATAGCTGGGTATTGCATATAGCAGTGGTACACCTAAACTCTACCCTAGGTATTGTGATCAGAGGTGCGATGCACGTTATAGCTGGTCTATGATAGACCTAGGCTAGTAGCAAAAATAGCTGGGTGAAGTTTATGGTTGAAGGAAAAGAAAGAAGTAATGATGAAAGATTGAAAGCATGAAAGATTAATGAAGATAATAATGATATTATCTATGTGTACGTATGATGTATGATTACATGAAAGTAAAGAACGGTCTTAACGTGAGAAACGTATGTTTTAATGTAAAACTAGAACTCACTCAGCAACGCTGACTTTGATGTGTTTCGAGTTGGCAGGTAGTGATTGCTGAGGATGGCACGAGGTGGCTACTCAGCTCTTTTGGGATGGCATCCATTTATTTAATTCTTTTGTGATGTAATGCAACAATGTATTTTAGATGTATTATTTTGCAAAAGTCTTTATAATGAAAGAATGAGATGTCATTTTTAAATGTTCCGCTGCAATATTTATGTAAGATAAATGAAAATGTATGTTTTATGTGTAATGATTTACCAGTTGTAAGCGTCCCGGGAACGGCGCCCTACAACAGGTGAAGCCCCCGGTCAAGAGATTGTTTGGGCATTTGGCCAATGCAGACTATGTGGCCCTTCTCGCAAGAAATGGCGTCATGATGATAATGATTCCGATGTTGAGCCTGTTGTGGTACCCACTGATGAAAACGATGATGATGATGACCTTGATGATGGTCAAGGTGGTGGAGATGCAGATCCCAGCCAATCATGGGCCACCGACACGTCTACTATATCTCCATCAACTCCACATGGTACTTCTGATGCACTTGGTGGGTCTGAGCAGGCTACCATCCACCAAGACTTCCTGCTCGATGAAGAGGAAGAATCTGACGATGAGCCTCTGGTCAGGCAAGTCGTAGCCGGTTTATGGATACCAAAAAATGGAAAGAGGCGGTCGGTGGACGCCAAGCTGGGTCGAAGGGTGTTGCTACTAACTTCATTGATCCTACTTACAGACCTGACAAGCCAATCAGCTCAGGGGGAGCCTCGATCTCCAAGGGATCAAGGAAGAAGAGGATGGCCCAACCCCACGACAAAAAGAGCAAGAGGTAAAGGATCACCCTAATCACTACAACCACCACCACTACTACAGCCGCCACCACTACCACAACCACCACCACTCCCACAACCACCACCGCTCCCATAACCACTACCACCACAACACCCACTCTCACTCCATAGCCACTAACACTACCACCACTACTTATACACCTACCTCCATCTCACCCACACTACCCAAAGCAACTCCACCACAATCCACTCCCATTCCTCCTCCATCTTCACCACTCCACCACCACAACCACCAATCAACAAGCCGGTACATCCACCCAATCCCCAATGACACATGGCTTCACTCTACCCACTATCGGGTTTGAGGAACAGATGGCAAGCCTAAACCGCATTGTGCTAAAGCTGATCGCAACTGATGATCTGAGAGCTACTCAAATAAACTAGCTGATGGCGGTAAATGCAGCTCAAGCCAAGCAAATAGCTCAGCTCAATGAGAAGAATGTTGATACATATGTCCCTAGTTTATGTGCTTAATGTAAAAGTGTGTCATGTCTTACACATACGTAATGATGGGTTAAATGAAAATAATATGTGATTGATGTTTATAATGTTTAATTTCATAGTAATTGGGTGTTAAAGTATAATAAACTTATTATATAGGTTGAAGTTGTTATATGATGATTCATGCTAATGGACCATACTTATGGACCATACATATGAATACGTCATGCTAATGAACCAGTCGCACGGCTGAACCAGACGACTAGATTTTGTGTCCAGAAAGCCTATTCCAAGTTCATAGTTCGCATATGATCTTCTTCTACTCGTTCATAACATTTCTTTACTCGTTAGATTGACCGAGATTGCGTTCTCACTCACTGGATTGCCAATCAAATAGGATTCCGCACTATTTGATCTGGTTTTACGCATTATAAGTTAGTACTCCGTACGTACACGGTCCCTAACAAGTGGTATCAGAGCCTTGGCTCTTGATTTTGCGTGTGATTCGATTAGTTTCGGTGTAAACATCACGTTTTTCATTCATAGGAGTCACCTTTTGAGTAAACCAGTGTTTTGACGTCTCCAGGTCTCAAACTTTACATTTTTCGGCATACGGCAGATTAGGGTTCTTGAAAAAAATCATGTTTTTGTGTCAAAGTGTCAAAACCTTCTATTTTGCAAAAACAGCAACCTTTAGTCGCACGATTGACTCAATCGCATGACTGAACTCAATCGCACAACCCATTCACACGATTGAACTCAGTCGCTCACTCATTCGTACGACTGAACTACCCCAGTCGCTTGTCTTCAATTGCACACTCCATACATACGACTGAATCCAATCACACGATTGAATTCATTCCCACCACTCAATCACACGATTGACTCATCGGCATTGTCCAATCGCATAAGTAACTCATCCGCATTGTCCATTTGCACAAGTGAGCTAGTCTAGTTCTAAAGTTCAAATTTATAAGGATGGAAGATCAGTTCTTTGCTTTTAGTGCCGGAAGGGACTCTCGCATCCAGAACCTTCTACTTCTGGAAAATAAAATTGGGAATCACAATAAACCACCAAAACTTATAACGTTAAATGATTACCCACAATGGAAATAGCGGTTCGAGATCTATCTAAATGGAGTTGATCCCAATCTTTGGGAATCCATTGAGACAGGTTATAGTATGCCAGTCGGTGCTGATGGTGTTAAGCTAACTTTGGGAGGTATGACTGATAGTCAAAAAGCTAAGTACAATGCTGAAAAGAAGGTGTATGCTTTGTTGACTTAGTCGATACCGAAAGATATCTTTCATCAATTCTCTGAGAACAAACAGGCAAAAAAGTTATGGGAGGCTTTGGAGAAAAGGTATGATGGGAATGCAACGTTAAAGGCATTAAAGGAAAAGGCTCTCAAGAAGGAGTTTGATAACTTCTCTTCAATAGGGAAAGAAAGCTTGGACGATATTATTGACAGATTCTACGATCTGATGAGTGAGCTGCAAACTCATGGGGTAACAACGTCTATTGAAGATAAAGTGTCAAGCTTTGCTGATGGTTTGCCGGAGAAATGGGACTCGTTTGTGTCTAATAGAGACAGAACAATATACTTTCAAAGTTAGACATAATGACTTCATCCTGAAATTAAGGGAGGAGAAACTGAGGATGAAGTACAGGTCATAGAAAGGATCCTACGACCAGAATCCTTCACTTTATAACTCATCTCCCACTCCAACCAGTTCAGGAGCACCATTTCAAACTGCCTTTGTGTCTAGTTCAGCAGCTCCTTCCCAAACCACTACTTCAGGACCATAAATGTCAGGGTTATCTACTACCCAATATATAGTGCCTGAAGCCAATGCTACTAAGTTAAAGACCGAGAATCTCGGAATATTATTGTGGAAGTTGCAAAGGAGCACATGGATCTCTAGAGCTGTTATCCATTCTTATGATGGTCTAGTTGCAGGGAAGATTGGAAATTGCCATCTTGCAGATGAAGATTACGAGCAGGTGGACGAAAATAAACTAGAGATAATGGATAGCATGTGGGCTCTAGCGAGTGTTGTCAGAAGGGTGAAAAAGTTTGTGAAAAAGATAAGATAGAATTTGGTAGCCATAAAAGACACAACCTTTGGTTTCGAAAAAACCAAAGTTACCTACTTTAATTGTGGTGAAAACGGGCATTTCAAACGTGAATGTGTAAAGCCCAAGAAAACAGGTGATGGTAATCCGTTCTCAACCTTCCACTATCAAGACAAACCCACAAGTGGAGTTACCTCTTCAAGCAAAGAGACAAAGGCCTTGACTGCTAAAGGTGACGAAGGGCAGGATTAGACCTTCAGTTTTGTGTCTCCGGGTGAATCAAACATTGCCTGTGTCTAGGGATTGGATGTTGGCTCTGTGAGTGAAGGTGAAATCACAGTTGAACACGTAATGTCAGATAATGAAGAAGCTGTGAATGTGGTAAATAACCTGATTAAAAGAACTCAGAACGACATGTTCAGAATCTCCAGCATCCGAAGAGTCTAACTGCGCATTGATGGCTGATTCAAGTGATTCTTCACAAGTAAGTATGAAAAACCAACTTTTTGAAAATCATGCTTGTATTGAATGTACTGAAATTATAGAAAGCATTGATTTGAAATTTTCTAGGTTATTAGACCACAATAACAGCTTAGTAAGTGATTTACTACTGTGCACAGAAGCTAATCGTATTTTGAAACAAAATGAGTGCAGTTATAAAGAAAAATAGAACTTTTAGGTAAACAACTAAGGGAAAGCGAGTTTGTTGCTTTTAATCAAGCTAATGATATAAATTTTTATTTAAATATTGGAAGAAACGAAGAAAGAAAAAGTAGTTTTAGAAGTCAAGTCAATTCTTTAAAACAAAAACTGCACAGTTGGACCAGTTCTTCTCACATAGTTCACACTTAATGATATAACATTCGTCTTAGAGTTATAAACTCTATATGCTTTAGAAGCTGATGAATATCCAAGAAAAAATCCATTATCAGATTTTACATCAAATTTGCCTAGCTGATCATTTGAGTTCAAAATCAAAACTAGACAACCAAAAGATTTAAGAAAATCTATGTTCGGTTTCCTGCCAAACATCAACTTCATAAGGAGTATTCAGTTTGTCTTTCACCAATAGTGTACAATTCTGAATGGAACATGCAGTTGATATGGTTTCATCCCAAAAAGTGATAGGAATCATGGCATCTGCTAACATTGTACGGGCTGCCTCAATCAATGTTCGGTTCTTCCTTTCTGTAACTCTGTTTTGTTGAGGAGTTCTAAGAGCACTAAACTGATAAGCTATCCCTTTCCCTGCATAGAGCATATCAACATTAGCATTTTTAAATTTTGATCCATTATCACTTCTAATTATTTTTACTTTTCGATCAATTTGATTTTGTACTTCAGTGATAAACTTTTTTTAATAGTTCAGCTGTTTCAGATTTTGCATGCAAAAAGAAAACCCAAGTAAATCTTGTATAGTCATCAATGATAACTAAACAATCTGATTTCTTTCCAATGCTCTGCATGTTCACAGGACCAAATAAATCCATGTGTAACATCTTTAGAGGCTTTGAATTTGAGTTTATTAGCTTGGACTTATAAGACACTTTGTGTTGCTTCCCTTTCAAACATTATTTACGGAGGTCTGATGTAGCAACTTCTTTGATGGAATTCCTAGTATATGATTTCCTACTGCAATTTTTTTCATGTTTTTGAAGTTGGAATGCCCGAGATGTCTATGTCAAAGCTAGCTTTCATCATTTGATGCGTGAGCAATAAGACAAGTTGTTTCTATTGAAATTATCTGGCTTGTAGACATCTCTATCTCGAACAACTTTATCAACTACCCACTCCTTGCTAATCTAAAATCCTGAGTTCAAAATATAACAATAAGATTCATCAAATAAAACAAAATATGATTTATCACATATTTGAGAAACGCTTAAAAGATTAAAGTTCAACTGAGCACAAAAGTTGACTTTATCAAAGTTTATCACTCCATTAGATACCATTCCTTCACTGTTTATATTTTCACCTGCATCTCCACCAAAAGTTACCTGAGTACCACCTTTTGTCTTAAAGTCTTGAAGTAAGGCTTGATTGCTTTCATATGCTGGCTACACCCACTATCAACATACCATGTATTCATTGATCTTCTTGGGCGTACCTGCATTTCAAAGACATTTAAGATTGATTATCAACCCAAGCCGAGATGGTCTTGGGCTTGCCATATTTATCCATAATGGTAAATTGCTTAAAATTGAGTTTGTTCATATCAGATTTCTTTTGAAATTTTGGATTTTCAAATCCGCTTTGAAAATCTATCTGGTTATCTTTCTTTTGTTTTGACCTCAAAACATTAAATCAATTCTCAAAATCATCATCAAGAAACTTTAAACCATCATTTGAACCATTCTTTGAAAAAAATTCGTCTTATATGTTTCTTTTTATTCTCACTGAACATGGAATGAAATTTCCCTGATTGTAATGTTATGATCTAATAATATAATGATTATCATAATCAGAATTGATTCTTCTGAGAGATCTCAAGCCTAGAGAAGGTTGTTTTGATAATTCTTGAAAACCATAATTTTGATTTCCTTGATATCTTTGATTACCAAAATCATTTCCAGGCGAGTTCTTCCTGAAGAAGCAATCCTCAGCATTATGATTTCGTTCATCACACAATGCACAGATTTGTTAAAATAACAATCAGCTATTGTGTGATTTGTCATGTCATAGATGTGACAGTACTTGTTAAATAGCACTCAGATGTGTTATGATTGTACATATCACATATATCACAGTATTTTTGTGGCTGTTTGAACAACATTTGCTTAACCCTAGATGTGGAAGCCACATTAGAACCTTGTCTAGATTTAGGGGTATTCTTGTTAAGCAATTGTTTTTTTGCTGGCGAGTTTGGTCTTTTGATTTTCAGGATTTTGCTTTTGAACTTTTACACAACTCTTTAATTCCTTAGATACAAATCTTTATGAATAGCAGAAAACGTAGGACCTAAACTTGTTTTCAGATAAGAGTTAGATTTGATCTTAGGTTTTGATGTTGTTTCAGAGATTGTGTTCATATCAAAAGTTCCTGCTGACACAAACTTTACTGGTTTAATTTGAATTGATTGATTGATTGGTTCAACTTGTTTAGCTTTAGTAGTTGCTTTTCTTTGTCTTTGATTTCTTGTTCTTTGACTTTTATCACCAATTGCTCAACAATAGTTTTTGAGCTTTTCCCTTGGCTAAGTTAATTTGAGTTGCTACATGTGCCAATTTCTCTTGTTCAAGAGTTTTTGTCATCTCTTCAAGTTGTTTCTTTACAAATTCAAGTTCTTTTTTAATTTTGTTCCAAGAAGCTTGAAGAGATATGATTTTCTCATCAGAAATTCTATGATCAGTTTTGAGCTTATTGTGTATTGAATCTTCTTGTTTCAGTTTATCACATATTTGAACGAGTAGGTTCTGTAGTGTTCTACTTGTTCAAAACATGCTTTGGTGCACATTTTCTCTCTTACTTCCATAAGAATTTTTGGATACGAATTTGAAGACTCAGTATCAGATGATGAATCTATAACGTTGGGTTGTTCTGACTATGCCATAAGAGTAACTTCTTTTGAATTTTCCTTAGGATCAGATTTGTCACTCCAGTCATAATCTTCCTCAGTGTATGATTCACCTTCTGTCTTTGATCTTTGTCTTCACACTAGTCTTCATTGTTCATTTCAGCAATCAGTGCTAGACCCAAGAAAGATCAGCTGTAAACTGTTCTTCATAAGCACTCTAATCATAAACATCCTTGATGCTTACAACTAATGCTTCTTTGGTTCTTCAGTGGTCTTTGCTTTTTATTTTAGTTCTGGCATTGGTAGACTCCGATATGGCTTTTGAAATGTCTTCTAATCCTGTTGATGATATCTCTGTCTGTTAGAGCTACTTTGGCCATTTCCTCCTTGTGTTCTTGGAGCTTTGCACTCTCTAGAAAAGTGGCCATAGCTGTTACAGTTAAAACACCTTGACTTTGACTTATCAAAGCCAACTATTTTGTTGCACTTAGCTTATAGTTTATGTTCACATATGAATGCTTTTGGGTTCTACAAGCTATTATCCCCATTTGCCAGTGGAGATCCATTTCTTCAACATCATCTAGATCTATCTCAGATACATCCTATAAAATTAAATCAACTTGTGGTAAATGACTACCGTGATGTGCTTGAAAACTTGCCATAAATGTTGTAAATGCAGTTTTAGACTCTTTATCCTGTAAAAGGATGTTTATGACATCTTTAACTTTTCTAGGATTAGTAGAGTTAATAGAAGAGTCGCATTTGAGTTTTAGGCATTGGAGGTTTTGGAGGTGACTGTGGTTGTGGTTGAGTTGAGTAGACAGGTGTACTAGTGAAGAAACTTGCTCTCACAAACAGATCACTGTTAACTTCAGGAGCAGTGTCATCTTTGGTAAGAAAAGCATTCTCTATAGTATTTTCTGGAGAAGCAACATACTTGTATTGAGAAGTTGATGCAGCTCTATCATTATTCCTTGAGATCTCATCAATTTCCACCGACTCAATCTTAGCAATAAGAAGATCAAGATCAACAAGAAACTTTTCAGTATGCTTTAACAAAGTCATAGTTTGTTTCCAAGATGACAGAAGTGCATTTAGGTTTTTAAGATCATTCTTAATCCCTAAAGTTGACATTTCTGTTGTAAGTTGCATATATCTATTCATCATCTGGTTTATGATTTCTCCCGAAATATGCTCAAACAACTCGAGTTGCCTTTTCAATTTTTGTCTTTTAAGATCTTGAATCTCTTTTCCTCCTTCATAGATAATTTTCAAGGCTTTTGTACATGCTGTACCCAGTTTGGTAATTATCAAGCCTTGATAGTACCTCCAAAGGTAACCCTTTACACATAAGAGAATAGGCTTTAATATCATTCATCACCTTCTTCAAATCATCCCCATGTAAACCAACTCTGGATAAAGCTCTTGTGAATCTTTTGTGTACACAAAGCCTCTATTAGGACCATTAGAACGGACAGAATGTGAGGTCATTTCTCTATTGATTTCCAGAGATCAATATCAATAGAGTTCAAATGATATTTCAGCTTGAGTGACCAGTTCTTGAAGTCAGCTCTATTCTTCAACTTTGGTACTCTATTCTCAGAATATTCAAACTTAACCATGTTTAAGTTTTGAGTTTAAGTAAATATACTATTTTTGTTGTTTTTAGGTTAAAAATGAAATATAGAAATGAAAACATTTTTGGATTTTAGATTTTGAAAAAAATTCGAAGTGTTGAAAGAAAAGTCTGAATCTGATGTGCCTGAATACTTGTGAAATGCCCACTTTGACTTAAAAACGCCTAAGAAAATGCCTTAGTAAATTTTGAAATTCCCAAGAATAAAAACGCCCAAATAGTTCCAAAACCCAAACAGTCCTAAAAAGCCTTCTAAAACACCCAAACAGTGATGAAGTGCCTGAATAGTTCCAAAGCGCATGAGACTTAGTTTCTGAAAAATGTCCAAAAAGTGCTAATCCACTCACAAATAGTGTCAAAACGTCTACTCTAAAACACCTAAATAGTGTTAATGCGTCTGAACATTGTTCATGCGCCTAAACAGTTAGGTGATTTTTTAGATAATTTCAACACACCAAACGCCTAATTGATCCTCTTCGTAACAACCTAATCTTAACAAACTTTTCAAAACTTGATTAATTGATCTGAAGCTCTTCAATCAAGTGTAAAATACGCCGATTATCAATCCCTTAACATCATTTTCCTTCAATTAACAACAAATAATCAGAATATTGTTGAAATTTGAGTTCGACTTTGAAGAACTGTTCGTACTCAAATCTGACGAAAATTCAGATCTGAATATGTTAATTCACTCAATAGTGATGCAATTCATGTTTCTAGTGATAAAATACAACTAAAATCAACAATTAATTGAACAATTGCTTTCAAAACACAAATTCAAGTGATTCACAGGGGCTCAAGGGTCGTTTGAAGCTCCAAATCCAAAAAAAACAAAGGCTCTGATACCATTTGATAGGTTCAAGTGGATCGATCTGTGTGTATGATACGATGCAATTGAAAATTATATGAACAAAGTAGTCCAACATGCAATTATCAGAAATTTCATAAAAGTTCCATTGATATTAGCAAAGGATTACAAAAGCTAAACTAAAATAAACATAAAATAAGTCCTATACTATGATCAAATCTTTAGTTTCATTGATGTTAGCAAAGTCTTTAGTTTCATTGATGTTAGTAGTAACTTTTGACGTGAACACAATCTCTGAAATGACATCAAAACCTAGGATCAAATCTAACTCTAATCTGAAAACAGGTTCAGATCCTAAGTCTTCCGTTGTTCAGAAAAGATTTGTGTCTAAGGATTCAAAGAATTGTGAAAATGTTCAAAAGCCAAATCCTAAAACTCAAAAGAACAAACTCACCAATCAAAAATAACAGATTAACCTAACTACCTATAAATCTAAACAAGGATCAAATATGGCTTCCTCATCTAGGGTTAATCAAATGTTGTTCAAACATCCACAAATGTACTACGACATATGTGATGTATAATCATAACACATCTGATTCTTCTTTTAACAAATACTATGACATTTGTGATGTGACAAATCATTCAACTACTATTTGTTACTTCAACAAATATTATGCCTTGTGTGATGAATGAAATCATAATACTGAGGATTGTTACTTCAGGAAGAACTCGCCTAGGAAAAAATATGGTAATCAAAGATTTTAAAAAATCAAAATTGTGGTTATCATAGTTTATCAAAACAACCTTCCTTAGGCTTGAGATCTCTTAGAATAATCAATTTTGACTATGATGATTATTATACTTTGAGACCACAATAGTATAAACAAGGAAATTTCATTCCATGACATGTGAGAATAAATAATAGAACATTTAACAAGAAAAATTACTCTAAAAATGTTTCAATTGATGGTTTAAAGTTTTTTTATGATGATCATGAAAATCATTTTAATACTTTGAGATTAAAATAAAGAAAAGATAATCAAACAGTTGTTCAAAGAGGATTTGATAATCCAAAATTTCAAAAGAAACCTAATGTGAACAAACTCCATTTTAAGCAAATTATCATTATGGATAAGTATAGCAAGCCAAAACCATCTTGGCTTGGGTTTATAACTCAACTTAAATGTAACACCCCGAAATTTTATTTAAACAAAAGGAAAAGAAAAGTAAGTGGAAGGAATAGAAACTTTGCACAAGTGGAAGCGGAAAAAGTGTACAAAGTACACTTTTACTATTTTAAGGATTTAAGGGCATGGGTGTACATTCTTCCTTTTTATCTTCTTCTTCATGGATGAAAAGAAGAAGAGAGATAGACTCTTGGTTCTAGAGAGAGAAGAGGAAGAAGAAGCTGAAAAAGGTAAGTCTTCTCTTGTTTGAGCTCGGTTTCAACTGAGTATTGCGTTCCTGACCGAAGTTGTGGTTGTTTAGAGTTTGTTTTCAGGATTTAAAAGTTGAATCGAAGTGGGTCTTGAACTGGAAGAGTGTGTTCAAAAGTTGCTCAAGATGAGTTTCTAGAACCCCTCTTTTACTGATTTTCAACTGATTTGGGGCTATTAAGCATACTAAGTAAACATGTTTTAAAGAAACCATGGGTTTACAGCACTATGTTCGAATTTTGTATGTATGTATGTATGTTATAGTGTTGATTATGGGGTAGAGATGATGTATAGCATGCTTAGATGGCCTTAGTATGTTAGATATGTGTTTGGGTATGCTTAGAATGGTAATCGGGTGATGTTGATAACATAGAAAAGATTTTAGAATGTCCAGATGATCATGAATAGTGGTCCATGCGCCCAGAGGTGGCTCATGCGCCCAAACAGTTGTCCATGCGCCCAGCAAGAATGGCAAGCCACCTAAGTGTTGGCCATGCGCCCAAGAGTGGGTCATGCGCCTAAACAGTGGCCCATGCGTCTAAGTGTTGACAATGCGCCTAAACAGTGCCCATGCGTCCAAGTGATTGAAGTGGCCAAGTGTTGGCCATGCGCCTAAACAGTGCCCATGCGCCCAAGTGCTTGAAACAGCTAAGTGTTGGCCATGCGCCTAAATAGTGACCATGCGTCCTTTGTTGGACCAAAAGAACCAATGAGCCAGATCAGAAAAACCTTTAAGTCCCACAAGACATCATAACAACTGCTGAAGACTTGATCAGCTGTTTGACAAAGTCTGAAGATCAACAGCTGAAGACTAAAGTACTGAAGACTTCAACAGCTGAAGACCAAAGTCTGAAGATCAACAGCTAAAGACTAAAGTACTGAAGACTTCAACAGCTGAAAACCAAAGTCTAAAGATCAACAGCTGAAGACTAAAGTGCTAAAGACTTCAATAGCTGAAGACCAAAGTCTGAAGATCAACAGCTGAAGACTGAAGTACTGAAGACTTCAACAGCTGAAGACCAAAGTCTGAAGATCAACAGCTGAAGACTAAAGTACTGAAGATCAACAGCTGAAGTACAAAGACAGAAGACATCAGCTGAAGACATCAGCTGATGACAACAACTGAAGTTCAAGAAGTCCAAGTACTGAAGCCTTCAGAGTTTGTCACAACAGCTGAAGAAGCATTCTTCAGTTGTTGTGATGGTTTCCTTTCAATAGTTTTATTTTCTATTTCAATACTTGTAAAATGACTGAAGAGTATGTTCTTCAGTCGTTGTTGTTTCAGTAGTTTCTTTTCAGTAGTTGTAGTGATAGTTAACACTTGGAATTTTTGTAAGAAGATGTCAGCTGTTTGACATCTTCAGTAGTTATGTTAACTTTCAGTAGTTAAATAACAGTTAGATGTCACTGTCAAGTGACATCAGCTGACGTCAGCTTCCCTTATAAAAGGAAAGATGACCTAATTGTAACGGTGCGTGAAGCCAGCCAAAGCGTGTATTGAATGAATGTATTCCTTTTGGCAGAAATTCTCTCTCTATAACAAACACTGTTTCATTGATAAATTCCGTGTGTTCTTGTTTAATTTGTTAATTCGTGGGCTCATTCCGCTGCAAATCCAATCTAATTGATCAAACTAGATGCCGAGATCCTAACAAATGGTATCAGAGCTGGTTAATCATGATTGATTTAACTATTGATCATGGAAACTGTTCTTTTGCTATCTATGTTTGATCGAATTAGCAAATTTGCAAGAATCGGTTATAGAGATTGAGTTCTGTTGCTCTCTGGCCATTTGTTTGAGGTTTTAAGTGGTTTTGAGCTAGATTTACTTTGTTTACCTTGAATTTGCCTGAATTCTAATATGACTACTCCTTCTAATGACCCTCACAATACTGGTTCCTCAACCAAGCCTCCGATGCTGGTTAGGACTGAGTATAACATATGGCAACGAAGAATGCTCCATCACCTATCTATTAACAGTTCAGGTTGTTGGACATCTGTCGTACATGGTCCACATAAGCCTATGGTGAACAATCCGGAAACCAACAAAATGGTTCCGAAGAAGAAGGAACAATACTCTGATGAGGATCGAAAATGTTTGAGATTGATGCTAAAGCTCATGGAATTCTGGCCATGGCACTGCCTAATGAAATCTATTCTGGGCTTATGCATCATGAAACTGCTCATGACCTCTGGAAGGCACTGAAAGAACAATTTGGTGGTACTGATGAGGTCTTAGCAAAAAATAGGGAAATACTTGCCCAACAATATGAGACATTTGCTCATAGGAAGGGTGAGACTCTAACTCAACAGTTTGAGCATTTTCATGTTTGATCTCTGAGCTGAAAATGGTCAAACATGAATACACTAATAGCCAGATGAACCATAGATTCCTCAGATCACTGCCTGAGAGATGGGACACATATACAATTGTCCTATGCTCTAATGCAAATCTGGATAGCCTATCTCTCACCCAACTTCATGGGAAACTCTTACATTGAAAGAGAGATAGAGCAGAAAAGGAAATTGTCATCATCAGGAAAGCTCACTGAAGACTTTGTACCAGGGAACACTGCCTTGGTCGGTCATGAGTCAGAATATGCTGCATCAGAAAGTAATTATGATGTGCATAAAATTTCTCTTCAAACAGTTCTGATCATGCATTTGTGAGTGTTGATAGTCAGTCAGGCTGTAATAGTGACAATTTGTGCTTCATTATGGATGATTTGAAAGGTATAGCTGATGATGACTTAGAAGAGATGGATATTCTGAGCCAAATGGCCTTGATTAATATCAGATCTCAGAAGTTCTACACAGAGAACTGGTAGGAAATTCCTGGACTCTCTGGCAAAACCAAAGTTGGTTTTGACAAGAGTAAGTTGAGGTGTCACAAATGCCACAGGCTTGGGCACTTTGCAAGAGAGTGTAGATCATCTGGATCTAACTCCTCTGCACCCTTTGTGACTTTTCCAAGTAATATTCAACAAAACAGAGGGCAACATTCTGCTAGTTCTGGTCATCAATCACAACCTCTATCTCCTGCATATTTTGTCCCTTAGGGTCAAATGCCATATCCATATCCCTGCTATTACATGCCACAAACCAGTCAAGTTCAAGTACCCATTGCTCAACAACCACCTGCCCTTCCTGAGCCTCAACCTTCCCAATCTCATCAACAATCTCAACCTCAACAACACAGCTTTTCACCCCAGGAGTTGTTAACTGGAGCAGTTTACCAGATGATATGTCTGGTCATGAACAACTGTTTTCTGGTGCTGGTCAACATGGTGGTGACAATCCGTTTGGAAACCTTGCTCTTATGGCCCTGGAGTCTGCTAATACCTCATCCTCTAATGCCTCCATACCACAGGTATCACAGATATCCTCTAAGGCCAAAGCCAAGCTATGTTCTGAAACATGCATAGCCGTATTTGCATCTATTAGCGAAGCAAATGTAGCTTTAATTAACAAGAACATTGAGCTAGAACAAATAATATCCAAAAGAAAAGCTGAATTTGAGTCTGTGCTTAATGATAAGAATGATGAGATTTACAAACTTAAATGCAAATCACTGATGATAAGGCTAGGGAAGAGGTACTTCTAGAGAAGTACAGAGACCTCAAAGAAACACTTGCAGCTACCCAGGTAGAGTGTGATCGATGGGTACATTCCTGCAAGGGTTTTGAAATGCTTCTCAGTAAGCAGTCTGCTTCCAATGTGAAGTTTGGTATTGGTTATAATCACACTGCTCCTCCTACAGATTTTACTCCCAGAGCAGAGGTAGAATCTGATGGAGAAAGCAATAACCAATCTTTTTCATCATGTGATCTACTATCTGATACAGCACCATCAGAGGTTGGAGTCAGCATTAATTCCTCCCAAAACCTATCAGCTGATGTTGGAGGTTCAAATGCTGACACTCACATAATCAAAAGGCTGATCACTCCAGGTGGTATTTCACAAAGTACTGAAAGTACTAAAGAGCAAGTCATAACACCTGGAGAACAAACCCAAACTACTGCTTGTACTAAAGGGAAAAAAACTGCCAGTAGAAAGGGTGGGAGAACTACTGAAGAAGATATCAAGAAAGCATGTACTGCAAGGAAGAAAACTGCTAGTACTGCTCGCAAACTGCTGAAGAATAAGTCTTCGGTAGTTTCATCTTCTTCAACAGATGATCAACTTAAGATGAAGAAAAAGCCATGTGAAATATGTGGCTTATTCAATCATCTTACTGATGATTGCTGGTATAAAAAGGGCTCCAAACTCAAACACAATGAGAACATTAAAAAGAAAATGGATAAAATGAAAACTGGGTTTGAAACCAAGTTTGTACCAGCAACATCAAAACCTGTAACCCCAAAATCCAAAAAGAAATCCAAAAAGGAAGGGGTTAATCAGGCAACAGCTGAAGTTGCTCAAAGGGAGATGGTACAACACAGGAATCCATCAATCTCAAGCACTAATGTGTCTGATGAGCTGAAGGCTTTATCATAGAATCAGACACAACTTGTTATGATGGTTCAATATCTATTGGGGAGAGTCAGCCAATTAGATGCTCCTGTGCTGAATCCACAGAGAAGAAAATCCATGCCAAAGGATTCTTCTTCTTCACCATCTCTATCCCCTCAGGCTGTTCTTCATAGCAAATCTGTTAGTTTACCATCTGTTGATGTGAACAGACCTAAAACCAAAAAGGTTTGGGTCTCAAAAACTAACTAATTTATTATGATTGCAGGGTTCTTCAGCATGCCACAGTAGCATCTGGTATGTAGACAGTGGAGGATCTATGCATATGACAGGGAACAGCTCTCTTCTTCATGATTACTCTCAAGGAAAGAAGGTGTTTGTTTCTTTTGGCAATGATGCTAAGGGTTACATCATTGGCAAAGGCTTTGTCTCCAATGGGGAAATAAGGTTTGATGATGTTAACCATGTGGAGAATCTCAAGTACAATCTCTTGAGTGTCAGTCAAATGTGTGATAAAGGCCATGTTGCTCTTTTCACTAGTCAGAACTGCAGGATTCTGTCATCCAAAGTTCTGAGTTTGATTGATAAGGTGTTGGATGATCACACTGTCCTGAGGGCCAACAGGACAGGAAGAGTGTATGGCTTAGATCTTTCCAAGAAAATAGATCTCAAAGGCCATCCTTGCCTATTTTCCAAGCTTCTCCTCAAGAATCTATTCTATGGCATAGAAGTCTGGGTCATGTGAATCTTAAAAATTTGAATCAGCTGATACATCATGGTTTAGTAAGGGGATTGCCTATGAAGAGTTCAGATGTGAAGACAACTGCACTGCTTGTTTGAAAGGAAAACAGCACAAAGTCTCATTCCCTCCTATTGAAGAACCTAAGTCCATTGCCTGCTTGCAATTACTACACATGGATATCTTGGTCCTGTGAGAGTAATGAGTATGGCAAAGAAGAAATACTGTCTGGTAATTGTGGATGATTACTCTAGATTTGTATGGACTTTCTTCTTGCATTCAAAGGATGAGTCTGCTCAGACGATTATAAACTTTGTGTTGTATGTTGAGAAGCGTATTCCCTATCTGTCAAGTGTATCAGAAGTGATAATGGAACAGAATTCAGAAACCATACACTTGATGATTTTTATCTCTCAAAGGGAATCAAGAGGCAGTTTAGCATCCCAAGGACTCCAGCACAAAATGGAGTAGTAGAGAGAAAGAACAGGACCCTAATTGAAGCTGGAAGGTTCATGTTGGCTGACTCTGGTTTGCCATTGACCTTTTGGGCTGAAGCTGTTAACACAGCTTGCTATGTGCAAATAGAGCCTTAGTAAATCAGAGGTTGATGAAGACTCCTTATGAAGTTCTACATCATTGGCTCCTCTAATTTCATTTTTCAGAGCCTTTGGGTGTCCTTGTTTCATTCTCAACACAAGGATCAACTCCACAAATTTGATCCTAAGGTGGATGCAGGGTATTTTGTTGGTTATTCATCTACTTGCAAGGCATACAGAGTCTTCAACTGCAAAACAAAGATAGTTGAAGAGACTCTCTGCATGTGAAGTTTAATGAATCTCCAAAGGACAAGATTCCACAAAACCCTGTGGAGTTATTTGATTTGGACATACTGCAATATGTTCCTTATCAGGCTTTAGCTGTTGCTCCTATCAACAGTTCTCCACCTGGTGGTATTGATGATGATGATAATATCAATACTCACCTATTCAAGTTTAGTGATCAACTGCCTGAGTCCACTAAACTTGATGTTCTTGTAGCTTCGGTAGTTCCATCCACAACAATGCTGATGAGATCTTTGATTCTCTACATCTTTTGATTTGCCATCTCATCTTGATTTCAAGAGTCTGCATCACCATCTGCTACTGCTGAAGGTCCTACAAACACTTGCACAGATCTCATTGTTTATCAAGAGCTGAAGAATCACCCAATGTCTCAAATCATTGGTGATATCAATGCTGGGTTTCAACAAGAAGTCAATTGTCCAATTTCTGCTTCTATGCTCTCTTCATTAGTCAGCAAGAGCCAAAGAATTATCACATTGCTTTAAGGGACAATGGATGGGTTGAAGCCATGCAGCTTGAGCTACTTCAGTTCAACAAGCAGCAAGTGTGGGAACTGGTTCCTCAACCCCAGGTAAGTGTGCAATAGGCACTAAATGGGTGTTTAGGAATAAAACAGATGAAAATGGGCTTATTGTTAAGAACAAGGCCAGACTGGTTGTTCAGTGGTTTGCACAGGAAAAGGTATTGATTATGATGAAACCTTTGCTCCTGTAGCCAGATTGGAGGCAATTAGATTGTTCTTAGCCGATGCTATATTCCACAATCTTAAAGTTTTTCAAATGGATGTTAAAAGTGCATTTTTATATGGTAAAATAAAAGAAGAGGTTTATGTGTGTCAACCACCAGGTTTTGAGGATAATAAACATCCAGTTTGGGTATACAAGCTTGATAAGGCTCTTTCTGGGTTGAACAAGCTCCTAGAGCCTGGTATGAGACATTATCAAATTTTCTTCTTCAAAATAATTTAACTAGAGGCTCCATAGATAAAACTTTGTTCATTAAGAAGTGGATCAGCATAAGCTACTTGTTCAAATTTATGTTGATGATATTATTTTTGCATCCTCTGATCCCCAGTTGTGTGATGATTTTACCAATTTAATGCAAAAGAAGTTTGAAATGAGTGCAATGGGAGAATTACAGTTCTTTCTAGGATTGCAAATCAAACAAAAGGCTGATGGACTTTCATTCATCATCTCTAAATATACAAAAGCTCTTTTGAATAAGTTTGATTTACAAAACTGTAAGCCTTGTTCTACTCCCATGTGCCACACCACTCAACTGGATGCAGATCAGAAAGGTAAAGCTGTTGATGAAACACTTTACAGATGTATGATTGGGTCCTTGATGTACTTAACAGCTTCTAGACCAGATATCATGTTTGCAACTTGTGTTTGTGCTAGATTTCAGGCTGCTCATAAAGAGTCTCATTTGATTGTAGTCAAGAGGATCTTTAGATATCTGCAAGGTACACAATCTCTAGGTTTATGGTATTCCACTGGACACTCTTGCAAATTAGTTGCTTTTTCTGATAGTGATATGCATGGTGTAAGTTAACCAGAAAGTCAATTCTGGTGGATGTCAATTCCTAGGCAACTGTTTGATTTCTTGGCAGAGTAAGAAACAAACATCTGTTGCTACATCCACTGCTGAAGCAGAGTACATTATGCTGCAAGTTGTACATCTAGGTACTCTGGCTTCAGAATCAACTTTTGGATTATGGCATTACAGAGACTAAGACTCCATTATTAATGGATAGTGCTTCAGCTCTTTGCATTGTCAAGAATCCTGTCCAGCATTCTAGGACCAAACATATAGAGATCAGACACCATTTTATTAGGGATTGTTTTAAAAAAGGTCTGATTGATCCAAAGTTTGTGCCTAGTGCTGATGAGCTTGCAGACATTTTTACTAAGCCTTTGGATAGTTCAACTTTCCAAAACCTAGTGTTAAGGCTTGGTATGCTGCAGCTAGAATAAGTGACAACTACTGATGATCTCAGTAAACAAGTACTGATGATCATTAGTAAACATGTCACAAATAAGTACTGATTCTATTACAAACTACTGATGTAGTTATTACTACTGATGTTAGTAAAAATAGATAAGTACTGATGTCCTATAAAACAACTGAAAACAGCCAAAAGACTGATGAGTAAGTGTTGAGGATAGTATGAAACAGCTGAAAAGCTAAGAATTGACGAAAACTAATGATGGGAATTTTCTCTTCAGTCGTTTTACAACTGCTGTTTCATCTTAAACAACTAAAGCAAAATCAATGTCTTCAGTAGTTTCACAACTACTGATGACTAACACCAAGTCTTCAGTCGTTTACAACAACTGATAACAAAACCAATGTCTTCAGTAGTTTCACAACTACTGTTGACTAACACCAAGTCTACGCGTTTACAACAACTGATGACAAAATCATGTCTTTAGTAGTTTCACAACTACTGATGACTAACACCATGTCCTCAGTTGTTTCCAACATCTGAAGTCAAAACCATGGTTTTCAGTAGTTTTATAACTGCTGATGCCTAAAACCAAGACTTCAATTGTTTCAATCTCTGAAGGTTAATACCATGTCATCAGTCGTTTAAAACTACTGATGATTAATACCAACCCCTTCAGTTGTTTTATAACCCATGCCCTATAAATACCTAATCCTACGGAGCTTCATTATCTCAAACCTAACGTTCAAAAAAACTCTGAACCTTCTCTCACATTCATGGCGACCATGCAGCTTAAACCAAGACACAACTGTGTTACCTACCTTACCAAATCACCCTTCTGGACGAAGTTTGATACTGCCATTAATCTAATGGTCCATTCTCCATACAAAACGGCCTTCCTTATCAAACCCTACCATTTATGCCGAATCCCTAAATCAGTTCTGGACGAACGTCACCCTTACCACTGGGGGAATGACACCGAGTCTCTCCAGTCGTTCGTCAACTCCCGTAAGGTGGTCATCACTCCGGCAATCCTTCGCCAAACCCACAACTGGATGATGCCACCTTCCCCGCTGGATATTCAAAGGGCACCACTGATCTATCCTTTGCCCACCATGGATACCAGGGTAACCTCAACGCTTCTACCATCCTAAAGAAGCATTTCCATGATGCGGAACACCTTATTTTTCATATGGTGAATGTCTGCCTAGCCCCTAAGACTTCTTCTTGGGATCAAATGTCAACCAGGTGGCAGCAGGTATTCTTCTCTATCCTGGAGCAACAAAAACTTAATTTTTCTGAAATAATATTTCTTGAACTTAAGGATATGGCCTCAAACTTATTGCTAACCGATGGATATTATATCCTCGGTTCATAATGGCCATTATAGAGAACCAGCTGAAAGCTGAGGGACTTGTTGGCCTTGGAGTCCCTGCCATGGCTATATTGCCTGAGGTATACTCCAGGCACAATTAGGACCAGTCACTCAAACAGGCTACCAAGCTGCAAAAAATACGTAGCTGGAACCCACAGCCACCACCTCCAAATCCAAAGTCCCCACAAACCCAAACACAAGAAACCCAAAAAGGCTGCTCAGGGAGATGAGTCCCCTGAGGATGCCCCTGTACCACAAACACAGGAAATACATATTGTTACAACCCCCCAGTTATGTCCATGACTCAACTGCTACAATGCTCAGGCTTCCTCTCAACAGGAGCCTGCAGCAACCACATTCGGGGCACCTATACATCTGGAACTTCCTCATTTGAGGAGGTTTCCATTGAAACGCACCACCTCCCGGGTGCATACTGCTTCCACACCATCTCCCACTGCAACCGCCCCCTAAAGTCCTACCATAATAGTTGCAAAAGTGCTGAGTCAGTTGCATTCCTCACCCCCTCCCCAGAACCAATCAAAACTAGGATAGCCTCAACAATTGAGGGGGAGGATCAAAATGCTTCTGATAACCCACAGCACAGGGGTTACACTATTCCATCTTCAAGTGTAGAAATAGAGATTAGAACATCTGGTGAGGCTGCCACTTCTCCTGCTTCAGCATATGATCAGGATGCAGTTGGTAACATCCATAAGACCTCACCATAGGTAACTGACAATGAAGGACATAGTCCTGAGGCAGGAAGCCCCCAGTACCAAGAACAAGGGGCACATGCTGCTACTGATCTACACTCAGAGCATGTACATCCTGATTCTATCAGGAGGTCAGGTGATTCAGCAAACACTGATGATGACCTGGGTTTCTTCTATGATGTTTTAGCCCAAAATACCATCCTAGAGAATGAGGTAAGCAGACTCAACGAGCTGATTGCCAAATGTCTCAGGATCTAAGTCCATCTGCCCCAATCCACCACAGATGGCACCTTCCTCTGAGGTCTCTTATACATAGAGCCACTCCAAAACACTCAGCCACCTGCCTCTACTTTAGCACTATCTCTCAGGGACAGAACCCCCCTGAGCAAATAGCTGCTATCCTTCAAAATTCCTTACCTCTCTCACACCATTATCACTGATATAGTGATTAAAACCCTTGATGAGAGGCTTCCCTCGGTAATCCAACCCTTGATAGAGGAATTTGTGAGCACAAGGCTTTCTGACAATCAAACCCTTGCAACCAATGCAACCAAAAAGGGGAGATTCAGTCAGTGAAAGCAAAACGAAAGAGGATTGAAGATGGGAAAGAGAAAGAAAAAGAGATAGAGGTGGAAAATGAGAAGGAGTTGGGTGTAGAGACTGAGAAGGAGAAGGAGAAGGAAGCTGAAATGGAGAAAGTACTGAAAGTACTAAAGACTTTCATGTCACATACAAGAAAAGAAGAGTGGAAAGAAGGAGAAGGAGTTGGAGGAAATGGTGAAGGAGGCTGATGCCCAACACAGCCGATCAATGGATAACATCATTGATCAGCTGTTTAGGCAAGGTCATGACACTGAAAAACTTGACTCAGAAATTAGAAGATTGGAGATTGAAGAAATCCAAGCAAGATGGGCAAGTTACAGTGTGTTGGAAAGGGAAAGGCTGGAAATCATGATCAGGTTCATAGCTAAGTATCTTGGAAGATCATTGATTGAAATCAAGTCATGGTCCAGGGACAGCATCTTGGCAATAACCACCAAGATCTATTCGTCTGAAGTATATACCAAAGGCTGGTCATTGAAGCCTTGAATGAAGCTGGTGCTGGGAGCAGGACTGAACTGGTCAAACAATCTAAAGCCTCGCTTACATCCAAAATGCTAGAACAGCCTGTCAAAATTCCCACACCAAAACCACCACAACCACAACCCACTAAACCAATTCCCTTACCCACAAAACCAATAGCCGATGATGTACCCCAGAAGAGGAAGAGAAGGGTACTGGGCTAGAAGAGGAAGAAGAAGATAATGATGAATGAAGACAGGCTGCCAATCTCAGCTGTTATACAGTTGCCTAAGGCCATAAGTCACCCTCCAACAATTACTCCTGAATCTCAAAGGCAAATTGTGAAAGTGAAGTTAGAAGAAGAAGAGCTTCACAAACAACATGATGAGGAATTGTTGAGAGAGTCGACAAAGCATACGCTGCCACATCTTCAATCATCAATATGAAGAAACATGCTCAGAGATTATACACTCTCAGACATACCTTTCAATATCAAAAAGAGAGAGTGAGGATTTGGCCTGATCCCAGGGTGTCTCATAGGATTCAAAAGAAAAATATTCCACAGAGATACATTGGCCAAGTAAAGAAGATTGTAGATGAAGTGATCTCACTGGCCTTTGTAGTATCACCTTGGAGATCCTAGATGACTTCAAGAAAGCCTATAAAGCTAAACTGACCCCACAAAAGATGCTGGAGAATAAAGTGGCAAAAAGGGGTTAGTGTATAGGAGGCTTGAGGAAGTTAGAAAGATGAGCTCCAGTTGTTCTTAGAGGGTATTCACCCAGATGAATTCGCATATAGAGTCATAACAACTGTAACCTAAAAAAGGGAAGCAGGTCAAATACCTCTCTGAGTATTATGGGCCAGAGTCACTCTTTGAAGGAGAAGCAGAAGAGCTTACCATGGAGGAACAAGTAACCTTCCTTGAGGCCTATACAAGGGAGTCTTACAGACTCATATTTGGGAAGTAGATCTCATGGATGGGTAACAGCTCTGTGTCCAGTTCCCCAAGACAGAGTTCCCATCCATCCTTTGTCAAACAGATCATTGAGACTTCTTCCCAGGCCTGTGCTTACAAGGGTCACTTCTGAGCTGATCTAGAAGACAAAAAGACCAATCTTTCTGCCATAATAAGTGGGACATCTTCAATAAGCTTAGAGGTTTTGGCTGCATTGGTTCAGGGGGAGTTGTTGGACCAAAAGAACCAATGAGCCAGATCAGAAAAACCTTTAAGTCCCACAAGACATCACAACAACTGCTGAAGACTTGATCAGCTGTTTGACAAAGTCTGAAGATCAACAGCTGAAGACAAAGTACTGAAGACTTCAACAGCTGAAGACCAAAGTCTGAAGATCAACAACTGAAGACTAAAGTACTGAAGACTTCAACAGCTGAAGACCAAGTCTGAAGATCAACAGCTGAAGACTAAAGTACTGAAGACTTCAACAGCTGACCAAAGTTTGAAGATCAACAGCTTAAGACTAAAGTACTGAAGACTTCAACAGCTGAAGACCAAAGTCTGAAGATCACAGCTGAAGACTAAAGTACTGAGATCACAGCTAAAGTAAAAGACTGAAGACTCACTGAAGACATCAGCTGAAAAACACTAAGTTCAAGAAGTCCAAGTACTGAGCCTCAAGTTTGTCACAACAGCTGAAGAAGCATTCTTCAGTTGTTGTGATGGTTTCCTTTCAGTAGTTTTATTTTCTATTTTAGTACTTGTAAAACGACTGAAGAGTATGTTCTTCAGTCGTTGTTGTTTCAGTAGTTTCTTTTCAGTAGTTGTAGTGATAGTTAACACTTGGTATTTTTGTAAGAAGATGTCATTTTTGACATCTTCCGTAGTTGTGTTAACTTTCAGTAGTTAAATAACAGTTAGATGTCACTGTCAAGTGACATCAGTTGACGTCAGCTTCCCTTATAAAAGGAAAGATGACCTAATTGTAACGGTGCGTGAAGCCAGTCAAAGCATGTATTGAATGAATATATTCCTTTTGGCAGAAATTCTCTCTCTATAACAAACACTGTTTCATTGATAAATTTTGTGTGTTCTTGTTTAAATTTGTTAATTCGTGGGCTCATTCCACTGCAAATCCAATCTAATTGATCAAACTAGATGCCGAGATCCTAACACAAGTGAATAAAACGGCTAAGTATTTGCTATGTGCCTAAACAGTGCCCATGCGCTCAAGTGCTTGAAACGGCTAAGTGTTGGTGATGCGCCTGAACAGGGCAGAAAACGCCCAACGATGCCCATGCGCCCAGACTATTTTACACTTAGAATTTTTATGCTCATGCGCTTGGAAGGTCCCATGTGCCCAATTTGGACTTGAGGTTTTCTAAGTGATTTTAAGGGTAAAATGGGGAGATAGGCCTGGTTATGATGTGATGGCTTATGTTTGATGTGTGTTATGCATGTATGATGTTGCCTATATGGTGATGATGTCTATGATTATGTGTATGTTCCTTATTATGTATGTATGTCTAACCTTGGCTTTGTGTTGAACGTTAATGAATGTAATGAAAGTATTGTTAGGACCTGGTATTTGAACGAAATACCGAATGATTAACGTGTAAACCAAACCAAATAGTGCGGAATCCTATTTGATTGGTGATCCAATCAGTGAGAACGCACGTAGAATCAATAAAGTATTGAATCAAACGTTAGAATCGATTAAGAATTAATCTACAACATTCTATGAACTTGGAGTATCAACTTGGAGGTTTCTGGACGGCTAGGGTACTTCTGGAGTCGAAATAGAATGAATGCTTACGTTTTTCCTCGAATTGGGTTGTATTTACAGGTTAGTATTGTTCATTCGTGCGACTGAACCATTAGTACGGTTTAGTTGTCCGATTGAACCATGCGGTTGATTCATCCGCACGACTGAGTGTTCAGTCGTGCGACTGAGTCAATCTTATGTGACAATCATACGACTGATTCAGTCTCCTGGTTCAGTCGTGCGACTGAGTCATTCATATGAAGTTATTCATGCGTATGGACTATTTAGGCTCATGGACACTTAGTCGCATGGCCATTCGGACACATGTTCACTGTTGGGGCGCATGGTCCAGTCGGATGCATTAGAACTTCACTTCACCAGGTTTGAGTGTATTCAACATTATAAATTTATGCATAACACTTCAAACAGTCACAAACCTAATTAACCAATTCAACATCAACTCATTAATGAAATATTAAATGTTGGAAATAACAGACAATCAATATCATTCCATTAATCATTCTAACCATTACATCAGAATCTGACAAACAAGATCTATTACATTCATATCATGATCTAGGGACATACATGTACCAACAAGTATTATGTAACATAAAGTGGAAGATAATAAAAAGAGGAACATAATGATAGAATGCATGCATAAGAGAGAGAAAGTATAGAGAGGCTTGCAAGCAGCATGTACAGAGGAGCACGGCTCTTAATGCCTTAAGCCCTACCGCGTGAGGTTTAGCAAATCCTAAAGTGTGCACGCAAGGGTTCCAGTCTTTGTGACTGACCTTCAGTGGTGTTACCCATTTCGGTGGGGTGTTACCTATTTCTATGGGGGTGTTACCCATTTCTATAGGGGTGTTACCCATTTCTATGGGGGTGTTACCCATTTCGGTGGGGGTGTTACCCATTTCGATGGGGGTGTTGTTACCTACTTCGGTGGGGGTGTTGTTACCCGAGTTACGTATAACTTCGGGGGTGTGGCATAAAGCCAAGCATAGATATGAGGTGAGAGACTTTGTGTTGCAACAGACTCAACAGAGGTCTTTGTCCATAAGACGAGATAATGAGATGAGCGACTTTGTGTTACAACAGACTCAGATGGAGTTCAATCCCTGTGATTGACTCGTATGGGATCTTTGTCACGTATCCTGGTGTTGTGTCAGTCTTCGGGCATGACTCGGGGGTTTGTGAGCAGGCCCCAGCACAGCATCAACTTTCGAGCATGAGTCGGGGATATTGCAAGAGAAAAGATGCGAGTAATAATGAGTAATGAACGGAAGATCATGTATGAAAGAATGAACGTATGAATGAACGTAAATGAATTATCATAATAATGTACAGAACAGGATCCTTGTCATTCGAGCTCAGTAATCATGGCTAAGTGCCACGAAGAGGGTAAAGTCTGACCGGATCTAGAGAGAGAAGTGAATGATAATGTAATACGTTGAACGAACAAAGTTAATGAATGTAATGATGAAGATAATAATGATATTATCTGTATGTACGTATGATGCATGATCACGAATGTTTGTAAAGTATAGTATGATTTGAAATGAAGTAAAGAACGGTTTTAATAGAGAAAGGTATGCTTTATTATAAAAGAAGAACTCACTCAGTATCGCTGACTTTTGTATGCATGATAGTTGGCAGGTATATGGTGATCTTGAGGAGTTGCAGGCATGGATGCATAAGGTACTGGGAACATTTTGAGGCTGGCATCCGTATTTTGACATGTCTTGTATTTTGAGATGAAAACAAATGTTGTAAATGAATGAAATGACATGTTTTTAGTTATTAATGAAAGTCTTAAATTCCGCTGCAAAATAATGTACGTTTCATAACGTTTTTAAGTGCAATGAATGACCAACTGTGAGGTGCCTGAGAACGGGGCCTTACAAGTTGGTATCAGAGCAAAAGTTTAAGCGAATTAGGTAAATATTTTGAAAAACCTAATCTTAAACTGAGAATGGGACTAAAAGTAAAAGGGATGCCAGTCCTAGTTGCTACAAGCCTGTTGGTAAAAGTTTTATGTAAACGTTTAAAGTAAGTTAATGTTAACCGGCATTATGTGCGCATGTTATGTGGCTTGTGTGCTATTGTGTAGATTTAGATACTTATGTAGTTAGGATAGAAAATGCTTGGGGTGTGAAGAGTAAAGTAAGTGGCTAATCACAACTGGCCACTATAATTAGGGACTTACTATACTTGACATAAACTGAGTTATTACCTTGAATGACCGCATTAGTGTTTGAATCTTATAGTGTGTTTGAAGATGGTTGGTGGTAGATCTTCGAAAGCTTCACGAGGTGGAGGTGGTGGTGGACATGGTGCTGAACCACGGGTCACACGAGGAAGGTCTAGGGCTGAAAGAGTAGCCCATGAGGAACTCGAGACCCCTCATCAGGAGGGCAGTGATGAAAATGCTAATCAGAGGCCCTCGATGAGAGAGGCAGTCATGGAGGAAGTGTATCAGGTGATGCAGACGATCCTACCGTCTGTGGTGACCGAAGTTATAAAAGCTGTTAGAGATGAGGAGAGACAGGAAAGGGGTAGGTCTTCAGGCGAAAGAAGACGACCCAAGACTGAAACGGTTTTCTTCGATGACGAAGAGGACAAAGAGGAAGAGCCTGCGCTGGAGGTAGCACGAGGCTATAACTATGGGGTGTTTCAAAGGTGCAAGCTCCCTACCTTTGATGGAAATGGCACTGTTGCTATTGCTCACCGATGGGTGAGAGAAATGGAAGCGGTATTGAATATCAGCGAGTGCCGGGAGGATCAGAAGGTAAAGTTTGCTGCCCATTCTTTTGTGGACTCAGCCTTGTGTTGGTGGGACAATATCGTCCAGCTTGAGGGAAGAAGGGCTATCGGGAGGATGCGATGGCCAGAGTTGAAAAGGCTGGTGATTGAGGAATTATGTCCTCAACGTGAGATGGATAAAGTTGAAAGAGAGTTCTTGCAGCTGGAGGTGGGAACGATGACACATCAGCAATATACCACTAAATTTAACGAGATGGCATGTCTGGTGCCAGATCAGGTGACACCTCTTTCACGAAAGATCAAGAGGTACATTCAGGGCTTACCGACGGACATCCGTAGGCACATGATCGCTGCCCTACCAAGCACGTTTAGGTCGGCGATTGATTTGGCGGGGAGATTGTATGATGAAAGATCTATGATGGTGACTGAAAGTAGCAAGAAAGGATAGGGTGATCAAGAATGGAACGGGAAGCGATTGGGACGTGGCGGAGCCACTCCAGGTGGCAAAGGTGAACGAGTGGATGATCAGCGTGTGGTCATAACTGGTGCGGGGTCGAAAAGGTGCGACAAGTGTGGACACAGGAACCCTGGGGAATGTAGATTGGGGGGCTATGTTTGTTTCCATTTTGGGAATACCGGACATGTGGCGAAGAACTGCGGTATGGGGAGGTGTTATTCCTGTGGAGAGGAAGGTCACATGAGCAGGGATTGCAAGAAGCCGAGAGCGGAAGGTTCGGGAGTGAAGAAGATCGGAGGAAGCTCCGGTACAAGGAAGGAGAACAAAGGGTGAAGGCTAGAGTCTTTGCTATGACCGGGAGGAGGCTAGGTCAGGTAACGTCAGGTACGTTCTTGCAAGTTTAGATTTATGCATCTATGCTTTAATTGTGACGCTAGTATTAGTTTTGTTGGCGTTATTTTCCGTGATGTTGCACGTTAGGGGTAGGAAGATCGATACGCCCCTTCGATGTAAGAATTGTTATTAGTAAGTCTACCCGGTTACCTAATGCCCTAGAGGATTGCACAATAGAATTAAGAGAGCGCTTGTTCCTGCTAGGCTGTTCAAGACAGACATAGGTAGGTAGACATGCATCTCCGGGTGAGTTGATCAGTAGTCTATGACTTAAACCCCAAGTTTTTCAAGAGGATGGATTGCTCAACCGTGCACAACCAACAGTTTGGTGACGACCTACGACACTGAAGTATGAGGAAGGCTTCGACCAGGAGAACGGATTGCTTGATTCAAAATCGAGTAAAGCTAATCTTAAAGTGTAGAGGGTCTTTCCCAGTTGTTGCTCAAGTAGGAGAAGTGACACATCGACTAGAGCTACCAGATGAGTTAAGTGGAATCATCTGATGTTCCATGCATCTCGTCTAAGAAAGAGCTCAACCGATGAGGATATGATCATGCTACTAGAGAATACTGAGATGGACAAAGTATCCAACCACGAGGAGCAACTGGTGACCACTACTAATAAGAAGGAGAGAATAGACTAAGGAGGATGATGGTTTCACTTGTGCGGGTGCAGTGAAGCCTAAAGGGATCTGAGTTTAAATGCAAGATCAAAGAAGAAGTGAGACAGTGTTACCCGTAACTGTTCTAGAAGCGACAGGTTTCGGGGACGAAACCTCTTTAAGGGGGGTAGACTTGTAACACCTCGAAATTTTTAAACGAAAGGAAAAGAAAAGTAAGTGGAAGGAATATAAACTTTGCACAAGTGGAAAGGGAAAAAGTGTACAAAGTACACTTTTATTATTTTAAGGATTTAAGGGCATGGGTGCCCATTCTTCCTTTTTATCTTCTTCTTCACGGCTGAAAAGAAGAAGAGAGAGAGACTCTCAGTTCTGGAGAGAGAAAGAGGAAGAAGAAGCTGAAAAAAGTTAAGTCTTCTCTTGTTTGAGCTCGGTTTTAGCCGAGTATTGAGTTCTTGACCGAAGTTGTGGTTGTTTAGAGTTTGTTTTCAGGATTTAAAAGCTGAATCAAAGTGGGTCTTGAACTGGAAGAGTGTTGTTCAAAAGCTGCTCAAGGTGAGTTTCTAGAACCCCTCTTTTACTGATTTTCAACTGATTTGGGGCTATTATGCATACTAAGTAAACATCTTTTAAAGAAGCCGTGGGTTTACATCACTATGTTCGAATGTTGTATGTATGTATGTATGTATGTTATAGTGTTGATTATGGGGTAGAGATGTTGTATAGCATGCTTAGATGGCCTTAGTATGTTAGATCTGTGTTTGGGTATGCTTAGAATGGTAATCGGGTGATGTTGATAACATAGAAAAGATTTCAGAATGTCCAGATGAACATGAACAGTGATCCATGCCCCCAGAGGTGGCTCATGCGCCCAAACAGTTGTCCATGCGCCCAGCATGAGTGGCCAGACGCCTAAGTGTCGGCCATGCGCCCAAGAGTGGGCCATGCCCCTAAACAATGGCCCATGCGTCTAAGTGTTGGCCATGCACCCAAGTGTTGGCCATGTGCCTGCCCATGCATCCAAGTGATTGAAGCGGCCAAGTGTTGGCCATGCGCCTAAACAGTGCCCATGCGCCCAAGTGCTTGAAATGGCTAAGTGTTGGCCATGCGCCTAAATAGTGCCCATGCGTCCAAGTGAATGAAATGGCTAAGTATTGGCCATGCGCCTGAACAGTGCCCATGCGCCCAAGTGCTTGAAACGGCTAAGTGTTGGTGATGCGCCTGAATAGGGCAGAAACGCCCAAACAGTGCCTATGCGCCCAGACTGTTTTACGCTTAGAATTTTTATGGTCATGCACCTGGAAGGTCCCATGCGCCTAATTTGGACTTGAGGTTTTCTAAGTTATTTTAAGGGGTAAAATGGGGAGATATGCCTGGTTATGATGTGATGGCTTGTGTTTGATGTGTGTTATGCATGTATGATGTTGCCTATATGGTGACGAATGATTATGTGTATGTTCCTTATTATGTATTGTGTCTTCTATTGGCTTTGCGTTGAACGTTAATGAATGTAATGAAAGTATTATGTAACGTAAAGTGGAAGATAATAAACAGAGGAACATAATGATAGAATGCATGCATAAGAGAGGGAAAGTATAGAGAGGCTTGTAAACAGCATGTACAGAGGTGCACGGCTCTTAATGCCTTAAGCTCTACCGTGTGAGGTTTAGCAAATCCTAAAGTGTGCACGCAAGGGTTCCAGTCTTTGTGACTGACCTTTAGTGGTGTTACCCATTTCGGTGGGGGTGATACCCATTTCTATGGGGGTGTTACCCACTTCTATAGGGGTGTTACCCAATTCTATGGGGGTGTTACCCATTTCGGTGGGGGTGTTACCTCTTTCGATGGGGGTGTTGTTACCCACTTCGGTGGGGGTGTTATTACCCGAGTTACGTATACTTCGGGGGTATGGCATAAAGCCAAGCATAGATATGAGGTGAGCGAATTTGTGTTGCAACTGACTCGACAGAGGTCTTTGTCCATGAGACGAGATAATGAGATGAGAAACTTTGTGTTGCAATAGTCTCGGATGGAGTTCAATCCATGTGATTGACTCGTATGGGATCTTTGTCGCGTATCCCAGTGCTGTGTCAGTCTTTGACATGAGTCGGGGTTTGTGAGAAGGCCCGGCACAGCATCAGCTTTCGAGCATGAGTAGGGGATATTGCAAGAGACAAGATTTGAGTAGTAATGAGTAATGAACGGAAGATCATGTAGGAAAGAACGAACGTATGAATGAACGTAAATGAATTATCGTAATAATGTACAGAACAGGATCCTCATCATTCGACCTCAGTAATCGTGGCTAAGTGCCACGAAGAGGGTAAAGTCTGACCGGATCTAGAGAGAGAAGTGAACGATAATGTAATACGTTGAATGAACAAAGTTAATGAACATAATGACGAAGATAATAATGATATTATCTGTATGTACGTATGATGCATGATCACGAATGGTTGTAAAGTATAGTATGATTTGAAATAAAGTAAAGAATGGTTTTAATAGAGAATGGTATGTTTTATTATAAAACTAGAACTCACTCAGCATTGCTGACTTTTGTATGCATGATAGTTGGCAGGTTATGTTGATGCTGAGGAGTTACAGGCATGGATGCATAAGCTAGTGGGAACATTTTGAGGCTGGCATCCGTATTTTCACATGTCTTGTATTTTGAGATGAAAACAAATGTTGTAAATGAATGAAATGACATGTTTTTAGTTATTAATGAAAGTTTTAAATTCCGTTGCAAAATAATGTACGTTTCATAATGATTTTAAGTGCAATGAATGACCAACTGTGAGGTACCTGGGAACGGGGCCTTACATTAAATGTCTTTGAAATGCAGGTACGCCCAAGAAGACCAATAAACACATGGTATGTTGATAGTGGGTATAGCTGGCATATGACAGACAATCATGTCTTACTTCAAGACTTTAAGACAAAAGATGGTACACATGTAGCTTTTGGTGGAGGTGCAGGTGGAAAGATTACCGGAGAAGGAATAGTATCTAATGGGGTTATAAACTTTGATAAATTCAACTACTGTGCTCAGTTGAACTTTAATCTTTTAAGCGTTTCCCAAATATGTGATAAATCATATTCTGCTTTGTTTAATGACTCTTATTGTTATATTTTAAAGCTAGTTCTTTAGATTAGCAAGGAATGGATGGTTGTTAAAGTTGTTCAAGATAGAGATGTCTACAAGCTAGATATGTCTCAAGTTGATCCTTCAACGAAAACAACCTGCCTAATTGCTCATGCCTCAAATGATGAAAGCCAGCTTTGGCATAGACGTCTAGGGCATTCCAACTTAAAAACATGAACAAGCTTGCAACAAGAAATCATGTCGTAGGAATTTTCAACAAAGAAGTTTGCCACATCAGACCTCTGTAAAGCATGTTTGAAAGGGAAGCAACCCAGAGCGTCTTATAAGTCCAAGATCATAAAATCAAATTCTAAGCATTTATAGATGTTGCACATGGATCTATTCGGTCCAATAAACATGCAAAGTATTGGAAAGAAATCTTATTTTTTGGTTATCATTGATAACTATACAAGATTTTCTTGGGTTTTCGTTTAGCATGTTAAATCTAAAACGACTGAATTATTAAAAGAGTTTATCATTAAAGTAGAAAATCAACTTGATCAAAAAGTAGAAATCATTCGAAGTGATAATGAAACAGAATTTAAGAATACTAATGTTGACATGTTCTGTTCAGGAAAATGGATCGCTTATCATTTCAGTGCTCCTAGAACTTCACAACAAAATGGATTTGTAGAAAAGAAGAATAAAACTTTAATTGAGGTTGCTCGTGTAGTCTTAGCAGGGTTATAATTCCTATCACTTTCTGGGATGAAGCCATGTCAACTGCATGTTTTATTCAGAATCGTACTCTATTGCTGAAAGATAACAAAAAAACTCCTTATGAGTTGATGTTTGGAAGGATACCAAACATAGATTTTGTTAAATCTTTTGGTTGTTCGGTTTTGATTCTATGATCAAATGATCAGCTTGGAAAATTTGACGCAAATTCTAATGATGGATTTTTTCTTGGATATTCGTCAGTTTCTAAAGCATTCAGAGTTTATAACTCTTAGTTGAATGTTATCATTGAAACTTTCAATGTAAGATTCCTTGACAATTAATTCCATCAATTACAAATGGTGCAACTTGGTTATTTGATCTAGATTCATTGTCAAGCTCATTCAATTCTAATATGTTGAATTTTCTTGTGTCACAAGGAAACACGTAGGAGATCTTGGATCCTTTAGTGATGATTTAAACTTTGATGATATGGATGATTCAAGCCCGGACTATCTGTTTTTCTCATTTGTGAGAGATCCTATATTCAATTCAAAGAATCATGATCAACAAGTTCAAGAACAACATCATGTTCTTGAAAATTCTGACGTTTCTCAACCAATTCCTAATGATGGACTAGAAATTCCACAACCCGAGTCTGGAACTTTTTCTATAACAGCGATGTAGATGTTAATGATAAGCTTGCTTATTTTATCAACACCAAACACAAGTTCTGAGTTTCACTCCACATTCTTCAAACTTGTTACATCAGCTCTCCAACTTAAACAAACTAATCTTGATATGAATGTTCAAGAAGATGAGATTCCAACGTCTCGTATTCACAAGAAACATCCTATATCATAGATTATTGGTCCTTTGAATGAGAGAATAAGGAGAAGTCATTCAAAACAAGCAACATTTTCTTATACTCGTGTTTTCTATATCAAATTGTTCCTACAAACATTATTGAAGCATTATAGGAAAACAGTTTGATTGAGACTATGCAAGAAGAGTTACTACAGTTCTATAAACAGGAATTGTGGAAGCTTGTGGATTTGCCTTAAAGAGAAAATGCCATTGGCATATGATGATTGTTCAGAAACAAATTAGAAGATTGAGGAATAGTTGTTCGAAACAAAGCAAGGCTAGTAGCACAAGGTTACACCCAAGAGGAAGGAACTGATTATGATAAAGTGTTTGCTCCAGTTGCAAGACTTGAAGCAGTTCATGTATTCCTAGCATATGCTTCGTATATGAAATTCAAGGTGTACCAAATGGATGTCAAAGGTGTCTTTTATTATGGACCAATCATAGATGATGTATATGTCAAGCAACCTTAAGGTTTTGAAGATGTTGAATTCCCTCTCGTGTGAAAATATGCAAAGCTTATATGGTCTACACGAAGCTCCTAGAATTTGGTATGAGACATTGTCCCAGCATTTGATCCAACATGGATACACAAGAGGAAAAAAATAATTCTAATTTATTCATAAAAAAGGATGCAGATGATCTCTTAATGTTCAGGTATATATGGACGATATCATATTTGGTTCTACAAGTCAGAAATTATGCTTAGAGTTTGAAGAGATCATGAAATCTTGTTTTCATTTTTCCTGGGATTACAAGTGGAACCGTCTGCAGATGGCATTTTTATCAATCAAGAGAAACTTGTTGACAAGATCTTGAAAAAGTTCAAACTGTAAGATTGTCAATCTATCAAAACTCCAGCCGATGTTAATACCAAGATGATCCTGATCCGAAGGAAAATCTATTGACCAAACATTATAAAGATCTATGATTGGATCTTTGATGTATCTTACTTCATCTAGACCTGGCATAATGTATGTTGTTGTGTATGTGCCTGGTATTAATTAGACCCGAAGGAATCTCACCTTATCGTTGTCAAATGCATTTTAGATATCTTAAAGGATACCAGCTCTAGGGTGGTGGTATCCTTATGAAGGAAACTTTGAGTTATATGGATATGTTGATAATGATTGGGGGGGATGTTGTCAAGATGGTAAATCTACTACGAGTGGTTGTCAGTTTGTGGGTCCCAGATTAGTCTCATGGCAGTGTAAGAAATAAACAAATGTCTTAATCTCAACTGCAAAAGCTAGTAGATAGCTGCATTAGCAAGATGTTCTCATCCTTTGTTACAAAACCAACTGTTGGATTATAGGTTTAATTTTCTTAAAACTCTTATTTACATTGATAACACCACTGGTATGTTTATAACAGCTAATCTTGTCCAACATTCAAAAACAAAAGAAATTTGATATCATTTTCTCAAACATAACTCTAAAAAAGGTTAAATCATTTTGATTCAAATATCAACTGAAAAATAATTGGCTGACCTCTTTACAAAGGCCTTTATACCAAGAAGGTTTGAGTATTTGGTTGAGTCTATTAGTCTTATTAATCATGTGGAAACTGATTTTGACTCATCAAAATAAAAAGAACATTCTCTTCTTTTTATAGTCAAATTTAAAGAGAAACTATCAAAGTTGAATGCTTGATTGTATATATTGTGTGTGTGTGTGTGTGCGCTAAAAGAAAAAGCAAATACAAAAATAGAAAAATGCAAAATTCAAATAAGAATATAAAATGAAAATGCAAAAATATAGTTTAGATGTTCATTTCTTATTTTAGGATTGAATCTGCCATTACAATATGTGAGAAATGAAAGTACATCAGTTTAATCAGTTGCATACTTCACTCGTTACTAATATCTGACATGATTAGATATGTTATGCTGGTAAACTCATGCAATTATACTGAAAAAGTATATGCTTGTGATTTACTAAATCATTATGCATTTGTGTGTATCCGTCTTAGTTTTTATGAGTGGTGTTGACTTATCTGATTGATGTTTGTCAAGTCACAAACTCACACCTAGTGATGATATGAATAACCATGAGATCGATTTACCACATCTGTTCACTTCTCTGTTATGAGTCATCATAAACCTAAAGTGATGAAGTATCCTCTGTTGTAAGTCATTACGGACCTGGATATTTTAACCTGATGTTAAAGATGCCAATGTGCATAATCTTTTCAAAAGTCCAAATTGGGTGTCCTATGATTCTTATAAATCATCTCTATCTATTTCTTTATGAAATGGATTACAGGAATACCTAATGGTTCCTCCATGGTGGTTTTCTCGGAGATTATCAAATGGTTTAAACATAATGATTCTCTCATTGACCTAAACATGAGATTTGGTTATACATATATGTAAGGTTTTAAAGTTGAGTAAAAATGCTTGCTTGCATACCTTGATAAAGGTCGGACTCTAAGTCTAAGGGTGGGTTACATAATGTCATATCTAATAGAACCTTAATCAATCTAAGAATTAAAAAAGTAAGTGTGATGATATTTTTACCAAAGTACTCATTGTCTATCCTTAGATCTAATGTCTCCTTTATTGCGTTAACGGTGACTTGGAACACACCTGATCAGTATTTAATCATGTCTATGACTATCCATAATTTTTTTATTTTTAATGTTCTGATTCTTATCTGATATGATCTCACTCCAAGCATATGATTCATTGTATATAGTAGGGTTTTATTCTACTTTATTTGATTTCTGCATGATTTTATGTTTGCAGGCATGTTGATAATGATTAGTTCTTCTCAATTTTCAACTTATATAAACTTCTAAGTTTTCAAACTTAAAAGTTTAGGGGGAGTAAATTTTGAAAAAGAGAAATAAAAATAAATATTTGGATGAAAAGGATGATGCTAAAAGTTTATAAGAATGTGTGTGTTTGATATTACAATGCACTTGTTGCTAGTTTTGAAGCTATCCTGGGAGGCAGACTTACTTCTGCTCATTTCATCCAAGAAGATTTGAAGAAATGTATCCAGATGATGTGGAAGAAATAGATTGCAGTGGCAAATGGCTATGATTGCAATGAGAGCCAAGAAGTTCTTCAGAAAAGGGAGAAAGCTTAGCCTTAATGAAAACACCAAACTTGGATATGACAAGTCCAAGGTAAAGTGTTTTAACTGTGGAATGACTGGTCATTTCTCCAAAGAATGTAATGCTCTTAGAAAAAACAACCAAAATTTCCAAAGGAATTCTCAAGGTCATTCATCTCACCACCAAGCACAAGCTTCTACTCCAACAATCAACAACAGTATTATCATCATCAACAACATCAAAAACCTTATCAGAATCAACCACAACTGTCTAATCAAGCCCATGGAAGCAATCAGTCATCTTCAAATGCTCTTGTTATCAGACAAGATGGAGTATGTGATTGGAGTCTGTATGTAGAGGAAGTGAAGCCTCAATTTCAGAATCATGCACTCATGGCTCACATCAATGATGGTCCATCTCCTATGCCATCTGAGGTAAAATCCAACCTTTGTAGTGATAAATGCATTAGTCACCTGCAAGGTTATCGAGAGCACAATCATAAACTGGCTGATAAAATAAAAGAAGAAAAGGTCAATTCAGAGATGCTTAAGAAAGAAATTAAAGGCTTTGAAATCAAAATTAAATCTCTCATTTCTGATATTGAAAAATTGCATGGTGAGAAGTACACTCTTGTTGCTGAGAATGAGCAACTAATTGAAAAGTTAGCTAAATCAAAAGCAAAACAAACACTTACTGAAGTGAAACTTAAAAAGTTTCAATTGTCTTTAGTGAAGCTGCAAGAGATGCTAAACTCATAAAAAGATCCCAAGGATATGTTTGGGATTGGGTATCACTCTTGTCCTCCACCCTACAATGAACTACACTATCATGCTTGAATCTGTCACACTCAAAGAGCAATTTGAACCTAATATTGAACCAAAAACAATAGTAAAACAATTCATAAATCCTCAAAACAAACCAAATGTTTACATTGAAACAAATGAGGAGAAAATTAAATTAGGTCACCCAATTGAAATCAATGAGTGTTCAGACAAGACAGTGAATGTCATTAAACCATTAAGCCCAACCAAGGCCATTGTCCCCTTTCTGAAATTATACCTGCAATTTCAAAAGGAAAAAAGAAAGTTGTGGCTTTAATGAAACCTTTGCTGAAAGCAGTTCTAATTATTAGATTAAATCTCCAAAAATTCAAGCAAATCAAACAAGGTTTCACTACCAAAGAAAAACAAGAGTTCACTGATTTCAAAAAACTAATTCACCCTAATCATCAAAATCAAAACAAGGAGTAGGTTTTGACATTTGCAATAAGGAGCATGCTAATCAGTTTGAGCAAGAAGTCCAGAAAGGGTGAGGAAACAAAAACAGCCTAAAACAGTCAACAAAAGTAATGTTATGATGCAAACTACTAAAAGCGCTGATTTTGATTCTTCCCTTAAACCAAAGATTGTGACTTATTTGAGAACAGGTAAATCAACTAAGTCAAAAAAAGCAAAATCAGATTTAAGAAACAAACATATGTATTGCGACATATGTGAAATGTCTAATCATAAAACAGAAGAGTGCTTTTTCAATCAATACTGCTCTATCTGTGACATGAACAATCATCCATCAAAAATTTCTATTTCAATAAATATTGTTTAGTCTATGATATGAACAATCACAATACATCTGATTGTTACTTCAAGCAAAAGGGGTTGAGAATTTCCCAAAACAAGCCTATCTCACCAACATCATCTGTGAAACCCACTGTCAGAAGTCATTTTCATAATAATCAATCTAGGACGTCTAGTTCAGATAATAACATGAGTTACATAAAAGAATTGATGAAGAGTCACAGAAACAAATATCATAACATCATGCATATATATGATCTTCCCAAACCAAAAATAATGTTTGATAATAAAAAACAGGTCAGATTTCTTTAAAGAAATAGGGACCAAAGGTTTTATTATTCCTCTGACTCTTTAGTTGATATTGATGAGATGAAATAATCAAAATATCATTAGAATTCTCCCAGAACACCTCTCTCTAAATCACAATTTAGAGGAAAGCACCAAGAGGTCACCATCATGGATAGGAACGGGAAACCCAAGACCATTATGGCTTAGGTTCCATATTCTAATTAGTTCTTTTATGATTGTAGGGTCATCCATATAGGTCCAAGGTTATGGTACATGGATAGTGGATGCTCCCGACACATAACTGCAGATCGTTCCCTCTTTCATGACTTCAAGCATATACAAGGAACTACTATGGCATTCGGAGGAGATTCATAAGGTGGAAGAACTACTAGTGAAGGATCTGTGACAAATGGGATGTTGGGCTTTGATAGAGTGAACTACTGTGAACAACTGAATTTCAATCTTCTAAGCGTGTCTCAGATCTGTGACAAGAAATATTCAGCTCATTTTACCGACACTCATTGCTACATTTGAAAACCATGATTCAGATTCTTGAAGAATGGGTTGTCCTAAAGACTCCAAGGAAGAAAATACCTATGTCTTAAACCTGAATTCTACTACACCAAAACAAGAAACATGTCTTCTGTCAAAAGCATCCTTTGATGAGTCACAGCTTTGGCACAACGTTTGGAACACACTAATTTCAAAAACATGAATAGACTGGTCAAGGGAAACCATGTCATTGGTTTACCCCAAAAGGAATTTCACTTTATTGATCATTGTTCCGTGTGTCTCAAAGGGAAACAACATAAGTCTTCCACAAGCCAAAGCTAGTGAACTCAAACAATTCTCCATTGAAGCTACTTCATATGGATCTGTTTGGACCAACTCATGTATGAGTATTGGAAAGAAACAGTATTGTTTGGTGATCGTTGATGACTTTTCAAGATTTACATGGGTTTTCTTCTTACTTCATAACAATGATGCATCCCAAATAATAAAATATTTTATCACAAAAATTGAAAACCAACTTGATCGTAAGGTCAAAACAATAAGAAGTGATAATTGAACTGAGTTTAAAAATGAAGACATGAGTTCCTTTAATGCAACCAAAGGCATTGCTCATCAATTCAGCATAGCTAGAACTCCTCACAAAAATATAGTAGTTGAAAGGGGAAATAGATACTGAAAGTAGCAAGAACAATGCTAGCCGATGCTATACTGCCAATAACTTTTGGGCAGAAGTAGTTAACACTTCGTGCTTTGTGCAAAATAGAACTCTAATTATAAAATAAAATCCATATGAACTTCTTTTTCACAGAAAACCATTTATTGGATTTTTCGAGTCATTTGGTAGTTCTGTCTCAATATTAAACACCCAAGACTATTGGGAAAATTTTCATCTAAGTCTAATGAAGGATTCTTTGTAAGTTATTCTTCTATTTCAAAGGCTACAGAGTGTGTTAATCCTAGATTAAACATTATTAATGAATCAACAAATACTCAATTCAAGGAACATTTATTCCCAATCTTCAAATGGTCCCGACTGGTTGTTTGTTATATACTCATTTACAAAATCTTTTGATCAATTTCACTTGTCTGATGTAGGAAACCTACATTCAGCTAAACTATCTTCTTGTGTAGAAAGAAGAGATGACTTTCCAATGATTCATCCTACATCTACTAAGCAACTGAATGAAGATGTTCCACTACAAGCTGATCCTGTCAGACAATCATCTCAAGATCAAAGTGTTTCAACTGAAGCTGGTCCCAGCTTGTTACCATCACCTTCAGAAGACGCATCAACTGAAGTCAGAAATCAAAATCAAGCTACACCTCCAGCTGAAACAAAAAGAACCTCAAATGATGGAAGTAATCAAAGTGTTGCTAATGCTGAAGCAGTCATTGATACAGATTCTAATTATTCTCAAATCCCCATAGTACAAGATGAAGGTGCCTCTCACCAAGTGTAACACCCGGTTATTTTTCGAGTCAAAGAAAGAAAGAATAAAGTGAAGAAAAAGAAAAAAAAATATATTTTACCCGTGTTGAGGGGTAAAAATTGTCAAAAGGACAAGAAGGTTTGAAAGTGGGTGTAAAGTGGGCATGGCCACCCACTCTCCCCTTACAACATCCAGATCTTCAGATTTTTAGAGAGAGAAAGGAAAGAGCAATAGAACTCTCGGGTCTTTTTGAAGAAGTGTTGAAAATTCAAATTCAAGGTAAGAATTTATGGTTTTTAAGTGTTCTTAACTGACCTTGTCTTGCTTGTATGCTTATGTGTGTTTGTAAGTTCAGTTGTATGTTTTTAGTGGGTTTCTAGGTGGTTGAACTCAATTGCAAACGAGTTTTGAAGAAGTCATACTCAAGAGCTGCAAAGGTGAGTTTTAGAACCTCTCTTTTTACTGGTTTTTAACTGTTTTGGGGTGGAAATGTATGAATGTATGTTTTTATAAAACTGGGTTTCATACCGTATGTTGAATGTGTGTATGTTGTGGGTATGGTTTTATTGTGGACTATGTTCATGATTGATGATGTTATGGTTGTGTTTCTAAGGCTTAGAATGCATGATTTAAGCTTAGAACATGATAGATGAGGTTTGGAGACTGAATCTAATGAATAGTGTGCCCTAGGTTGCTCATGCGCTCAAACAGTAGTTCATACGCCTAAGTTTAGAAATACTACTTAAGTGTGAACAAATATGGATGAGGAAATGCGGATGAGTAAGAAATGCGGATGAGAAAGTCAATGCGAATAAGAAAGTCAGTGCGTATGAGAAAGTCAATACGGATGAACAAATACGGATGAGTAAGTCATGCGAATGAACAAAGGCGGATGAGTAAGTCATGTGAATGAACAATGCGGATGAGTAAGTCATGCGAATGAACAAATGCGGATGAGTATGTTATGCGACTGAACAAATGCGGATGAACAAAGTTAATGCGGATGAGTAACAAATGCGGATGCGTAAGTTCATGCGACTGAACAAATGCGGATGAATAAAAGTTAATGCGGATGAACAAATGCGGATGGGCATTGACAAATGCAGATGAGTAAAGTCAATGCGGATAAACAAATGCGGATGGGCATTGACAAATGCGGATGAGTAAAGTCAATGCGGATGAGCACTGACAAATGCGGATGAGTAAAAGAAATGCGGATGAACAAAAAGGGAAATGCGGATGAACACTTAGAATATTTCCTGACTTTTTGGGGAAAAAGTGAAATGTAGGCTTTGACTTGGAGGTTCCCGAAGGTTCATGTAAGCTGACTTTTGAGGTCATAGATGATGTGATGGGCATGTATGATGATGTTATGATGTATGATTGATGCTTATGCATGATGGTATGTATGATGTATGTTATGTATGTATGATGCCCTGTATGATGATGTTGACTGTGTATGTTGATGTTCCTTATTATGTATGATTATTTTTCCATGGCTTTACGTTGAATGTTAATGAATGAAATGAAAGTATTATGTAACGTAAAGTAGAAGCTAATGAAAAGAGGAACATGATGAAAATAATGCATGCATTAATGAATGAAGGAAAGTAAAGTAAGTCTTACAAGCCTTGTATGTCGAAACATGCCCAATGAAGGGTGTTAGTTCAACGGTGTGTGGGTTAGCTACCCTAGAAGGATGCACACCGGGGTCCATCTTTATGACCGACCATTTGTATAGAACCTTTGTCGCTTACCCTAGATACAGTGTCTAGGCTATTGTGTGCCATGACGGGGGGTCTATGATAGACGTCGGCCCAATATCAGCTTTATGCATGACGGTGGGTATAGCACATGACAATGGTACCCCTGAGTTACCCTAGGTACTGTGGCCAGGCTGCTGTGCGCCATGATGGGGGGTCTATGATAGACACCGGCCCAGTACTATCTTTATTCATGATGGTAGGGTAAAGTTTGGTTTTTGATGGAATGAAAAGAAGTAATGATGAAAGTATGAATGAAAGTAAGAACGCATGAATTGATGAAAGTTAATGAATGAATGATGAAGATAATAATGATATTATCTATGTGTACGTATGATGTGTGATCAGATGCAAAAGTAAAGAACGGTTTTAATAAAAGTAAAGTATGTTTTATTATAAAACTAGAACTTACTCAGCAACGTTAACTTTTTATGCTTTTTCCAGTTGGTAGGTGAGCATTGCTGAGGATGGCGCGGGGCAGCTACTTGGCATTTTGGATGCCATTCTTTTGTTTAATGTTTTTGCATTGTATTGCGAACGAACGACGTTTTGAAATGAATGATTGTATTAAGTTGCAAAAGCATTTATAATGAAATGAAAAGTTATTTTGATGTTCCGCTGCGATGTTTTATGAAAGTTAAATGTAATTATATATTTTATGTGTAATGGATTGACCAGCTATGAGTGTCCCGGGAACAGGGCCTTACAATATGTATCAGAGCCAAAGTTTAAGTGAAACGGGTAAATTCCCAAAATAAACCTAAACATAAACTGAAAATGGATGGAAAGGGAAGGGATGCCACTCTTAATAGCTACGTGCCATCAGGTATTTTCTTTAATGTTAACTGGTATTACGTGCGCATGTTATATGGTTTATGTGTTGCTGGTAGATTTAGATGCTGGTGTAGCCAGGATAGGTAATGCTTGGGGTATGAAGAGTAAAGTAAGTGGCTAATCACAACTGGCCACTATAATTAGGGACTTACTATACCTGACATAAACTGAGTCGTTCCCTTGAATGACCGTGTTGGTGTTTGAATCTTTCAATGTGTTGTTAGAGGATGGCCGATGGTAGATCATCTAAAGCTTCACGTGGTGGAGGTCGTGGTGCTGAACCACGGGCTATGAGAGGAAAGCCTAGAGCCGAAACTATGGTTCATGAAGAACCCGAGACCTCTCATCCGGAGGGTGGTGATGAGAGCGCCAATCTGAGAGCCTCAGTAAAAGAGGTTGTTGTGGAAGAATGTAACACCCGGTTATTTTTAATGTCAAAGAAAGAAAGAACAAAATGAAGAAAAAGAAAGAAACACTATTAGAAAATGAAGCTAATGCAACCCTAATAAAATGTTACATTAGGCCTTAAAAAGGTTACATTAGACCTAATGCAACCTTTTATGGAGAGCTGCATTAGAAGCAGTTGCATTAGACCTAATGTAAACTTTTTATGAGATAATGTAACTCTTTTTGCAAGTGTTGCATTTACTATTCAAATGCAACCTTTTAAATATCCAACTCTTTTACATTCTAATGCAACTTTTTTACTTCTAAATGTAACTTTTTACATACTTAAATGCAACCTTATTATCTATAGGTACAAATATGCAACCTTATAGTAATGCAACATCTTTCACAATTTTACTTGGGTTAAATGCAATTTTATAACATTATTGTTTTAAACACTATAATTACAATTAGTAGCATAAGTATTTCAATAACACCAAAGCAATAACATAGATAATCTTATGATGTATTTTAACATATGTTTGAACTAAAAAAATAATGTAGTAAGCATAATGCTGCTATTTACAATCATAAAGAGACCTATCGATGTTAAAAAATCTCGACCTTCAAAAGACTAGTTTAGCTCACACTTTGTAGTTTTAAAGTTTTATTGTTGGTTGTCACTATCTTTTGCATAACTTCTTACTCGGTCTTTTTCTTAACATGATCAACTTCAATCTCTTTTAGCATTTCATGTTAGGTTTTTGAGCTTCATCAAAGCCATAACTTCTTTCTAATCATAAAGTTGTCGTGTTCTATTGCCTTCACTATTCAGCTGATATCATTGTCTAATCATCAAGCTCTCTTTTAGTTTCATGGACTCAAGCTGCAAAAATTCAATAGAAAATTATAGTTACTTATTTACATATCATGTGTATTTTGAAGAATATAATAAAGAAAAGCCTAATAATTTTTCTATTGAACCTATCAGATTGTCTTCCCTCGTCCCCAAAATCATTTGTATTGTCCAAATAAATTCTACTTACGTGACTGAATATTTCTGTTGAGAGATAGATCAGTTTGGATGTCTTTGTTACTTCACATCATCTCTCAAGAAAACTTCAAGCTTTTTTGCTCTCTTCTTCGGTTGAAAATCTCATACGATCAAGCCATGGCCTCTTCTCTTTTATATTTATATTCTAACCTGAATTCATCAAAGCACATGCTAGTGTTTATAAAGCAACATTTATTCCAACAGTTTGTCATTGGTTTGATGGCATAAAAGTGGTAATTTATTCCTAAGGCTACAACATTTGAGCAAGGTTATAGCAAACATACTGATTCAAGGCCATATAAAACCTTAAAGAAAACTGAGTCACAAAATGTGTAATTGCATGTCAAATCTAAAATAACATGTATGTTTCTTGGTTCAAAGCAAGCATTGATTATTATCAAACCCTTAATTCCCGCATAGCTGAGGTCTTGGATGTTTAAGCTATTTACGAACTCTTGAAAATATTTGTTCATGACAAATAACTGTTGCATATACATATCATGATAACAGTTTTTCAGTATGGCTCATGTACACAATTCTGTTTTATGTATCTACTAATTGTTACTTTTATAGAATATAATCTTAAGAGCTTACAACCTGTTTGTGAAAGCACACAAAGTAAATGTTCCTATTTATAAAATATGACATATTGGAGAGAGGGTAGATGTAACTAGCCACACCTTGATTAATTTGTTTATGACTGCTTGGACTAGTCTAATATGTGTCCTCAGTTGTCATATGTTCATGTTTATTACATCTGCCAACCCTCTGCCTCTGTAAAACTAAGAACTGTTATATAACCATTCGAACAATTGTTTTATATAACTTCAGTTAAGATTAACAACGTAAAAAATAAATAGGTAAACTAATAGTATAACCTATAAAAGTGCAGGGCGGACACCATCATCCCTAGCTTATTAGTAGTTGTAGGGTTTGTAAGTTCCACCAAAATATGACATTGCTTACCCATAAAACAATTATTGCATATAGAGTACAAGAATATGCATTAAGTTCTTTTATTATTTTTCTAGAATCAACTTGGGCTTTCTAGCCCTCGTTTATGAATAAAAGGTAAAAAGGAACTCAAGTATGTAATCTATAAGTGTCTATATGTTCAAGCTACTTTGGGATTTTATTATTGCTCCTATTTGTAACACCCGGTTATTTTTAAAAAGACGAGATATAAAGAATAAAAAGAAAGAAAGGCAATTAAGTCCAAGTGGGGGAACTAAAAGTGTCCAAAAGGACAAAACTTTGAAAAAGTTGGTGTAATGGTGGGCATGGCCGTCCACCTCACTTCACATCAACATCTTCTTCATTTTTAGAGAGAGAGAGAGCAGGGGAAACTCTCGACTTGTAGAAGAAGAAGTGGACGAATTCAAGGTAAGAATTCGTGGTTGTTATATGTTTATGGCGGGTTTTATCCCGGTTGTATGCATATGTGCTTATGTGTTTGTGTATGTGCTCGGGTGTGTGTTTTGGTGTTGTTTTTAGGTGTTTGAACTCATTGCAAGCAGGTTAGAAAGGAAGAAACACCAGAGTTGCATCAGGTGAGTTCTAGACCCCGATTTTACTTGTTTTAAACTATCTTTGGGGCTGAAAATGTATTAAAACGATTTTCAAAGCTTATATATGTTTAGCCGTATGTAATGTGCATGATTGGATGTTGATTCTTGAATGATTATAGGTTGTTCATATTTAGAATAGCCACATTAAGCTTAGAACAGATGGGTTTGATGATTGGGTTTGAAAACATACTAGAAACATGTCACACAGAAGGTCCATGCACCTAGATAAGGCTCATGCGCCTGAAAATGCCTTAGAAAGATTTAGGTGTAATCCATGCGCCTAAACAGTAGTTTACGCGCCTAAGATTACCTTACAATGTTTAAGTATAGCCCATGCCCCTGAACAGTGGTCCATGCGCCTAAACAGTGGTCCATGCGCCTAGAAATGTTAGCCGGACGACTTAGTGTATGCCATGCGTCCCAATAGTGCCCATGCGTCCAAGTGTCTCATGCACCTAAGTGCCTATGCATCTGAAAAACCCATGCGCCTAAGTGTTCATACGCACAAATAGTGCCATGCGCCTGAATAGTTTGTGCGCCGAAGTGAGAAATGATTACGTGTTAGCTGATGCGCCTACATAGTGGTGAAACACCCGAACAGGGCTCATGCACCCAAATAGTTCCCATGCGCCTAAGCACTTAGAAAATTTTACAGAATTTTCTAAGAGTTTGTGCTTTAGGGTTTTGACCAAGGTTGACTATGGGCTTATTAATAATGATGTTTCATGCACGATATGATTGTTCCATATTATTGTTTTTGCTATTATTATTATTACTTATAGTGTGTGACTTTACGTGCTATGTTATTATCGTAACGTAAAGTATATCGTAATAATAAAGTGAAAGAGCAATAAAGAAAAGAAGAGGAACATTAATAAAATGTTAACAAGTCTTGCAAACTTATAGGAGGGACACGACCGTGTTGTCGTTAGCTCAACTGTGTTGTGGGTTAGCTACCCTATTATGCACACAGGGCCAATCAATTGAGATTGGCAGGACCCTTGTAGCGTACCCTGGGTGATTGGGTTGGCATTGTACACAGTACACAGAACCCTTTCTGGGGATACAGTTGACCCTTTCGAGGGATATAGTTGACCCTTTCGAGGGATATAGATGGCCCATCACCCGTTTTCCATCGCGCATATAGTTGGGGTATTGCTCATTGGTCCATACAGACAGTGAAAGATAAAAATAAAATTTTACAGAACATACAAGGCATACAGTAAAGAGAACGAATAGTATCTGTTCATATAGTTAATGCGTGCTCGCATATACAGTATAGAGTTGTATTTTTTTCAGAAAAGAGTATTTTCTTATACAACATATAGAAGGTATTTTATTACTTTTAAAACTAGAACTCACTCAGCAATACTGACTTTTATACATTTTCAGTTGGCAGGTAATTATTGCTGAGGATGGCACGAGGGTGAAGCTACTCGACAGGGAAAGTCTGACATCCATTTGTACTCTGTGTTGCTGTTGTTTTGTAATGCATATAAACAATTCTTTTGTAAACAGTTAATGATGATGTATTGCTTAACAACAGTGTTTTAAATGAAATGAATGGGATTTTGATAAATCATTTCCGCTGCTTAACTTTGTATAATTATAATGTTTAATGTTTTAACTGCTGTGATTCACCAACTGTGAGGTTTCCGGGAACGGGCCTTACAAGTTGGTATTAGAGCCAAAGTTTAAGAGAATTAAGTTAAATAAACTTTTAAAACCTAAACTTAAACTGAAAATGGGAAAATTGGAGGGATGTCAGCCCGAGTAGCTACGTGCCATCAGGTATGTCTTTTCCTAATGTTAACCGGTATTATGTGTGCATGTTATTTGATTATGTGCTTTTAGTAGATTTAGATACTGATTAAGTCACGATAGGAGATGCTTGGGGTATGAAGAGTAAAGTAAGTGGCTAATCATAACTGGCCACTGTAATTAGGGACTTACTATACTTGACATAAACTGAGTGTTACCTTGAATGACTGCGTTAGTGTTTGAATCTTATAGTGTGCTTTTAGAGGATGGCTGGCGGTAGATCTTCAAAAGCCTCTCGTGGTGGAGGTCACGGTGCTGCTCCGTGACCCAAGAAAGGGAGACCCAGAGTCGAGAAAGTGGTTCATAAAGAACCAGAGACCCCTCATCTGGAGGGAGGCGACGAGAGCGTCAATCTGAGAGCCTCAGTAAAGGAGGCTGTGGTGGAAGAGGTTCTCCAGGTCATGCAGACTATACTACCATCTGTGGTGACCAAAGCAATCAAGTTTGTAAGGGATGGCGAAAGAAAAGAGAGGAACAGGTCCTCGGGAGGACGAGAACAACTAGAGCCGGAAACGGTTCTCTTTGATGATGAGGAGGCGGAAGAAGAGGAGCCTGCGCCGGAGGCGATCCGAGGCTGTAACTATGGGGCGTTTATGAGATGCAAGCCCCCTACTTTCGACGGAAATGGCACAGCTGCAGCTGCTCACCGGTGGGTGAGGGAAATGAAGGTTGTCCTTGATATCAGTGAGTGCCGTGAAGACCAGAAGGTGAAATTTACTACCCACTCTTTAGTGGACTCGGCTTTATGCTGGTGGGACAACATTGTCCAAGCCGAGGGTAGCAGGGCCATTAGAAGAATGGGATGGCCTGAACTGAAGAAGCTAGTGACTGAAGAATTTTGCCCCCACAGACGGATGGATAAGGTAGAAAGAGAGTTCCTGCAGCTGGAGGCGGAACGATGACACACCAACAGTACACTACAAAATTCAATGAGATGGCGTAGCTGGTGCCCGATCAAATGACACCACTGCCATGAAAGATTAAGAGATACATCCAAGGGCTGCCAACAGATATCCGTATGCATATGATCGTCGCTCGGCCGAGCACTTTTAGGTCGGCGGTTGATTTGGCTGGTAGATTATATGATGAGCGCGAGGTGGTGGTGGCCAAGGTGAAGAAAATGAGTGGGGATGGAAGGAACTGGAATGGGAAATGGTTTGGAAATGGTGGCGCTGCTCCAAACAATAAGGTGGCGAAGGTGGTGACCGACGTGTGGTCACAGTTGGTGCAGGGAGGAAGAAATGTGACAAATGGAGAAGGGAGCATACTGGTGAGTGTAGGATGCGGATGAACGTATGCTTCAGGTGTGGCCAACCTGGCCACGTCGCTAGAGACTGTAAGAAGCCGAGGGCGGAGAGCTCTGGAGCAGAGAAGAAGAAGCTGGAGGGCAGAGGGCAGGTGCAAGAGCTTACACCATGACCCGGGAGGAAGCCAGAGCTGATCCCGATGTTGTGTCAGGTATGTATCTAGTAAACCAAACTTGTACCTCTGTATTGTTTGATTCCGGTGCTAGCAGGAGTCTTATTTCCACTACTTTTTGTGCTAAGTTACATGTTAGTAGTAGAAAGGTCAGTGCACCATTCGATGTAGAAACTACTATTGGTAAGTCCACTAGAATTACTGATGTGATAGAGGACTGTGCCATAGAACTAGAAGGTCATAGGTTTGCTGCTAGGTTACACGTGATACCCCTAGGTGGATTTGATGTAGTACTAGGGATGGACTGGTTAGCAACCTATGAAGCAAACATCGTGTGTCGCAAGAAGATGATCCGATTGACAGCACCTGACGGGAATAAGGTGTCAGTTTATGGTGATCGAGTCACGACGATCCCGAAAGTGATTTCGATGGCATTGGCGGGAAAGTGCATGAGACGTGGATGTAGTGCCTACTTGGCCTACGTAAAGGATGTGGACGCGCCAACACTGCAACTATCTAATGTACCATTTTTGTGTGACTTTCCGGACGTATTCCCGGAAGACTTACCTGGCGTGCCACCGGATCGCGAGATTGAGTTCCAAATTGATCTGATACCCGATGCTCAACCCGTTGCCAAGGCACCGTATCAGTTAGCTCCCACGGAAATGAAGAACTGATGGAGCAGTTGCAAGAGCTGCTCGATAAGGGGTTCATTAGACCGAGTATCTCTCCCTGGGGTGCTCGGGTCTTGTTTGTGAAGAAGAAAGACAGTAGTATGAGGATGTGCATTGACTACCGAGAGCTGAACAAGTTGATGAAAAGAACCGATACCCCCTACCAAGAATAGATGATCTGTTTGAGCAGCTCCAAGGTGCCAGTTGGTTTTCAAGGATAGATCTTCGATCTGGTTACCATCAGTTGAAGGTGAAGGAGCAGGATATCCCTAAGACAGCTTTTCGCACACGCTACAGTCACTATGAATTTCTTGTTATGTCATTTGGCCTGACCAATACGCCAGCTGCTTTTATGGACTTGATGAATCGAGTGTGTTGGCAAATGTTAGATAAATCAGTGACTGTGTTTATTGATGATATCCTGATTTATACAAAGAGCGAGGAGGAGCACGCCGATCATATTCGGGAGGTGTTAGAGACCTTAAGAAGGGAGAAGTTGTATGCCAAATTCTCCAAGTGGACGTTCTGGTTATGTGAAGTTAAATTCTTAGGCTACATGATAAATCCCGAGGGGATTATGGTAGACCCTGCTAAGGTGGAGGCTGTGATGTAGTGGAAATCTCAAGGATGCCATCTGACATTCATAGTTTCTTGGGGTTGGCGGGGTATTATCGAAGGTTCATTCAGGACTTTTCCAAGATCGCTTCTCCACTGACCAAGTTGACCTGGAATGATGTAAAGTTTATATGGGATCAAGCCCAAGAACAGGCGTTCGAGGGGTTAAAGGTGAGGTTGACTCAAGCTCCTGTCTTGTCATTACCCCAAGGAAGCGAGGATTTGGTGGTATATTCAGATGCTTCTTACTCGGGGTTGGGGTGTGTATTAATGCAGAGAGGGAAGGTTATAGCCTATGCATCCTAATAGTTGAAAGTTCATGAGGTCAACTACCCTACTCACGACTTGGAGCTAGCAGCCGTGGTCTTTGCACTAATGATTTGGAGGCACTATCTGTACGGGATGAAGTGCACCATTTTCACTGACCATAAGAGCTTGAGGTACTTCTTCGAGCAGAAGGATCTGAACATGAGACAGGGAAGATGGTTGGAGCTCATAAAGGATTGTGATTGCAAGATCCATTACCATCCGGGCAAGGCCAACGTGGTGGTGATGCTCTTAGCCGAAAAGAGAGGCCCGAGCCGATTTGGGTGAAAGCGTACCAACTGATCATGACCTCCGATGTAATGAAGCAAGTCAAGGAGTTTTAGGACGAGGCATTAAAAGAAGATCATTTAAACTCTGAAAGGATGAGAGGTCTGGTCGGGGAATTGGGTGAAACACACTCGGTGTTAAAACTCGATTTGGACGGGTGTGGATTCCTCGTTTCGGGGATCTACGTGTGAGGATTTTGGATGATGCTCACAAGACTTGATACTCAATTCATCCTGGCGCCACAAAGATGTATCATGATATGAAGAAAGATTATTAGTGGCCGGGTATGAAGCGTGACATGGTGGAGTATGTGAGTAAGTGCCTTACTTGTTTGCAAGTGAAGGCTGAACATTAGAAGCCGTATGGGAAGATCCAACCTTTGGATATACCAGAATGGAAGTGGGAGCACATCACCAAGGATTTCATTGCAAAGCTACCATGTACTCCGAAGGGGTACGATGCCATATAGGTGATTGTTGACCGCTTAACGAAGAGTGCTCACTTCTTACCGATCTGCGAGATATATTCATCCGAGAGGTTGGCTGACCTGTTCATCAAAGAGATTGTAACTCGTCATGGTGTGTCGGTGTCCATTGTGTCTGATCGTGACACCCAGTTTACATCTAAATTCTAGAAGAAATTCCACGATGCTATGGGCACGAGGTTACATATTAGCACGGCTTATCATCCCCAAACTGATAGCCATTTAGAAAGGACCATTTAGAAACTGGAAGACATGCTTCGGGCATCTGTGATTGATTTTGGGGGAAGTTGGGATGATCACTTACTGTGTTGAATTATCGTACAACAACAGTATTGGACCAAAAGAACCAATGAGCCAGATCAGAAAAACCTTTAAGTCCCACAGACATCATAACAACTAAAGTGGTCTACAACAGCTGAAGAAAAAGTCTAAAGACAACAGCAGAAGACAAAGTTTGAAGACAACAGCTGAAGACAAAGTCTGAAGGCAACAGCTGAAGACAAAGTCTAAAGACAACTGCTGAAGACAATGTCTGAAGACAAAGTCTGAAGACAACAGCTGAAGACAAAGTCTGAAGACAACAGCTGAAGACAAAGTCTGAAGACAACTGCTGAAGACAAAGTCTGAAGACCAAGTTCTCAGAAGTTGTCAGAATAGCTGAAGTAGTTCTTTTCAGTAGTTGTGATGGTTACTTTTCAGTAGTTTGTAATTAGTAGTTTTGTTTTATGTAAAACATCTGAAGTTCTTACACTTCAGATGTTATAACTTCAGTAGTTGTGATTTTAGCTTGTACTTAGCTTTTTGTGAAGGTGTCCTCAGTTGTTGTGGACATCTTCAGTAGTTTAGTCTACTTTCAGTTGTTTGTATAAATCAGTTAGTTGTCACTATCAAGTAACATCAACTGATGTCACATTCCTTTATAAAAGGAATGTTGACCTAATTTCTTGGTAGCCAAAGCTTGTGCGTGAATGAAAATATTCTCTTTGCAGAAAACTGTCTCTCTCTATAACCGTCACTGTTTGATTGAATATTCATATTATTCTTGCTTAAATTTCGTCTAATTCTTTGTTCTATTCCACTGCAAATCTTAATCTAATTAATCAAACTAGATCCCGATCCTTTCAAATGGTATCAGAGCAAGATTAATCATTGATCGATTTAACAATTGATCATTGAAACCGCTCTTTTGATATCTAAGTTTGATCGAATTAGCAAATTTGCAAGAATTGGTTATAGAGTTTGATTTTCTGTTGCTTCCGGTGAATTAATTTGAGATACGTCTTGTTTCAAACTGAGTTGTTGAGTTTTTGAGCTAGATCTGTTAAAATTTCATTGAACCTGTTTGAATCGGTGAAAATGGCTACATCAATCAATGATCCTCACAATATTGGCTCCTCAACAAAGCCTCCGATGCTTGTTAGGAGTGAGTATTACATATGGCAACGCCAAATGCTCCATCACCTGTCTGTCAACAATTCAGGTTGTTGGAAATCTATGGTTCATGGACCATATAAGCCTATGGTGAGTAATCTGGAAACCAATAAGATGGTTCCGAAGAAGAAAGAGCAATACTCAGATGAAGATCTAAAACTGTTTGAAATTAATGCTAAAGCCCATAGAATTCTGGCCATGGCACTACCTAATGAAATCTATTCTGGACTTATGCATCATGAAACTGCTCATGACCTCTAGGTTGCTCTGAAAGAACAATTTGGAGGAACTGATGAGGTCTTGGCAAACAATAGAGAGATCCTTGCCTAGCAATATGAGACATTCTCTCATAGAAAGGGTGAGTCACTGACTCAACAGTTTGAGCGATTTTCCTGTTTGATATCTGAGCTAAAAATGGTTAAACATTAATATACAAATAGTCAGATGAACAACATATTCCTCAGATCCCGGCCTGAGTGATGGGACACATATACTATTGTCCTATGCTCCAGTGCAAATCTGGACAATCTATCTCTCACCCAACTTCATAGGAAACTGTTAACATTTGAAAGAGAGATAAAACAGAAAAGGAAACTGGCTTCATCTGGGAAACTCACTGATGACTTTGTACCAGGGAATACTACTCTGGTCGGTCATGAGTCAGAATATGCTGCATCAGAAAGTTCTTATGATGAGCATATAGATTTCTCTTCAAATAGTGGAGATCCTGCTTTTGTTGGTGTTGATAGTAATTCAAGGTGTAGTAGTGATAATTTGTGCTTTTTGATGGATGATTTGAAAGGAATTGCTGATGATGATCTGGAAGAGATGGATATTTTGAGCCAAATGGCATTAATCAATATCAGATCTCAAAAATTTTACAAAAGGACAGGTAGAAAATTTCCTGGTCTCTTTGGAAAAACCGAAGTTAGTTTTGACAAGAGCAAGTTGAGGTGTCACAAGTGCCATAGACTTGGACATTTTGCAAGAGAGTGTAGATCATCTGGATCTAACTCTTCTGCACCCTTTGTGACCTTTCCATGCAATAGCTCACAAAACAAAGGGCAACATTCTACCAGTTTTGGTCATCATTCACAAATTCAATCATCTCCTGCATATTTTGTCCCTCAAGGTCCAATGCCATATCCTTATCCCTGTTTTTACATGCCTCAGTCCAGTCAGGTTCCAGTACCCATAGCTCAACAACCACATGCCCTACCTGAGCCTCAACCATCTCAATCAAATCAACAATCTCAATCTCAATCACATCAAAGCTTTTTCACACCTGGAGTTGTTGACTGGAGTAGCTTACAAGATGATCTTTCTGGTTATCCTAAACAATTGTTTTCTGGTGCTGGTCAACATGGTGGTGAAAATCCTTTTGGAAATCTTGCTCTTATGGCCCTGGAGTCTACTGATGGTTCATGCTCAAATGCTTCATCATCATAGGTACCACAGGTATCTTTTGAGGCTAAGACCAAGTTGTGTTATGAGTCATGCATAGCTGCTTTTGTCTCAATTAGAGAAGCAAATGTAGCTTTAATTAATTAAAATCTTAACCTAGAGAAAGTGATTTCCAAAAGAAAAGCTGAGTTTGAATCTGTCTTAAACGAAAAAGATGATGATATTTACATATTAAAATGCCAAATCACTGATGAAAAGGCAAAGGTAGAGGTCATTTTACAGAATCATAAGAATCTTAAAGAAACACTTGCAGCTACTCAAGTAGAGTGTGAACGCTGGGTAACATCCTGCAAGGGGTTTGAAATGCTTCTCAGCAAGAAAACAGCTTCAAATGTGAAGTTTGGGATTGGGTATAATCACACTGTACCTCCTACAGATTTTACTCACAAGATAGAAGTAAAATCTGAAGGTGAAAGTAATTCCCAAACCACATCATCCTGTGTCTCATCCTCAAGTGATAATCCAAAATCAGAGGATGAAGTCAGTATTAGTACCTCAGCTAATCAATCTGCTCATGGTATCACTGCTGATAAACATATGATAAAAGAAAAATTGAGCACTTCAGGTGTTGTCTCACAAAGTATTCAAAGTACTGAAGGGCAAGTAACAACACCTGAAGAGCATTTCAAACTAAATGAATACAAACATGGTTTGAAAACTGCTGAAGAGTCTATCATGAAATCCAAAAGTACTGATAGAAAACTTCTGAAGAACAATCTTTAGTTGTTACAAATCCTTTAGTACTTAACATAGGTACTGAGAGGAAGAAAGTACTGAAGAACACACCTTTAGTAGTTTCATCTTCTTCAATAGTTGAACAACAGAAGATGAAGAAAAATCCATGTGAAATATGTGGTCTATTCAATCATCTCACTGATGAATGTTGGTACAAAAAGGGTTCCAAATTCAACAAAGATAAAATCATTAAAAAGAAAATTAATAAAATGAAAGATGAATTTGAAACCAAGTTTGTACCACAAACATCTCAAACTGATAACCCAAAGTTCTTACAAAAATCTAAAAAGAAGGAAGGGGTTTATCATAAAACAACTGAAAGTATTCCTCATGGAATATCAAAACACCAGACTAAGTCTATGTCTTTCAAAAAGGAGGACATGGTGAGTCACAGGAACCAATCAAAAACAAGTACTGATGTGTCTGCTGAACTGAAGGCTTTAACAATCAATCAGACACAACTTGTTATAATGGTTCAACATCTGTTGGGGAGAGTTAACCAAATAGATGTACCTGTGATTAAACCACTGAAAAGGAAAACTAAGCCAAAATCAAAGGAATCTTTTTCAACACCATCTCCGCCTTCAAAGGCTGTTAATCATGACAAATCAGTTAGTATAAAATCTGTTGATGAGAACAGACCCAAAACCAGAATGGTTTGGGTCTCAAAAGCTAACTAGTTTCTTATGACAAATGCAGGGTTCTTCAGCATGCCATAGAAGCATCTGGTATGTGGACAGTGGAGGATCTATGCATATGACAGGGAGCAGTTCTCTTCTTCATGACTACTCTCAAGGAAAGAAGGGATTTGTATCTTTTGGTAATGATGCTAAGGTTACATCATTGACAAAGGCTTTGTGTCAAATGGTGAGATAAGACTTGATGATGTTAACCATGTGGAGAATCTCAAGTACAACTTGTTGAGTGTCAGTCAAATGTATGATAAAGGGCATGTTGCACTTTTCACTAGCCCGAACTGTTAGATTCTGTCTTCCAATGTTTTGAGAATGATTGACAAGATATTGGATGAATATACTCTCCTGAAGGCCAACAGGATTGGAAGAGTATATGCCTTAGACTTATCAAAGAAAATTGATCTAAAAGGCCATCCATGTCTGTTCTCCAAGGCCTCTCCTCAGGAATCTGAACTATGGCACAGAAGGCTTGGTCATGTGAATCTTAAAAACATGAACCAGCTTATCCATCATGGTTTAGTGAGAGGTCTACCATTAAAGGAGTTCAAATGTGATGACAACTGTTCTGCTTGTTTAAAAGGAAAGCAACACAAAGTATCATTCCCTCCAATAGAAGAACCAAAGTCCACTGCCTGCTTGCAATTACTGCATATGGATCTTTTTGGTCCAGTAAGAGTGATGAGCATGGCAAAGAAAAAATATTGTCTGGTAATTGTGGATGATTATTTCAGATTTGTATGGACCTTCTTCTTACATTCAAAAGATGAGGCTGTTCAAATCATCATCTACTTTGTGTTATATGTGGAAAAGCAGTCCTCCCTTCCAGTCAAGTGTGTGAGGGGTGATAATGGCACATAATTTAGAAACCACACACTTGATAAATTCTATTTATCTAAGGGAATCAAGAGGCAGTATAGCATTCCAAGAACTCCTGAACAAAATGGAGTGGTGGAGAGAAAGAACAGGACCCTTATTGAAGCCGCAAGGTCAATGTTGGCTGATTCTGGTTTGCCACTAACCTTTTGGGCTGAAGCTGTCAACACAGCTTGCTATGTGCAAAATAGAGTGTTAGTAAATCAGAGGTTGATGAAGACTCCTTATGAAATGTTACATCATTTGGCTCCTCTGATTTTCTTTTTTAGAGCATTTGGGTGTCCCTGTTACATTCTGCCAATTTCTAGGCAATTGTTTAGTTTCTTGGCAGAGTAAGAAACAAACTTCAGTTGCCACATCCACTGCTGAAGCAGAGTACATTGCTGCTGCAAGTTGTACATCTCAGGTACTCTGGCTTCTAAATCAATTACTGGATTATGACATTACAGAGACTAAGACTCCTTTACTGATGGACAGTACTTTAGCTTTTTGTATTGTTAAGAATCCTGTCTAGCATTCTAGGACCAAACATATTGAGATCAGACATCATTTTATCAACGATTGTTATGAAAAAGGTCTGATTGATCCAAAGTTTGTTCCTAGTGCTGATGAGCTTGCAGATATATTTACTAAGCCTTTGGACAGTGCAACTTTCCAAAATCTAGTGCTAAGGCTTGGTATGCTACAGCTAGAATGATTTGACAACTACTGATGATCTCAGTTCACAAGTACTGATGAGCATTAGTATACAGCTCTAAAAATAAGTACTGATAAGTGATTTCATCTTCAGCAGTTTTCATAACTACTGAAGACTAAATTACTTAAAAGTACTGAAGTACTTTATTTGTTGAAGAGTACTGATGTAGTTACAACTACTGATGTGGTTATAACTACTGATGTCTGTTCTAACAGATAAGTACTGATGACTAATGAAACATCTGAAAATCAGATAGTCTGCTGAGTAAGTGTTAAGGTCAATGAAACAACTGAGATATGTGAATTGACAACAACAACTGATGAGAAATTTTACTCTTTAATTGTTTCAAACAACTGAAGCCAAAACCAAGTCTTCAGTACTTTCAAACTACTAATGACTAACACCAAGCCTCTAGTTGTTTACAACATCTGAAAGTTAAAACCATGTCTTCAGTCGATTTCTAACAACTGATGACTAACACCAAAACTTTCAGTTGTTTTCTTTCAACCGTTTCATAACCGATAAATACCTAAACCTAACTTCAAACTTTTCATAAGTCGTTTTCAGAACTTTTATCTTCCATTAATGGCGCCCATGCAAATCAAACCACGACACAACTGTGTTGTCTACTTCATAAAATCAGCCTTTTGGACTAAGTTTGATGCTGCCATTGATCTGATGGTTGATTCCCCGTATCAAACTGCTTTTCTTCTGAATCCAACCATCTATCCCGATACCCTTCGCCAATTCTGGACAAATGTCACTGTCCATACTGGTGAGAATGATGTCGCGATCACTCTCCAGTCGTTTGTAAACCAGAAGAAGGTGGTCATCACTCCTGCTATCATTCGCCAAACCCTAGATCTGAATGATGCCACCTTTGTCACCAAATACCCGAAGAGCACCATTGATTTATCATTCATCAATCATGGGTATGAGGGTGACCTAAGTGCTACCACCATTCTGAAGAAGCACTTCCATGATGCTGAACGCCTAATCTTTCATATGATCAATGTCTGCCTTGCCCCCAAATCCTCATCATGGGATCAAATGTCATCCAGGTGGCAGCAGGTATTGTATTCTATCCTTGAACGCCAAAGCTTAAATTTTTCTGAAGTTATATTTTTGGAATTAAAAGATCTGGCAATGAAATCTGTGGCTAACAGATGGATATTATATCCAAGGTTTCTTATGGCCATAATCATCAATCAATTAAAATTTGATGGCCCTGTTGGCCTTGGAGTCCCTGCTGTGGTAGTTTTGCTTGAGGTATACTCCAGGCATAACTCTGACCCACAACTCAAAGAGGCTGCCAAACTACTAAAACCAAGCAGATGGAACCCACAGCCTCATCCTCCAGATCCAAAGTCCCTTCCAAACTACAATCCAAACAAACCAGAAAGGCTACTCAGGGAATTGAGTCCCATGAAGACGCCCCTGCAACACAAAGGCAGAATGAAACTACTGGTAGTAATCCCCCTATAGTTTCCAAGACTCTACCAGCTGAAACCGCTCAGGTATCCTCTCAACAGGATCCTGATGCAACCAAAAATGGGGAAACCACATTACTGGAATCTCTCACACTTGAGAAGATTGCCATTGAAGAGCACCATTCTCCCCAGGTGCAATCTTCTTCACACTTATCTCCCACTGAAGCCACCCCTACAAGCCCAACTGTGGTTATTGCACAAGTGTTGACTCAACTACATTCCTCTATCCCTCCCTAGAAACCTATTACCACTGGGAAAACCTCAACAGTTGAGGGAGAGGATTATAATGTGGCTAATAACCCACAGCACAGGGATTACAAGTTCAATCTCCCTGTGTAGAGGAGATTCGAACATCTGGTGAGGCTGCCTCTTCTCTTGTTTCAGCATATGAATAGGATGAAGGTGGTATCATCTTTAAGACCTCACCAGAGGCAACTGCCAATGAAGGACATAATCCTGAGGCAGGAAGTCCCTAGTTCCAAGAAATAGGGGCTCATGTGAATACTGATCTACACACAGCACAAGTTCATCCTTATTTAATCAGGAGGTCAGATGATTCAGCAAAGACTGATGATGACCTGGGCTTTTTCTTTGATGTTCAAGCCCACAGTACCATTCTTGAGGCTGAGGTGTGCAGACTACAAGAACTGCTTTCCAAAGTGTCACAAGAATCAAGTCCATCAGGCCAAATTCACCCACAGATGGCAGCTTCTTCTGAAGGTCTCCCAAACACTAAGCCACTCCTAACAACTGTGCCACCAGCCTTTGATTCAGGCACCATTTCTCAGGGACAGAACCTCTCTGAGCAAATGGTTGCTGCCTTTCAATCCTCCTTACCTCTCATCACTTCCATCATTACTAACATTGTGCATCAAGCCATTGATGAGAGGGTTTCCTCAAATTTTCAAACCTTAGTTGATGATGCTATTTCTAAGAGACTTTCTGACATTCAAACCCCTGAACCCAATGTAACCAAAAAAAGGGGAGTCTAAGTCAGTGAAAGTAGACAAAAGAAAGAGAGCTGAACAGGAAGAAGAAAAAGAGAAGAAAGAAAAGGAGATGATCACATACAAGAGAAAGAAGAGTGCTGAACAAACTGAAAATGAGAAAAAGTTAGAAGAACTGATCAAAGAAGCTGATGAGCAACATAGCATATCTATGGATAAGATCATTGATCAACTCTTCAGACAAGGTTTTAACACAGCCAAACTTGACTCTGAAATTAGAAGGCTAGATATTCAAGAGATTGAGCATAGATGGGCAAGTTGTAGTGAGAAAGAAATGGAAAGGCTGGAAGCAATGATAAGATTCATATCAAAGCATTTGGGAAGATCAATCATTGAAGTGAAGTCATGGTCCAGATATAGTATTTTGGAGATAACCACCAGAATCTGTTCTTCTGAAGTATTCAACAAAGGATTGATCATAGAAGCTCTTGATGAAGCTGGTGCTGGGAAAAGGTCTGATATGGCAAAGTTATCCAAAGCCTCACTCACAACCAAGATGCTAGAGCAGCCTGTACAATCTCCCACACCAAAACAACCAACTTCATAACCCTCAAAACCAACTCCTTTACCCAAGAAACCTACTCAAACCACTACCAATGATGCATCCAAGAGGAAGAGAAGGGTGTTGAGGATGGAAGAAGAAGAAGATGATGATGAGGATGATAGTCTGCCAATCTTTGTTGTTCTTAAAACAAAGATGCCTGAGCCCAGGAGTCAACCAACAACAATCACACCTGACATACAAAGGCAAATGGTAAAAGTCAAACTTGAAGAAGAAGAACAACACAAACAAAATGATGAGCAGCTGTTAAGGATGGTTGATAAAGAGTTTCCTAAGTCTTCATCCATACAAGCTATGAAGAAACATGCTTAGAGGTTGTATGCTCTCAGATTTACATTTCAATATCAGAAAGAGAGAGTGAGAATTTGGCCTGGCCCCAGAGTAAGTGACAGAATTCATAAAAAGAATATTCCAAGTCGATACAATGGCCAAGTAAAGAAGACTGTAGATGCTGTGATAATGCTGGCCATTGTAGTGTCACCCTGGGAAATCCTTGAAGACTTCAAGAGAGCCTACAAGTCTAAGATGACTCCACAAACTTTACTAGAAAACAAAATGGTGAAGAAGGGGTTGATCTACAAGAAGCATGAAGAAATAAGAAGAAATGAGCTCTAGTTGTTACTTGAAGGTACTCATCCTGATGAGTTTGCATATAGAGAAATAACTACTGTGGAGCTAAAGAATGGAATGAATGTTAAATACTTATCAGAGTACTATGGGTCTGAGTTCTTCTTTGAAAGTGAAGTTGAAGAACTCACAATGGAAGAACAAGTTGTATTCCTTGAGGCATATGTTAGAGAGTCTTATAGACTCATCATTGGGAAGTAGGTCTCATGGATGGGGTAGCAACTCTGTGTCCAATTCCCCAAGACAGAGTTCCCATTCATCCTTTGCCAATCAAACTTTCTGAAACCTCTTCCCTGGCCTGAGCTTAATTTGTTGATTTCTAAGCTGAAGACAACTGAAGTGGTCTACAACAGCTGAAGACAAAGTCTGAAGACAATAGCTAAAGACAAAGTCTGAATACAAAATCTAAAGACAACAACTGAAGACAAAGTCTGAAGACAAAGTCTGAAGACAAAGTTTAAAGACAACAGCTGAAGACAAAGTCAGAAGACAAAGTCTGAAGACAAAGTCTGAAGACAAAGTCTGAAGACAAAGTCTGAAGACAACAGCTGAAGACAATGTCTGAAGACAAAGTCTGAAGACAACTGCTGAAGACAAAGTCTGAAGACAAAGTTTGAAGACAACAGCTGAAGACAAAGTCTGAAGACAAAGTCTGAAGACAAAGTCTGAAGACAACAGCTGAAGACAAAGTCTGAACACAAAGTCTGCAGACAAAGTCTAAAGACAACTGCTGAAGACAAAGTCTGAAGACCAAGTTCTCAGAAGTTGTCACAATAGCTGAAATAGTTCTTTTTAGTAGTTGTGATGGTTTACTTTTCAGTAGTTTGTAATCAGTAGTTTTATTTTATGTAAAACATCTGAAGTTCTTACACTTCAGATGTTATAACTTCAGTAGGTGTAATTTTAGCTTATACTTAGCTTTTTGTGAAGGTGTCCTCAATTGTTGTGGACATCTTTAGTAGGTTAGTCTACTTTCAGTTGTTTGTATAAATCAGTTAGCCGTCACTATCAATTGACATCAGCTGATGACACATTCCTGTATAAAAGGAATGTTTACCTAATTTCTTGGTAGCCGAAGCTTGTGCGTGAATGAAAATATTCTCTTTGCAGAAAACTGTATCTCTCTATAACCGTCACTGTTTGATTGAATATTCATATTATTCTTGCTTAAATTTCGTCTAATTCTTGTTCTATTCCGCTGCAAATCTTAATCTAATTAATCAAACTAGATCCCGATCCTTTCAAACAGCTATCATGCCAGCATTGGCATGCCACCATACGAGATGCTATACGGTAGGAGATGCAGAACACCCGTATGTTGGGGTGACATCAGTCAAAAGGAATTGGGGAGCGTCGAGGTAATCGAGGCTACGACTGAGAAGCTTGAGAAGATTAAAGCCTTCATGAAGGTAGCTAAAGATAGGCAGAAGTTGTATGTCGATTGACGACGCAGACCGATCAAGTTCCATGTGGGTGACCAGGTTATGTTGAAGGTCTCACCTTGGAAGGGTATCATCAGATTCAGGAAGCGAGGCAAGTTGAGCCCAAGATATATAGGCCCTTTTAGAATCATTGCTCGAGTAGGAAAGGTGGCTTATAGGTTGGAATTACCGGATGAGTTAAGTGGGATTCACCTGACATTCCATGTATCTCATCTGAGAAAGTGCTTAGCTGATGAAGACATGATTGTTCCATTGGAGGGCATTGAAGTAGATGAAAGGCTCAATTATGTGGAGCAACCAGTGGCAATCATCGATCGTAAAGAAAAGAGGCTGTGAAATAAAGTGGTTCCTCTTGTCCGTGTACAGTTGAAGCACAGGAAGGGATCTAAGTCTACATGGGAGACTGAGGAGGAGATGAGGCAGCATTATCCTCGTCTGTTTGAGGAATAACAAGTTCCGGGGACAAAACCTATATAAGGGGGGTGGACTTGTAACACCCGTTATTTTTAAAAAGACAAGACATAAAGAATAAAAAGAAAGAAAGTCAATTAAGTCCAAGTGTGGGGACTAAAAGTGTCCCGGTTGTATGCATATGTGCTTATGTGTTTGTGTATGTGCTCGGGTGTGTGTGTTCGGTGTTTTTTTAGGTGTTTGAACTCATTGTAAGCGGGTTAGAAAGGAAGAAACACCCAAGTTGCATCAGGTGTGTTCTAGACCCCGGTTTTACTTGTTTTAAAACTATCTTTGGGGCTGAAAATGTATTAAAACGATTTTCAAAGCTTATATATGTTTACCCGTATGTAATGTGCATGATTAGATGTTGATTCTTGAATTCTTATAGGTTTTTCATGTTTAGAATAACCATATTAAGCTTAGAACAGATGGGTTTGATGATTGGGTTTGAAAACATACTAGAAACATGTCACACAAAAGGTCCATGCGCCTAGATAAGGCTTATGCGCCTGAAAATGCCTTAGAAAGATTTAAGTGTAATCCATGCACCTAAACAATAGTCCATGTGCCTAAGATTACCTTAGAAATGTTTAAGTATAGCCCATGTGCCTGAACAGTGGTCCATGCGCCTAGAAATGTTAGCTGGACGACTAAGCGTAGGGCCATGCGCCCCAATAGTGCCCATGCGTCCAAGTGTCTCATGCGCCTAAGTGCCCATGCGTTTGAAAAACGCATGCGCCTAAGTGTTCATACGCACCAATAGTGCCCATGTGCCTAAATAGTTTGTGCGCCTAAGTGAGAAATGATTAAGTGTTAGCTGATGCGCCTACATACTGGTGAAACGGCCGAACAGGGCTCATGCGCCCAAATAGTTCCCATGCGCCTAAGCACTTAGAAAATTTTATAGAATTTTCAAGGAGTCTGTGCTTTAGGGTTTTGACCAAGGTTGACTATGGGCTTATTAATGATGATGTTTCATGCATGATATGATTGTTTATGATTGTTCCTTATTGTTGTTTTTGCTATTATTATTATTACTTATAGTGTGTGAGTTTACGTGGTATGTTATTATCATAACGTAAAGTATATCGTAATAATAAAGTGAAAGAGCAATAAAGAAAAGAAGAGGAACATTAATAAAATGTTAACAAGTCTTGCAAGCTTATAGGAGGGACATGACCATGTTGTCGTTAGCTCAACTATGCTGCGGGTTAGCTACCCTATTATGCACACAAGGCCAATCAATTGAGATTGGCAGGACCCTTGTAGCGTATCCTGGGTGATTGGGTTGGCCTTGTACACACTACACAGAACCCTTTTGGGGGATACAGTTGACCCTTTCGAGGGATATAGTTGACCCTTTCGAGGGATATAGATGGCCCATCACCCGTTTTCCATCAAGCATATTGTTGGGGTATTGCTCATTGGTCCTTACAGACAGTGAAAGATAAAAATAAAAGTTTACAGAACATACAAGGCATACAGTAAAGAGAACGAGCAATATTTGTTCATATAGTTAATGTGTGCTCGCATATACAGTGCAGAGTTGTATTTATTTCAGAAAAGAGTATTTTCTTATACAACATATAGAAAGTATTTTGTTACTTTTAAAACTAGAACTCACTCAGCAACGCTGACTTTTATACATTTTCAGTTGGCAGGTAATTATTGTTGAGGATGGCACGAGGGTGAAGCTACTCGGCAGGAAATGTCTGACATCCATTCATACTCTGTGTTGCTGTTGTTTTGTAATGCATATAAAAAATTCTTTTGTAAACAGTGAATGATGATGTATTGCTTAACAACAATGTTTTAAATGAAATGTATGGGTTTTTTGATAAATCATTTCCGCTGCTTAAGTTTGTATAATTATAATGTTTAATGTTTCAACTGCTGTGATTGACCAACTATGAGGTTTCCCGAACGGGGCCTTACACTATTTCATCATGTATTAATGCATATTTGATACATCAACTCTTTGTATCATGTATCATATGATGAGCTAATGCTCCTCGCATATGGTTATATGTTAATAATAACTGGAATTATATAAGAGTTTTGACAAATATATATTAGGAATGGCATACCTGGAATTACAGAGTCACCTACATAGGCATAGAAAATGATTGTGGACTTGTGGGGAATCTCTTATTAATAATATTAGCTTTGTAGTGACAACAAATGATTTTAAACACTCATCATTACATGTATAAAGAAGACCAATATATAAACACAATCAATGTATACAAAATCCATTCTGTGAATTGATGAACATTGAAACAAACAAATAGTTGGTTAGTTTATATCAAAATCCAATAGCAAATGATCTAAACAACACAAACTTTATACTCATTCTGAAAATACCCATAAGATAATGATGAATTTGCATGTCTATAGTGGATAATGTAAACCATACCTATTAGGTATTTTTGATTAGTAGTAGGCAAGAATGGAAGAGGAAATATAGTGATTTGAGTGTCCTAAACTATCCATGTAGTTGTATAAGTGATTAAGAAAGATTACTTGGAAGAATTCTAGTCCAAGAAACCAAAAACTCTATTTAGATCAAGTATCAATAATAAATTAAGTCCAAGAATTACACAACTAAAACTCTATTTAGATCAGAAAAAGACATCATATCATAATCAATGATACATAACCTCAAATCATTGTATGGAACCTACTATAATAGTAAATTGGTGCATCTTCGACATGGTATACTCACTATTGTTGTTTCAACATAAAACATATGTGAACAATCTCACTAACTGAACTTAATTTTCAATTTGTTTAAACTAGTTCTTTGCAATTTTTAAAGCCAAATAATCGAACTCATTCACATCAACCCACCAACGAAAGTACGCAAGAGGTTAATTTACGATTTGCCCTAATTGCACATGTTACCTTTCTAATCAACATAAAAAACTGTAATAAAACTGCAAAAACAAAGAGGATGGTTTCCTATTTTTTGCATATCAAATCTTTCACTTTTGAGGATGGAGGTTAATTAAGTGGTTGAATACAATTAATTATTTCATATGAATCAACTTTGAGGAGGGAAGTCAATATAGGAATTATGTGGGCGGGATTGTGAATCAAAATAGGAGGGAAACGAAAATTAGGGTAGGATGCATAACATCAATTAGTTTTAGTTTATATAAATAATAAAGTTTAATAAAAGAAAAGCATAATAATAATAATAATAATAACAATAATAACAATTACAATAATAACAATAACAACAATAACAACAACAATAATAATAATAATAATAACAACAATATAATAATAATAATAATAATAATTATAATATAACTAGATTAAGAGAGATCTTTGTTGGTTGCTTAACCATCATGCTTTAATATAGTTGTATATATAGAAAGTTACTTGAAAAGAATAGAGCTTTGGAAAATTTGAGCCCATTTCCTTTGCTCCATTGGATCCCTTTAAAGTCTCGAAGCTTCGGATGGTGAGTAAGGATGGACAGGATACCATCTAAGTTGTGTAATTGCGTTCTATGGAGCGAACTAAAATAAACGATCAAAAGGCAGCAAATTGTGTCCATTAGTTAAACGTTATTAAAATTTAGAAGCATATGATTAAAATAATAAGATAACAAATTATGTTCATTTAGATGAAAACAAATTAAGTTCATACAGAAGTAGATTATTAGAATTAGAAATCCAAATCAAATTTCACTACAAAGATTAGAATTAGAAGTCCTTGTCAAATGTTTGGATTTCTATTTCCACTAGCAAAGTGATTTCATTTCCATATTTTGATTCAAGTCCTTGTCAAATGCTTGGTCAGACATGTTTTGATTTCCATTAGTTTAACTGTTTCTATTACCACTACAATGATCAGAACTTGAAGTACACAAAGACTTACCACTTGATATCTATATACATATACCAGCATGATATTCATAGTAGTTTTAAGAATACAATCTTTTAAAATAAGAGTTAAATTTACATTTCAACAATGCAACCCTTCTAACAGAAATTACAAATTTCAATAAAATCTGTTACTTTTCAAGATAAAGGTTGCACTTTTTAGTGAATTTAGCAACTTTAAAATAAAAATGTTGCAATTTCAATAAGATTTTGCAACTTTTAAATAAAGAAGTTACGTTGGATATTTTAATGCAACTTTTATGTTGAATGAAGTTGCATTATAATCAAATGCAACTCATTAAAAAATGTTGCTTATAAAATGTTGCATTAGGCTCACTTTCTAGTGAAAAGATATTTTACCCAAGTTAAGGGGTAAAAAGTGTCAAAAGGACAAAAAGGTTTGAAAGTGGGCATGGCAGCCCACTCTACTCTTACAACATCCAGATCTGCTTTTTTAGAGAGAGAAAGTAGCAAGAGCAATAGATAACTCTCGGTTTAGAAGGAAGAACAAGCTGAAAATTCAAATTCAAGGTAAGTATTCATGGTTTTTAAGTGTTCTTAACTGGCCTTGCCTCGATTGTATGCTTATGTGTGTTTGTATGTTCGGTTGTGTGTGTTTTAGTGGGTTTCTAGGTGGTTCAACTCAATTTCAAACGAGTTTGGAAGAAGCCATACTCAAGAGCTGCAAAGGTGAGTTCTAGAACCCCTCTTTTACTGGTTTTTAACTGATTTTGGGTTTGGAAATGCATGAACTTATGTTTTTATAAAACTGGGTTTTTACCCGTATGTTAAATGTGTGTATGTTGTTGTTTTGATGTGACGTTGGGCTATGTTCATGCTTGATGATGTTATGGTTGTGTTCCTAAGGCTTAGAATGTAAGAATTAAGCTTAGAACATGAAAGATGATATTTGGGGGATTGAATCTGATGTGTATGCCTAGGCTGCTCATGCGCCCAAACAGTAGTTCATACGCCTAAGTTTAGAAAACTGCTTAAGTGTAAACAATACGGATGAGGAAATGCGGATGAGTAGGAAATGCGGATGGAAAGTCAATACGGATGGAAAGTCAATGCGGACGAGTAAAGTCAATTCGGATGACAAAATCTAAGTGTGAACAAATGCGGATGAGGAAATGCGGATGAGCATTGACAAATGCGGATGAGTAAAGTCAATGCGGATGAGAAGTCTAAGTGTGAACAAATGCGGATGAGCATTGACAGGTAAGTAAGAACAAATGCGGATGAGTAAGTCATGCGACTGAACAAATGCGGATGAAGTAAAAGAAATATGGATGAAGTAAAAGAAATGCTGATAAAGTAAAAGGAATGCGGAGGAACATAAAGAAATGTGGATGAAGTAAAAGAAATGGGGATGAACACTTAGAAAAATTTCGAACTTTTTGGGGAAAAAGTGAAATTTAAGCTTTGACTTGGGAGGTTCCCGGGGGCTATGTAAGTTTACTTTTTGAGGTCATAGATGTTATGATGGGCATGTTATGATGTGTGATTGATGCTTATGCGTGATGCTATGTATGATGTATGTATGATGCTTATGCATGATGGGTATGATGTATGTTATGTATGTATGATGCCCTATATGATGATGTTGACTGTGTATGATGATGTTCCTTACATTGTATGTTTATTTTCTCATGGCTTTATGTTGAATGTTAATGAATGAAATGAAAGTATTATGTAACGGAAAGTGGAAGATAATGAAAAGAGGAACATGATGAATGAATGCATGCATTAATGAACGATGGAAAGTAAAGAAAGTCTTGCAAGCCGTATATGTGGGAACACGTCCAATGAAGGGTCTTAATCCAACGGTGTGTTGGTTAGTTACCCCAGAAGGATGCACATCGGGGTCTTTCTTTGTGACTGACCATTTGTATAGAACCTTTGTCACTTACCCTAGATACTGTGGCCAGGCTGCTGTGTGCCATGACGGGGGGTCTATGATAGACCTCGTCCTAGTATCCGCTTTATGCATTGACGGTGGGTATAGCACATGAAAATGGGACGCCCGAATTTACCCTTAGGTACTATGGCCAGGCTGTTGTGCGCCATGACGGGGGGTCTATCATAGACCCTGGTCCAGTACCCACTTTATGCATGATGGTGTGGTAAAGTTCATGGATTTTGATGGAATGAAATGAAGTAGTGATGAACGTATGAATGAAAGTAAGAAAGCATGAAATAACGGAAGTTAATGAATGAATGATGAAGATAATAATGATATTATCTATGTGTATGTATGATGCGTGATCAGATGCAAAAGTAAAGAACGGTTTTAATGAAAGTAAAGTATGTTTTATTTTAAAACAAGAACTCACTTAGCAACGCTAACTTTTTATGCATATTTTCCAGTTGGCAGGTAAAGTTGCTGAGGATGGCGCGGGGCAGCTACTTGGCATTTTGGATGGCATTCTTTTATTAATGTTTTTGCATTGTAATGCGAACAAATGAAAATGTGTAATGAATGATTGTATTAATTTGCAAAAGCAGTTATTATGAAATGAAAAGTTATTTTAATGTTCCGCTGTGATGTTTTATGAAAGTTAAATATAATTATATGTTTTATATGCAATGCTTGACCAGCTGTGAGGGTCCCGGGAACAGGGCCTTACAAAGAAGTTCATTAGGTCATGCAGACAATCTTACCGTCTGTGGTGACCAAAGTTATCAAGGCTGTGAGGGAAGGAGAAAGGAAGGAAAGAAGTAGACCTATGGGTGAGAGAAGACAGCCCGAGACTAAGACGTTTCTATCTGATGACGAAGAAGTAGAGGAAGAAGAAGAGCCTACGCCGGAGGCGACACGAGGCTGTAACTATGGGGCATTTCAGAGGTGTAAGCCCCCTACTTTTGATGGTAATGGCACTGCTGCTACCGCTCACCGATGGGTGAGGGAAATGGAAGTTGTTTTGAATATTAGCGAGTGCCGAGAAGACCAAAAGGTGAAGTTTGCTACCCACTCATTCGTGGACTTGACGTTGTGTTGGTGGGACGATATTGTCCAAGCTGAGGGTAGTCGGGCTATCAGAAGGATGAGGTGGTCTGAGCTGACAAAGTTGATGATTGAGCAGTTCTGTCCTCACAGGGAAAGGGAATTCCTATAGCTTGAGGCGAGAACCATGACACATCAACAATACACCACTAAATTCAATGAGATGGCACGTTTGGTGCTGGACCAAGTGATGCATTTGTCATGAAAGATCAAGAGGTACATCCAGGGCTTGCAAGTGGACATTTGCAGGCACATGATCACCACCCAGCCGAGCACGTTTAGATCGGCGGTTGACTTGGCGGGGATATTATATGATGAAAGAATTATGGTGGTGATAGAAGCTAGCAAGGAAGAAGGGAGCAATCGGAATTGAAACGGGAAGCGATTTGGACATGGCGGAGCCGCTCCAAGTAACAAAGGTGCACGGGTGGATGACTGGCGTGTGATCACATCCGGTGTAGGGTCAAAAAGGTGTGTCAAGTGTGGACAAAAACACCCCGGGGAATGTAGATTGGGGACCAATGTCTGTTTCAATTGTGGAAGAACTGGACATGTGGCGAAGAACTGCGGTGTGAGGAGGTGTTATTCTTGTGGTGAGGAAGGCCACATGAGCAGGGATTGCAAGAAGCCGAGGGCTGAAGGTTCGGGAGTGAATACGATTGGAGGAGAAGGGCAGAGGGCAAGTGCCAGAGCGTTCACAATGAGGCAGGGGAGACTAGGACGGACCCCGATGTTGTGTCAGGTACATTTCTAGTAAACCAAACTTTAGCCTCTATGTTATTTGATTCTGGTGCTAGTAAAAGTTTTATTTCTGCTGCTTTCTGTGCTAAACTGCCTTTTAGTAGTATGAGTGTAAATCCGTCCTTTGATGTAGAAACTACCATAGGAGGGTCTACCCGAACTTCTAAGACGATAGAAGGTTGTGACATAGAACTAGAAGGTCACAAGTTTCCTGTTAGACCATTTGTGATGATCTTAGGCGGGTTTGACGTAGTCCTAGGAATGGATTGGTTGGTGGACAACGAGGCGAACATTGTATGTCGCAAAAAGATGGTTCGATTAACCGCGCCTGATAGGAGTATGGTGACGGTTTATGGTGATCGAGTCATGACTATTCCGATGGTGATTTCGATGGCGGTGGTGGGAAAGTGCAAGAGGCATGAATGTAGTGCCTACTTGGCCTACGTAAAGGACGTGAATATGCCAACACCATAACTGATCGATGTACCGGTGGTGTGTGACTTCTAGATGTGTTCCCCGAAGACTTACCAGGAGTGCCACCGGATTGCGAGATCGAGTTTCAGATTGACTTGATACCAGGTGCCCAACCTGTTACTAAGGCACCGTATCGGTTGGCTCCGACTGAGAGGAAAGAGTTGATGGAGCAACTACAAGGGCTGCTTGACAAAGGGTTCATTAGACCGAGTATCTCTCCTTGGGGTTCTCTGATTTTATTAGTGAATAAAATGGATGGTAGTACGAGGATATGTATCACTACAGTGAGCTGAATAAGTTGACAGTGAAGAACTGGTACCCCTTACCAAGGATTGATGACCTATTTGATCAGCTCAAGGTGCCAAATGGTTCTCGAGGATAGATCTTCGATCTGGCTACCATCAGATGAAGGTTAAGGAGCAAGATATTCCTAAAACAGCTTTTCGCACGCGTTAGGGACACTACGAGTTTCTTGTTATGTCTTTTGGTTTGACCAACGCGCCAGCTGCTTTTATAGACTTCATGAATCGAGTGTGTCGGCCGATGTTGGATAAATCAGTGATTGTGTTTATTGTTGATATCCTAATTTATTCCAAGAGTGAAGAGGAGCATGCCGATCACATTCGAGTGGTGATGGAGATATTTAGAAGGGAGAAGTTGTATGCTAAATTCTCCAAATGCGCATTCTAGTTTCGCGAGGTTCAATTCTTGGGTCATGTGGTGAATCCTGACGGGATTATGGTGGACCTGACAAAGGTGGAGGCAGTGATGCCATGGAAGTCTCCAAAGACGCCATTCGAGATTCGTAGTTTCTTGGGTTTGGCGGGCTACTACAAGAGATTCATTCAAGACTTCTCTAAGATCGCTTCTGCACTGACCAAGTTGACCCGGAAAGATCTAAAGTTCGTATGGGGTCAAGCTCAAGAGAAGGCTTTCGAAGAATTAAAGGCGAGATTAAATCAAGCTCCTGTTTTGTCATTACCCAATGGAAGTGAAGATCTGGTGGTTTATTCTGATGCTTCCTACTCGAGGTTGGGGTGTGTGTTAATGTAGAGAGGAAAGTTTATAGCCTATGCATCCCAATAGTTGAAGGTTCATGAGGTCAATTATCCTACTCATGATTTGGAGCTAGCAGCAGTGGTCTTCGCGTTAAGGATTTGGAGGCACTACTTATACGGTGCAAAGTGCACCATATTCACCGACCACAAGAGCTTGAAGTACTTCTTCGAGCAGAAGGATTCGAACATGAGGCAGAGGATATGGTTGGAGCTTATAAAAGATTATGATTGCAAGATCCACTACCATCCGGGCAAAGTCAACGTGGTGGCGGATGCCCTTAGCCAAAAAGAGAGACCCGAGCCGATTCGGGTGAGAGCTTACTGGTTGATCATGACCTCTGATGTGATGAAGCAAGCCAAAGAGTTTAAAGATGAGGCATTGAAAGAAGCTCATCTTAACTCCAAAAGAAAAAGAGGTCTGATTGTGGAATTGGTGAAAACACACTTGGTGTTAAGACCCGATTCGGGCAGATGTGGATTCCTCGTTGTGGGGATCTATGTATGAAGATTACGGATGAAGCTCACAAGACTCGATACTCTATTCATCCCAATGCTACAAAGATGTACCAAGACATGAAGAAAGACTATGGTGGTCGGGTATGAAACGCGATGTGGTGGAGTATGTGAGTAAGTGCCTTACTTGCTTGCAAGTGAAGGCGGAGCATCAAAAGCCATATGCAAAGATCCAACCTTTGGATATACCAGAGTGGAAGTGGGAGCACATCACCATGGACTTTATTGCGAAGCTACCGTGTACCGCACGAGGATATGATGCCATATGGTGATAGTTGATTGTTTGATGAAGAGTGCTCACTTTCTACCGATCCGCGAGACATATTCATCAGAGAGGTTGGTTGATCTTTTCATTAAGGAGATTTTAACTCGTCATGGTGTGTTGCTGTCTATTGTGTCTGATCATGACACCCGGTTTACATCAAAATTTTGGAAGAAATTCCATGATGCAATGGGGACAAGGTTACATATTAGCATGGCTAATCATCCTCAGACAGATGGTCTATCGGAAAGGACCATTCAGACACTAGAGGATATGCTTCATGCATGTGTTATCGATTTTGGAGGAAGTTGAGATGACCACCTACCATTAGTTGAGTTCTCATAAAACAACACTTATCGTGCCAGTATCGGTATGCCCCCGTATGAGATGCTATATGGTAGGAGATGTAGGACACTCGTATGTTGGGGTGATATTGGTCAGAAGGAGTTAGGGAGCGTCGAGGTGATCGAGGCTACGACTGAGAAGCTTGAAAAGATCAAAGCCTTCATGAAGACAGCCAAGATAGACTGATGTCGTATGCTGATGACTTTCCAATGATTCATCCTACATCTACTGAGCAATTGAATGAAGATGTTCCACTGCAAGCTGTTCCTGTCAGACAATCATCTCAGATCAAAGTGTTTCAACTGAAGCTGGTCCCAGCTTGTTACCATCACCTTCAGAAGACCCATCAACTGAAGTCAGAAATCAAAATCAAGCTACACCTCCCGTTGAAACAGAAAGAACCTCAAATGATGGTAGTAATCAAGTGTTGCTAATGCTGAAGCAGTCATTGAAACAGATTCTGATTATCTTCATAACTCCCCAATAGTACAAGATGAAGGTGCCTCTCACCAAGTGTACACCCGGTTACTTTTTTGAGTCAAAGAAAGAAAGAATAAAATGAAGAAAAAGAAAAAATATATATTTTACCCAAGTTGAGGGGTAAAAAGTGTAAAAAGGACAAAAAGGTTTGAAAGTGGGTGTAAAGTGGGCATGGCCACCTACTCTCCTCTTACAACATCCAGATCTTTAGATTTTTAGAGAGAGAAAGGAAATAGCAGCAGAACTCTCGGGTCTTTTTAAAAAAGTGCTGAAAATTCGAAATCAATGTAAGAATATGGTTTTTTAAGTGTTCTTAACTGGCCTTGCCTCGGTTGTATGCTTAGTGTGTTTGTATGTTCGTTTGTATTTTTTAGTGGGTTTCTAGGTGGCTGAACTCAATTACAAACAAGTTTGGAAGAAACCATACTGAAAAGCTGAAAGGTGGTTCTAGAACCCCTCTTTTACTGGTTTTTAACTATTTTGGGGCAGAAATGCTGAATGTATGTTTTTAGAAAACTGGATTTATACCCGTATGTTTGAATGTGGTTTATGTTGCGGGTATGTTTGATTGTGGACTATGTTCTTCTTGATGATGTTATGGTTGTGTTTTCTAAGCTTAGAATGCATGATTTAAGCTTAGAACATGATAGATGAGGTTTTGAGACTAAATCTAATGAATAGTGTGCCCTAGGTTGCTCATGCGCCCAAACAGTAGTTTCTACGCTAAGTTTAGAAATACTACTAAGTGTGACAAATACCGATGAGGACATGAGGATGAGTTAAAGCTGATGAGAAGTCAATGCGAATGAGAAAGTCAAGCGCATGAGTGTTAGGATCTCAGCCCTTGGTTTAATCGATTGAACAGATATAGCAGCGGAATAGCTCAGAATTAGACAAATTCAAACAAGAACAATTGATATAAAACGATAAAAGAATTTTGTTATAGAGAGAGAAATATCCGACAAAAGGAATATTGCATTAAGATTGTCGGCCTCAAAGGCACGATTACAGTGAGTCATCTTTCCTTATAAAGGAAAGAATGACGTAGACTGATGTCACCTGAAAGTGACATGTAACCGTTTTATAACTACTGATGTTTAACAACTACTGAAGATGTCAACAACTGACATCTTCTTACAAATGTTCCTAAGTGTTAAACATCTCATTTACAACTACTGAAAAACATAAAACTACTGAAACTACAACAACTGAAGAACAACCTCTTCAGTTGTTTACAAGTACTGAAAAGAAAAATAAACAAACTACTGAAAGGAAAAGAAAACTACTGAAGAAGAAAAACCATCACAACAACTGAAGAAGCCCTCTTCAGCTGTTGTCATCAGCTGTTAACATCAGCTGATGTCTTCAGTACTTGAACATCAGACTTTGTCTTTCAGCTGTTGATCTTCAGTCTTTGTCTTCAGTACTTGTTGAAGTCTTCAGACTTTAGATCTTCAGCTGTTGTCTCAGTCTTTGTCTTCAGTACTTCAGACGTACTTCAGCAGTTGTATTCTTCAGACTTTGTAGAACAGCTGATCAGGTCTTCTTCAGCTGTTGTGATGTCTTGTGGGACTTAGAGGTTTCTCTGATCAGGCTCATTGGTTCTTTTGGTCCAACAAACTCCCCCTGAACCAATGCAGCCAAACCTCTAAGTTATTGACGAGTCCCACTTATTTTGGCAGATAGATTGGTCTCTTATCCTCTTGATCAGATGAGAAGTGACCCTTTTTCAGCACCGGCCTGGGAAGAAGTCTCTGATGATCTGTTTGGCATGATATGGTTGGGAGCTCTGTATTGGGGACTTGGACACCGAGCTGTTGCCCCAACCATGAGATCTACTTCCCGTGTATCAGCCTATATGATTCCCTGGTGTAAGCCCTTAAAACATGATTTGCTCATCCATTGTCAGCACCTCGGGCACACCATCAAATAATCCTTCTCGGCCATACACTTCAGATATGTACTTGGCCTGTTTTCCATTCTTGAGCTCAACCGTGGTTATTTGTCTATAAGCAAACTCATCTGGATGAGTTCCTTCTAAGAGCAGGTTGAGCTCTTCTTGTTTGAAGTTTTCAAGTCGTTTGTAAACCAATCCCTTCTTTATAATTTTGTTCTCTAACATCTTTTGAGGTGGTTGTTTGGCTTCATAGGCTTTCTTGAACTCTTCAACAATTTCCCAAGGGGACACTACAAGCACCACAGTGATGTCTTCGTCGACAACTCTCTTCACTTGGCCCTTGTATCTTGAAGGAATTTCTTTCTTGACAATCCGGTGTGCCACCCTAGGATCAGGCCATATCCTTACTCTTTCCCTTTGGTATTGAAAGGTATTAGCAAGGGTGTACAATCTTAATACTTCTTTCTTCATGCTGATCATTGAAGAGGATGTAGCATATGCTTTGTCAATGCTTTTCAGCATTTCCTCATCATGTTTTTGCATCTGTTCCTCTTCAATCTTTATCATTACATCATGCATTTGAGAAGCAGGAGTGATGGACATTGGTTTAGCCTTAGGCAAAGTAATGACTGCAGAGAGTGGCAGTCTGTCTTCATCCTCCTCTTCATCTTCATCAGGCCTCAGTACCTTTCTTTTCTTTTGGCTAGGTACATCACTGGCAATGGGTTTTAGAGGTAAAGGATTTGGTTTTGTGGGTTGGATGGTTGGTTTAGAGGGTAAAGGAGTTGTTTTAGTGGGTTGTGGAGATAGTGATTTTGAGGATTGAGGCTTTTCAGACTGTTTTAGCATTTTGGCTGTAAGGGAGGCTTTGGTAAATTTTGTCAGTTCTTTTCGATTCCCACCCCAGCTTCATTCAATACCTCAATCACTAAACCTTTGGAGTATTCTTCAGACGAACAAATCTTGGTGGTTATTGCCAAGATGTTGTCCCTGGTCCAGGCCCTTATTTCCATTAGAGATCTTCCCAAGTATTTAGCTATAAATCTGATCATTATCTCCAGCCTTTCTCTTTCTAAGGCATCATAGCTAGCCCATCTTGAATTGATCTCCTCTGTTTCCATCCTTCTGATCTCGGAGTCTAGTTGTTTGATGTCAAAACCCTGCCTATACAACTGCTCAATGATTTTATCCATTGAACGGTTATGGTTGGCGTCAGCTTCTTTCACCATATCCTTCAGCTCCTTCTCCTTCTCAGACTCTCCTTTTCTCTTTTGATATGTGACATGAAAGTCTTTTTGACTTTCATTCACTTCAGCTCCTTCACTTACCTCCTTCTCCTTCTCATTTACAACCTCAGATTCTTTCGCCTTCTCCCCATCTATCCTCTTCCTTTTTCCTTTAACTAACTGACTCTCCCCCTTTTGGTTGCATTGGTGCAAGGGTTTGAGCAGAAAGAGATTTAGTCACCAACTCCTCCACCAAGGGTTGTATTATTGTAGGAAGCCTCTCATCAATGGCTTTGATCACTATATCTGTGATCATGGGAGTGATGAGAGGTAGGGATTTTGAAAGGTAGCAACTGATTGATCAGGATGGTTCTGTTCCTGAGAATCAGTGCCGAAAGCAGAGGCTGGTGGCTTGGAAGTATATACTGGCTCAGTGTGTAGGGGACCTTCAGAAGAAGGTGCCATCTGTGGTGTATTGTGGTGGCAGATGGACTTGCATCCTGAGACATCTTGGCCAGCAGCTCTTTGAGTCTGCTAACCTCATCCTCTAGAATGGTGTTTTGAGCAACTACATCATAGAAGAAGCTCAGGTCATCATCAGTTGACTGAATCACCTGACCTCCTGACAAAGTCAGAATGAACATGCCTTGAGTGTAGATCAATTATAGCATGTGCCCCTTGTTCTCGGTTCTGGGGACTTCCAGCCTCAGGACTATGTCCTTCATCAGCTGTTGCCACTGGTGAGGACTTAGAGATGTTACCAACTGCATCCTGGTCATTTGCTGAGTCAGGAGCAGTGGCAGCCTCACCAGAAGTTCGCACCTCCTTATCTACACTAGAAGATGGAACATGATAACCCCTGTGCTGTGGTTGACAGAAGCATTGTGATCCTCCCCCTCAGGTGTTGAGGTTATCCCAGTAGTAATTGGTGTCTGGGTGGGGGGTGAGGAATGCAACTGCGTCAGCACTTTTGCAACAATGATAGTAGGGCTTTGAGGGGCGGTTGCATCAGGAGAGGGTGTGGAAGCAGTGTGCACCCGGGACGGTGGTGCTCTTCAATGGTAATCCCCTCAAGTGAGGAGATCCCAGCATTGTGGCTTCCCTTTGAGTGTTGCTTCAGGTTCCTTTTGAGAGGAAACCTGAGCGGCTTCAGTTGGTGGAGTCACAGTCTCTACTGGGGGGTTATTTCCAGCAGAGATAACCTGCGTTGGTGCAGCAGGAGCATCCACAGGGGACTCAATTCCCTGAGTAGCTTTCTTAGGCTTCTTCTTTGTGGGTTTGGAGGGGACTTTGGATTTGGAGGTGGAGGCTGTGGGTTCCAGCTGCGTGGGTTTGCGCAGCTTGGCAGCCTGTTTGAGAGTTTGGTCTGTTGTGTCGGGAGTATACCTCCGGCAATACAGCCAAAGCAGGGACTCCCAGACCAACTAGTCCCTCAGCAGAAAGCTGATTCTCTATTATGGCCATTATAAACCGAGGATATAGTATCCAACGGTTAGAAAGTGGTTTTGTGGCCATATCCTTGAGTTCAAGAAAAATATTTCAGAAAAGTTTAGTGGTTCTTGTTCAAGGATAGAGAACAATACCTGTTGCCATCTGGAAGACAGTTGATCCCAAGAGGAAGTCTTCGGAGCCAGGCAAACATTTACCATATGAAATAATAATCGTTCAGCATCTGGAAAATGTTTCTTCAGGATTGTTGAAGCACTAAGATCACCCTGATATCCATGTTGTCCAAAGGAAAGATCAAGTTGGCGCTTAGGATATCCAACAGGGTAGGCAGCATCATCTAACAGTAATATTTGGCGGATGGTAGCAGTAGAGATGACCACCTTATGCGAGTTGATAGATGAAGGATAGATTCTCCATTAACGGTCGCATTCATCCAGAACTGACGTAGCGAATCGGCATAAATGATTGGATTTAAAAGAAAGCCGTTTTTAGTGGGGATTGGACCATAAGATCTATAGCATTTTCAAATTTGGTCCAGAAGGGCGATTTTGTAAGGTACGCGACACAGTTGTGTCGAGGTTGAGTTGCATGGTCGCCATTAATGAAGGTGAAAGGTTTTCAGAGCTTTTGAAAAGTTAGGTCGTGAAAGAATGAAAAACTCTGAAAGAGGGATCAGGTATATATAGGGTACGGGTTATGAAACGACTGAAGGTTTTGGTGTTAGTCATCAGTATTTGAAGCTACTGATGACGTGGTATTAACTTTCAGACTTTTGAAACGACTGATGTATGGGGTGTTCAGCAGTTTAAAACTACTGAAGACATGGTTTTTTACTATCTTGGTGTTAGTCATCAGTAGTTGTGAAACTACTGAAGACATGGTATTGCTTCAGTTGTTTAAAAGAAACAGCAGTTTGTGAACTACTGAAGAGAGAGTACTCATCAGTAGTTGTCGTCAATTCATAGCCTTTCAGCTGTTTCATACTGTCCTCAACACTTACTCATCAGCTTTTAGCTGTTTTCAGTAGTTTCATAGGACATCAGTACTTATCTGTTTCTACTGATTTCAGTAGTTGTAACTACATCAGTAGTGTAGAACAGATAAAGTACAGTACTTAAAGCATTTAGCCTTCAGTAGTTATAAAAACTACTGAGGGTAAAATAACTCATCAGTACTTATATGTGACATGGTTACCAATGATCATCAGTAATTACTGAGATCATCAGTAGTTGTCACTTATTCTAGCTGCAGCATACCAAGCCTTAACACCAGGTTGTGGAAAGTTGAACTATCCAAAGGCTTAGTAAAAATGTCTGCAAGCTCATCAGCACTAGGCACAAACATAGGATTAATTAGACCCTTTTCAAAACAATCTCTTATAAAATGATGTCTAATTTCTATATGTTTGGTCCTAGAGTGCTGGACAGGATTTTTGACAATGCAAAGAGCTGAAGCACTATCCATTAATAATGGAGTCTTAGTCTCTGTAATGCCATAATCCAAAAGTTGATTCTGAAGCCAGAGTATTTGGGATGTACAACTTGCCAGCAATGTACTCGGCTTCAGCAGTGGATGTAGCAACAGATGTTTGTTTCTTACTCTGCCAAGAAATCAAACAGTTGCCTAGGAATTGGCATCCACCAGAAGTTGATTTCCTGGTCAACTTACACTCCTGCATAGTCACTATCAGAGAAAGCAACTAATTTGCAAGAATGTCCAGTGGAATACCATAAGCCTAGAGATTGTGTGCCTTGCAGATATCTAAAGATCCTCTTGACTGCAATCAGATGAGACTCCTTAGGTGCAGCCTGAAATCTAGCACAAACACATGTAGCAAACATAATATCTGGTCTAGAAGCTGTTAAATACATCAAGGAACCAATCATACATCTGTAAAGGGTTTCATCAACACCTTTACCTTTCTGATCAACATCCAATTGTGTGGTGTTGCACATGGGAGTAGAACAGGATTTACAGTTTTGTAAATCAAACTTATTCAAAAGATCTTTTGTGTATTTAGACTGATGAATGAAAATTCCATCAGCTTTTTGTTTGATTTGCAAACCTAGAAAGAACTGTAATTCTCCCATTGCACTCATTTCAAACTTCTGTTGCATTAAGGTTTGGAAATCCTCACACAATTGGGGATCAGAGGATGCAAATATAATATCATCAACATAAATTTGAACAAGTAGCTTATGCTGATCCACCTTCTTAATAAATAAAGTTTTATCTATGGAGCCTCTAGTGAAATTATTCTGTAGAAGAAAGTTTGATAAGGTCTCATACCAAGCTCTAGGTGCTTGTTTCAACCCATAAAGAGCTTTATCAAGCTTATATACCCATTCTGGGTGCTTATTATCCTCAAAGCCTGGTGGTTGACACACATAAACTTCTTCTTTTATTGTACCATATAGAAAAGCACTTTTGACATCCATTTGGAAAACTTTAAGATTGTGGAGTGCAGCATAGGCTAAAAACAATCTAATTGCCTCCAGTCTGGCTACAGGGGCAAAGGTTTCATCATAATCAATACCTTCTTCTTGTGCAAACCCCTGCACAACCAGTCTGGCCTTGTTCTTAACAATTAGCCCATTTTCATCAGTTTTATTCCTAAACCCCATTTAGTGCCTATTGCACACTTACCTGGGGGTAGAGGAACAAGCTCCCACACTTGCTGTTTCTTGAACTGAAGAAGCTCAAGCTGCATGGCTTCAACCCATCCATTGTCCCTCAAAGCAACATGATAGTTCTTCGGCTCTAGCTGACTGATGAAGAGAGCATAGAAGCAGAAATTGGACAACTGGCTTCTGGTTGAGACACCAGCATTGATATCACCAAGGATTTGAGATATTGGGTGATTTTTCAGCTCTTGGTAAACAATCAAATCTGTGCAAGTGTTTGTAGGGTCTTCAGCAGCAGCAGATGTTGATGCAGATTCTTGAAACCATGAAGATGGTGGCAACTCAAATGAAGTTGAGGATGCAGAAATCTCATCAGCATTTGTTGTGGATGGTGCGCTGGAGCTACAGGAGCATCAGGTTTAGAGGACTCAGGCAGTTGATCACTAAACCTGAAGAGGTGATTACTACTATCATCATCATCTTCAGTAGTAACACCAGGTGGTGAACTGTTGACAGGAGCAACAGCAGGAGATTGATAAGGAACATATTGCAGTATGTCCAAATCAAAGAGCTCCACAGGGCTTTGTGGAATCTTGTCCTTTGGAGATTCATTGAACTTGACATGTAAAGTCTCTTCAACCATCTTTGTTCTGCAGTTGAAGACTCTGTATGCCTTGCAAGTTGATGAATAACCAACAAAATACCCTGCATCCACCTTAGGATCAAATTTCTGGAGCTGATCCTTTGTGTTGAGAATGAAACAGGGACACCCAAATGCTCTAAAAAATGAAATGAGAGGGGCCAAATGATGTAGAACTTCATATGGAGTCTTCATCAACCTCTGATTTATTAGCACTCTATTCTGCACATAGCATGCTGTGTTGACAGCTTCAGCCCAAAAGTCAATGGCAGTCCAGAATCAGCCAACATAGACCTTGCAGCTTCAATGAGGGTCCTGTTCTTTCTCTCCACAACTCCATTCTGTTCAGGAGTTCTTGGAATACTAAACTGTCTCTTTATTCCCTTGGAAAGGTAGAATTCATCAAGTGTATTGTTCCTGAATTCTGTTCCATTATCACTTCTAATACACTTGACTGAGAGGGAATACTGCTTCTCAGCATACAACACAAAGTTTATGATCTTCTGTGCAGCTTCATCCTTTGAATATAGAAAGAAGTCCATACAAATCTGGAGTAATCATCCACAATTACCAGACAGTATTTTTTCTGTGCCATGCTCATCACTCTCACAGGACCAAAGAGATCCATGTGAAGAAGTTGTAAGCAGGCAGTGGACTTTGGTTCTTCAATAGGTGGAAATGAAACCTTGTGCTGTTTTCCTTTCAAACAAGCAGTGCAGTTGTTTTCACACTTGAACTCCTTCATAGGCATCCCCTTACTAAACTATGGTGTATCAGCTGATTCATGTTCTTGAAATTAACATGTCCCAGCCTTCTATGCCATAGATTAGATTCTTGAGGAGAGGCCTTGGAAAATAGGCAAGGATGGCCTTTGAGATCATTTTCTTGGAAAGATCTAAGGCATACACTCTTCCTGTCCTGTTGGCCTTCAGGAGAGTGTGAGCATCCAATACCTTGTCAATCAAACTCAGAACTTTGGATGACAGAATCCTGCAGTTCTGGCTTGTGAAAAGGGCAACATGGCCTTTGTCACACAATTGACTGACACTCAAAAGATTATACTTGAGATTTTCCACATGGTTGACATCATCAAACTTTATTTCCCCATTGGAAACAAAGCCCTTCCCGATGATGTAACCTCTTGCATCATTGCCAAAGAAACAAATCCCTTCCTTCCTGGAGAGTAGTCATTAAGAAGTGAGTTGTTCCCAGTCATATGCATAGATCCCCCACTGTCTACATACCAGATGCTACTTTGGCATGTTGAAGAAACCTGCATAAATAAACAATCAGTTAGTTTTGGAGACCCAACCTTTTTGGTTTTGGGCCTGGTCTCATCAACAGATGGTAAACTAACAGGTTTATTGGACACAATAGCTTGAGGTGAAGGAGATGGTGTAGAAGAGGAATCCTTCGCTTGGATCTCCTTTTCTGGGGTTTCAACACAGGGCCATCAAGTTGGTTAACTCTTCCCAACAGATGTTGAACCATCATTACCAGCTGTGTCTGATTCTGGGAGAGAGCTTTCAGCTCTTCAGACACATTGGTATTGGTGTTTGATGATGAGTTCTTGTGTTGCACCATCTTCTTTTGAGCAACCTCAGCTATTGCCTGTTGCACTCCTTCCTTTTTAGATTTCTTTTTGGTCATAGGAGTAACAGGATTTGATGCTGCTGGTACAAACTTGGACTCAAACTCAGTTTTCATTTTAGCCAAATTTTCTTTAATTTTCTCTTTTTGTTTGAGTTTGGATCCCTTTTTGTACCAACAATCATCTGTGAGATGATTGAATAGACCACATATTTCACATGGTTTCTTCTTCATCTTCTGTTGATCATCAACTAAAGAAGATGAAACTACTGAAGACTTGCTCTTCAGCAGTTTAGAAGCACTTTTTGCCTTCTTGTCAACTTCCTTAGTAGGCTTCAAATCCTTCCTACTGACAGTTTTCTTCTCTTCAGTGCTGTCAGTCATTAGGATTTGAACTCCAGATGTTATCCCCTGCTCTCCAGTACCCTCAGTACTTCTAGGGATAACACTTGGGTTGATCAACTCATTGATCATGTGAGTGTCAGCAGTTGAACCATCAATATCAGCTGATAGGTTCACAGAGGGATTACTACTGACTTCAACTACTGATGGTGCTTTATCAAGTAGTGAATCACATGATGAGGTGGATTGGTCATTACTTTCTCCATCAGATTCCGCTCCTGCTCTTGAAGCAAAAACTGTAGGAGGCAGTGTGATTATAACCAATTCCAAACTTCACATTGGAAGCTGTTTGCTTACTAAGAAGCATTTCAAAGCCCTTGCAAGATTGTACCCATCGATCACACTCTACCTGGGTGACAGCAAGAGTATCTTTGAGGTCTTTGTACTTCTCTAAGAGTACATCCTCCCTAGCCTTATCATCAGAAATTTGGCATTTTAATTTGTAAATCTCATCAGTTTTCTCTTTTAGCACAGACTCAAACTCAGCTTTATTTTTGGAAATTGTTTGTTCTAGCTCTACATTTTTATTGATTAAAGCCACATTTGCTTCTCTAATAGAGGCAAATGCTGCTATGCAAGTTTCAGAACATAATTTGGCCTTAGCCTCAGAGGATACCTGTGATACCTGTGTTGAAGAGGTATTTGAGGATGATCCATCAGAGGATTCCAAAGCCATGAGAGCTAGATTTCCAAAAGGATGCTCACCACCATGTTGACCAGCACCTGAGAACAGTTGTTCATTACCAGACACATCATCTGGTAAACTGCTCCAGTCAACAACTCCTGGTGTGAAGAAGCTGTGTTGTTGAAGTTGATTAGGTTGATGAGATTGGGATGGTTGAGGCTCAGGGAGTGCATGTGGTTGCTGAGCAGTGGGTGCTTGAACCTGGCCTGGTTGTGGCATGTAATAGCAGGGGTATGGATATGGCATTGGCCCCTGTGGAACAAAATATGCAGGAGATTGTGGTTGATGATGATAACCAGAATTGACAGGTTGTTGCCCTCTGTTTTTGTTGACTATTGCCAGGGAAAGTCACAAAGGTGCAGGAGAGTTAGATCCAGATGATCTACATTCTCTTGCAAAGTGCCCAAGCCTGTGGCATTTATGGCACTTCAACTTACTCTTGTCAAAACCAACTTTGGTTTTGCCAGAGAGTCCTGGGAATTTCCTTCCAGTTCTTTTGTAGAACTTCTGAGATCTGATATTTATCAAGGCCATTTGGCTCAAAATATCCATCTCTTCTAAGTCATCATCAGCAATCCCCTTGAGATCATCCATGATGAAACAGATTGTCACTATTACTACCAGCAGAATAACTATCAACACTCACAAAGGCAGGCTCAGAAGTGTTTGTAGAGAAATCAATATGCTCATCATACTGGCTTTCAGATGACGCATATTCTGACTCTTGATGTCCAATCAGGGCAGTGTTCCCTTGGACAAAATCCTCAGTGAGCTTGCCAGATGAAACCAATTTCCTTTTCTGCTCTCTATCTCTCTCTCGAATGTAAGCAGTTTCCCATGAAGTTGGGTGAGAGATAGGCGATCAACATCAGCATTTGAGCGTAGAACAATGGTATGTGTTCCATCTCTCAGGCAGTGATCTTAAAATCTATGGTTCATCTGACTCCTGGTATATTCATGTTTAACCATTTTCAATTCAGAGATTAAACATGAAAACCGCTCAAATTGTTGAGTCAGAGTCTCACCCTTTCTATGAGAGAAAGTCTCATATTGTTGGCGAGGATTTCCCTGTTGTTTGCTAAAACCTCATCAGTACCACCAAATTGTTCTTTGATGGCATTCCAGAGGTCATGAGCAGACTCACAATGCAGAAGCCCAGAGTAAATCTCATTAGGAATAGCCATAGCCAAAATTCCATGGGCTTTTGCATCGATTTCAAACAACTTCTTGTCCTCATCGGAGTATTGCTCCTTCTTCTTTGGAACCAACTGGTTTGTTTCCGGATCATTCACCATTGGCTTATGTGGTCCATGTACCACAGATGTCCAACAACCTGAGCTATTGACAGACAGGTGATGGAGCAATCTTCTCTGCTGCCAATGTTATACTCATTCCTCACCAAGATCGGAGGCTTGGTAGAGGATCCAGTATTGAAAGGATCATTAGAAGAAGTAGTCATTGTGGAAAATCAGACAGATTCAAGTAAAATCACAATAAATTTAGCTCAAAACCACACAGAACCTCAAATAAAACGGCCAGAAGCGATACACTCTCAATCTCTATAACAGATCCTTGCGAATTTTGCTAATTCGATTAAACTTAGAGCGATTGAACAGTTTCAATGATCAATTGTTAGATCGATCAATGATTAACCTGCTCTGATACCATTTGTTAGGATCTCAGCCCTTGGTTTAATCGATTGAACAGATATAGCAGCGGAATAGCTCAGAATTAGACAAATTCAAACAAGAACAATTGATATAAAACGATAAAAGAATTTTGTTATAGAGAGAGAAATATCCGACAAAAGGAATATTGCATTAAGATTGTCGGCCTCAAAGGCACGATTACATGTGAGTCATCTTTCCTTATAAAGGAAAGAATGACGTAGACTGATGTCACCTGAAAGTGACATGTAACCGTTTTATAACTACTGATGTTTAACAACTACTGAAGATGTCAACAACTGACATCTTCTTACAAATGTTCCTAAGTGTTAAACATCTCATTTACAACTACTGAAAAACATAAAACTACTGAACTACAACAACTGAAGAACAACCTCTTCAGTTGTTTACAAGTACTGAAAAGAAAAATAAACAAACTACTGAAAGGAAAAGAAAACTACTGAAGAAAAAAACCATCACAACAACTGAAGAAGCCCTCTTCAGCTGTTGTCATCAGCTGTTAACATCAGCTGATGTCTTCAGTACTTGAACATCAGACTTTGTCTTTCAGCTGTTGATCTTCAGTCTTTGTCTTCAGTACTTGTTGAAGTCTTCAGACTTTAGATCTTCAGCTGTTGTCTCAGTCTTTGTCTTCAGTACTTCAGACGTACTTCAGCAGTTGTATTCTTCAGACTTTGTAGAACAGCTGATCAGGTCTTCTTCAGCTGTTGTGATGTCTTGTGGGACTTAGAGGTTTCTCTGATCAGGCTCATTGGTTCTTTTGGTCCAACAATTAGAAGTCCATTGCGGATGAGTAAGTCATGCGAATAACCAATGATGAGGAGTATTTCATTGAATGAACAAATGCGTATGCGTAAGTCATGCGAATGAACAATGCGGATGGTACAGTTCTTTGCGACTGAACAAATGCGGATTAAACAAGGTAAGCTTGATAATGCGGATGGCATTGACAAATGCGGATGAGTAAGTCAATGCGGATGAACAAATGTGGATGGAAATTGACAATTCGGATGAGTAAGTCAATGCGGAGTTAACAAATGCGGATGAGTAAAAGAAATGCGATGACAAAAAGGATACGTATGAACACTTAGAATATTTCCTGACTTTTTGGGGAAAAATTGAAATGTATGCTTTGACTTGAGAGGTTCCCCGGGTTCCCGTAAGCTGACTTTTGGGTTATAGATGATGGAATGGGCATTATGATGATGTTATGATGTTGATTGATGCTTATGCTGATGGTAGTATGATGTATGTTATTATGTATGAATGCCTATATGATGATGTTGACTGTGTATTGATGTTCCTTATTATTTATATTATTTTCCATGCCTTTACGTTGAATGTTTGAATAAATGAAAGTATTATGTAACATAAAGTGAAGATAATGAAAAAGAACATAATGAAAGAATGCTGCATTAATGAACAAAGGAAAGTAAATTAAGTCTTGCAAGCCTTGTATGTTCGAACACGCCCAATGAGGGTGGTTTTCAACGGTTGTGGGTTAGCTACCTAGAGGATCACACTGGGGTCCGTCTTATGACCGACCATTTGTATATAACCTTTGTCACTTACCTTAGATACTATTGGCCAGGCTGTTGTGCGCCATGATAGGGGATCTTGATAGACCTCGGACCATATCAACTTATATGCATGACAGCGGGTATAGCATATGACAATGGTACACCTGAATTACCCTAGGTACTGTGGCCAAGCGTGTTGTGCGCCATGACGGGGGGTCTATATAGACCCTGCCCAGTACCAGCTTTATGCATGAAGTTAGGTAAAGTTCGGTTTTTTTTATGGAATGAAAAGAGTAATGAGAACGTATGAATGAAGTAAGAATCATGAATGGATGAACGTTAATGAATGAACGATGAAGATAATAATGATATTATCTATGTGTACGTATGATGTGTGATCACATGCAAAAGTAAAGCAGGTTTTAATGAAAGTAAAGTATGTTTAATTATAAAACTAGAACTCACTCAGCAACGCTGACTTTTTATGCATTTTCCAGTTGGCAGGTGAGCATTGCTGAGGATGGCGCGGGGCAGCTACTTGGCATTTTGGATGGCATTCTTTTGTTTAATGTTTTTGCATTATAATGCGAACAAACAACGTTTTGAAATGAGTGATTGTATTAATATGCAAAGCATTATAATGAAATGAAAAGTTATTTGAGATGTTTCGCTAAGATGTTTTATGAAAGTTAATGTAATTATATGTTTATGTGCAATGATTGGCTAACTGTGAGCGTCCCGGGAATGGGGCCTTACACCAAGATGATCTGATGTCCATCTCTTGATGTAACCATTGCTGGTGACTCAATTCCAACCACAGATACACAAGAATCATCCTGTAAGAAAGTTATTGGTGAACTTAATGAATGGGTGACAAAAAGCAAGTCAAGTATTGCAAACATTTGTTTGTTCTCATGCTTTCTTTGTCAAATGGTAACCAGAAACATCAAAGAGGCTCTTCAACACAACAGTTGGATTGAAACAATGCAAGAAGAATTTTCTATAGTTCAAAACTAATGATAGAGGGATTGTCATAAGAAATAAAATAAGACTAGTGGCACAAGGGTACACAAAAGAAGAAGGAATTGATTACGTCAAAGTGTTTGCACCTGTTGCAAGATTAGAAGCAATAAAAATCTTTCTTGCATCAATATCCATGAAGTTTATTGTTTTATCAAATGGATGTGAAGTGTGCTTTTCTATATGGAAAGATTGTTGAAGAAGTCTATTTATGTCAACCACACTAGCTTTGAAGATCCTGAGTTTCCTCATAGGGTTTACAAGCTTGACAAAGCCTTGTATGGTCTTCATCAAGCTCCAAGAAGGTGGTATGAGACTCTATCATCTTTCTTTCTTGAAGATGGATATAAAAGATGAAAGATTGATCAGACTCTCTTCAGAAAGAGAAGAGGAAGAGACATGTTGCTAGTCCAGATCTACATGAATGATATCATTTTTCGCTCAACAAACAAGCAACTCTGTAATGATTTTGAAGACCTTATGCATTCAAAAATTCAAATGAGTGCAATGGGGGAACTCAGTTCTTTTTAGGAGTGTAAGTTAACAGAAAGCAGATGGAATCTTCATCAATCAATCAAAATATGTAGAAACAATGTTGAAGAAATTCCACCTTTCTAACTATCAGTCTATCAGAACCCCTATTGATACTAAAGTGAAAATAGGTCGGATCCAGAAGGCAAATTAGTGGATCAGACTCACTATCGATCCATGATTGGTTCACTTATGTATTTAATAGCCAGTAGGCCTGACATTATGTTTGGTGTTTGTTTGTGTGCCAGATATCAAGCTGATCCTAAGAAATCTATGTGAATGTTGTCAAGAGGATATTCAGATATCTTAAGGGCAAGCTAGCTCTTGTTTATGTTATCCAAAGGAAGAAGATTTCAATCTCTATGCCTACACTGATAGTGATTATGGGGAGCAACTTTAATAAGAATTCCACTTCTGGTGGTTGTTAATTTGTTGGTCCTAGACTCGTCTCCTGGCAGTGCAAGAAGCAGACAAACTTATCTATTTGAACATCAGAAACTGAGTACATTGCAACATCAGTGTTTGCTCGTAAGTTCTCTGGATTCAAAACCAGATGCTTGATTATGGTTTTAACTTCTTGCACACTCCAATTCACATTGACAACACAACAGTTGTCTTAATCACAAATAACTCTCTTTTGCACTCAAAAACAAAACATATTGAAACTAGATATCACTTTTTGAGAGATTGTGCTGAAAAAGGGTTAATCAAATTGATTCAAGTTCCAACTGAAAATCAATTAGCTGATTTATTCACCAAGGCATTTGAACCTAGTAGGTTGAATACCTAGTTCAATCAATTGGCATGACTAACCTTGAATAAAATCAAAAACATCAACAAAAATTTATAAAAATTAAAAAATCACAAAAAGAAGTCAATTTTGATGAAGAAAAAGATTTGCACAATGGGAAATGATATAGTTACAGTCATTATATCATTCACTGTGCTTAATCCAAAATTTGAAAGACTGCCATGACTTACCTGATATGTGGGTAGGCTCAGCTTGGGAAAGAAGATACATGCTGTGATTATTGAATTGTGAAACATTCATCTCAGAGTACTGGTAAGCATTAGCTTATTCAAGTGTTTGTTTGTGTAGCAACCTAAACACACTGGCTAATGATATTCTGTGAATCTTTTTCACATACATCACTTTCTTCTCTGTTTTGCTGAGCAAAGACCTGAAGAAACAAACACATAGTGCTGATGTAATGATCCAAAAGATTCCCAATAAGGAACACATCCAAATTGGATGAAACAAAAAAGAATACACCTTGTGAATGAACAAAAAAATCCTATTACGGATCAACCTTTCAAAGTGAAGTGAAAAAGAATCTCAATAAGGATCAAATCATGAAAGGGATCAAAGTAAAAGAATCCCAATGAGGATCAGTGAAAATGAGATCTCATACCTTAAGTGACTTGGTCAAGAAAGTTGTGAAAAAGTTCTACTATGCATTACATGAGAATGGTTGATCATACCATGCTTTGTGTGTGAGTTACATGTTGAATAATCAAATCAACCAAAACATGATAATATCACATGCATTAAAATATTAACAGGTATGAGTTTAAGAGGGCAAACATACTTTCAATCATAAGTTCATAACATGTTTATTTACTAACAATAAGAGTGCACATGTGTAATGAAAGATTGATATGATCCCAACAAAAGGTATACGTCTTCTTCATGTTTAAATCAGAAAACAAAAACATCAGAAATATTTCATATTTAATAGTTTTAAATCTTTAAAGTTTCTATCTAGATATGGATATAAACTTTAGGGAGAGTAATTTAAAATTTTGATCAGTTTGTATAGACACTTACTTTCTTAAATTACTTCTTAAAACTTCAAAACAAATCAAAAGCAGAATGTTTGTGTTGGTGCAAAAGTTATACCATAGTATCTCAGCTTATGCAGATTCTTGGAAGCATAAGAAGTCAAGATCAGTAACAATGGAAACTTGTATCACTTCTGATATACAAGTCAATCCAAGCAAGAATTGAGAACCCTAACAATAGCCAACAACTTCATAAGACATAATTCAATCAAAGACAGTTCTTCATAACATGAAAACCAAAAATGAGAATTTCTCTTAGAAACAATAAGTTTTGACTAAGTTCAAAATTTAATGCGGGTAAGTGCATTGGTTAATGCGAGTGAAGGTAACCCATGCATATAACCAATGCGGGTAACTGTTATGTTATTTATAACAAAGTAAAACTAATGCGGACAAGATAACTCTACTACATTTTTGTCAAAGAATATACATAAAAAGCTTTAGCGCTAAAAACCTATGCGGACAAAAGTGTTCTACCGCATTTGTTAATGCGAAAGACATTTATTTTTACTCATCCATATTTTTGAATGTGGGTGACATCAACACGTTTCATGTATATCAAAAATGAATAAACAAGTGCTTAATCTCTTCAGTCATGATGATGATGGTCAAGAAATGTGGACAACTTTATTATTCACCCGCATTTGTTGAAGTAAATGTGGATAAAGGAAGTTTACTCTACCGCATTTGTTACAGTGAACAAATGTGAACTAACTCTGTTCAGCCGCATTTGTAACATTGAACAAATGCATAACAAACTTTGTTCAACCACATTTGCTATAGTGAACAATGCTCCCAAGTTTTTCACTTCTGAATTTAAGATTAACTGCATTTGTTCTGAAACTTGTAACAATTTGTAAAAGACATTAGTTGACTATTTAAAGACATTTCAAATGGTCATTTAATACTTTTCAAATTGAGAGACTTTAAGGTGCGACAAGCGAAACTCACTATTCTTCATCAATCATTATCACCATCACCATCAATAGACCTGTGTTCTACGATTCATTTCCTCTGATTAGTCCTTAGTTTCGATTCACTACAACAGTAGTACTGAACAAAGGTGAAAATCTTTGAATTTTGTGACCTAAAATGTTGGACTTTTGAACCAATGATGAACCTAAAACCCAAGGTCAAGAAAGGAAACTCAAAATCAACTTGAATTAAGAAATGATAATCATTTTCGACTACAATGAACATGTTAACTAATAATAATAACAATCAACAAGTGAATTTCAAAACCGTGTTCATTATATGAACTGAGCATAACAAAAGATGGAAAATGTTGAAATCAAATCTTGAATCTAAGAGTTGAAAAGAGGTTAAAAACAACAAATATGATCTCTCCAACCTTGAAAAACAAAATAATAGTGATTATTCATAATAACATCAAGCTTAGGAATGATTCCTATGGAACATTAGCTTCAAACAATCAATTTTGACCATCAAAAGTCAAACTAAAAAACATTTACTTCATTTTTCTAATTCATATGCCTCTAATGTAGGGTACATGTCAAATCTTACCTAGAGTAAGCTCCATAATGTTATCGGTTATCTTGACCCTGATGTACCCAAGGTTGAAGATCTTAGAGACATGATCAGATTCATTTCCACTACCAGAGTGGCTCATGTAGTTACAGTTAAACAAGGCATTTATGAGAGATTCATAAGGTCTTTTTGGAGCACTGCTGAGGTGATAGAGATAGATGGTGTAAGGACTCTATCTGGAAGAATATCTGATGATCACACATTGGCCATCACTAAACAAACTGTGAGACAGTGTTTGTGGTTTGGTGATGATGCCAACACTCCCCTAGAGCTTGAAGATGATGAAATCACTACTTTCTTTGCCAACATTGGATATGAGGGAGGATATGAAGGCAAGAAGATTATAAAAGGATTAGAAGACTTACAATGGAGGTTCCTGATTCATCTCTACCAACATTTTTTGTCAAAGAGGAAGACCGGATGGAATGAGACATTCCAGTAATCACATCATCTGCCATATGTGCTTTATGCACTAACAGACCATTCAACATGTCTACCTATGTGTTTAATGGTCTGGTTTCAAACATTCAGGAAGGGAGAATACATATGTTCCTGATGTATCCAAGATTCTTACAATGTCTTATCAATGAATCTTTCGCAGACATTGTATCTAAAGGTCCTGTGATGGATATTCCTCATTATGATGCTAAGTCTTACAAGTACATCAAAAAGAGAGATCCTAGGAACTTTTATAGTGGAACCTACTCTCCATTGTTGCCCTGGATGCTTCAACATATTAATCCAGAAGGACATGTTGAAGAACAAGAGGCTCCTGTTGATGAGCCAAATCAAAAAGAAGAACCAGTTGCTCATGATCAGCAAATGCTGATGAGCAAGTTGTTGAAAGGGATGAAGGAAAAGGACAGTGTCACCCTAGGTTGATGTAGGGGTAATCTTCACACTGGGCCATCTGTTCATGAAACTGATATAGCCTTGCCTTTCATGGCTTCACCTATACCATCACCATAAAGACTACCAATCCCATCACCACAATTACAACCCATCATCTCTCCATATATATCACCCATACACTCTCCTCATATTTCACCAATCCATCATTCACCTGAATCTCCTGTTTAGTCATCCCCTACTTCTACTGAGCCTATTGAGTATGGTGACTATGCCAACTCTTCAAAGGAATCAAAATCATCATCTGATGATAAGGATCATCATAGACAGATGTCTTTTACGCAAGTTATTTCTGAGGTTGTTCCTTCTGAAAGTTTTGTTGAATTGGAAGTGAATAGACCTGATGAGAAGGAGAAACAATTTCTGAGCTAATGAAAAAAGTAGCAAAGATGGAGAAACTATTCAATAGAAGATCTTGTATTATTCAAGATAGACTATTGGAGTTGGATGAAAAGGAGAAGGAGATAAAAGATCTAAAATAAAAGTATGAGGTTTAAAAGAAAGAGAAAGAAAAGGAGATAGAAAGATTAAAGGCTGATATCCAACAATCAAGGGATGAAATAATGGTCAGGTTGACACTTTAGCCATCGAAAACATTGCCATGGAAGAACAAGAAGGATTGATTGAAGAGCAATCTAACATTATCATAGACTTGCAGAACCATATAGAAAGTCTAAGCAAGAGAGTATCTGAGTTAGAACTGCTTGTTATGATCAAAAGAGAAGCTGAAGCGAAAATGGAGAAAGATGATATAGTTAAGAAAAGAAAAGAAAATACAGTTAAGAAAAGAGAAGAGAAAAGAAAAAGGGAAAGTTATAAAGAAGGTAGTGCTAAAATTTCATCAGGAGAGAGTAGTAATGACTCCCCTCCTGCTTAGAAAGATGAGATTCTCTGAGGTTGAGAAAGTGGAAGAAACAAGTAAATTAAAACATGATGATCATGTATGGAGATGGTGATTTATACAAAGAAACCAGATGAAACTCACACTGAAGAAGCAGAATTTAGTGATATGATTAAAGCTCTTGATTCCTTCACTGTAGAAGAGTTTATCATAGATGGTGACTTTTAGGAGTTTATGGTGATCAGAGGCAATACCAAGAACCAATAGTGGTTATTCCTTAATATCCTGTCCCACTTGAGAAGGAATTGAGTATGCAAATAGTGCCTGTTGTATCCCTGACTGATGAATGAAAAGAGTTTATTAGAAGATTATGTGAAGAACAAAAAAAGAGAGAAGAATCAACTACTGCTATTGATGAAACAAAAAAATTAGAGGCTGAAAGGGTCCCTCAAGAAGCTGAAATAGCTGAAACCTCTTCTGGTTTAGGAATACAAACCTATAACAGAAGGAGGAAATATTCAACTAGAAGGCAAAGGGGAAGAAACCGATGGTAGAAGAAGAACCAATCAAGAAACCACAAAAAGATGACCCTAGAAGCCTTGCAGCCATTGCTGAATTTCTAGAAGAGCATGAAAAGGCTGAAGCCCAATTGAAAAAGAAGGCTGAATTTGTTGATCTAGAAGAAGGATAGATAGAGGGTGGCTATGTGGTGATGAACAAATAGCCAATAAAATCCATGTGAAGGAGGAGGTATTAGTACATGAGATGGTAGAGAAAACCCAAACTGATAACCTGATGGTGAAAGCTATGTTTTTTATCAATCATGGGTATAATCCTGATGAGGTGTTCAGAATGACTTAGAGGGAATGAAGGCAGAGGAAGAAAATTTAAACAAACTGTTGGACCCTACATATGAGACTGAGTATGAAATAACTCTTTCTCCCAAAGATCCAATGTTCAAGTCATTCTCCAAGACAACCATTGTATCATGATCCCTATAGTATGATTGATAGGGAAATGAATGACTATCTATCTGTTCAAGGATTTATAAAGAGAAAGCTGGGAAATATGAAGACTAATTACCTAAGGGCTGCCGTCCTTAGGTTGAATAATGAAAAGAAAGAGAGATTAAAGAAACTGGAAGACTAGATTACGAGTAAAAGCCAAGGACCTGAGTATCAGCACAAGACATGCAGCTCACCCATAGAGACCATGACTCTTTGGCACCTGTTCTGCATAGATATCCTGAGTGGTTTGCAGAGCCTTCACAGTTGAAACTTCAAGAAGGGCTACCACTGCAGAGATGATTAGAGGTGTGTCTGCTCCCAAAGGCAAGACAGATCAGAAGATTATTGCTTGGAAGTATGACAGTGACTAGAACATGTTCATGGTGAAAAGTATTTCAGGGTTAGTGCAATTCTTCACAGAGTACTCTGCTCTTGTGAACTCCCTGGAAATCCATGATCTGAAGGAACTAGCCAATCTAGAGCTGATTAATCACAAGGGTATGTTCAGGGGATATGAGTTTGAAGATATTCTGAGACTGTTTAGAAGAACAGACAAATTCAAATCTCCCAAGCCTATCTGGATGAGGAAAGATAGATCCTTTATCAACCCCTTTGAGAAGAAAAGAACAAAACCAGCCGAAGAAGTTATATTTCCTGAGCTTAAGGTGAAACCAACTGAATCATTGAAAAGAAACATGTTGGCTGGAACTCATTCCTCCAAACCTATCTCCAATGTCTATTATGATGAAAAGACATATGAGTTTGTAATTGAAAGAAGATGGGGAGGAAAGGAAGGTGCTGAGATTAGATTGTTCAGTGGATATAAGGTGAGATTGTTAGATGAATCCTATATCCACTACATATACACCAGACACTTTAGAGAGATAACCAATATGCTGGAGAAGAAGACATGCACTTCTTCTTAAAGTGCATTAGATTCTGAAAATGGCATATGATCAAATCAGTGCCAAGAGAGAACAAAGGAAGAAGAAGACTCCTCTGCAGCTGGTAAATATTATGAAGTTAGAGGTAGATGTGGATGGAGCTCTCTTGATTCATAGAGATGGGTTGTCCATTATGTCAATATGGGAACCCATTTCTCTAAAGAATTTCCCTTAGAAGTCATCTACACTATAAGCCAAATGAAGATCCATGTGCTAAATAGAGAGAAGATATCTGATACAAATGACTTTGTTAACATGATAAAGGCCATTTTGGATCCATCTCCGACAGAACCTCTTATTCCTCCACAAGACCCAGCAGAATCTTCCCAACCTCAACCACCATCAAACCTTGAAGAAGATAGGTTGTATAATCCTTAGGGGGAGTATTCTTGGACCTAAAAGCATCATACATGCCAACTCAAGTGGTGGGTGATGGTTGTTCTGCTAGAAATCCCACGAGTCTAAGTATTAATTGTGACATCCGTCACCTTAAGGTCCGTCGAACGACATAAATAACATGGAAATATTTTAATTAATCTTCCTTTTCTTCATGAACTCCTGCTTTACGGAATCATGTCTGCTTATTTTTCCCTTGTGCCTGTACTTCCTTCGAGAACGTGTGTTAAGCATAAAATTTATAAATTTCATCACCATTACCATCAAATATATCATTTTTAATTTCGACCATGGTCACTAATAAAACCATTTTAGGCTATCAAATGCCAATAAATACGCTTTTAACCGTAATATAACAAACATTTTAAGATTGTAATCAACCGAAACGAATTTTTGGAAAACTCGAGGGCTAAGTGCAGGGACTAAACTTGTAATTCTGCAAACCTGGGCTGGGTATATAAGCCCCATTCCCAGCCATTTATCCTTATCTTCATCTTCTTCACCTTCAACCTTTTCTCCACTTTCTCTCTCGATCTAGCACCAAAAATCGTCACGTTTGTCGCGTTTTCACTGCCAAATCTTGGTTATCATCGTGTATACGCATTCCTAGCAGGTAGACAACTTGTTCAACCGTTTTTGGTTCGGTTTTACTGCTGCGTTTTCTAGGGTTTCGGGTGCTCGGGTTCATCCGAGCACATGAGGTCGAGTGGGTGCATGTGAGGTCTTTCTGCTTGTGTTTCAGTTTGTGTATGTTTGTTGAGTGTTCTGGAAGTCCTCGTGGTATAAAACCCGCGTTAGAGCAGCTCGGGGGTGGGTCTGTCATGCGATTGAGCCGTGCGATGAGTGAGTCGTGCGACTGAATCATGGTCTAAGTCAACGTGCGACTGAGTTGTGCGACTAGGCATGTCGTGCGACAGAGTGTGCGACAGGGTGTCTGTATGCGATTGAGTCATGCGTGTGGATGATTGTGTGCGATTGAGTCAGGTGACCGACTGAGTGTATGCGATTGTGCGTGTTTCGCACGACTGGAGTCCAATCGCACGAATGAAGGTTCAATCGCACGAAAGTAGCTAATTCGCACGATTGAGGGTGATTCGTGCGCATGGAGGTTGGTCGTGCGAATGTGTGTGTTGTGTGGTGCGACTGAGTCCAATCGCACGAAAGTAGCTAATTCGTACGATTGAAGGTTGATTCGTACGAATGGAACGTGGGTCGAGCGTCTAGCCCTGTTGCGTGACTGATGATGAGTGTGAATTTCCCTCGAACGTCTGATGATGATAAGGCAACATCAGTAAAAGTGTCATCTTCATAACAATGAGATCTTTACAAGGATGTCATAAGCAATGACGACTACTCTAGTACTTGGATCTACATAAGATCTGATACGTGTGTCCGCTTGTGTGTGTGCTACCCACGACCGAACCGATACAACCCGAACCGACCAAACATTACTATATGCTTTATACATGTCATTATGCTTGACCATAACTGTCATTAGGTGTTGACCGTTCTTTTGCGCTCAACATTGGGATACATGATCTTACATACTTACCGCTTAAAATGTGAGTTTCGTGGCCCCTTTTATGCTTATACTATTTTACAAACATTTACAAACATGGGGGAAAAGTATGCTCGCCCGTTTTCTATGTGTACACATACATAAAAATTTTCATACAAGGAATCAACGTGATACTGTGTTGCAAGTACTTATCTGATACATGCATGGGTCTGCTGTGTGGTTCTATCTTTGCAACTATTAATTCCAGTGTGGGAACCGACGGTTAGGTATTGGTAGTACTACTGGGTTGACACCCCCACCCTCGTGTTGGTATACTAGTTAGTACCAACAATAGCCAGGTATGGGTCTGGGGTGAATATACGTCGACAATTTCTTTGTGTACATCGCTAGGTTTGGTTGCAACGCTCATGTCATGTGATTTTACTTGTGTTATAACTGTATTCACGGTATTCCATATCATTTACTTTATACAGCATCACTTACACTTTTATTACTTAAACCTGCGAGCTCACCAACAATTTTGTTGACCATTTTGAGCATATCTTTTCAGGTGATCAAGCTAGCTGAAGTTCTAGGTGTGCTGCCTTAGTGGAGACCCTAGGGTACATTTTTGGACTAAACATGTTGACAAACTGTTACTTTGAACAATGTTGAACTGAGTAAACAATACAATCTTTTGAAACTTGTTCCCGGGTTGTGGGAATTTAAATTACAATTTCATCTTTATGTGATTATGTGAATCGTTTATCTGTTATGCATATGGCTATGTTGTCGTGAACATGACTATACACGACACAAGTCCCCTTGTTGTCGGGTGTCGTCATGACACGCTTGTCATATTTATTATTGCATCTCTATCGCTTACCATGTGTTATGACGATTCCCGTCTCGTCGCAACCCCGTGTTTCCGCTCTTAGCGGGGGTGTGACAGACTGGTATCAGAGCCATTGGTTATAGAGAATTAGGCAATACACTTGACCTAGACTATAACCTAGGAACCTTCATGTAGATTGCATGCCAGGGTTGTGTGCATTTTGTATCTCATACGTGTTCCTCATTACTTGTTCGTTATCTATCTATTTTGTGATCTTTCCACCCTATGAGAGAGCCTTGTGCTCACTCTTTTATAGGATGCTCCTATTAGATCTTTCGTTCCCTCTGCGCGCCAAGTTATCATAATCAGATTCGGGTATTAAGACCCGAAGAGATCTTCACAGATCACATACTGCGCTTAACCTTGGATACTGAGATCGACCCGAGGAGGCTATGTCTGAGTCCTTTAAGGATGCGAGATAGGCAACCTCCAGCAGACTATACGTGATTACATGCTTGGGCTCTCAGTTGACCTGATGAATTATTATGGATATGATGTAAAGGAAAGTCGGATGTCATGTAACCGGATCGGGCATCATTCTCGGTACATCGTGGGTGTGGTGGGAACACTGCGGGGAACCCTATATATAAACACCACCGGTATACCGAGAATATGCTTGAAATGGGCTGCATGGTGATCTTGACCGACCGGAACATGAACATTGGAACTTGATAAACGGAATACTTGTGTATCATATGGTGACTAAAGCTTGCATGTTATCTCTTTTATGAATAGAACATGCCGCCTCGAAGATCTACTCGCAGTAATAGTAGCGGAATTGAAGCCCCAAGGGGTAGAGGCAGGGGAAGAACCCCAAGAACAAGTGATGCTCTAACCTGTAGCAATCAAGGAACAGGGAACGCGGATATGGCAGCCCTGATCGCTGAACAGCTGGCCGCACTAATTCCGACAATCGTGGCCCAAGTGAGTGATGCTCTTCAGAATTCTCACCCCCACGGGGACGGTGGCAATGAAAATGAGGATAACGGTAACCCGACTGGGAATGAAAGCAATCAGGAGACCGGAAATGGTGGTACAGCCGTAACGAAACTGTAATTGTTAATGAGACCGGGGTGTGAATACTAGACGGGGATGTTCGTACAAGGAATTCGTGGCTTGTAAACCACGAGAGTTTGATGGAAAAGGTGGAGCCATAGCTCTGACCAGATGGCTTGAAAAGATGGAGGCCGTGATCGACATCAGCGAATGCCTCAACAGCCAAAGAATTAAGTACGCCACTTGCTCACTACAGGGCAAGGCACTGACATGGTGGAACGCTCAGATTCAGGCTAGGGGAAGGGAATCCGCGATGCAAATGTCGTGGGATGAGTTCAAGGCCCTAATCACCGAGGAGTACTGTCCTCTCAATGAGATGCAAAAACTTGAGCATGAGTTCTGGAATCATGCCATGGTGGGGGCTGGGCACGCAGCTTACACCGACCGTTTTCATGAGTTAGCGAGGTTGGTTCCGCATCTGGTCACGCCGGAATCAAAGAGAATCGAGAGATACATTTGGGGACTTGCGCCTCAAATCCGGGCAATGGTAACCGCTACCGCTCCTCCTACTATCCAGAGCGCGATTCTGAAGGCTGGCGCTTTGACTGATGAAATGGTGAGAACGGGAGTTTTGGGTAGAGGAGCAGAGAAGAGAAAGGATTTTGGGGAAACGATCCGGTCGAGTGCCGGGAAGTTTGACAAAAGAGCCAAGACAACCAGAAACTTTGTGGCAGTGACGCAGGGCAGGCGAGAGTATGTGGGTCCGCACCCCAAATGTGACAAGTGCAATTACCATCATCCCCCAGGAACGCAGTGCCGGGTGTGCGCGAACTGTAGACGCCGGGGCATCTTGCAAGAGACTGCAGAACAGCGCCGAATATGGTTGCACCGGTCAACGCGGTTAACCCCGCCGGGAATGCAAGGGCTTGTTATGAGTGTGGAAGCCTTGATCACTATCGAAAAATGTGCCCCAGGCTGAATCGGGCACCGGGTCAACAAGGAAACAACCAGCAGCAAGTGATGGCCATAGCTGGAAATCAAGGCCCGACCAATCAGGGGAATACAGCTCGGGGACGTGCATTCGTCATTGGAGCCAACGATGCTCGCCAGGACCCAAATGTTGTCACGGGTACGCACTTACTCAATAATCACTTTGCATCTATACTGTTTGATACTGGAGCAGACAATAGCTTTATATCTTCTGAGTTTGTGCAATTGCTTGATTTGAGCCCTAGTAGGCTAGAAACTAGCTACTCTGTAGAAATGGCCAATGGTAGGATTGTTCAGGCCGATGAAATTCTTAGAAAGTGCTCAATAATATTAGAGGACCACACCTTCGATATAGACTTGATACCCTTTGAGCTAGGAAGTTTCGATGTGATTGTGGGAATGGATGGTTGTCGAAACACGGGGCCGAGATTGTCTGTCGAGACAAGGTAGTGCGAATCCCTATGTCAGACGGGGGAGTACTCAGAGTTCAAGGAGAAAGACCGGGGAGAAACTTAAAGCTTATTTCCTGCATGAAAGCACGCCGGAGCTTACGAAAACAGTGCTACTTTTTTCTGGCTCATGTGGTGGAAAAGAAAGAGGAGGAACAGGAATTGACAAATATCCTATAGTGCGGGATTACCCAGATGTATTCCCAGATGACCTGTCTGGTTTGCCTCCTCCACGACAGGTGGAATTTCGTATTGATTTGGTTCCTGGAGCTACACGGTAGCAAAGACACCGTATCGGTTGGCACCGTCTGAAATGCAAGAATTATCTAGCCAGTTACAGGAACTACTGGAGAAGGGTTTTATTCGGCCGAGTCACTCGCCTTGGGGAGCACCAGTGTTATTGTCAAGAAGAAGGATGGGTCGTTCCGTATGTGCATCGATTACCGTGAGTTGAACAAATTAACTGTGAAGAATCGGTATCCTCTCCCCAGGATCGACGACCTGTTTGATCAGTTACAAGGAGCTTCGTATTTTTCCAAGATCGACCTTCGGTCTGGATATCACCAACTAAGAGTTTTCGAGGAGGCCATACCGAAGACAGCATTTAGAACTCGTTATGGGCACTATGAGTTCTTGGTCATGTTGTTTGGATTGACTAACGCACCAGCTGTGTTCATGGACTTGATGAATCGAGTGTGCAAACCTTACTTGGATATGTTTGTGATCGTATTCATCGACGACATACTTATCTACTCTCGATCGAAGGAGGACCATGAAGAACACCTTCGGGCAATACTGGAACTGTTAAGAGAAGAGAAACTTTTTGCCAAGTTCTCGAAGTGTGAATTCTGGCTGCGAGAGGTGAAGTTTTTGGGTCATGTGGTTAACAAAGACGGGATTCATGTAGATCCCGCAAGATCGAAGCGGTAAAGAAATGGGATACACCCCAGACACCTTCAGAGATACGGCAGTTCTTAGGATTAGCCGGATACTATCGTCGTTTCATTGCGAACTTTTCAAGGATCGCTCAACCGTTGACATTGCTGACTCAGAAAGACAAGAAGTTTGATTGGGGAGATGCGCAAGAACGGGCGTTCCAAACGCTGAAAGATAAGCTGTGTAATGCACCGATATTGTCCTTCCAGACGGAACTGATGATTTTGTGGTGTACTGTGATGCTTCGCATCAAGGGTTGGGATGTGTACTAATGCAGAAAGATAAGGTGATCGCCTACGCTTCGCGACAACTTAAGGTGCACGAGAAGAACTACACGACTCATGATCTTGAGTTGGGCGTGTAGTATTCGCACTTAAGATATGGAGGCATTACCTGTATGGAACCAAATGCATCGTATACACAGATCATAAAAGCCTTCAACATATTCTGGATCAGAAGGAACTCAAATGCGACAGCGACGTTGGGTAGAGCTTCTTAGTGACTACGATTGTGAAATCGGTATCATCCGGGGAAAGCTAATGTGGTGGCTGATGCTCTAAGCCGCAAAGAACGCGTGAAACCACTACGTGCTCGAGCTTTGGGATTGACCATTCAAACAAATTTGAAAGCTCAAATCCAAATTGCATAAAGTGAAGCGTTGAAAGAAGAAAACCTTGCGGGAGAAGAATTCCGAGGGTTGGATAAACAACTGATGTGCAAGGACGATGGCGTACAATACTTCGTGGACCGTATATGGGTACCCAAGTGGGGAGGTGTACGTACCTTAGTCATGGATGAAGCACATAAGACACGATATTCTATTCATCCTGGCGCAGACAAGATGTACCACGATCTCAAAGATCTGTACTGGTGGCCAGGCCTGAAGAAAGACATTGCCACATACGTCAGAAGGTGCTTGACATGCTCGAAAGTTAAAGCTGAACATCAGAAACCATCAGGACTGTTACAGCAACCTGAGATTCCGAATGGAAATGGAAGAATATAGCCATGGATTTCATACCAAACTCCCTAAAACAAGCAACGGGCATGACTCGATATGGGTCGTAGTGGATCGAATGACGAAATCAGCACACTTCTTGCCAATCCGAGAAGACTACAAAATGGACAAGTTGGCGAGATTGTACATTAAAGAGGTCGTGACAAGACACGGAGTCGGTGTCAATCATCTCCGACCGTGACGGCCGATTCACTTCACAATTTTGGCAAACACTACAGAAAGCAATGGGCACTCGATTAGACATGAGTACCGCCTATCACCCTCAAACAGATGGCCAAAGTGAACGAACCATACAAACGCTAGAGACATGCTGAGAGCGTGTGTAATCGACTTTGGTGGTAGTTGGGATACTCATTTGCCATTGATTGAATTCTCATACAATAACAGCTACCACACCAGCATTGGGTGTGCTCCGTTCGAAGTGTTGTACGGGAGGAAGTGTAGATCACCCGTTTGTTGGGCCGAGATTGGTGAAAGTCAGCTAACAGCCCAGAGATCATCCAGGAAACGACCGACAAGATCTTCCAAATCAAAGATAGACTGAAAGCCGCTAGAGATCGCCAAAAGAGCTACGCCAATCGTCGCAAAGCCTCTAGAATTCAATGTTGGGGACCGAGTGTTACTCAAAGTCTCTCCTTGGAAAGGAGTTGTTCGGTTTGGAAAGAAAGGGAAGTTAGCCCCGAGATATGTGGGACCATTCGAGATTACAGAAAGAATTGGTCCAGTGGCTTACCGATTAAGGTTACCACAAGAACTCAACGGTGTGCATATTACCTTCCATGTGTCGAACCTCAAGAAGTGTTTGGCTGATGAATCACTTCACATACCCATTGACGATATCAAAATCGATGAAAAGCTTCATTTTATTGAGGAACCCATTGAGGTCATGGATCGTAAAGTCAAACAGTTGAAGCGCAGTAGAATACTAATTGTTCGCGTAAGGTGGAATTCGAAACGAGGGCCAGAGTTTACATGGGAACGGGAAGATCAAATGAAACTCAAATACCCACACTTATTCGTGGATGACACTCTTGGACCTAACTCCAGCTGAATTTCGGAACGAAACTCTCTCAACTGGGGGATACTGTGACATCCGTCACCTTAAGGTCCGTCGAACGACATAAATAACATGTAAATATTTTAATTAATCTTCCTTTTCTTCATGAACTCCTGCTTTACGGAATCATGTCTGCTTATTTTTCCCTTGTGCCTGTACTTCCTTCGAGAACGTGTGTTAAGCATAAAACTTTTATAAATTTCATCACCATTACCATCAAATATATCATTTTTAATTTCGACCATGGTCACTAATAAAACCATTTTAGGCTATCAAATGCCAATAAATACGCTTTTAACCGTAATATAACAAACATTTTAAGATTGTAATCAACCGAAACGAATTTTTGGAAAACTCGAGGGCTAAGTGCAGGGACTAAACTTGTAATTCTGCAAACCTGGGCTGGGTATATAAACCCCATTCCCAGCCATTTATCCTCATCTTCATCTTCTTCACCTTCAACCTTTTCTCCACTTTCTCTCTCGATCTAGCACCAAAAATCGTCACGTTTGTCGCGTTTTCACTGCCAAACCTTGGTTATCATCGTGTATACGCATTCCTAGCAGGTAGACAACCTTGTTCAACCCGTTTTTGGTTCGGTTTTACTGCTGCGTTTTCTAGGGTTTCGGGTGCTCGGGTTCATCCGAGCACATGAGGTCGAGTGGGTGCATGTGAGGTCTTTCTGCTTGTGTTTCATGTTTGTGTATGTTTGTTGAGTGTTTCTGGAAGTCCTCGTGGTATAAAACCCGCGTTAGAGCAGCTCGGGGGCTGGGTCTGTCATGCGATTGAGCCGTGCGACTGAGTGAGTCGTGCGACTGAATCATGCGTCTAAGTCAATCGTGCGACTGAGTTGTGCGACTAGGCATGTCGTGCGACAGAGTTGTGCGACAGGGTGTCTGTATGCGATTGAGTCATGCGTGTGGATGATGTGTGCGATTGAGTCAGGTGACCGACTGAGTGTATGTGATTGTGCGTGTTTCGCACGACTGGAGTCCAATCGCACGAATGAAGGTTCAATCGCACGAAAGTAGCTAATTCGCACGATTGAGGGTTGATTCGTGCGCATGGAGGTTGGGTCGTGCGAATGTGTGTGTTGTGTGGTGCGACTGAGTCCAATCGCACGAAAGTAGCTAATTCGTACGATTGAAGGTTGATTCGTACGAATGGAACGTGGGTCGAGCGTCTAGCCCTGTTGCGTGACTGATGATGAGTGTGAATTTCCCTCGAACGTCTGATGATGATAAGGCAACATCAGTAAAAGTGTCATCTTTCATAACAATGAGATCTTTACAAGGATGTCATAAGCAATGACGACTACTCGTAGTACTTGGATCTACATAAGATCTGATACGTGTGTCCGCTTGTGTGTGTGCTACCCACGACCGAACCGATACAACCCGAACCGACCAAACATTACTATATGCTTTATACATGTCATTATGCTTGACCATAACTGTCATTAGGTGTGTGACCGTTCTTTTGCGCTCAACATTTGGGATACATTGATCTTACATACTTACCGCTTAACAAGTGAGTTTCGTGGCCCCTTTTATGCTTATACTATTTTACAAACATTTACAAACATGGGGGAAAAGTATGCTCGCCCGTTTTCTATGCTGTACAACATACATAAAAATTTTCATACAAGGAATCAACGTGATACTGTGTTGCAAGTACTTATCTGATATATGCATGGGTCTGCTGTGTGGTTCTATCTTTGCAACTATTTAATTCCAGTGTGGGAACCGACGGTTAGGTATTGGTAGTACTACTGGGTTGACACCCCCACCCTCGTGTTGGTATACTAGTTAGTACCAACAATAGCCAGGTACGGGTCTTGGGTGAATATACGCCGACAATTTCTTTGTGTACATCGCTAGGTTTGGTTGCAACGCTCATGTCATGTGATTTTACTTGTGTTTATAACTGTATTCACGGTATTCCATATCATTTACTTTATACAGCATCACTTACACTTTTATTACTTAAACCTGCGAGCTCACCAACAATTTTGTTGACCATTTTGAGCATATCTTTTCAGGTGATCAAGCTAGCTGAAGTTCTAGGTGTGCTGCCTTAGTGGAGACCCTAGGGTACATTTTTGGACTAAACATGTTTGACAAACTGTTACTTTGAACAATGTTGAACTGAGTAAACAATTACAATCTTTTGAAACTTGTTCCCGGGTTGTGGGAATTTAAATTACAATTTCATCTTTATGTGATTATGTGAATCGTTTATCCTGTTATGCATATGGCTATGTTGTCGTGAACATTGACTATACACGACACAAGTCCCCTTGTTGTCGGGTGTCGTCATGACACGCTTGTCATAATTTTATTATTGCATCTCTATCGCTTACCATGTGTTATGACGATTCCCGTCTCGTCGCAACCCCGTGTTTCCGCTCTTAGCGGGGGTGTGACATTAATGCAGATGAAGAATCTGCAAAGAAGACAAGTGTTGGCTAACCGCATTTGTATATGCGGAAGACATAAAACAAATGCTGACAAGTATTTTCTCTTTCGCATTAACAAATGCGGATAGCCGGAAACAAATGCTGACAAGTATTTGTACATCCGCATTAACCAATGTAGATGCCCAACAACAAATGTGCATATGTGTTTGTTCATCCGCATTTGTCAATGCTGATGATTAAACACTAATGTTGAAGACAAAGAAGAAATGTTGATCAAGATCAACACATCCGCATTAGTCAATGCGAATGAACAAAAGAAATGCTGATGAAAACTTAAAACTAGTTCTCTAATGTATAGGTCAGGGGTGGTTTAGTCATTTTGTAAAAAGCATCTTTGCAGCCTATAAATAGAATAGAAAACCTCGTATGTGAAGTGACTGTTGATAGACATTATAGACAATCAGAATATTTTGCTTAGTCTTATGTTCTCAAGGTGTATTGTTATCATTTAATGCTCAAACTCTAACATTCACTGTAATCGATCATCTTCATTAATAGAAAGAGCATTTATGAGTATTTCTTGCATTCAATGTTCCTTGATTGTTTTGTTCCACCATACAATCATTAACACAATCATCATATTTGGTCCTTGTGAGAATATCAATCTCACACCTAGTCAAAGTAGAAAAAGGAAAAAGAAAGATAGATGAAGTTGAAAAAAAACCATCTCCTGTACCAACTAAGATTCTAAACACTAGTGAAGAATCTGCATACGTTGAAGAAGAAGAAGTTCATAACAAATAGAAGCTGTTGATGATACTAATTCTAATTTTCCAAGCGAATGGTATGATAAAGTACTCAAAGAAGAAGATGTATGTGAGCTGGTTGATTTTCCAATGATGAATGTTCAAGATGTAATTCCAATTCCAATTGACTTTGAAGATAGGTATAATTATCTATTCAAGAAGAAGTATAATCGAGTGTTCTTAGATGGGTTGACTGTTACTAAGATTAATGAAGAGTATGAAAAGTGCATGCTTGCCGAGTCATCAACACCAGTTGCTCCTAATGAAATAAGCCTTGAACATGGTGCATGGGCACCAATGAGTGAAAGCTTGAACATAGACGATATCCTATGTCAGAACTGTATCATCTTGTTCCAGAAGATATGAGTATTACCTCTTTGAGGACTTGGTTGCAATCCAGGAATTATCCAAGGAAAGGGCTTAACAGACTGCAAAGTGAATCCCTAAGAAGATTAATATGAAGTTTTCAAGAAACTAAGAAGACGTACAATAAGATGATCATTTTGGATAAGGATAACCCACAATACTTAGAGATTACTAAGAGGACTAAATTGTTAAAACCATAAGAGATCAAGTCCATGGACTTAGTAAGGAGTCATGAAAACAGAAAGGAGCTAATCAAGATGTTCTTTGATTTAGAAAAACAAGCTTACATAGTTTCACTAGATCAAAACAATTATGGAATAAAGCAAGGTCAGTAGGTGATATTGTAAAGAATGTGCTACAAATAAGGCAATCAATCTCTGAGCTTTTAAATGCTATTATTGTTCCTGACAAGACAAAAGAAGTGAAGATTATGGCATGGAAGTATGATGATATCTTTGATGCCTTTCTGATAAAAACATTAAAAGCCATATGTGATGTATATTACTTTTACTCAAGTGTCATTGCTCTTTCAGTCCAAGATCTAAATGAATTACATAAGTTGCCTCTAATCAATCCTTCCAAGGCTTTAAGAGGAGAAAACTTTGTAAAGCTTCTTGACTGGGGCATTTTAAGAATGCTATCTTTCCTTCAAACATGATGTGATTAGGAGGACAAGATGTATTTTTAGAATTTGAAGAGAAAAGAAAAAGGAGAATAATGTTCATTAATAGGAGAATACTATTTGGAAGCTTATGGTGATAGGTACTTTGATAAAGTGACAAATCCAGGATTGAAAGTGATAGAGGGAACTCAAACGTCTAAAACAATCCTATGATGGTTTTATAATTCAAATACATTTCACCTTACGCTTATGAGAAATAATCATGTCTAAGATAAGGACTTGATTAGTCTTTTTTGGAGTGTTTGAACTGAAACTCCTGCATCCAAGCTACATATCATTTTTGTCTAATCAGAAATTAGAAAAGATGCAAAGAATGATAGAAAATACTTCATAACGATATTAAAAGTGATGAATGCTGCCATGGAACGAATTTCCTTAAGGAAAGCTCTGGCATATGCTAATATCGTGAAGCAGGACATTCAAAATATAAAATTCATGAGAATGTCAAGCAAGGTTGTTTTGGAGATACATGCAAAAGATTGCCCAAGTCCGATAGAGTTTTATGCTAATATTGACATAGCCAATCTGTCAAAGGAAACTCTACTTGGGATAGATGATATGGAAATCAAGACAAATGATTCAAAGCCCGAACAAGGGATTTTGGTTAGCAAGTTCAAGTCGGAAATAAACAAAGCTTTGAGAGAACTGGAGTTGTAAAAAGAGAAGCCCATGTTCAAGATTAAAGAAGAACTAGAAGACTATTTTGACTGAAGACGGCATGCCAATCTTAAGAGGAGTATTGTTGGAGCTCTTGAAGATTAGCATATAGTCTTTAGATTTTGTTTCTGTCATAGTATAGGAAATTATTTGTAAATATATGTTCCGTAGTTTCTTTGATTAGTATAAATAGGATATTATATATTTTTTTGCAGGTAGACTTCTACAGAATACAGTTAGAACTCTCAATTGTACATTGTAATCCTTGGCAAACTATCAATGAAACTTCTATGAATTTTTATTATATTTGCATTTGTTAATTACTTTGTTCATATAATTGATAATTGCATCATAACATCAACACGGATCAATCCATTGAACCTATCAGGTGTTTTACCATTGTTTGAAAGCTTTTACACTATTTGGACATTTTGAAACTTAAGTAATTCTTAGCATTTGGAGAGTATTTGGGTGTTTTAGATTAAAAATTAGAAATTTAACCAAGTACCCTAGGTGTTTCTACACTATTTGGGCGTTGACAACGGTTTAGATGCACATCAGTTAGATGTTTCTGAATTCAACTAAGGCATTCCCATAGGCATTTCTTGTTCAAAGTTGGGCGTTTTACAAAACTAAAATCCAAAATTCAAATTGGTTAAGTATAAAGATTCAGAGAACAGAGTTCTCAAGCTGAAGAACAGGCTGATTTCAAGAATTGGTCTCTCAAATTAAAGCATCATCCAAACTCCATTGACACTGACTTATGGAAGTCAATAGAGAAATGACCACATATGCCAGTTACATTAGATGGTCCTAACAGAGGGTTTTTTATACCAAAGACTCTCAAGAACCTTCTCCTGAGGATGGTCTGCAAGGTGAGGATTTAAAGAATGTTAAGAACGACACCAAAGCTTACTCAACGATGTGTAAGGTTTACCATTGGAGGACTTGACTAGACTTGAAGGTTATCAAATAGGTTACACCATGTACAAAGCTTTGAAGATTATTTTTGAAGGTGGTAAAGAGATACAAGATCTTAAAAAGCAAAAACTCAAGAGGCAATTGGAGTTAATTGAGCATCTTTCTAGAGAAACAATCAATTAGATGATAAACAGATTTATGCAGTACTGAAATGTCAACTACTTCCATCAAAAATGATCTCAAAGATCTAAATGACTAAATTCTCAATGTTCTTCCATCTTCATGGAAACCAACAGTCACTTTGTTGAAGCATACAGAAAAGTTTCCTATGGATCTTGATCTTCTGATTGTCAAAATTAAATCAATTGAAATTGATGAGAGTTCCAAAAACAATGATAGAGCTGCATCAATATCTCAATATAAGTATGTTGCTTCTCCAGCTAACATAGTGAGGAATTCATTTCTTGCTATAGATGATGATTCTCCAGAAGATAAAGGTGATTTGTTTGTTGGAGTTGGTTTCTTCACAAGTGCCCCTATTTATACAACTAAACCTTGATCTCCTCCTAAAAATCAAACTCCTAAAACTCAAACTGAGACTTGATCATCTAACTTTGTTAAATCCAGCAAAGTTAAGATGTCATTAATATCCTTTTAAAGGATGATGAATCAAAATCTGCTTTTATTTCTTTCATGGCAAGTTTTCATGCTTATCAAAGTTTTCATCTAACTCAAGTTGATCTTATTTTGCAGGATTTATTTGAAATGAATCCTGATGATGTGGAAGAGATGGACTTGAATTGGCAGATGGTAATGATTGCTTATAGAACACAGAAACACTCACATGTTAACAAGAATTACAAGCCCAGTGCAAATAAAATTATTGGCTTTGACAAGTCAAAGTCAAGGTGTTTCAATTGCAATAGTTATGGTCATTTCTCAAGAGAATGTAAAGCTCCAAGAAATCAAGGTGGAAATGGTCAAGCTAGTTCTAGCAGTCAAAGATACCAACAATAGTCTCAGAAAACCTTGTAAAAGCCTTATCAAAGTCTTCCATACCAGAACTTAAAGATGAATCAAAATCAATTGAAGAGCCAAAGAAAGCTCTTGTTGTAACCATCAAAGATGGCTATGACTAGAGTGCATATGTTGAACAATTCATAACTGATCTAACATCAAGTTTAGCCTTTGTTGTTGAAGTTCATAATGAAGACCGGTCTGAAGAAAATGATCCTAAGGCTGATGGTGATTCAGAAAATAAGATGATGATTATGATTAGAGTGATAAATCCGATTCAAAAGAAGTTTCAAAAGAAATTTCACTCATGGCTCAGTCTGAACAACAAAAGGTTGACCATTCATCATCTGACTCTAAGACTTCTTCTTCAAGTTATCTTGAAATTCTTGTTGAAGTTAGAGAAAAAATGTGCACAAAAACATGTCTTGATAAAGTTGAGCATTACAGAATATTTTCATTTAAAATCTATGACAAACTTAAACAAGAAGATGTAATGCACAACAAACTGAAAAATGATCACAAAGTCGCTAATGAAAAGATCTTATCTCTTCAAACATCATGGAATAAAAAACTTAAGGAACTTGAACTTGTTAAGAAACAACTTGAAGAGATAACTAAAAATCTAGAACAAGAGAATAGCTCTTGTAGCAACTTAGGTGGATATTGCTAAAGTTAAGAGTTATAAAACTATTATAGAATAGATGTTAAGTGGGAAGAAAGATAAAAACAAAACAGGTCTAGATTTCACGCATGAGCTCGTGCCTGAATCTATATTAAACACTTTTCGGGAGAACTTTAACCCACATGATCACTCACCTCAAAACAAAACTAAGCTGAAATCCTTTCAAAATAAGACATGGAATTTGCAATCTAACAAAGAAAGTGATGAAGAAAATACTAATGTTGAGATATTTGAGGAACAAGATTCTAATAAGATTAAAAATGCTCATCTAGTGAAAGTTAAAACTTACGAACCACAACTAAAGAATAAGAAGTTATATGTTCCCAAGGATCTCATGAGTTTGTTGTTGAAAGATGTAGCACTAAACACTTTGTTGAAGAAGTTTTTGAAACAAATTACAAACAAAACACAAAGAAGAAAGGGAAAACAAAACAAGATGAAATAACATTTGATGATTCATTTTCTTACAAATTACATAGTCCAAACTTAATAAAATATCAAAAAGAAAAAAAGAGAAAGAAACTAGAAACATGTATTCTCAAGATGCCAATCAATCCCAAAACAACAAAAGATCATCAAGATCAAGAAACCAGAGAAAGAGAAGGAAAAATGCTAAAGCTAAAACCTCTCAAACTCACTCAAAGAACCAATCAAACAAATCAATTTAATCTAGTGAAGTTTGTGTTTGTAGGTACTTTTGACATGAACACAATTCCAGAAACCAAATCTAACTCTGATTTGAAAATAGGTTCAGGTCCAAAGTCTTCTGCTGTCAACAAAAGATTTGTATCTAAGGAGTCTAAGAATAGTGTTAATGAACAAAAGTCAAAAATTAAATTTCAAAAGAACAAATTCATAAATAAAGAACAACACATTAACTTTGCTACTCCTGAATCAAAACAAGGATCAAATGTGGCTTCAACATCTAAGGTTAATCAACATTGTTTAAATTTTAATAAAGATGTTATGAGATATGTGACATATATAATCACAACACTGCTGAATCTGACTTTAATAGGTATTGTCACATTTGTGATATGAATAACCATTCAACAGTTGATTGTTATTTCAACAAATATTATGCCTTTTGTAATGAAAGAAATCACAATATGAAGGATTGTTACTTAAGAAAGAAATCACCAAGGAAATGATATGTTAACTCAACATTTCAAAGAAATCAAAACATTGGTTTTCAAGGTTTAACAAACCAACCTTCCTTAGAACTGAGATCCCTTCGAAGGACTAATTCTGATTATGTTGATTCTTATGCTATGAAAACAAAGCAATATAAACAAGGAAACTTCATTCCATAATCTGTGTGAATGAATAATAGAAAAGTTTGTCAAGCAAAATTTTTTTGAAAATGTTCCTATTGATGGTTCAAATTATCTTGACGATAATCTTGAAAAACGTTATCACACTTTGAGGATTAAGCAAATCAAAGATAATGAAAAATATGGTAGAAAAGGAATTGATAAATTGAAACATTAAAAGAAGTCTGATTCGAATAAGCTTCATTTTAAATAGTTTACCATTGTTGATAAATTTGGTAAGCCCAAGACCATCTCGGCTTGGTTGATAACTCACCTTAAAGCTCTTTGAAATACAGGTAGACCTAAGAAGACCTATTAAAATTTGGTATGTGATACTGGGTGTAGCCAGCATATGACAAGCAACCATGTCTTACTTTAAGATATTAGTTAAATATGGTATCCATGTTGCATTCGGGAGTAATGCAGGTGGTAAGAGTACAGGTGAAGGAGCAGGTGTCCAATGGGATTATTAGCTTTGATAAAGCAAAATTATGCTTAGTTGAACTTTAGTCTCTTAAGTGTTTCCCAAATTTGTGAGAAAGCTTATTCTACTTTATTTGATGATTCTTTTTATTACATTTTGAAGCTAGGTTTACAGATTAACAAATAATGGGCAATTATTAAGTTGGTTGTGATCAAGATGTATACAAGTTAGATATGTCTCAAGTAGATCCATCTATAGAAACAACTTTCCTAATTGCTCAAGCATCAAATGATGAAAGTTAGTTATGGCATAGACGTCTCGAGCATTCCAATTTCAAGAACATGAACAAGCTTGTTGCAAGAAACCATGTAGTAGGCATTCCAACAAAGAAGTTTGCTACATCAGACCTCTATAAAGCATGTATAAAAGGGAAGCAACATAGAGCGTCTTATAGGCCTAGACTGATACACTCGATTTCCAAGCCTCTTCAAATGTTGTAGATGGATCTATTCGGACCAATAAATGTATAGAGTATTGTAAAGAAATCTTAATATTTAGTTATCATTGATGACTATACAAGATTTTCATGGGTTTTCTTTTTCCATGCTAAATCTAAAACGACTAAACCCTTAAAAGAATTTATCATTAAAGTAGAAAATTATTTAGAACAAAAAGTTCAAACCATTAGAGGTAATAATGGAACTTAATTTTGTTGATCCATATGTACCTAGTTTATGGTCTTAATGTAATATGTCTGTCATGTCCTAAATGTAATGAAACGAATGAGTTGAATGAAACATAGTATGTGGTTTTTTATCTTAATGTCTAATGTTTCAATGCATAATTTAATGTTTATTATTTATTAACGCATATTGAACCAACTATATAGGTTTGTGGTTGTTTGAATAGATCCTAGTCAAGTAATGATTGAGAAACATATTCAAACTTAGTCGTATGAAGTCTTCATGCTAATGGACCATATGCATGAATACTTCATGCTAATGGACCAGTCGCATGACTGAACCAGGAGACTAGATCAGTCGCACTACTGAGACATACGGATGACTCAGTTGCACGACTGAACCTTTAGTCGTGTGATTGACTCAGTCGCATACTTTAGTCGCATGACTGAACCATGCTAATGGTCCAGTCGTACGATTGACAAACCCTAACCTATAAATACCACTTAATTCGTGGGAAAACATAACACTGAAGAATTCGACTCCTACTCGTACCCTAGCCGTCCAGAACGTCCAAGAAAGCCAGTCCAAGTTTATAGATCGTTCTTGATCGATTCCTATTCGTTCTTAACGTTTAGTTTAATCTTATATCGATCGGGTTAACGTTCTCACTGATTGGATCGCCAATCAAATAGGATTCCGCACTATTTGAGTGGTATACACGTGAATCACTTAGTACTCCGTCCAGCACACGGTTCCTAACAAGTGGTATCAGAGCTTTGGCTCTTGATTTACATGTGATTCAATCGATTTTGATATAAAAATCATGTTTTTCACACAAAAACTCAATCTTTTTGTGTCAAACAGTGTTTTGGACGTCTACAAGTCAAAAAGTTAACGTTTTTCGGCATACGGAAATTAAGGTTAGTGAGAAATTTGTGTTTTTGCATCAAAATACCTTAAACCTTTGAATTCTCAAGATTCAGCAGCTTTAGTCGCACGATTGACTAAATCGCACAATTGAATCCATACGCATCTCTCATATGCATGATTGGACTCAGTCGTTCATCCATATGTACGACTGAATTGCCTAGTCACATTGTTCATTCGCACCTGTCCATTCGCACGAGTTATCCATCCGCATTGGTTCATTCACACATCTGAGCCATACGCATTGGTCAATCGCATGAATTATCCAATTGCACACCTTCATTCGCACAAGTAAAATAGTTTTGTTTTAAAGACCAAAGTCAAAAGTAATGGAGGATCAATATTCAGTGTTCAATACAGGAAGAGACTCGAGGATTCAAAATTTGTTGCTTTTAGAAAATGTAATGGGAAATCATAACAAGCCCTCTAAGCTCATAACGTTAGATGATTATCCACAATGGAAGCAAAGATATGAGCTTTACTTAAATGGAGTAGATCCCAATCTGTGGGAGTCAATAGAGACAGGATATAGCATGCCTGTAGGTGCAGATGGAGTCAAACTTACCTTAAGCGGTATGACTCACAGCCAAAAGGTAAAGTACAATACAGAGAAGAAAGTATATGCATTGCTAACTCAATCAATTCCTAAGGACATCTTCCATCAATATTCTAAGAACAAGCAAGTTAAGAAGTTGTGGGATGCATTGGAAAAGAGGTACGAGGGAAATGCATCGTTAAAAGCTCTAAAGGCTAAAGCGTTAAAGAAGGAGTTTGACAACTTCTCGTCAATGGGAAAGGAGAGCTTGGACGATGTCATTGATCGGTTCTACCACTTGATGAGTAAGCTGCACACTCATGGAGTCACCACATTTATGGAAGACAAAGTTTCAAACTTTGCAGATGGGTTGCTAGAGAAGTGGGTTTCCTTTGACTCCAACCTCAGACAGAATGATTGTTGGCGAAGTTAGATATCAACGACTTCATTCTGAAACTAAGAGAGGAAGAGTTGAGGATGAAGTACAGGGCCCAAAAGTCATCATATGATCAGAATCCGGCACTTTACAACTCAACTCCACAAGCCAAAACGTCTAGAGCGCCACTTCAAATGGTGTTTGTGTCAAGCTCAGCTGGTCCATCTCAAGCTATCACTTCAGGATCTGACACGTCAGGGTCATCTTGTACCCAATACATAGCACCTGAATCCAATACTACAAAACTAAAGACCGAGAATCTTGGGAATGTGACAGTAGATGTAGCAAAGGAGCACATGGATCTCTTAACAGATGTTGTTCACTCCTTTGACAGACTAGTTGCTGGGAAGATTGGGAACTGAGATCCGGCAGATGAGGATTACGAGCAGGTAAACGAGACAGAGCTAGAGAGAATGGACATCATGTGGGCCTTAGCAAGTGCTGTTCGGAGAGCTAAGAAGTTTGTCAAGAAGACAGGACAGAATCTGATAGCCACTAAGGACACAACTTTTGGTTTTGACGAGACCAAAGTTACCTGCTTCAACTGTGGGGAAAAGGGGCACTTAAAACGTGAATGTGTGAAGCCTAAAAAGACAGGAAATGTAAATCCATTTTCATCCTTCAATCGTCAGGATAAACCCACAAGCAGTCCTACTTCGCCAAGCAAGGATCCTAAAGCCTTGACTGCTCACAATGACGAAGGACAAGATTGGAGCTTTCGGTTTGTGTCTCCGGGGGAATCCAACATCGCTAATGTTGAGGATCTAGATGACGACTCAGCAAGTGAAGGTGATATTGCAGTGGAACTCGTGATGTCAAATGTTGAGGAAACTACAACCTTGGTTGATCACCTGCCTGAAGAAGGGACAAGTTCAACAAGTCCAGAATCACTAGAACCAGAAAAGTCAGACGCTGCTTTGATGGCTGATTCAACCTCACCCTCTCAGGTAAGTTCCACTAAACTTTTCAAAAACCATGCTTGTTCTGATTGTAATAAATTTAGGGAAAGCGTTGATTTGAAATTTGCTAGGTTATTAGACCATAATGATAACTTAGTAAAGGACTTACAACTATGCACAAAAGCAAATAGAGTCTTAAAACAAAATGAACACAGCTATAAAGAAAAGATAGAACTTTTGAATAAACAACTTAGGGAAACTAAAGTTGTAGCTTTAAACCAAGCTAATGACATTAAGTTCTATCTAAACTCCCTGGAAGACAGTAAGATACAAAAAGCAGTTTTGGAAGTAGAAGTAAATTCATTAAAACAAAAACTGCATAGTTGGACAAGTTCTTCTCATATTGTCCAACACTTAGTGAGAGAACGTAACAATGGGGAGGGTTTGGGATATAAAGTGGTACAACCACCACATAAGACCTTGATGAATGCCAAAAGTAAACCTATAAATAATAACCCAATCAAGGATAATGTGGTATCCACTCCTCTTGTAAGTGATCCAGATTCCACATGTAAACCAACTGAATCTGGCACTAAACAAAAGGATGCCACTTCAAAATCAAAAGGTAAAATGCCTTGTGTTAATCTGGATAAACAATTGGAAAGGTTTAAAGTAAAGTCTGGTTCAACCAAGCTTAATTCTGAAACTAAACAGACCAAACATGTTAACCAATCAAGTGTATCATGTCCAAGTCCAGGTAAACAAAAGAGTAAAGATGTTAATAACGTTCAAGCAATTAATTTTGTTAAACAAGCTAAACCATAAAACAGGAAGTGACTAAGCCCAAATGAATAAAGTCACACAAGTGTCACATACTTCTTCACAGAAACAGTTAAATCATCAAGTCGAAAGCAGATCATGCTACAACTATGGAAAGTATGGTCACATCGCGTCTTACTGTCGTTATTATCAAACACCAAAGAAAAAGGTTGAACTTTATGACACTAAAGTGAGCTCTTCCAAAAGAAGCTCCATGACTCCACCAAAAAGGGTTAGTGAACCTAAAGTTCAACCCATTAGCCAAGCGTCTGTTTACCACAAACAGGCCTTACACAAAGTTGGCTTATGGAAAGAAAAGTCTATGTATGGAAATGAGAACAAGAAGACAAATGATCTTCCCTCACCCTCAAATGGACAATGGGTGGAATTTATGATGTGTGATGTCTCTGGGTCACCCAAGCCAGTTAAGGCTTGGGTCCCTAACCTTAACTAGTGTTTTCAACTGATTGTGTAGGGTGTTCGCTATAGTGTTGAAACAAACACTTGGATTGTAGATAGCGGAGCATCAAGGCACATGACTGGAAACCGGGCACTCCTATCAAATGTCAAACAAATCAAAGGGGGCATGTTTCATTTTCTTGAAACAAAAGAGGTTACATCACAGCTGAAGGGGAAGTGGGGAATCAGAAAGTGAAGTTTGACAAGGTAAACTATGTTCAACAACTTCAAAATAATTTGCTTTCTGTTTCCCAAATATGTGACAAGGGATTTAAGGTAGTTTTCGATAATAAGAAGTGCTATGTCCTGAAAAAGGATTATGTGATTTTGGAGGACCAAGTCTTAATGTTAGCGTCAAGATATAATGACCTTTATGTCTTGGATCTATCAAAGGCATCCACAACGGATCATCAAGTTCAATGCTTCTTGTCAAAAGCTACTGAGAAGGATCTATCTCTTGGCATAGGAGAATGGGACACATCAATCCAAGGAAGATGAATCACATGATCCAGAATAATATAGTGAGAGGAGTCAATGTCAAGAACTTCCAACTCCCGGGTTTTTGTGTCGCCTGCAAGAAAGGCAAACAGACAAAGAAGTCTCATAAGGAAAAGAAAGTTAAATCTATAGATCCGCCTCTTGAGCTTCTTCACATGGATCTGTTTGGTCCAGTCAGTACAAGAAGCATCGCAGGTGACTTGTATTGCTATGTAGTTACAGATGACTACTCAAGATTCTCTTGGGTGATGTTTCTGAAATCAAAATCAGAAACATTTGAGTCATTCAAAGAATTGGTAACTACATTGGAGTCTCTCTACAAGCTGAAGGTGAGACAAGTACGCTCAGACAATGGAACCGAGTTCAAGAACCAATGGATGGAGGCTTTCTGCAAAGAAAAGGGAATGTGCACCAGTTCACTTCCGCCTACACTCCTCAGATAAATGGAGTTGCTGAGAGAAAGAATCGCAGCTTAATAGAGACAGCACGAACAATGCTAGCAGACTCGAAACTGCCTATTCAATTTTGGAATGAGGCAGTTGCCAATGCATATTACACGTAAAATCGAGTCCTTGTAGTAAACCGTCATGGGAAGATGTGTTACGAGTTACTTTAACGACGTAAACCAATCTGGAGTACCTCGAACCGTTTGGAGCACCATGTACGTTGCTGAAGAAAACTCAAGAAAGAAGTTTAGCGAGAAGGCTGAAGAGGGCATTTTTCTAGGATACAACATACTGAATAAGAGAGTTTACAACAACTCAACGGGTCAAGTAGAAGTGTGGTGTAACATGGACGTTCAGAGATACACCACCGCTCCTGTTGGAAAAGGACCCACATTCTTTTTCGACTATGATGGATTTTTCAAGGCCTTCAACATTCCTCTCTCTACTTCTGACGATAAGTTAGCAGCCAAAATGATGTATGATTTCTTAAACACACCATCATAGGACTCTACATCTGGTTCACAAGGTGAATCACCTAACCACTCAGGGGGAGCACTCGAGGTAAGTGACTCTTCCTCTAACGATGAAGTCGTGGAGAATGATCAGGACACTCAGGAGCAACAGGTTCCTACTACTTCAAGTCCACAAGCATTTGACGTTGATGCCTCTGAGTCTTTGGAACCTCACACTCATACTGCCTCAGATACGGAACCAAATGTTCATAATCTTGATTCTGAGGTAGTTGTCCCCCCACTCCTGGATCACGCTTAAATGTCTATCATCCCTGGACAATGTCATTGGAGATGTCAGATCAGAAGTTCAGACAAGAAATCAGCTGTATTCAGCTGATTATGCCTCGGTAATGGGAAAAGGATATCTTCACGATGGTGCTTATCGTTGTTTTGTGTCTTAGTTTGATCCAAAATACGTTAGTGAAGCCCAAAATGATGAGGCATGGGTGAGTGCCATGCTAGAAGAACTTCTTTAGTTCAAGAAGTTAGGTGTATGGACACTAGTAGATAGACCTAAAGGTGCTAAGGTCATTGGCACAAAATGGGTCTTGAAATGTAAGAAAGATGATCAAGGTGTCATCATCAGGAACAAGGCTCGACTTATAGTTCAAGGATTTTGACAAGTCGAGGGAATTGATTACAATGAAGTATTTGCACCTGTGGCTAGAATGGAAGCCATCCGTATCTTCCTAGCCTATGCCTCTTACATGAAGATTAAAGTCTATCAACTGGATGTAAAGAGTGCATTTCTTCATGGTGAAATCCAGGAAACAGTGTATGTTAGTCAACCCGAAGGATTTGAGGATCCATATCATCGGGATAGAGTTTACAAACTAGATAAGGCTCTCTACGGGCTTCACCAAGCCCTGAGAGCATGGTATGAAAAACTCTCAACTCACCTTGTGAAACATGGATTTCGCAGAGGCGTAATTGACTATACACTGTTCATCAAAGAAAATGATGGAGATCTGCTGCTTGTTTAGATTTACGTTGATGACATAATCTTCGGTTCCATGAACGAAGACTTATGTAAAGAATTTGAAGCAGTAATGAGCAAAATTTGAAATGAGTGCCATGGGAGATATGAAGTTCTTTCTAAGGTTACAGGTGGATCAAACACCAAAGGGGATATTTCTACATCAAACAAAGTATGTAGGGGATATTCTCAGTCGGTTTGACACGGAGAAGCTTCCATGGCTAGGACTCCACTTGCTACAGACCATGATGTAGCACCCGACAAAAATGGTGATTTGGTTGATGCCACCATGTACCAAGGAATGATTGGATCCCTCATGTACCTCACTGGCTTAAGACTTGATATCATGTATGCAACATGTCTTTGTTCAAGATATCAGGCGAAACCAAAAGTTAACCATCTTATAGGGGTCAAGAGGATATTTCATTATCTGAAGGGTACACCAACACTTGGGTTGTGGTATCCTCATGACGATGATTTCGAGCTTACCGCGTACAGTAACTCGGATTATGGCGGCTGCAAGATGAACTACAATCCACTTAGTAGGATGTCAATTCTTGGGAGAAGATTAGTCACGTGGCATGTAAGAAGCGGACATTAGTTGGCTGTCAACTTGTGAAGCTGAATATGTTGCTGCGGCAAGCTGCTGCTCTCAAATCATCTGGATTCAACAGCAGATGCGGGATTACGGTTTGAAATTTTCTAACACCCCTATATTTGTTGATAATTCTGCTGCAATAGCCGTTACCAAAAATCCTGTCCAACATCCTAAGACCAAACACATCGGTATTAAATATCACTTTATACGTGATTGTTTTGAAAAGAGACTAATCGATGTGTTAAGATAAATACAGATTTCCAACATGCTGACCTCTACACAAAAGCCTTTGATAAACCACGTTTTCTTTATTTGTTAGAGGTCAATAGCGTTAAAAAGCAAAGTGATGTAATTCTAGAAGATGAACATGTTTAGTCGATGCGTCGAGTCAATTTTTCTTTTATTTTATTTACTTTATGTCATTTAATTAATTTTATTGGTTTTATTTCTTCACCTATCAAAATCCTAAAAACGCAAACCATATACAGTTTTAGAACTTTAGAGGGAGAATAGGTTAAGTTAGTATTAAAAAAGGAGGGAGGAGGACAGTCAAGCTGAAAGAAATGAGATCGGATCTGTGAAATTGATTTAACGATTATGGAAAATGATACTACACAGGAATAGAGAATTTGGGACTTTAAAAGATTTAAAATGAATTAGATGTGAAATTCAAAGTATAAGTCTGAGAAGTCTAAGCAAAAATAAAAGGAAAAATGATAGTAAAACTAGTTGTTACTAAGGTAACACGGAGAAAGTAGACCTAGAGGTTGCTAGACCATTAGATGATGTATCGGTAGATTCAACACAATAGATAAGTAGACCTCTTTGGGGATCTCAAGATCAGAGTAAGTTGTTTAGCAAGCTGTGAGTAATCATCTTATCCCTAGTTAACACAATCAACAGAGTTCCAATAACGAAAGACGAGCAAAATAAACGCCACAAATGTGTGCGGATGACCAAAATATGAGCAAAGTACATGATGAAAAATGAAAAAAGCAATCAAACTAATAACCTATGTTGTTGGTGAGATCTGTGCAAAATGAATAAAATTGATCAAACAAGAAGATAGGTTATGTGCCTCTTTGCTATGCGGTGGCACTGACCTGAGGATAAACATAACCTATATATTCTAGAATTCATTGTTGTTTGCCGCCTCTCTGCTGTGCGGTGGCACTGACCTGAGGCTTGGCTTCTCTTTGAAAGCTCTAAGAATAGTTTCTTCTTGTCAAAAATCTCCCGAGGAATGTTGATTACCATATAAGAATGGGATCCAAAAATGCTTGTTGAAATAATTAACCTAATATATCACCAATCGTGTCAAAAGTCTATGTATGGATTTAAGTGGACAAGTATACTGACAATCATCATGGCTGTAATTCTTGAAAGTCCAAATCAATGTGTGCATCTTATAGTACTAGTATGATTTCCTAAACTTGCTAATGACTCTCAATGAAAACAAGAATTTAGCATCAAATTATTTTGGTCAAAATAACTTGAAGTTGTCTGCTCAAGAAATAAATATGTTAGATTTCTATCTTAGGATTTCCACCTCATACAAAATCCAAAAACATCTTTAGTTTTTCTTTTTAATGTTAGCTCTTTTGTTGTGTTTTAGCATTTAGTCAATTTAGTGTTATTGGTGACTGGACTATGTCATGGAATTCAATCTGGATTTAATTACTTAAAAGGGTCACGTCTGATGTGACCAAACGTGTTTTCAACTGTTAAATGGGTCACGTCTGAGGTGACAAAATGTGTTTTGTTTAGAAGGATCACGACTGAGATGATCAAAAGTTTTCAAAGTAAAATGATCATGTCTGAGATGATCGAATGATCAAAATGTTTAATCAAAAGTTAAAAGTGGTAAATGTCTAATGGTCATAAAGTGAAAACATGAGTATGATCCATTCGCACGACTGGACCATGAGTATGGACCAGTCGTACGATAGACCATACTTATGCACTATACAACCAAATTGAGCATGAGTATGAAGCATTCACACGAATGGCTTACAAGATTGAGCCATTCGCCTGAATGGAGTTGTCCGAATGAGTCAGTCGCCCGACTGAAACCCAGCGACGACTGAATGTGATTGACTGAACCCATCGCACGACTGAGATCCAATCGCCCGAATGAAAAGTGCGAATGGACGACCAGTTGCCCAATTGAAACCAGATTCAGTATAAATAAGGCTGTAGTCGATCGCATATACTCATCACCCCTCATTCGCCCTAAAATCGCCTAGAGTGTCGTTACTTTGCCAGATTTCCCTCAGACCATGCTTGACTTCAAAGTTCTGTTTTTGACGATTACTGGGTTTATACAGGTACAATGCAGTACAATTTACCCAAATCACAATCGATCGTGCCCTAGATTACTGAATTCGGCCCTAACAAAGAACCGAGACTTAGTTGGATTAATAAACTAATAAACTAAAAAAATGTTGAAATCAAGGTTATTCGTAGTGCTAAGTAGGGTATTGCGAGTCTGTCATGCGACTGGACATCGGATGAACTACAATCGTACGACTGAGCTGGGCGAATGACTCAGTCGGCAGAATGAACAAGGCATATGAGCTTAGTTGGCCGACTGAACCAGTCTCAGGCTTAGTCACCCGATTGAACTCATTCGTATGATAAGTCACCTGAGTGTATTCAGTCGCATGTTAGGTCTAACGACTGACCCAGTCGTCTGGTTCAATCGCACGAGTTGAACCAGACTGACTTCAACCAGTTTAGATAGATTGAATTACTTTCTGTGGTGCTGATCTAATTGTATGCTTCTATATACAGATCTAGGCGGACGGTGGACCAGTGTTGGACCAAAAGAACCAATGAGCCAAGATCAGAAAATCTCTAAGTCCCACACGGTTCACAACAACTGCTGAAAGCCTCATCAGTAGTTTGACAAGTGCTAAGACTACAACAGCTGAAGATCAAGTGCTGAAGATCTTAACAGCTGAAGAATCAAAGTACTGAAGTACAACAGCTGAAGAACACAAGTGCTGAAGCTGAAAGACCAAAGTACTGAAGTACAACAGCTGAAGAGTTCACAAGTGCTGAAGATCAACAACTGATGTACAAAGTCTGAAGACAAAGACTGAAGACATCAGCTGATGATATCTACTGAAGTCATCAGCTGATGAAACGCCTGAAGGTCAAAGTCTGAAGATCAAGTACTGAAGCCTCAGTAGTTTGTCACAACTGCTGAAGAGTACTTCTTCAGTAGTTGTGATATCAGTAGTTTTATGTTTTATGTTTCAGTAGTTTTGTAAAACGACTGAAGAGCTTGTTCTTCAGTCGTTGTAGTTTCAGTAGTTTTATGTTTTCAGTAGTTGTAAATGAGATGTTTAACACTTAGGAACATTTGTAAGAAGATGTCAGTTGTTGACATCTTCAGTAGTTGTTAAACATCAGTAGTTATAAAACGGTTACATGTCACTTTCAAGTGACATCAGCCTACGTCATTCTTTTCTTTATAAGGAAAGATGACTCACCTGTAATCGTGCCTTTGAGGCCGACAATCCTAATGCAATATTCCTTTTGTCGGATATTTCTCTCTTTATAACAAAATTCTTTTATCGTTTTATATCAATTGTTCTTGTTGAATTTGTCTAATTCTGAGCTAATCCGCTGCTAAATCTGTTCAATCGATTAAACCAAGGGCTGAGATCCTAACAAATGGTATCAGAGCAGGTTAATCATTGATCGATCTAACAATTGATCATTGAAACTGTTCAATCGCTCTAAGTTTAATCGAATTAGCAAAATTCGCAAGGATCTGTTATAGAGATTGAGAGTGTATCGCTTCTGGCCGTTTTATTTGAGGTTCTGTGTGGTTTTGAGCTAAATTTATTGTGTTTTTACTTGAATCTGTCTGATTTTCACAATGACTACTTCTTCTAATGATCCTTTCAATACTGGATCCTCTACCAAGCCTCCGATCTTGGTGAGGAATGAGTATAACATTTGGCAGAGAAGATTGCTCCATCACCTGTCTGTCAATAGCTCAGGTTGTTGGACATCTGTGGTACATGGACCACATAAGCCAATGGTGAATGATCCGGAAACAAACCAGTTGGTTCCAAAGAAGAAGGAGCAATACTCCGATGAGGACAAGAAGTTGTTTGAAATCGATGCAAAAGCCCATGGAATTTTGGCTATGGCTATTCCTAATGAGATTTACTCTGGGCTTCTGCATTGTGAGTCTGCTCATGACCTCTGGAATGCCATCAAAGAACAATTTGGTGGTACTGATGAGGTTTTAGCAAACAACAGGGAAATCCTCGCCCAACAATATGAGACTTTCTCTCATAGAAAGGGTGAGACTCTGACTCAACAATTTGAGCGGTTTTCATGTTTAATCTCTGAATTGAAAATGGTTAAACATGAATATACCAGGAGTCAGATGAACCATAGATTTTTAAGATCACTGCCTGAGAGATGGAACACATATACCATTGTTCTACGCTCAAATGCTGATGTTGATCGCCTATCTCTCACCCAACTTCATGGGAAACTGCTTACATTCGAGAGAGAGATAGAGCAGAAAAGGAAATTGGTTTCATCTGGCAAGCTCACTGAGGATTTTGTCCAAGGGAACACTGCCCTGATTGGACATCAAGAGTCAGAATATGCGTCATCTGAAAGCCAGTATGATGAGCATATTGATTTCTCTACAAACACTTCTGAGCCTGCCTTTGTGAGTGTTGATAGTTATTCTTGGTTGTAATAGTGACAATCTATGTTTCATCATGGATGATCTCAAGGGGATTGCTGATGATGACTTAGAAGAGATGGATATTTTGAGCCAAATGGCCTTGATAAATATCAGATCTCAGAAGTTCTACAAAAGAACTGGAAGGAAATTCCCAGGACTCTCTGGCAAAACCAAAGTTGGTTTTGACAAGAGTAAGTTGAAGTGCCATAAATGCCACAGGCTTGGGCACTTTGCAAGAGAATGTAGATCATCTGGATCTAACTCTCCTGCACCCTTTGTGACTTTCCCTGGCAATAGTCAACAAAACAGAGGGCAACAACCTGTCAATTCTGGTTATCATCATCAACCACAATCTCCTGCATATTTTGTTCCACAGGGGCCAATGCCATATCCATACCCCTGCTATTACATGCCACAACCAGGTCAGGTTCAAGCACCCACTGCTCAGCAACCACATGCACTCCCTGAGCCTCAACCATCCCAATCTCATCAAACTAATCAACTTCAACAACACAGCTCTTCACACCAGGTGTTGTTGACTGGAGCAGTTTACCAGATGATGTGTCTGGTAATGAACATACTGTTCTCAGGTGCTGGTCAACATGGTGGTGAGCATCCTTTTGGAAATCTAGCTCTCATGGCTTTGGAATCCTCTGATGGATCATCCTCAAATACCTCTTCAACACAGGTATCACAGGTATCCTCTGAGGCTAAGGCCAAATTATGTTCTGAAACTTGCATAGCAGCATTTGCCTCTATTAGAGAAGCAAATGTGGCTTTAATCAATAAAAATGTAGAGCTAGAACAAACAATTTCCAAAAATAAAGCTGAGTTTGAGTCTGTGCTAAAAGAGAAAACTGATGAGATTTACAAATTAAAATGCCAAATTTCTGATGATAAGGCTAGGGAGGATGTACTCTTAGAGAAGTACAAAGACCTCAAAGATACTCTTGCTGTCACCCAGGTAGAGTGTGATCGATGGGTACAATCTTGCAAGGGCTTTGAAATGCTTCTTAGTAAGCAAACAGCTTCCAATGTGAAGTTTGGAATTGGTTATAATCACACTGCTCCTCCTACAGTTTTTGCTTCAAGAGCAGGAGCGGATTCTGATGGAGAAAGTAATGACCAATCCACCTCATCATGTGATTCACTACTTGATAAAGCACCATCAGTAGTTGAAGTCAGTAGTAATCCCTCTGTGAACCTAACAGCTGATATTGTGGTTCAACTGCTGACACTCACATGATCAATGAGTTGATCAACCCAAGTGTTATCCCTAGAAGTACTGAGGGTACTGGAGAGCAGGGGATAACATCTGGAGTTCAAATCCTAATGACTGACAGCACTGAAGAGAAGAAAACTGTCAGTAGGAAGGATTTGAAGCCTACTAAGGAAGTTGACAAGAAGGCAAAAAGTGCTTCTAAACTGCGAAGAGCAAGTCTTCAGTAGTTTCATCTTCTTTAGTTGATGATCAACAGAAGATGAAGAAGAAACCATGTGAAATATGTGGTCTATTCAATCATCTCACAGATGATTGTTGGTACAAAAAGGGATCCAAACTCAAACAAAAAGAGAAAATTAAAGAAAATTTGGCTAAAATGAAAACTGAGTTTGAGTCCAAGTTTGTACCAGCAGCATCAAATCCTGTTACTCCTATGACCAAAAAGAAATCTAAAAAGGAAGGAGTGCAACAGGCAATAGCTGAGGTTGCTCAAAAGAAGATGGTGCAACACAAGAACTCATCATCAAACACCAATACCAATGTGTCTGAAGAGCTGAAAGCTCTCTCCCAGAATCAGACACAGCTGGTAATGATGGTTCAACATCTGTTGGGAAGAGTTAACCAACTTGATGGCCCTGTGTTGAAACCCCAGAAAAGGAGATCCAAGCCGAAGGATTCCTCTTCTACACCATCTCCTTCACCTCAAGCTATTGTGTCCAATAAACCTGTTAGTTTACCATCTGTTGATGAGACCAGGCCCAAAACCAAAAAGGTTTGGGTCTCCAAAACTAACTGATTGTTTATTTATGCAGGTTTCTTCAACATGCCAAAGTAGCATCTGGTATGTAGACAGTGGAGGATCTATGCATATGACTGGGAACAACTCACTTCTTAATGACTACTCTCCAGGAAGGAAGGGATTTGTTTCTTTTGGCAATGATGCAAGAGGTTACATCATCGGGAAGGGCTTTGTTTCCAATGGGGAAATAAAGTTTGATGATGTCAACCATGTGGAAAATCTCAAGTATAATCTTTTGAGTGTCAGTCAATTGTGTGACAAAGGCCATGTTGCCCTTTTCACAAGCCAGAACTGCAGGATTCTGTCATCCAAAGTTCTGAGTTTGATTGACAAGGTATTGGATGCTCACACTCTCCTGAAGGCCAACAGGACAGGAAGAGTGTATGCCTTAGATCTTTCCAAGAAAATTGATCTCAAAGGCCATCCTTGCCTATTTTCCAAGGCCTCTCCTCAAGAATCTAATCTATGGCATAGAAGGCTGGGACATGTTAATTTCAAGAACATGAATCAGCTGATACCATAGTTTAGTAAGGGGAATGCCTATGAAGGAGTTCAAGTGTGAAAACAACTGCACTGCTTGTTTGAAAGGAAAACAGCACAAGGTTTCATTTCACCTATTGAAGAACCAAAGTCCACTGCCTGCTTACAACTTCTTCACATGGATCTCTTTGGTCCTGTGAGAGTGATGAGCATGGCACAGAAAAAATACTGTCTGGTAATTGTGGATGATTACTCCAGATTTGTATGGACTTTCTTTCTACATTCAAAGGATGAAGCTGCACAGAAGATCATAAACTTTGTGTTGTATGCTGAGAAGCAGTATTCCCTCTCAGTCAAGTGTATTAGAAGTGATAATGGAACAGAATTCAGGAACAATACACTTGATGAATTCTACCTTTCCAAGGGAATAAAGAGACAGTTTAGTATTCCAAGAACTCCTGAACAGAATGGAGTTGTGGAGAGAAAGAACAGGACCCTCATTGAAGCTGCAAGGTCTATGTTGGCTGATTCTGGACTGCCATTGACCTTTTGGGCTGAAGCTGTCAACACAGCATGCTATGTGCAGAATAGAGTGCTAATAAATCAGAGGTTGATGAAGACTCCATATGAAGTTCTACATCATTTGGCCCCTCTCATTTCATTTTTTAGAGCATTTGGGTGTCCCTGTTTCATTCTCAACACAAAGGATCAGCTCCAGAAATTTGATCCTAAGGTGGATGCAGGGTACTTTGTTGGTTATTCATCAACTTGCAAGGCATACAGAGTCTTCAATGCAGAACAAAGATGGTTGAAGAGACTTTACATGTCAAGTTCAATGAATCTCCAAAGGACAAGATTCCACAAAGCCCTGTGGAGCTCTTTGATTTGGACATACTGCAATATGTTCCTTATCAATCTCCTGCTGTTGCTCCTGTCAACAGTTCACCACCTGGTGTTACTACTGAAGATGATGATGATAGTAGTAATCACCTCTTCAGGTTTAGTGATCAACTGCCTGAGTCCTCTAAACCTGATGCTCCTGTAGCTCCAGCCGCACCATCCACAACAAATGCTGATGAGATTTCTGCATCCTCAACTTCATTTGAGTTGCCACCATCTTCATGGTTTCAAGAATCTGCATCAACATCTGCTGCTGCTGAAGACCCTACAAACACTTGCACAGATTTGATTGTTTACCAAGAGCTGAAAAATCACCCAATATCTCAAATCCTTGGTGATATCAATGCTGGTGTCTCAACCAGAAGCCAGTTGTCCAATTTCTGCTTCTATGCTCTCTTCATCAGTCAGCTAGAGCCGAAGAACTATCATGTTGCTTTGAGGGACAATGGATGGGTTGAAGCCATGCAGCTTGAGCTTCTTCAGTTCAAGAAACAGCAAGTGTGGGAGCTTGTTCCTCTACCCCAGGTAAGTGTGCAATAGGCACTAAATGGGTGTTTAGGAATAAAACTGATGAAAATGGGCTAATTGTTAAGAACAAGGCCAGACTGGTTGTGCAGGGGTTTGCACAAGAAGAAGGTATTGATTATGATGAAACCTTTGCCCCTGTAGCCAGACTGGAGGCAATTAGATTGTTTTTAGCCTATGCTGCACTCCACAATCTTAAAGTTTTCCAAATGGATGTCAAAAGTGCTTTTCTATATGGTACAATAAAAGAAGAAGTTTATGTGTGTCAACCACCAGGCTTTGAGGATAATAAGCACCCAGAATGGGTATATAAGCTTGATAAAGCTCTTTATGGGTTGAAACAAGCACCTAGAGCTGGTATGAGACCTTATCAAACTTTCTTCTACAGAATAATTTCACTAGAGGCTCCATAGATAAAACTTTATTTATTAAGAAGGTGGATCAGCATAAGCTACTTGTTCAAATTTATGTTGATGATATATATTTGCATCCTCTGATCCCCAATTGTGTGAGGATTTCCAAACCTTAATGCAACAGAAGTTTGAAATGAGTGCAATGGGAGAATTACAGTTCTTTCTAGGTTTGCAAATCAAACAAAAAGCTGATGGAATTTTCATTCATCAGTCTAAATATACAAAAGATCTTTTGAATAAGTTTGATTTACAAAACTGTAAATCTTGTTCTACTCCCATGTGCAACACCACACAATTGGATGTTGATCAGAAAGGTAAAGGTGTTGATGAAACCCTTACAGATGTATGATTGGTTCCTTGATGTATTTAACAGCTTCTAGACCAGATATTATGTTTGCTACATGTGTTTGTGCTAGATTTCAGGCTGCACCTAAGGAGTCTCATCTGATTGCAGTCAAGAGGATCTTTAGATATCTGCAAGGCACACAATCTCTAGGCTTATGGTATTCCACTGGACATTCTTGCAAATTAGTTGCCTTCTCTGATAGTGACTATGCAGGATGTAAGTTGACCAGGAAATCAACTTCTGGTGGATGCCAATTCCTAGGCAACTGTTTGATTTCTTGGCAGAGTAAGAAACAAACATCTGTTGCTACATCCAGCTGAAGCCGAGTACATTGCTGCTGCAAGTTGTACATCCCAAATACTCTGGCTTCAGAATCAACTTTTGGATTATGGCATTACAGAGACTAAGACTCCATTATTAATGGATAGTGCTTCAGCTCTTTGCATTGTCAAAAATCCTGTCCAGCACTCTAGGACCAAACATATAGAAATTAGACATCATTTTATAAGAGATTGTTTTGAAAAGGGTCTAATTAATCCTATGTTTGTGCCTAGTGCTGATGAGCTTGCAGACATTTTTACTAAGCCTTTGGATAGTTCAACTTTCCACAACCTGGTGTTAAGGCTTGGTATGCTGCAGCTAGAATAAGTGACAACTACTGATGATCTCAGTAATTACTGATGATCATTGGTAACCATGTCACATATAAGTACTGATGAGTTATTTTACCCTCAGTAGTTTTTATAACTACTGAAGGCTAAATGCTTTAAGTACTGGACTTTATCTGTTCTACACTACTGATGTAGTTACAACTACTGAAAATCAGTAGAAACAGATAAGTACTGATGTCCTATGAAACTACTGAAAACAGCTAAAAGCTGATGAGTAAGTGTTGAGGACAGTATGAAACAGCTGAAAGGCTATGAATTGACGACAACTACTGATGAGTACTCTCTCTTCAGTAGTTCACAAACTGCTGTTTCTTAATAAACAACTGAAGCAATACCATGTCTTCAGTAGTTTCACAACTACTGATGACTAACACCAAGTCTTCAGTTGTTTACAACAACTGATGGCAAAACCACGGTCTTCAGTAGTTTCACAACTACTGATGACTAATACCAAGTCCTCAGTTGTTTCAACATCTGAAGTCCAACTTGTCTTCAGTAGTTTTTAAAACTACTGATGCCTAAATCAGAGACTTCAGTTGTTTCAACGTCTGATAGTAAACACCATGTCTTCAGTTGTTTTATAACTGCTGACCACACCAATACCATCAGTCGTTTCAAACGTCTGAAAGTTAATACCACGTCATCAGTAGCTTCAAATACTGATGACTAACACCAAAACCTTCAGTCGTTTCATAACCCGTACCCTATATATACCTGATCCCTCTTTCAGAGTTTTCATTCTTTCACGACCTAACTTTTCAAAAGCTCTGAAAACCTTTCACCTTCATTAATGGCGACCATGCAACTCAAACCTCGACACAACTGTGTCGCGTACCTTACAAAATCGCCCTCTGGACCAAATTTGAAAATGCTATAGATCTTATGGTCCAATCCCCACTAAAAACGGCTTTCTTTTAAATCCAATCATTTATGCCGATTCGCTACGTCAGTTCTGGATGAATGCGACCGTTAATGGAGAATCTATCCATTCATCTATCAACTCGCATAAGGTGGTCATCTCTACTGCTACCATCCGCCAAATATTACTGTTAGATGATGCTGCCTACCCTGTTGGATATCCTAAGCGCCAACTTGATCTTTCCTTTGGACAACATGGATATCAGGGTGATCTTAGTGCTTCAACAATCCTGAAGAAACATTTTCCAGATGCTGAACGATTATTATTTCATATGGTAAATGTTTGCCTGGCTCCGAAGACTTCCTCTTGGGATCAACTGTCTTCCAGATGGCAACAGGTATTGTTCTCTATCCTTGAACAAGAACCACTAAACTTTTCTGAAATAATTTTTCTTGAACTCAAGGATATGGCCACAAAACCACTTTCTAACCGTTGGATACTATATCCTCGGTTTATAATGGCCATAATAGAGAATCAGCTTTCTGCTGAGGGACTAGTTGGTCTGGGAGTCCCTGCTTTGGCTGTATTGCCGGAGGTATACTCCCGACACAACACTGACCAAACTCTCAAACAGGCTGCCAAGCTGCGCAAACCCACGCAGCTGGAACCCACAGCCTCCACCTCCAAATCCAAAGTCCCCTCCAAACCCACAAAGAAGAAGCCTAAGAAAGCTACTCAGGGAATTGAGTCCCCTGTGGATGCTCTGCTGCACCAACGCAGGTTATCTCTGCTGGAAATAACCCCCAGTAGAGACTGTGACTCCACCCACTGAAGCCGCTCAGGTTTCCTCTCAAAAGGAACCTGAAGCAACCACTCAAAGGGAAGCCACAATGCTGGGATCCTCCTCACTTGAGGGGATTACCATTGAAGAGCACAACTGTCCCGGGTGCACACTGCTTCCACACCCTCTCCTGATGCAACCGCCCCTCAAAGCCCTACTATCATTGTTGCAAAAGTGCTGACGCAGTTGCATTCCTCACCCCCCACCCAGACACAATTACTACTGGGATAACCTCAACACCTGAGGGGGAGGATCACAATGCTTCTGTCAACCCACAGCACAGGGGTTATCATGTTCCATCTTCTAGTGTAGATAAGGAGGTGCGAACTACTGGTGAGGCTGCCACTGCTTCTGACTCAGCAAATGACCAGGATGCAGTTGGTAACATCTCTAAGTCCTCACCAGTGGCAACAGCTGATGAAGGACATAGTCCTGAGGCTGGAAGTCCCCAGAACGAGAACAAGGGGCACATGCTACAATTGATCTACACTCAAGGCATGTTCATTCTGACTTTGTCAGGAGGTCAGGTGATTCAGTCACAACTGATGATGACCTGAGCTTCTTCTTGATGTAGTTGCTCAAAACACCATTCTAGAGGATGAGGTTAGCAGACTCAAAGAGCTGCTGGCCAAGATGTCTCAGGATGCAAGTCCATCTGCCACCACAATACACCCACAGATGGCACCTTCTTCTGAAGGTCCCCTACACACTGAGCCAGTATATACCTCCAAGCCACCAGCCTCTGCTTTCGGCACTGATTCTCAGGAACAGAACCACCCTGATCAATCAGTTGCTACTCTTCAAAATTCCTACCTCTCATCACTCCCATGATCACAGATATAGTGATCAAAGCCATTGATGAGAGGCTTCCTACAATAATACAACCCTTGGTGGAGGAGTTGGTGACTAAATCCTTTCTACTGCTCAAACCCTTGCATCCAATGCAACCAAAAAGGGGGAGAGTCAGTTAGTTAAAGGAAAAAGGAAGAGGATAGATGGGGAGAAGGCGAAAGAATCTGAGGTTGTAAATGAGAAGGAGAAGGAGAATGTGAAGGGAGCTGAAGTGAATGAAAGTCAAAAAGACTTTCATGTCATATCAAAAGAGAAAAGGAGAGTCTGAGAAGGAGAAGGAGCTGAAGGATATGGTGAAAGAAGCTGACGCCAACCATAACCGTTCAATGGATAAAATCATTGAGCAGTTGTATAGGCAGGGTTTTGACATCAAACAACTAGACTCCGAGATCAGAAGGATGGAAACAGAGGAGATCAATTCCAGATGGGCTAGCTATGATGCCTTAGAAAGAGAAAGGCTGGAGAAAATGATCAGATTATAGCTAAATACCTAAGGGAAGATCTCTAATGGAAATAAGGGCCTGGACCAGGGACAACATCTTGGCAATAACCACCAAGATTTGTTCGTCTGAAGAATACTCCAAAGGTTAGTGATTGAGGTATTGAATGAAGCTGGGGTTGGGAATCGAAAAGAACTGACAAAATTTACCAAAGCCTCCCTTACAGCCAAAATGCTAAAACAATCTGAACCTCAATCCTCAAAATCACTATCTCCACAACCCACTAAAACAACTCCTTTACCCTCTAAACCAACCATCCAACCCACAAAACCAAATCCTTTACCTCAAAAACCCATTGCCAGTGATGTACCTAGCCAAAAGAAAAGAAAGGTACTGAGGCCTGATGAAGATGAAGAGGAGGATGAAGACAGACTGCCACTCTCTGCAGTCATTACTTTGCCTAAGGCTAAACCAATGTCCATCACTCCTGCTTCTCAAATGCATGATGTAATGATAAAGATTGAAGAGGAACAGATGCAAAAACATGATGAGGAAATGCTGAAAAGCATTGACAAAGCATATGCTACATCCTCTTCAATGATCAGCATGAAGAAAGAAATATTAAGATTGTACACCCTTGCTAATACCTTTCAATACCAAAGGGAAAGAGTAAGGATATGGCCTGATCCTAGGGTGGCACATCGGATTGTCAAGAAAGAAATTCCTTCAAGATACAAGGGCCAAGTGAAGAGAGTTGTCGACGAAGACATCACTGTGGTGCTTGTAGTGTCCCCTGGGAAATTGTTGAAGAGTTCAAGAAAGCCTATGAAGCCAAACAACCACCTCAAAAGATGTAGAGAACAAAATTATAAAGAAGGGATTGGTTTACAAACGACTTGAAAACTTCAAACAAGAAGAGCTCAACTGCTCTTAGAAGGAACTCATCCAGATGAGTTTGCTTATAGACAAATAACAACGGTTGAGCTCAAGAATGGAAAACAGGCCAAGTACATATCTGAAGTGTATGGCCGAGAAGGATTATTTGATGGTGTGCCCGAGGTGCTGACAATGGATGAGCAAATCATGTTTTTAAGGGCTTACACCAGGGAATCATATAGGCTGATACACGGGAAGTAGATCTCATGGTTGGGGCAACAGCTCGGTGTCCAAGTCCCCATACAGAGCTCCCAACCATATCATGCCAAACAGATCATCAGAGACTTCTTCCCAGGCCGGAGCTACATGGGTCATCTTCTCTATGATCAAGAAGGAAAAAGACCAACATTTTGCAATCAATAAGTGGGAGTATAAATAAGTTAGAGGTTTTGGCTGCATTGGTTCAGGGGGAGTTTGTTGGACCAAAAGAACCAATGAGCCAAGATCAGAAAATCTCTAAGTCCCACACGGTTCACAACAACTGCTGAAGCCTCATCAGTAGTTTGACAAGTGCTGAAGACTACAACAGCTGAAGATCAAGTGCTGAGATCTTAACAGCTGAAGAATCAAAGTACTGAAGTACAACAGCTGAAGAACACAAGTGCTGAAGCTGAAAGACCAAAGTACTGAAGTACAACAGCTGAAGAGTTCACAAGTGCTGAAGATCAACAACTGATGTACAAAGTCTGAAGACAAAGACTGAAGACATCAGCTGATGATATCTACTGAAGTATCAGCTGATGAAAGCTGAAGGTCAAAGTCTGAAGATCAAGTACTGAAGCCTCAGTAGTTTGTCACAACTGCTGAAGAGTACTTCTTCAGTAGTTGTGATATCAGTAGTTTTTGTTTTATGTTTCAGTAGTTTTGTAAAACGACTGAAGAGCTTGTTCTTCAGTCGTTGTAATTCAGTAGTTTTATGTTTTCAGTAGTTGTAAATGAGATGTTTAACACTTAGGAACATTTGTAAGAAGATGTCAGTTGTGTGACATCTTCAGTAGTTGTTAAACATCAGTAGTTATAAAACGGTTACATGTCACTTTCAAGTGACATCAGCCTACGTCATTCTTTTCTTTATAAGGAAAGATGACTCACCTGTAATCGTGCCTTTGAGGCCGACAATCCTAATGCAATATTCCTTTTGTCGGATATTTCTCTTTATAACAAAATTCTTTTATCGTTTTATATCAATGTTCTTGTTGAATTTGTCTAATTCTGAGCTATCCGCTGCTAAATCTGTTCAATCGATTAAACCAAGGGCTGAGATCCTAACAAAAAACAACATCACCAAGCACAATATTGTGCTCATCTGGATGCCACCACTAGGAACGCTGCAAGTTGTAGCATCATTGCTTTTCTAAAGAGATCACGGATTACACGAGCATTCTACACCAGACTCCTAAAGTTCTATGCAGCAGGCCTTCTGGGAGGGGCATCAGTTAACCGATCTAGTGAGCCTACTGCATCAGGAGTACCATCTTTGGGAAAGACATAGAGGTGACAACTGCAGATCTTAGACGCGTATGGACCTGGGTGATGATGTGCTCACCCAACCAGGTAACCTCTGACTTGAGGGGAGTTTCCTCAGGATGAAGTACTCTGGGGACATCAATGCAGGTGTGCTAAACAAAAGCAACTGTGGCCCAGCTCAAGTACTGGCACATGTCATTCTGAGTGCATAGCTTCGAGAAGGGGTGGATTTGATGACTTATCAGACCAAATCTAGAATGCCTACGTGGCATTGGTGCTGAATCACCCCTTCAGCTTCTCCAACATGATATTTGCCTCCTGATCGAGAACCTTGAGGCCAAAGGCAAGGAAGGCTTCGATATGTAACCAAGATTCTTACAGATGATTTAGATGAGAAGCTTCTTTGCTACCCAAGAAGAGCCACGATCCAGTATCTCTCGAGATTATGGATGACACAACTCTCGATAGAATGAAGGTCTATTGGGGAAGCAAGTCAAACCCCCTATGAGGAGACTGTTCGGGCATCTGGCCTGGGTGGATTATGTGGCGCCGGCAAGGCGTAAGTGGCGCCCGAGGAAAGTGACTCAGAGTTGAGCAAATTGCTCTTCCATCTGATGACTCTGATGACGATGACGGTGGTGCTGGTGGAGACTCTGGCCCCGCTAATTCTAGGGCCATCACTGCACATGTTATACCTCCATCACCCACTCATGGAGATGCCAGCACTGCTAGTTTCCATCAATATTTTGCCTCCTAATGAGGAGGAGGAGAGTGATGAGGAGCGACTGACCAAGATGGTGGGCAGTAGGGTGGTTGCCACCAAATGAGGAATTTGGGGAGTTATGGACCGCCCTAGCGAGTCTGGGGAGACTATGTGGATCCCAGCTACACACCTGATCAGCCCGCAGCATCCCAGGGGGAGCATCCTCCTCAAGGGGCATGAGGAGGAAATGGATGGCTCAGCCCTGTGGGATGAAGACCAAGAAGAGGAGGATGACTTTCATCACTACCACCACCACAACCACCTCTACCACCATTCCACCCACCAACACTGCTACTACTTCACCTACCATCACCAGTACTACCACCTCACACACCACCACTACCACAACCACTCCACCACTTATCCACATCACATCCATCACCACTACAGCTTACCCATCACCACCCACACATATACCACCTCCCATATTCACCACTACCACCACCACCACCTCTAGCCACCAGGCAAGACCATCATATCATCATCTTTTCCCTCAGGATCATCTCTACCTCCCAGTGGGGTAGAGGAACAGCTTTCAGCACTAAATTGTATGGTGCTGAAGCTGTTGGCTGCCGATGACAAGAGCTGCTCAGCTCTGACAGTTAGTGGAGCTTATTGCTGCACAATCACAGCAGATCTCTCAACAAGCATAGCAGACTGAGGAGCAGGCTCAGCATATGGCTGCTCAAAGTCAAGAGATTGCCCAACTCAAGGAGCAGAACATGCTATCTACTAAGAAGATTGTGGAGTTAGAGGATGCCAAAAGGACCATCATGCTCAAACTTAAGGGCACAAAGGATGAGCCTCTAAAGATCTGAGAGGGAGATGGCGATGATGGTGATGATGACGATAGTGATGATGATGATGATGATGATGGTGATGATAAGGAGGATGATACAAAGGGAGGTGATGATGAGGATGGAGGAGACGATGAAGGAGAAGGTGATCCATCTACTTCGCGTGCCAAGAAGCTAGTGAGAGGCGGACCAAAAGGAATCAAGATCCGGGTGCCTCGACATTAGCCCCGACAGCAAAGGAACACATTATCCAAGACAAAAGTAATGCATAGATGTTTGTGTAATTTAAATCATGTGTAATTGAATATTGTATTAAGCTTATGTGCATTAATGTTTATGTATATATTTAATGTATACAGTCTTAATTATTTACTGATGCATGATGTGTTAAATGTTTTAAATCAAGCAGATCCACATTATCAGCGAGATGACTACAATGTTGCTCCCCTTTAGCAGATCAAGTCTCAACTCACAATGATACTTGATCTACAAGGGATTGTCAGGAGGTCAGTAAGCTATACTCTTGAAGAAGGAGAAATTATTCACAACCTCACTAATGAGCAACTTGCACAAATGTTCCGATTAAATCCAGATGAATTGGTTAAGGATGCCCTTACCATCGATGTTGCTAGTGATGATGAGCTCAACGATGTTGATGAGATAGAGATTGAAGACATCATAGCACAGCACTATCCGGAATATACTGATCGAGAGGGAAATGTGGTTCCTGATTTTGGAGATACACTCGACACTGATATGCATGTTAAATTGATACGATGGAGAGGGAAAACGACAAATCAGAAAAGCCAAGCCACTGACGCTGATGTTGAGATCAAAAAGGCTGAATGGGCAGCTTGCTTTGCAGAGATCTGTGCCCAATGCACAACACCAAATCCGAGTGCATACGCAAAGCTCTACAAAGTCAACAAGCATCTTAAGGTGTCTGGCAAGATTATAGCATGGGCTTACTTTGAGGATATTAATGTATATGCTGTGAAGAGGGAGAAGGGAATCGAGTACTTTAGATTTCCACATGATCTGAAGACTCTCCTGGTTTTGAGCTCAAACAGTTAGCACACCTAAACCTATTGTATGCTGACCCCAGGTTGATGTCAGGCTGGTTTGAAGTTGCATTGAAGAGAGAATACCACATACGATGGGTTAATTTCAAGCCTCAACAACCTACGATGTACATTCAAAGGTCGAAGGTGGACCCAAGGACTGGGAAACCTAAAGTGGTGCTCAAATGGAGTCCATCGCGTACTATGTCAAAGATCCCCATAAGGGAAATGCCATAGGACTTCACTCCCTACTTCAAGTGGTGGTATTATGACTTGCGTACAGGAGAAACGATCATAGTATTACAGAAAGAGCGCCAAATGGAGACCATCCAGGTATTTGACCCAATGTGGCTAACCAACCTGTCAGCTAGTGATATTTATACTTTATACAGGTGGCCATTATTCTATGATCTGTAGGATATTATACAGGCCCTCTAGTTTCAGAACGTGATAAGACTCTACTTTGCATTCGAGATACATGTTGGAGTCACAATCGAGGAGAGGCATAAGAAGTTTGACAAGCTAATGAAGGATGCCAGACAATGAAGGAAACTAGGTCCAAAGGGGAGTTTGTTGATCCATATGTACCTAGTTTGCGGTCTTAATGTAATATGCCTGTCATGTCCTAAATGTAATGAAACGAATGAGTTGAATGAAACATATTATGTGGTTGTTGATCTTAATGTCTAATGTTTCAGTGCATGATTTAATGTTTATTATTTATTAACGCATATTGAACCAACTATATAGGTTTGTGGTTGTTTGAACAGATCCTAGTCAAGTAATGATTGAGAAACATATTCAAACTTAGTCGTATGAAGTCTTCATGCAAATGGACCATGCTAATGGACCATATGCATGAATACTTCATGCTAATGGACCAGTCGCACAACTGAACCAGGAGACTAGATCAGTCGCACGACTGAGACATACGAATGACTCGGTCACACGACTGAACCTTCAGTCGTGTGATTGACTCAGTCGCATGCTTTAGTCGCACGACTGAAGCATGCTAATGGTTCAGGCGTACGATTGACTAACCCTAACCTATAAATACCCCTTAATTCGTGGAAACGTCCAAGGAAAACGTACGATGGAAAAACGTAACACTTTGAAGAATTCGACTTCTTCTCATACCTAGCCGTCCAGAATGTCCAAGAAAGCCAGTCCAAGTTCATAGATCGTTCTTGATCGATTCTTATTCGTTCTTAACGTTTAGTATAATCTTATATCGATCAGGTTAACGTTCTCACTGATTAGATCGCCAATCAACTAGGATTCCGCACTATTTGAGTTGGTATACATGTGAATCAGTTAGTACTCCGTCCAGTACACAGTTCCTAATAAATTTAAACATTCAAATATAGACATGTTTTGAGCAGAAAAAGTAATTGCTTGTCACTTCAGTACTCCTATAACTCCATAACAAAATGGAGTTGCTGAAAAGAAAAACAGAACTTTGATTGAGGCCACACGTTCCATGTCAGCAGATGCAAAGATTCAATCACTTTCTGGGATGAAGCCATATCAACTGCACGTTTTATGCAGAATCATACAATATTGGTGAAAGATAAACAGAAAACTTCTTATGAGTTGATGTTTGGAAGAAAACCTAATATAGATTTTCTTAAGTCATTTGGTTGTCCAGTTTTGATTTTAAATTCTGTTAGGATCAGTGATCGCAAGTTTGATGTAATAGAGCGTAGCACAGCGGAATAAGAACAAGAATTAGACAAATTGTAGCAAGAATTTGATACTCGTATGCATTAAGAACAAATACGGTTATAACGAGAGAATATATTTCTGTAACAAGGAATGTTTCAATAATATCGAATATTTCTGATCAAAATCATTCCATTTTTTACAATAGGTTGACACTCCTTATATAGAGTACAATCGCTGCTGTTATCATGGGAAAGTGACAACTGGCAGATCTTTTACAAAAATAACTAACTCTTAACAAACTACTGAAATGTTCACAACTACTGAGAACATATCAGAGTGTAAGTACAAAATAAGAAACTACTGATAAGAAACTACTAAAACTACAACGACTGAAGAACAAGCTCTTCAGTCGTTTTACAAAACTACTGATAAATATAAAACTACTGATGAGCACAACAACTGAAGAAGTATTCTTCAGCTGTTGTGTCAAACAACTGAAAAGATAAAACATAAAACTACTGAAAGGTAAACCGTCACAACTACTGAAGAAGACCTCTTCAGCTGTTGTTACAACGTCTGATACTTTGGTCTTCAGCACTTGTGTCTTCAAACTTTGGTTTCAGCACTTGTCTTCAACACTTGTGTCTTCAGACTTTGGCTTCAGCACTTGTCTTCAGACTTTGTAATCAGCTGTTGTTTTCAGCTGTTGTGGTCTTCAGTAGTTGTTGTGACGTCTATGGGACTTAAAGGTTTTTCTTATCCGGCTCATTGGTTCTTTTGGTCCAACAAACTCCCCTTGAACCAATGCAGCCAAAACCTTTAACTTTATTGAGGTCCCACTTATTGTTGGCAGAATGGTTGGTCTTTTTCCTTCTTGATCAGTTGAGAAGATGACCCATATAAGCACTGGCCTAGAAATGAGTCTCTGATGATTTGGTTGGCAATGTATGGATGGGAGCTCTGTATTGGGGAATTGGACACTAAGCTGTTCCCCCATCCATGAGACTCACTTCCCATGTATAAGCCTGTAGGATTCTCTGGTGTATGCTCTGAGAAACATAATTTGTTCTTCCATGGTCAGGTTCTCAGCTTCACCATCAAACAATCCTTCACGCCCATACAGCTCTGAGATGTACTTGGCCTGTTTGCCATTTTTGAGCTCAACTGTTGTAATCTGTCTGTATGCAAACTCATCAGGATGAGTCCCTTCAAGTAACAGACTGAGCTTATTTTGTTTGAAGTTCTCAAGCCTCTTGTAGACTAACCCCTTTTTAATAATTATGTTCTCTAACATCTTTTGAGGTGGCTGTTTAGTCTCATAGGCCTTCTTGAAATCCTCTACAATCTCCTAGGGTGATACTATAAGGACCACTGTGATCTCTTCATCTACGATCCTTTTTACTTGGCCCTTGTATCTCGAAGGAATGTCTTTCTTTACAATCCTGTGAGCCACCCTAGGATCAGGCCATACTCTCACCTTTTCCTTCTGATATTGAAATGTGTTGGCAAGGGTGTACAACCTCAGAGCTTCTTTCTTCATACTAATTATTGATGAAGAAGCAGCATAAGTTTTGTCGATGCTTTTCAACATCTCATCGTCATGAAGCCTTTGCTGCTGCTCTTCTTCAATCTTTACTCTCACAGTTTCCATCTGTGAGGTGGAAGTGATGGGCATGGGTTTGGCTTTAGCCAATGTTAGGACTGCAGACAGAGGCATCCTATCTTCTTCCACATCATCCTCTTCTTCTTCTTCTAGCCTCAACACCCTTCTCTTCTTCTTCTTGGGTGCATCATCGGTTGTGGTTTAGAGGGTAAGGGAGTTGGTTTTGTGGGTTGTGATTGTGGTTGTTTTGGAGAGGGAATGTTGACAGGCTGAGTTAGCATTTTGGAGGTGAGTGTTGCTTTTGAGTGTTTGGCTAGCTCAGTCCTGCTCCCTGCTCTTGCTTCATTCAAAGCTTCGACTACTAACCCCTTAGTGTATGCCTCAGACGAACAAATCTTGGAGGTTATGGCCAAGATACTGTCCCTGGTCCATGATTTAATCTCGATCAATGATCTCCCAAGATATTTTGCAATGAATCTGATCATGATCTCTAGTCTCTCTTTCTAATGCATCATAACTTGCCCATCTTGAGTTAATTCTTCAACTTCAAGTCTCCTAATCTCTGAGTCAAGTTGTGCAGTATCGAACCCTTGTCTATAGAGTTGATCAATAATGCATCCATTGATTTACTATGAGTAGCATCTGCCATTTTGATCATCTCATCAAGTTGGAGCTCTTTCTCTTTTCCTTCACCCTTCTTCTTCTTATGTGTGACATGAAAGTCTTTGTGACTTTCACTCACTTGATCATTTTTGGTTCCCTTCACAGACTCCTCTTCCTTCTCAGTTTCCTTTTCTTTCAGTTTGCGCTCCCTCTTTGCTTTCGCTGACTGACTCTCCCCCTTTTTATTTGCATTGCTCACAATCTCCTCCACCAGGGGTTGTATGATTGAGGGAAGCCTCTCATCCATGGTTTTGATCACAATGTCTGTGATCATTAGGGTGATGAGAGATAGAGTTTGCGGAAAGATAGCAACTGTTTGCTTAGAGGGGTTCTGTCCCTGAGAAGCAGTGCCAGAAACAGAAGCTGGTGGCTTGGAAGTTTTGAGTGGCTGAGTGTATGGGAGACCTTCAGGTGAAGGTGCCAGCTGTGGGTTTATGTTGGTGGCAGATGGACTTGCTTCTTGAGAGAATTGGTCAAGTACTTTGTAGTCTACTGACTTCTTCCTCAAGAATTGTGTTTTGGGCCAGAACATCATAAAAGAAGCCCATGTCATCATCAGCAGATGCTGAATCACCTGACCTCCTGCTTGTAGCAGGATGTACATGCACTGGGTGTAGACCAGTTTTAGCATGTGCCCCTTTTTCTTAGGACTGGGGACTTCCAGCCTCAGGACTATGTCCTTCATCAGCTTTTGCCTCTAGTGAGGTCTTAGCTATGTTACCAGCCTCATTCTGATCATCTGCTGAGCCAGAAGAGGTGGCAGCCTCACTAGATGTTCTAATCTCCATATCCACACCAGGAGATAGAACGTGTAAACCTCGGTGCTGTGCGTTGTCAGAAGCATGGTGATCCTCGTCCTCAATAGTTGTGGTTCTCCCCTTTGTTTGTGGTTGTTGGGGAGGAGGAGAGGCATGCAGCTGAGTCAGCACGTTTGCAATGATAATGGTTGGACTTTGGGGGGCGGTTGCATGGGGAGATGGGGTAAAAGCAGTGTGCACCTGGGGAGAATGGTGCTCTTCAATGGCAATCTCCTCAAATGAGGAAGATCCCAGATTTGTGGGTACCCCTTCTGTGATTGCTGCAGGCTCCTTTTGAGAGGAATCTTGAGCAGCTGTGACTGGGAGAGTCCTTGTAGCCACTAGGGGGTTATAACAAGTGGATATAGCCTGCGTTTGTGTTGCAGGGGCATCCTCAGGGGACTCATTTCCCTGAGTAGCCGTTTTGGTCTTCTTTTTAGTGGGTTGGTGGGGACTTTTGATTTGGAGGTGATGGCTGTGGGTTCCAGCTGCGTGGGTTGCGCAGTTGGCAGCCATTTTGAGTGATTGGTCAGAGTTGTGCCGGGAGTATACTTCAGGCAATACGACCATAGCAAGGACTCCCAGGCCAACAAGTCCCTCAGCTTGAAGCTGGTTTTCAATTATGGCCATTATGAACCGAGGATATATATCCAACGGTTAGCAGTTTGTTTTTGGGCCATATCCTTGAGCTCTAAAAATATATTTCAGAAAAATTTAAAGGTTGTTGCTCAAGGATGGAGTACATTACCTGTTGCCACCTTGTGGACATTTGATCCCATGATGAAGTCTTGGAGGCAAGGCATACATTTACCATATGAAATATGAGACGTTCGGCATCCGGAAATGTTTCTTCAGTAAGGTAGATGCACTCAAGTCACCCTGGTATCCATGGTGGGCAAATGATTGATCTGTTGTGCCCTTTGGATAACCAGTTGGAAAAGTGGCATCATCCAGATTAAGGGTTTGACGAAGAGTGTCTGGAGTGATGACCACTTTTTGGCCATGGACAAACGATTGAAGAGACTCTGTGTCGTTCTCCTCAGAGACCAAAGTGACGTTTGTCCAGAATTGGTTAAGGGATGCGGCATAGAGGGTGGGATTTACCAGAAATGCCGTTTTGTAGGGTGATTGAACCATTAAATCAATGGCGTTGTGAAACTTGGTCCAGTATGGCGATTTGGTGAGATGTGCGACACAGTTGTGTCGTGGTTTTAGTTGCATGGTCGCCATTGTGAAGAGAGTTTTTGAATGTTAGGTTTAAGAAGAGAAGATAAAAAATCTGAAGGTGGGATAAGGTATTTAAAGGGTCGGGTTAGAAAAAGACTAAAGGTTTTGGTGTGAGTCATCAGTTGTTGAAACTACTGATGACGTGGTATTAACTTTCAGACGTTGAAACAGCTGAAGTCTCTGATTTAGTCATCAGTAGTTATAAAACTACTGAAGACAGTTTCGACTTCAGGTGATGAAACAACTGAAGACTTGGTATTAGTCATCAGTAGTTGTGAAACTACTGAAGACAGTGGTTTTGTCAGCAGTTGTTGTAAACAGCTGAAGACTTGGTGTTAGTCTTCAGTAGTTGTAAACTACTGAAGACATGGTTTTGGCTTCAGTTGTTTTGAAACAGCAGTTGTAGAAAGAACTGAAGAGAAATTACTCATCAGCTGTTTTCGTCAATTCTTAGCTTTTCAGCTGTTTCATACTGTCCTCAACACTTACTCATCAGACTTTGCATCTGCTTTTTAGGTGTTTCATAGGACGTCAGTACTTATGTTTGTACTGATTTCAATAGTTGTAACTACATTAGTAGTTTAGAACAGATAAAGTACTTCAGTACTTGTGAGGCATTTGGCCTTCAGTAGTTATAAAAACTACTTAGGGTGAAAGAAGTCATCAGTACTTATATGTGACATGGTTACCAATGATCACCAGTACTTATTACTGACATCATCAGTAGTTGTCACTTATTCTAGCTGCAGCATACCAAGCCTTAACACCAGGTTGTGGAAAGTTGAACTATCCAAAGGCTTAGTAAAAATGTCTGCAAGCTCATCAGCACTAGGCACAAACATAGGATTAATTAGACCCTTTCAAAACAATCTCTTACAAAATGATGTCTAATTTCTATATGTTTGGTCCTAGAGTGCTGGACTGGATTTTTGACAATGCAAAGAGCTGAAGCACTATTCATTAATAACGGAGTCTTAGTCTCTGAAATGCCATAGTCCAATAGTTGATTCTGAAGCCAGAGTACTTGGGATGTACAACTTGCAGCAGCAATGTACTCGGCTTCAGCAGTGGATGTAGCAACAGAGTTTGTTTCTTACTCTGCCAAGAAATCAAACAGTTGCCTAGGAATTGACATCCACCAGAAGTTGATTTCCTGGTCAACTTACACCCTGCATAGTCACTATCAGAGAAAGCAACTAATTTACAAGAGTGCCCAGTGGAATACCATAAACCTAGAGATTGTGTACCTTCCAATATCTAAAGATCCTCTTGACTGCAATCAGATGAGACTCTTTAGGTGCAGCCTGAAATCTAGCACAAACACATGTAGCAAACATAATATCTGGTCTAGAAGCTGTTAAATACATCAAGGACCCAATCATACATCTGTAAAGTGTTTCATCAACCACTTTACCTTTCTGATCTGTATCCAGTTGTGTGGTGCTGCACATAGGGGTAGAACAGGGCTTACAGTTTTGTAAATCAAACTTTTCCAAAAGATCTTTTGTGTATTTGGACTGATGAATGAAAATTCCATCAGCCTTTTGTTTGATTTGCAAACCCAGAAAGAACTGTAATTCTCCCATGGCATTCATTTCAAACTTCTGTTGCATCAACTTTGTAAAGGCATCACACAACTGAGGATCAGAGGATGCAAAAATAATATCATCTACATAAATTTGAACAAGTAGATTTGCTGCCCAGCTTTCTTAATGAATAAAGTCTTATCAATGGAGCCTCTAGTGAAATCATTTTCCAGAAGAAAGTTTGATAATGTCTCTCATACCAGGCTCTAGGAGCTTGTTTCAACCCATAAAGAGCCTTATCAAGCTTATACACCCAATTAGGATGTTTATTGTCCTCAAAGCCTGGTGGTTGACATACATAAACCTTTTCTTTAATTTTCCCATACAAAAATGCACTTTTGACATCCATTTGAAAAACTTTGAGTTTTTGATAAGCAGCATAAGCTAAAAACAATCGAATTGCTTCCAGTCTGGCTACAGGGGCAAAGGTTTCATCATAATCAATACCTTCTTCTTGTGCAAACCCCTGAACAACCAGTCTGGCCTTGTTCTTAACAATAAGCCCATTTTCATCAGTTTTGTTCCTAAACACCCATTTAGTGCCTATTGCACACTTACCTGGAGGTAGAGGAACCAGTTCCCACACTTGCTGTTTCTTGAACTGAAGAAGCTCAAGCTGCATGGCATCACCCATCCATTGTCCTTTAAAGCAATGTGATAATTCTTTGGCTCTTGCTGACTGATGAAGAGAGCATAAAAGCAGAAATTTGACAATTAACTTCTTGTTGATACGCCAGCAGTGATATCACCATGATTTGAGACATAGGGTGATTCTTCAGATCTTGATACACAATGAGATCTGTGCAAGTGTTTGTAGCAGGATCAGCAGCAACAGATGGTGATAGTGAATCATTTCCTTGAAACCAATCAGTGGATGGTAATTCAAAAGTTGAATTTGAATTGAAGAAATCTCATCAGCATTTGTTGTGGATGGTGCTACTGGAGCTACAGGAACATCAAATCTAGCTGAATCAGCCAGTTGATCACTAAACCTAAAGAGGTGAGTACTGCTATCATCATCATCAGCACCAGCAGTACCACCAGGTGGTGAACTGTTGACAGGAGCAACAGCAGGAGTTTGATAAGGAACATATTGCGGTATGTCCATATCAAATAGCTCCACAAGGCTTTGTGGAATCTTGTCCTTAGGAGATTCATTAAACTTAACATGTAGAGTCTCTTCAACCATCTTTGTTCTGCAGTTGAAGACTCTGTATGCTTTGCAAGTTGATGAATAACCAACAAAGTACCCTGCATCCACCTTAGGATCAAATTTTTGGAGTTGAACCCGTGTGTTGAGAATGAAACAAGGACACCCAAATGCTCTGAAGAATGAAATTAGAGGGGCCAAATGATGAAGAACTTCATATGGAGTCTTCATCAACCTCTGATTTACTAGAACTCTATTCTGTACATAGCAAGCTGTATTGACAGCTTCAGCCAAAAAGTCATTGGCAGTCCAGAATCACCAACATGGACCTTGCAGCTTCAATAAGGGTCCTGTTCTTTCTCTCCACTACTCCATTTTGCTCAGGAGTTCTTGGGATGCTATACTGCCTCTTGATTCCTTTGATAAGTAAAACTCATCAAGTGTGTGGTTTCTAAATTCAGTACCATTGTTACTCCTCACACACTTCACTGGTAGGGAGTACTGCTTCTCAACATGCAACACATGTTCATAATGGACTGTGCAGCCTCATCCTTTGAATGCAAGAAGAAAGTACATACAAATCTGGAGTAATCATCCACAATTACCAGACAGTATTTCTTCTTAGCCATACTCATCACTTCACAGGACCAAAGAGATCCATGTGAAGAAGCTGTAAGCAGGCAGTGGACTTAGGTTCTTCTATGGAGGGAAATGAAGCTTTGTGCTGTTTTCCTTTTAAACAAGCAGTGCAGTTATCTTCACACTTGAACTCCTTCATAGGCAGTCCCCTTACTAAACCATGGTTTATCAGCTGATTCATGTTTTTGAGATTAACATGACCCAGCCTTCTATGCCATAGAATAGATTCTTGGGGGGAAGCCTTGGAAAATAGGCAAGGATGGCCTTGAGATCTATTTTATTGGAAAGATCTAAGGCATACACTCTTCCTGTCCTGTTGGCCTTTAGGAGAGTGTGTCATCCAACACCTTATCAATCAAACTTAGAACTTTGGATGACAGAATCCGACAGTTCTAATTGGTGAAAAGAGCAACATGGCCTTTGTCACACATTTGACTGACACTCAAGAGGTTGTACTTGAGATTTTCCACATGGTTAAAATCATCAAACTTTATTTCCCCATTGGAAACAAAGCCTTTGCCGATGATGTAACCCTTTGCATCATTGCCAAAAGACACAAACCCCTTCCTTCCTTGAGAGTAGTCATTAAGAAGTGATCTGTTTCCTGTCATATGCATGGATCCTCCACTGTCTACATACCAGATGCCTTTGAGGTATGTTGAAGAACCCTGCAAAATACAACAAATTAGTTAGATTTTGAGACCCAAACCTTTTTGGTCTTGGGCCTGTTCTCATCAACAGATGGTAAACTAACATGTTTGTCGGAAACAACAGCCTGAGAGGAAGAAGCTGGTGAAGAAAAGGAATCTTTTGGCTTGGACCCCCTTTTCTGTGGTTTCAACATAGGAACATCTAATTGGTTAACTCTTCCCAATAGATGTTGAACCATCATAACCAGCTATGTCTGATTTTGGGATAAGGCTTTCAGCTCTTTTCAGACACATTGGCATTGGAGTTGATAAGTTCCTATGTTGCACCTTCTTCTTTTGAGCAATCTCAGCTGTTACCTATTTAACCCCTTCCTTTTTGAATTTCTGTTTGGACTTGAGGGTTACAGGATTTGATGTTGCTGGTACAAATATGGCTCCAAACTCAGTTTTCATTTTAACCATTTTCTCTTGAATTTCTTCTTTATGTTTGAGTTTGGATCCCCTTTTGTACCAACAATCATCTGTAAGATGATTGAACAAACCACATACTTCACATGGTTTCTTCTTCATCTTATGATGATCATCAACTAAAGAGGATGAAACTACTGAAGACTTGTTCTTCAGTACTTTGGAAGCATTATTTGCTTTCTTGACTTCCTCTTTAGTAGTCTCCAAACTCTTTCTACTGACAGTTTTCTTCTCTTCAGTGCTGTCAGTAGTTGGAGTTTGAACTTCAGGTATTAAATCTTGCTCTCCAGTCCTTTCAGGACTTTCAGAAATAACTCCTGAGTTGATCATCTCTTTTATCATGTGAGTGTCAGCAGAAGAACCATCAATATCAGCTGATGGGTTCTGAGAGGGCTTAGTGCTGACTTCAACTTTTGATGATGCTCTATCAAGAAGTGAATCACATGATGAGGTGGATTGGTTATTACTTTCTCCATCAGATTTCACTTCTGCTCTTGAAGCAAAATCTGTAGGAGGAGCAGTGTGATTGTAACCAATACCAAACTTCACATTGGAAGCAGATTGCTTACTAAGAAACATTTCAAAACCTTTGCATGATTGTACCCATCGATCACACTCTACCTGGGTGACTGCAAGGGTTTCTTTGAGACTTCTCTGGTCATCCAGAATAACCTCTAGCTTAGCCTTTTCATCATTTAGTTGGCATTTAAGCTTATAAATCTCATCATTTTTACTATTAAGAGCAGACTCAAACTCAGCTTTTCTTTTGGAAATGGTTTTCTCAAGCTCAAGTTTTTGATTTATTAATGCTACATTTGCCTCTCTAATGGAGACAAAGGCAGCAATGCATGATTCAGAACATAACTTGGCTTTAGCCTCTGAGGATACCTGAGTTACCTGTGAAGGTAATGCATTTGAGCAGGAACCCTCAGTAGACTCCAGGGCCATGAGAGCCAGATTCCCAAAAGGACTATCACCACCATGTTGACCAGCACCTATGAACAGTTGTTCATGACCAGACATGTCATCCGGTAAACTGCTCTAGTCAACACCTCCAGGGGTGAAGAAGCTGTGTTGTTGAGGTTGAGAAGGTTAATGAGATTGACATGGTTGAGGTTCTGGTAGTGCATGAGGTTGTGGTACTATAAGAACTTGAACTTGATTTGACTGTGGCATGTAATAACAAGGGTAAGGATATGGCACTTGACCCTGAGGAACAAAATATGCAGGAGATTGTGGTTGAGAATGATGACTAGAATTGACAGGATGTTGCCCTCTGTGTGGTTGACTATTGCCAGGGAAAGTCACAAAAGGTGCAGAGGAATTAGATCCAGATGATCTGCATTCTCTAGCAAAGTGTCCAAGTCTGTGGCATTTGTGACACTTCAACTTACTCTTGTCAAAACCAACTTTGGTTTTGCCAGAGAGTCCTGGGAACTTTCTTCCAGTTCTTTTGTAGAACTTTTGAGATCTGATATTTATCAAGGCCATTTGGCTCAAAATATCCATCTCTTCTAAGTCATCATCAGCAATCCCTTGAGATCATCCATGATGAAGCATAGATTGTCATTATTACATCCAGTAAACTGACTATCAACACTTACAAATGCAGAATCAGAAGTGTTTGAAGAGAATCAATATGCTCATCATACTGGCATTCAGATGAAGCATATTCTAACTCATGACCAACCAAGGCAGTGTTGCCTGGTACAAAGTCTTCAATGAGCTTTCCCGATGAAGACAGTTTTCGTTTCTGTTCTATCTCTCTCTCAAATGTGAGCAGTTTCCCATGGAGTTGGGTGAGAGATAGTTTTTCCAAATTTGCACTGGAGCGTAGGACAATAGTATATGTGTCCCATCTCTCAAGCAGTGATCTCAGAAATCTGTTATTCATCTGGCTATTGGTGTACTCATGTTTGACCATTTTTAATTCAGAGATCAAACAAGAGAACCGCTCGAACTGTTGAGTCAGTGTCTCACCCTTCCTATGAGAGAATGTCTCATATTGTTGGGCAAGGATTTCTCTATTATTTGCCAAGACCTCATCTGTTCCTCCAAATTGTTCTTTCAAGGCATTCCAGAGGTCATGGGCAGTTTCATGATGCATTAGCCCAGAATAGATTTCATTAGGCAGTGCCATGGCCAGAATTCCATGGGCTTTTGCATCAATCTCAAACAACTTCTTATCCTCATCTGAGTATTGCTCCCTCCTCTTCGGAACCATTTGATTGGTTTCCGGGTTATTCACCATAGGCTTGTGTGGACCATGTACCACTGATGTCCAACAACCTGCGCTGTTAACAGACAGATGATGGAGCATTCGCCGTTGCCATATGTTATACTCATTCCTAACCAGCATTGGAGGCTTGGTTGAGGAACCAGTATTGTGAGGATCATTGGAAGGAGTAGTCATTTTCAGTCTAAATACAAATTAATTCAAGCTTTTAAACGTTTTTACAAAGATCACAACAGACTCAATGAAAACCAAGAGAAAATCTCAGGATGAATGACCAGAAAACACAGAGAATTCAATCTCTATAACCGTTTCTTGCAAAACACAAAAATGCTAATTCAACCAAACTTGGATCTTGAATAGCAGTTTCAATGATCAATTATTAGATCGATCAATGATTAACCCGCTCTGATACCATTTGTTAGGATCAGTGATCGCAAGTTTGATGTATAGAGCGTAGCACAGCGGAATAAGAACAAGAATTAGACAAATTGTAGCAAGAATTTGATACTCGTATGCATTAAGAACAAATACGGTTATAACGAGAGAATATATTTCTATAACAAGGAATGTTTCAATAATATCAAATATTTCTGATCAAAATCATTCCATTTTATACAATAGGTTGACACTCCTTATATAGAGTGCAATCGCTGTGTTATCACGGGAAAGTGACAACTGGCAGATCTTTTACAAAAATAACTAACTCTTAACAAACTACTGAAATGTTCACAACTACTGAGAACATATCAGAGTGTTAAGTACAAAATAAGAAACTACTGAAACTACAACGACTGAAGAACAAGCTCTTCAGTCGTTTTACAAAACTACTGATAAATATAAAACTACTGATGAGCACAACAACTGAAGAAGTATTCTTTAGCTGTTGTGTCAAACAACTGAAAAGATAAAACATAAAACTACTGAAAGGTAAACCGTCACAACTACTGAAGAAGACCTCTTCAGCTGTTGTGACATCGTCTGATACTTTGGTCTTCAGCACTTGTGTCTTCAGACTTTGTCTTCAGCACTTGTCTTCAGCACTTGTGTCTTCAGACTTTGTCTTCAGCACTTGTCTTAAGACTTTGTAATCAGCTGTTGTTTTCAGCTGTTGTGGTCTTCAGTAGTTGTTGTGACGTCTGTGGGACTTAAAGGTTTTTCTGATCCGGCTCATTGGTTCTTTTGGTCCAACAAATTCAAATGATCAGCTTGGAAAATTTGATGCAAAATCTGATAATGGTTTTTTCTTTGGATATTCATCGATTTTGAAAGCCTTTATAGTTTAAACTCTAGGACAAATGTTATCATTGAAAATTTTAATGTTAAATTTCTTGAAAACTCATTTCCATCCGTTTCTAATGGTCCAACTTGGTTATTTGATTTTAATTGTTTGCCAAACTCTTTTAACTCTAACTTGTTTGAATTTCTAGGTGAGCAAAAGTAACAAGTAGGAGATCTCAGATTTGTCAGCGAGGATTCTGATTATGATGATATGGATGATTCCAGCCCAGATTATCCATTCATTTTGTTGGTTAAAGATCTTGTATTTCATTCTGAAACTCATGATCAATCTCAATCTCAACAAGCACAAGAACACCCCATTTCTCAAAATTCAAATGTTTCACAATCAATTCCTAACGATTGTCCTAAAATTGTACAACTTGAGTCTAGAACTTTATCAGTTTCTGATGATGTAGTTGTTACTGATAATCTTGATTACTTTATTAACTCACCGAATCAAGTTTTTGATTTCACTCCACATTCTTCAAACATATTGCAGTAGCTTTCCAACATGAACTAGAGTAATCTTGACGTTAATGTTGAAGAAGATGAGATTCCAACGTCTTGTGTTCACAAAAACCATCCTACGTCTTAGATTATCGGTCCGTTGAATGAGAGAGCAATGAGGAGTCATGCAGAACAAGCAACCTATGCTTATACTCATGTTTTCTATCTCAAATATCCCTAAAAACATCACAAAAGCATTACAAGACAATAGCTGGATTGACACAATGCAAGAAGAGTTATTATATTTCTGCAATCAGAAGTGTGGAAGCTTGTGGATTTTCCTGAAGGAGAAAATGCTATAGGCACTATATGGTTGTTTAGAAACAAGTCAAACGATTAGGGAAATTTTTTTCGCAACAAAGCGAGACTCGTTGCACAAGGTTACACCCAAGAAGAAGTAATAGATTATGATGAAGTATTTGCTCCAGTTGCAAGACTTAAAGCAATTTGTGTTTGCTTGGCTTATGCATCATATATGAAATTCAAGGTGTACCAGATGGACGTAAAAGGTGCTTTCCTGTATGGACCAATCATTGAGGATGTATATGTCAAGCCACCTCCAGGTTTTGAAGATTTAGAATATCCTCATCATGTGTATAAGCTTAGTAAAGCTTTGTATGGTCTTTACCCAGCTCTTAGAATTTGGTATGATACATTATCACAACATTTGATCCAACATGGATACACATAAGGGAAATTTAATCCAACTTTGTTTATAAATAAGGATGCTAATGATCTTTTATGTGTTCAAGTGTATGTTGATGATATCATATTCGGTTCTAAAAGTCATACCTTATGCAATGAATTTGAAGAAATCATGAAGTCTTGTTTCCAATGAGTTCTATGGGAGAAATTACTTTTTCTTTAGTCTTCAAGTGAAAATCCACAGATGGATTTTTTATTAATCAGGAGAAATTCATTGAAAAGCTCTTGAAATAGTTTTGTAAGGTACCGTTCCCGGGACGCTCATAGTTGGTCGATCATCGCACATAAAACATATATTTATATTAACTTAAATAAACATTGCAGCGGAAATATTGAAAACGACATTTCATTTCATTATAAAAGCTTTTGCAAAATAATACATCTTTATCAAATTACAAAATACATGTTGCATTACATTAAAAAAGCATTACAAAAATGGATGCCATCCAAAAAAAGCAAAGTAGCCGCCCCGTGCCATCCTCAACAACCTTTACCTGCCAACTGGAAACACATAAAAGTCAGTGTTGCTGAGTGAGTTCTAGTTTTAAAATAAAACATACTTTACTTTCATTCAAAACCGTTCTTTACTTTCTTTCAAATCATACTATACCTTCGTACATGATCACACATCATACGTACACATAGATAATAGCATTATTATCTTTTTTACTGTTCATCACTTTCTTTCTTTATCTCTTTCCGGATAAGTGTCATCAGCTATACCCCAAACGTATGCACAAAGCGGGTACTGTGCCGAAGATCATAATGACTTCCATAACGCACAAAGCCTGGCACCAGCACGGGACAAGCGACAAAGATCCCAACTGCATACTACACCCCAAACGTATGCACAAAGTGGGTATTCGGCCGAAGATCATAAATGACTTCCATAACGCACATAGCCTAGCACCAGCACCGGGGTGAGTAATCAATCTAAACCATGTACCATATCACTGGTCAGTCACAAAGACTAGACCCCTGCGTGTATCCTTAAGGGTTAGGTAAACCACACACAGTTGAGCTTACGGCATTTTAGATGCGTGCACCTCCGTACATTTTGCTTGCAAGCCTTTCTTTACTTTCTCTTTCATTAATGCATGCATTCTATTATTATGTTCCTCTTTTCATTATCTTTCACTTTACGTTACATAATACTTTATCATTTCTTTCACAACTATAACATGTAAAGCCACGGGAAAGATAAACATTCATAACACAAAACATAAACATAACCATACAAAACATCACCATGCAAGGCACCATCATACATGCATAACATACATCAAACATACCATCATGTATAAGCATCAATCATACATCATATATACTATGCCCATCACATCATCTTTGACTTCAAAAAGTCAACTTACTATGCCCCCAGGAACCTCCCAAGTCAAAGCCCACTTTACACTTTTCCCCAAAAATCAGAAAATATTCTAAGTCTTTAGGCGTATGGGCACTATGCAGACGCATGAGCACTATGCAGGCGCATGGCCTTTCAAACGCATAAGGAACACTTAGGCGCATGGGGAACTTTCAGGTGCATCAGCATTATTGGGGCGCATGAGCAACATTTGTTTATTTTGGGCAACTTCTTGGCGCATGAGCACTATGCAGGCGCATGAGCTATCTTGGGTGCATGAACACTTAGTCAAATTTTGCCTATTTCTAGGTGCATGACCACTATATGGGCACATGAGGTTTCGGGCGTATGAGGACACTTAGGCAGATTTCCATTCTAGGCGCATGAACCCTATTTGGGCGCATGAGCAACCTATTTCACACTTAAACATCATAATTCAGTCCCCAATCATGCTTAAACGTATTCTAAGCTTAAATCATGCATTCTAAGCCTTAGAAACATATTCATAACATCATCGAACATAAACATAGCCCAAATTCACACCCCACCCCGGGTCACACACATACACATACACATACGGGTACAAAACCCAACTTTTATAAAAACGTTCATACATGCATTTCCAGCCCCAAAGCAGTTAAAAATAGGTAAAAAGGGGGTTCTAGAACTCACCTTTGCAGCCTCTTCGGGTAAGACTTCCTTCAAAACCCGATTGCTACAAGTTTTCACCTAGATCCCACTTGAATTCAAACTTCTGCACTTGTTCTTCAAAACCCGAAACTTTCTGCTTCTTTCTCTCTCAAAATCCCGAATAAAGATGTAGGCAGACAACATGGGCGACCATCACCTTTTACACCCACTTTTCAAATATTTTGTTCTTTTTGACACAATAGGTCCCTCTACTTAGACTTTATATCTTTTCTTTTTTATTCTTCATTTTATTCTTTTGTTTGAGCCTTCTAAACAAATAACCGGGTGTTACAAGTTAAACTACAAGATTGTCAATCCATCAAAACTCCAACTGATGTTAATACCAAAATTGAACACGATCCGAAGAGAAAACCAATTGACTAAACGTTATACAGATCTATGATTGGCTCTTTGATGTATCTTACTATATCTAGACCTGATATAAAGTATGTTGTTTGTGTTTGTGCCATGAATCAATCTTGACTATGAATACAAGAGATGCATAATTGTGCATGTAGGAGTAAGTAATATTGGTGTCTAAGTTATTATATATAAGACTAAAAGACAATGTTAATGTGAATTTTCGTTGCATCGTTCACTTTTTACATTTTCTTACATCTATTATACAAGTCGTTTGTTTTCATTAATTCACCTTAAAGTTAATAGGTTGAAAGTTGCAATAAAAATTAAGTTGAAGAATGTCATCAATCATATCTTTGATATCAATAATTTTGTATATTTCACACTGGTCTTAGACCGCTTTGGTTTGGTTTCTATGCCCAACCCTATTTTTATGTCACAAATTTGACCGTTGGATAAAGGTGCCTAAATCGAGTTTCTAGCCTAAACCGGTTCAAGTATAGTAAGAAACCAAAACCAAAACTAAGTTGCGAATAGAACTAACCGACAGTGGTTTGACTAGCTTTAAAGGTATATTTGAGTCGAATTTGTCAGGCTTTATATTGGTTGTAACCTATATGGATACAAACCGATTTCACCTCTACGGTTCTGTCTATTCCTAACCGCCTCTTGCAAAACCAGTTTAATAGAAAACAACTCCTGGTGGGTTCAAAACCTTTTATTTTTCCATAAACTACCAGTAGTTATTAGTTAACTTAAGGATACAAATATAAATCAAATATAAAAAGAAAAAACACACACTTCGTTCTATAGTTTAATAGTCCATTGGGCTTGATGGCGGCAGCCATAGCCTATATGAAAAACAAAACATATTATATCCAATAGGCCTATTTAGTTAATGGGCTAATAACATAAACTTGCTATCATCAAGCCACATAGGGAAGCCATTGTTGATGATTGATCATTTCATTCATCTCTGATCTCTCTCACACACACAGTAAAACACACACACACACAGAGATAAACGATGGTAAGAGAAGTATCTGAAAGCTGTATGGATGGCTTGTTAACGGAGATCGTATCGTCTTACTGCAATCGATTTTACGCCAATAAGCCGGAGCTTGCTGCTCGGAGAATCGAAGCAATCGGCTATCAGGTCGGCCACCAGCTATCCGAAAGGTATCCATCTATCAATTACACATAAACAGATGCACACACAATAGTACTAACTTCAAGCTGAATTCATGTTAGTTTGAAGGAATTGTTCTACTTTTGTAAGATTGAAGATCAGTTTCCTAGAGTGATTGTGTTTTTTGATCTTGATCTTTGGGTGTTTTGACCATAGATGAACGCCGGTACATGTAGATTTAAGTTTGGGTTCTTTCTCATTGAATAACTGCGATGGTTATGGGAAATTGAGAATTTAGATTGTGAACCATTGGATTTTTTGACTTTCGTAGTAGAGATGCATATCCAAATTGAAGAATTTTTGGTCAGTTTTTTTTGTATTAGTTTGTGTTCTTGTTTATAATTCTTGAGAATCATTCACGGTTGTACGTTTATACGTTTGAGTTATAAATTATATAACTTTGTCATCTACATCAATACAATCTGTTGTGTTTAGCATCAATCTTAAGGCTGATTTCATATTTAGTTACAAAAGACGGTTGTTAATCAGAGCACGGGGTATGTATAACTCAAACAATAAGCATATCCTTAACGTATGTTCATTTCATATACTGAAATCATTTTTTAAAAGAACCTGATTGTGATCTCTAGAAGTCTTTCAAGTTCAAGGTTTGAGTTCTTCTGGGCATGCTTCCTGCCTTAGGGTTGAAATAAATCAAATCGTCTTAATCTTTGTGCATTTAAATTAAGGGCAAAAATGAATTCATTTTACTTCTTCATTCTTGTGCATGAAATTTGCTTTATGTATCACTTTTTATAGTAAACAACCTGTTTTTATTTTATCTGCAATTCCTCTTGGATTGGAATTGAGCAACTAAATGCAAGCAGGTCTAAAGAGGACTTTGTTATCTTACAAAGTTTCAAAAAATTTTCATTGTCCTGACTTCTAATTTCTAAAATCACCCAAACTTGCTTTGGATGGCAACTGGTTAGCATATCTTCGATCCTCTTGCAATATCATTTTCTTTGATTACACACCCACATATAGAGCAAACACTTTTAGAATGTGTGGCAATGAAATTTTCCTACGTCATGTACTTCCCTTAAGTAAGCACATTAGAAAATATGGTTTCGCAGCGGGTTATATCTAGCTAGTTAGTTTCATATTGGCAATCAAGTGTTATCTCTTCTATTACTTTCCATCTACACCATTGTGGATTGTTGCTGAGTTATGATTCTGGTTAGATATACAATCGAACGGCCACGGTTTAATGATCACCTGGAGGCGATCAAGTTTATCTGCAAAGATTTTTGGTATGAGCTCTTCAAGAAGCAGATAGACAATTTAAAAACTAACCACAGAGTAAGTTTCAGACCCCAGATTCTACAAATAAAAGTAATTGTGATTTGTGGGAGATGGATATGGTGGCGTATTTATTTATTTTTTTGTTGCAGGGTACATTTGTGTTGCAGGATAATAATTCCGCTGGCTTTCACGTGTGTCAGTGGACCCGTCTGTAGAAATTTCTGGAAATGCTCAAGAACCTTCAGCCATATCCGAAAACAAATCAGCACAAGCAACTAGCATGCATCTCTACTTCCCATGTGGAATTATAAGGGGAGCACTTTCGACCTTGGGAATTCCTTGTGCTGTTACAGCTGATATTTCAAACCTTCCTGCCTGTAAGTTTTCAAGATCCTTCCGACTTAAAAGCTATAGGACTACTAATATAAACATGGAAGCTATGAGCTCAAGTATGTCTGCATTAATATTAATAACTGATGTGCAGGTTCATTTGTCATTCGGATAAAGGTGTAGCTATCTCGCTACAAGAGTTTAAAATGGACCGTGAGGTATTCCTGATCTCCAAACCAAGCTCTATGTTTTCTGTGTTTCCATCATGATCATGTAAGTAACCAAGTTTGCAGACAAGTGATTTAGCTGTAATTAGAAATCAGTTAACTTTCCTTCCATTTATATGTGCTCCAATAAAATTTGCTACTGATTGTTCCCAAACTACCCTGTTATTAGTTCACAAGAGATGCTAGCTTGTTGGACTCTACACAAAATATTTATTTCTTGTCTACATGGATTCAGATGGTTGGTTGTTCCCGATCTGGAGAGTGTTTTTTTCGATCTGGTATCATCCAGCTAGGTGGGGGCACAAGGGTGGATGAATGGGAGGGATGGGTAATGGGTCAAAACGGGTGAGATTAATAGACGATATTAAACAGTCTTTGCCCATCTGCCAGCCAATCAATTTAGTGATCATTGAAACTCACGGTTCGATTGATCCCACCATTTAACCCTGCCAACGGTGTTTACATGATTGGGTTCGAACAACTTTGTGTCATGAAATGCTATCTGGACTGTGGCTGTGCAGAAACCGATCCAGATTGGCATTGTCCTGAACCTGCAGTCTATGGTTCGGTCTACGGTTGGCTGTTTGGTAAGAAGTTGGCTGATGTTCAGTGTTTGTTTTATCTATTTTAGATTTTTTTATGGAAGTGTAGTCATCATATGTTTTCACACTTAAAATTTTTTTGGTTGTTTAGCCTTTGGTAATCGAATAGATGAATGTTAGTGAATAATATGAAGTTGAATTAGGAGTAGCTTAGATAAGTGTTCGAGTTTTTTTTCTAAAATATATATATATAATTTATAATGAGTTCATGATATGATAATAACTAGCATTTCCTCTCACATTAAGCACTCGGAGTTTGGGAGTTTGGTCGTTTCCTTCCGTTCATTGGGGCATGAGTTTGGTCGTTGTCGCCTCCGCTCTTATAAAAAATCTCTAAAGTGAGTACTGAAATTAATTTCGATAGTACCAGTATTAGCAATGATGTTTATCGCTAATTGGATTGGTTCGTCATTGTATGGAAATAGTAATTGTGTTCATTATAGCCTACGATTATCAAATAACACTTGATTTTGAATACAATTCCCTTTAAAAAAAATACTTCGAACGCTAAAAATATTTTAGACAGTTGCACATTTCATTTCTTAATAAAAGTCAATGAACAGAATTTATTAGAAAGCAAAATTTATTAGAAATTGAATGGTTTAGAGAGTAAATTGATATAGTATGAGTGATGAAAATGGAATAATAAAAATTAACTCACAAAACTTACCTGACAAAATTTTAAATTACTGTACACTATACAGTTTATATAACATAAAGACGTGTTTTTCATCGACATTAATCATATTGGCCTCACAAGATAGTATTAACTATATTGGTTCATAAAAGGTAGTAATGATATCTAATAATATAAAAATAATAAAACTACAAAGTTGATAAAAAAGAAAAATAAAAAAGTGGGTTAGTTTATAGAAGAAAGTAATCAAAAATAGTAATTTACCTTAATATTAATTGGAGGTAGACATGAACAATTATATTTTTGTGGTTTTTGCGTGTTTTTTTTCAATTGTTTTTTTTCTTTCTTCAACGTCAGTTTAAATTGTTAAGGTATTGCTTTACACGCGTTATAAAAGGTGGATACGTGTCTTTCCCCGGTATGTTTGTTCTTCTAAATGCCAACTCCTCCGGTGAGTTTTGTTAGTTTAATCGAAACGATGGACGGTGGTTCTTTGGCAAGGATGATGAAGATGAAATGCCTGTTGGGGTTGCCGTCTTTGATGTTTGCATTGCTGCCCTCCGTCGGATGTTGTCCATGGCCATTGTCCCCTGGTGGTGTTGTCGGTAGCGATGGTGGAGATCCCACCATCCCTTTTGTTTCTCGATTAGTGCCACCTCCGGCGAGTCCTTTGAAGGTGGCCAGCCATGGACAACCCCTTGTTATGTGTTCCAGTTAGACCTAAACCACTATTGTATGTGGGTATTATGTTCCAGATTGATGCCACGAATTGATGCCACGAATTGATGCATGTTCTGAGACTTATTGTTGATACCGATTTCGATCCAAGACTGTGGGTAGATTGAAATAATGCAAGTTTGGTCAATGATGGGAGAAATACCTCATCCGAGACTTGTGTTTGGTTCTGTGTTCATCTTTGGTTTTATGGTTCTCTTTTAGGTTTGCATTTGTATATTGTTTTGTCGTTACTACTATCTTCATGTTGATGAAGATGAGCATCGTAACATTTAGTTTGTTTGTTGGCCACATGGTTTTGATTGGTATGTCATTGTTTCTGTGTTTAATCCTAGGGAATTAGAGAGCCTTGATGATATAACTTGAGTGCATTTGGTTGCTTTGGTGTATTTACAGTTAACGGTTAACAGTCACAATCGAAAGTCTGTTTTAAGCCTAACTATAACAGTGAGTCGTTTTAGTATGTTCATCACACACGCAATGCGCGTAAATAAAACATACTAGTTTGTTTAAAAGAACTAACTAAAAGATTATGATGTTTAAAACATATTTAAAATTTTACATAGAAATTTTAAAACAAAAACATTTCATATAAAAAATTGTGTAGATTATAGCAAAATGAAATGTAGCTTGTTGCATTGGATCCGGCCCATGATAAGTTCACAACAAAAGGTGTAGAAGGGGAAAGAATGAGCAAAACGGAGTGGCCAATTTCTAACAAAGTAAAGATTTAGGTGATGTTTGTTTTTCTGTAAGAAAACGTCTGTAGTCTGCGGATTACATCTGCAGTAGAAGAGGTGGACCAAATGTTTGCAGTCTGTAAGAAAAAGACTGTTTGTTTTTAACATCTGCTGAATGGTAAAAAATATTCTGTAATTAGATTAAACCTATTTTTTAACACTTGTTTCCTTGGCCTTGTACCTGAATAGTCAAAACTTAACTATTCACCTCAATAGGTTTTTTTGTTATCTATAAAATAATATAAAGATATGACCAAAACTTTCGCATCATTATGAAATACTATCTAAAAACATTTTAGGAATATAAAATATCATAGAATACTAATCAAGAATGAAAACATTTTAATTAGCTAACTCATGCGAGTTTTGTTTAAATTGTTTTATTAAAACATCAAATCGAGTTATTATCGAAATTTTTCTTATATAAAAAAAGAAATGGAGAAGAAGATGTGGGGGTTAGAATAACCAATATATGTAATTACTAGCTTTAGTTACCCTGTATTACACGAGACGAGAAAAGTTAATTATTTAACAACACAAAAACTAAATAAAATCAAGTGCGTTTATATTAAGTAAGACATAACAACTTTCGATTATAAGGTAACAAATAAGCAAAAATCTCCTTGTAAACTACGTTTGTAGTAACATTAATAGGTTTGTTATCATTATCTAAAGCTAAGAGTTTCAATTCATCTCTAATCTTAACTTGGGACAAGGTGAAACAAAGCTGACGATACATATAAACAGGCTCTATTAAGTACAAATCAATTATTGAAATAGATTGACATTGACATTTGTTTATTGTCATAATGAAACATAAAACTAACTGTATTCATTTAAAATTAAAATAAATCCTTTTGTCACAAGGTGTTAAACTCAATCTTGGAGTAAATGTACGGGTGCCAACATTGCTACCCGATATGATCCTAGTTTCTATGACATGATGCAGAGTGATATAACCTTAAGTATAGTTCCATTCACAAATCACTTTTTTATCAATGTTTCTCAAAAGTATGATAGGAATACCAACCTTTAATATAAAGAGTGGTTTGGTAATCCGAAAACCGTTATTCCATTTAGAAAATATAAATAGCATAATTTCTTATCGATTGTATCGTTAATATACTCTTCTTGGCTTATAGAACCGAAACCGGGGTACTTTTTTTCGTCACCTGGAAACAACAAAATTAAACGATCGTTGATTTATTGAATAACCATGTTTTTTGGAGAAAGAATCGCCATCTCTTGAAAGAAATTTGGGTTCTCGGAGTTACTAATGATAGAAGGATTCACAAACTCGAGTAAATCAGAGATAGGATCGATCGAATTAGTAACAAGAAGATCGTGTGGCATATTGTAGGATGGTTGAAGGGTATGCACTTATAACACAACAACACAATAAGGAGAGTTGCTTAAGGACACTTAATAGATCAAATAGGGAACTGGATAACCTTTGAGTAAAGATGCTAAAAACACAAGTAAGAGACAAAACAAGATAGCAAAAACACACAAGTAATTGGTTTTCAAGAATACTGTATATATGCTTCTCAAGTTCTATTACAAGTGTTACAAAAGCATATCAGAAAGTTACAAGTACTTGAGATACATATACTACATCCTACAGCCGACCATATTTTGAAGGCCAACTGGATATAATTGATTAGACAACTACAAAATCAAATGTAGAGTCAAAAGGCAGATTGCCTTGTGATAGTGACTTTGACATGCCATAGCTCACATCCTAATATATTAAAAAAAGGATAAAGTACATAAAGTAGAAAGTTACAGACTTAAGACATCAATGTACAATTACCAAAAGCATAGACCTTTCACCAACTTATGTAAAGTTGGTGTCTTATCAGAGTTGCAGTGGAATTAGTCCAGCTTTATGGTAAAAGGTACACCAGATAAAGCATGTGTTCTAAAAGTCTTCGGAAGAAATCTGTCTTCTAGTGTTGGCTTCGGAAGACTTTGTCTTTGAAGCTTCGAAAGACTTCATCTTTGGCTTCGGAAGATATTGGTTTTAGCTTCAGAAGATATTGGTCTTGGCTTCGAAAGATTTCACACTTAGAATGTTTTCTGTTGGTGTGAAACTTCCAAAGCATTCTACTTCAGTACACTTATGCATGCATGTAGGAGAGACTTTGGGTGTTTGGGTTGCATCAGCCTTATATTAAACCTTACAAACTCCCCCTAGGCTTGTGCTACCAAAACACTTTGAAGACTTCAGATATTTACAGTCCATATTAAGATGATAACCATAACTTTCTTCAAGAGATGATCATATTCACTTAGACTCTCAAAGTGTCTTCTCATATCAAAGAGATCATGCAGAGGCAGGTTGAACATGTCTTGTCATGTGTAGACATTCTCAATACCTTGATCTCTGATGACATGCCATCTTTCTGGATTTGTAGTGTATGTCTAGGACAAGATGGGTCTTCTTGATGCTAGAGGAGATATTTGAATGGGAGATGATGGAGCATCCTCTAGTTGCACATCCTCAAGATGTTCTGACTCATTCTGAGGTTTGGAGAAGGATGCTTCTTTCTTCTTCTTCTTTGGCTTTGGTCTTGAAGCTATCCCTTTTCTTCTTTTTGATCCTTTTAACTAAGAAGACTGGCCTGTAGCACATGATTGATCTTCTTTTTCTTTCTCAGTTGGGTCTTCCTCCCTCATAAGTTCAGAAGAAGAGGGAGTTCACCTTCAACACTTTAGAAGCTTTTAAAACTTCGAAAGTTTTGACGACTGGGCCTTCGGAATATTTTGCAAACATTGCAGCAGACTTCAGTGCTTCGGAAGAATTCCTTTCTTCCAAGACCAAATATTCTTCCGAAGGCAATGTTCCACTTGCCTTCTTTTTCATTTTGGAGCTTCTGAAGGAAATAGATTTTCCTTCTGAAGCTGAAATCTTCTTGGAGCTCTTGGAAGTCTCTTTCTTGATCATATGAAGAGTACCTCTTGGATTGTATGGACAATTCTTAGCAAGATGAGAAGTACTTCACACATGACACATTCCACCTTTTTCTTCCTAAGAGCCTTCTTCTGAGAACAAGGCTGCCTTTGATCACAACCCTTCTTTACCTTCATCTTTGCAGATGCTGAGATAGTTCTTTTAGGCTGAGAACTGTTCTTGGAGCTGGATGGTCTAGGCATTACACAGCAGATCATCCTTCTTCTTGGTGCTGAGATGATTTGAACATGAACCAAAACTCTTGGTAGAAGAGTTTAGGTTGATGTCTTCAGTCTTGACCACTTCAAACCCTACAGAGATAAAAGCTTGTTTCTCCTTAGAATCAAAAGTGGCCTTGATCTCTTCAGCCTTCCTAGCTTTTCTCTTGCTCTTTCTGATTAAGTTTTTCCTCATAGACTTGGTCATCACAATTTTCTTGCTCTCCTCAGAAGGACAGTGGACCTTCTTAGAATCCTCCTCTTCACTCTTTTCAGAGGAATTCTTCACCATCATTTCATCATCCTTTTCACTCAAGGGGTCTATGAGAGGAAGCTCATCTTCACAAGTTCCACACCTAGGTGATCTTAAAGGCAAGATTGTGTGTAGAGGACCTATCTCACTAGATCTCAGTCCCTGCTTATTTTGATAACACACCTTGGCATGCAGGGATGAGGATATCATGTTCTTGAAGGTCTTTTCGTCAAGAATACATTTTTCTACCCTGACTTTGCTGATCACAAGCTCAGCCTGGCATTCAGTCAACTTAGTTATGAGATTCTTGATCTGAGTCCTATAGTTGGTGTACTCATGTTTTAGAACTTAAATGGTTTTCTCTAAGTCCTCTATCTTTAGTTTATAGTCATTTTTAGCCTTTCTAAAATTAGCTTTTAATATGTTCAAGGACTCAAGATCAGATCTCATTTCTAAGTTGTAGGACCTGTATCTGTTGACTTTAGCAATACATTCACGAGTACAGAGATGTTCCAATACCTTGGCTTCATCATGATCAGCCATCAGTGCTTGGTTAGGAGATGCATCTTCCACCTAAAAGCTCTAGTGAAAGCCTCCTTCTTTAACAGCAACTGCAGCTTGCTGCTTTGGCTTCTCATTCTGGATGGCTTTGTTAGTGTAGTTTGGTTTGGATTGTGCTTTGCCACTATTTGTTCATGGTGCCTTGCACTCCCTGGAAAATTGGCCCATCAAGTTACAGTTGTAACACTTGACGTTGCTTTTATCAAATCCAAACTTTCCACTGGTCGCATTGCTGGGGAACTTCCCTCCAGTCCGCTTGTAAAACTTCTTGGCTTTGTGAGTGAGAAGAGCCATCTGCTAAACTATCTCCATATACTCTAGATCATCTAGATGGATGTAGTCCAGGTCTTCAAGGGTGAATAGAAGCTTGCCATAACTTTCATCAGAAGACACAAAGGCTTGAGAAGAACTTGTCTCTTGGAATGGGCTCCTTTGAGTGTAGTTCTCCCTTGGTGTCTGATGCGTGCGGATAGTATATATATTTTGATAAAGATTTTATCCACAGATTCAGTTTTAATTGGTTATTACAAATACTAAACTACACACACAAAAGGCAAGTGTACCTGTCGTGAGGTAATATAGTGTTGGTAAGATTCGAGTATCAATCCATGAACACACTAAGCCTACTTAACAACCCTCATAATTGACTATCAGTTTTATGTTTTTTAGAAAATGAAAAGTTAAATATGATAACAATAAATAAAGATAGATAAAGATAAATAAAGATAGGTTGAGACTTTTGGTGATTCTTTCGGTGAAGTAAGGCTGTTATCCTAATTTAGATTACACTTATGTAACTTTAATGAATTGGTGGTGTGATTAGAGATATTGAATAATGTAAATATGTTAATGTTTATAAAGATGAGATGACATGATTTCTCGTCTATCCTGTTGTCGTAGTGACTAGATCCGGTCAGGCTGAGTTTTACTGCTCAGATCAAAGCCCTAGTAATGTTGGTAAATCTTGTGTGACCTATTTGACATACGATTTCTGAAAACATAACTTAATGTTAGAAAGAGAGTTGATCAGGTTCCTTCCTAACATACAATTAATTTTACAAACCCATAACAATTACTAAAGATTTCTCAAACTAATAAAAGGAAACCCGCAAATGATCAGAAAGTTAAAGTGATATGATTTCAAATAACCATTTCTAGTTCATTAGCCATGGATTTATTATGAAGACTGGTTTCATGAATGAAAGTTGATCATACGTTTTTCAACCGTGTATGAAAATCACAATCACAAACCATAAATTTATAACTTCCCATTCAAATGTAGATGATACCCATTAATAGTTTTCCCAAGACCATAATAACATTAACATAATATTTATCACAACATTAGTTCATCACAAATTACATAAGTTTCATTAAATTAGGATAACACATGAAGTTTAGCTCATAATGAGCTTGTAAATAACAACAAAGATAAAAGATAGTAATGAAATCATCGGTAAATTAGAACAATCAAACCAGTGATACACAATGGATGATGTTTAGACAATCCCAAGCTTCTTCTAAGTGTTGAATGAACCTCCAAAACCTTTTAAGAACCTCCAAAGGTTGGGTTTCCGAGAGGGAACACCAACACTTCACCTCTTAAAAGCTCCTCTCAAAGTTGAAAATGTAGTCCTATTTATAGGCTTTTTGGAGTGTTTAAGCACGGGCCCGTGCCTAAAAGGCACGACCCTGTGCTAGTACAATGTACATAAAAGTTGGTCGGCTAGTACGCTCAGAGCTTGTCAGACATAGCCCCGTGTTCAATGAGCACGGCCCCGTGTTTGTGGTGGGGCACGGCCCCGTGCCTCGGGTCAGTGAACCGTACTTTTTGTCTTGTCGGACCAAAAAACATGGGGGTGTGTTGATTTAATCACGAGGATGTGTTTTAGGCTGGGCATGGGGGCGTGCCTCATGAAGCACAACCCCATGCTTGAATTTTAAAACTTGGTTTTTGTTCATTTTCTTCTGATTTATGCTTATTTTGTTCATTTTGGTATTTTCCAAGGCTGAAAACATAATATGAATGATTTATGTATCAAATCATCATTTTCAGTAAGAGTTTATAGAATAATTGATGTACATTGATGTGTTTTATATGTATAATTTGAAGCACATCAAATATCCCAACGCTTAAACTTTGCTTGTCCTCAAGCAAAATCACTTAAAATAACAACACCACCAAAAACCAAATAAATCAAGATATAAATATGTCTTTCGAGAACTATATAAGCAAACTTGGTTAACCCAAATATAACAGTTCAGTACATATGGAATGATATCCTTTCGAGCAAGAGAATGGTTTCTAAATATTTTTAACATGTAAAAATTCACACTTCTCACAAGGTGCACTCACACTCGGCTATATATATGGAATCATACATAATATGAACTGAGTAATACTCTCAATTGCCTAGTATGAATACGTGTGAAATCATACGCTTGATAAGGGATCAAATCTCCACCTATGTTAGGTATTTACTTGCATAAATCATTAGGTCTTTGATGGGTTGTAATTTGGCTCGGGTTCAGAGTATGGATTATTTGTGTAAAAGTGGCTAAATGCTAAAAACAACGATCCTGGCTTATCTCATAAACTAAAGACAAACCAGTAAAATGGTTTCTTATACAATACTCAAGCTAGAAGAGATATGCCGACTTGAGGACTAGTTTATGGTCAGATCGTCAAGACCGTATTGCATTTTCAAAAACTGCACCTCCTCCTTAACCCGATGAGATATATAGCTATTCTTTTTAAGGGTCATTTGGCTTGGAGCCTAAAAGCACCCAACGGATTTGGATGTCGAAATTTTGGATTCGGTTTGGTTTTTGTTGTATTTTCCTTCATGAAGCTAGTTCCCCACAAGTTAGGAATCTTTTATATCATTTTTCCTTTCTCGAACACAAATCTTGAAATACCATAAAATGATGGAACTAGTTTTCTTCTTCTTCTTCTTCCTTCTTTTTTTTTCTTTCTTTTTTTTATTTATTTTCTTTTTTTTTGAAATAATCCAAAATATGTCTTTAACAAAAACAGGTATTGTTGAAGGCTTTTTGGTTAAGTGGCTTAGTGGTTTGGGTGATTTTATTCGTTTAAGCTCAACGGGGCTAACTAGGTATAATAGGGTAAGGATATTTGAAAATGGTAGAGGCTTGAATGTTGGGTTTTCCTAATTGCCTAAATCCGTTTTACACAAGAAATACTTATAAGGTTTTGAAATGTATACCCAAAACAAGTTCTAATTCACACGCAACATAAGACACCCTCCATATATCCATAATGAAAGCAAAAATGCATAAATGCAAAGTTTGTTTAAGGCTCTAAAATAAGCTCACACATCGGATTGAATTGGGTATAAGTGTTTCATTTTACATGTTTGAATATTTTCACAAACTCTTTTTGCTTTTCAAGATATCACAAAAACATTTTTAAGATTATTTGGGTTTGCTTTATTTGCTTATTTATTTCTCGAAACGTATATTTATATTTTGTTTAATAAAAAATTGTTTCAAGTTTCTGGTGTTGTTGCCACAAATATTAGAATTAGAGTGACTTTTTGCAAAAGATTTAATTATAACTTGTACCTATTTATAACCAAAGTATCAAGCATATATACACTTCCCATACTTAAACTTCACATTGTCTTCAATATGATTCACAATAAATACTAAGTAGAGAAAGGCAAACGAAAACTCCCTTAATATGATGAGTCAAATGTGTGTGATTGTTTTTCCAGAGCCGCCTTGAATGAGCTCAAAAGAATGCATCATGATTAATCTAAAACGTTACCAATTTATTTAAACAAGAAAATTAGAGTCCTAAGCACACAAAACAAAATAAAAATAAACGAACTGAAAAGTAACATAGAGCCATGTTTTGGTTATGGATCTTTGGCTAGACCCTTGCCCACACTTAGTTTTTAATGAGGTGGAGGTTTATCACCTCCAAGAAAAAATTAGCTGATATATCGATTTGGCCATTAACCAATTACCATTGACTTTGAAGCTTCATCCCTCATTGTTTACAACCTTCATAGCATTATGTGGATAGAATTTTTCTTTATTTCTTAAAAAAAATTTTCTCTATTGTTTTTTTGAAATAAAACAAAATAGTAAAAAATTTGGATCATCTTTCAAACTAACATGTGTCCCCGACAACGACGCCAAAAACTTGATGCGTGCGGATAGTATATATATTTTTATAAATATTTTACACACATATTCAGTTTTAATTGGTTACTACAAATACTAAACTACACACACAAAAGGCAAGTGTACCTGTCTTGAGGTAATATAGTGTTGGTAAGAACCGAGTATCAATCCGTGGACACACTAAGCCTACTCAACAACCCTCCTAATTGACTATCAGTTTTATGTTTTTAGAAAATGATAAGTTAAACATGATAACAATAAATAAAGATAGATAAAGATAAATAAAGATAGGTTGAGACTTTTGGTGATTCTTTCGGTGAAGTAAGACTGTTATCCTAATTTAGATTACACTTATGTAAGTGTGAAAAATTGATTGTGTGATTAGAGATATTGAATAATGTAATTATGTTAATGTTTATAAAGATGAGCTAGCGTGATTTCTCGTCTATCCTGCTGCCGTAGTGACTAGATCCTGTCAGGCTGAGTTTTACTCTCAGATTAAAGCCCTAGTAATGTTGGTAAATCTTTTGTGACCTATTTGACATATGATTTTTGGAAACATAACTTAATGTTAAAAAGAGATTTGATCATGTTCCTTCCTAACATACCATTAATTTTAGAAAACCGTAACAATTACTAAAGATTTCTCAAACTAATAATAGGGAACCCGCAAATGATCAGAAAGTTAAAGTGATACGATTTCTAGTAACCATTTTTAGTTCATTAGCCATGGATTTATTATGAAGACCGGTTTCGCGAATGAAAGTTGATCATATGTTTTTCAACCATGTATGACAATCACAATCACAATCCATAAATTTATAACTTCCCATTCATATGTAGATGCTACCTATCAATAGTTTTCCCAAGACCACCATAACATTAACATAATTTTTTTCACAACATTAATCATCACAAATTACATCAGTTTCATGAAATTAGGATAACACATGAAGTTTAGCTCATAATGATCATGAAAATAACAACAAAGATAAAAGATAGTAATGAATTCATCGGTAAATTAGAACAATCAAACTAGTGATACACAATGGATGATGTTTAGACAATCCCAAGCTTCTTCTAAGTATTGAATGAACCTCCAAAACCTTTTAAGAACCTCCAAAGGCTGGGTTTCTGAGATGGAACACCAACACTTCACCTCCCAAAAGCTCCTCTTAAAGTTGCAAATAAAGTCCTATTTATAGGCTTTCTGGAGTGTTTAAGCACGGCCGCGTGCCTAAAAGGCACGGACCCGTGCTAGTACAATTTATGTAACAGTTGGTCGGCTAGTACGCTTAGAGCTTGTCGGACACAGCCCGATGTTCAATGAGTATGGCCCCGTGTTTGTGGTGTGGCACGCCCCGTGCCTCCTGGGGCATGCCTCTATGCCTCGGGTCGGGGAACCGTACTTTTTGTCTTGTCGGACCAACAAACACGGGGGTGTGTTGATTTAAGCATAAGAGTGTGTTTTAGGCTAGGCATGGAGGCGTGCCTCATGAATCACGACCCCATGCTTGAATTCTAAAACTTGGTTTTCTTCATTTTCTTCTTATTTATGCTTCCTTTGTTCATCTTGGTCTTTTCCAAGCCTGAAAGCATAATATGAATGATTTAAGTATCAAATCATCATTCCGTAGAGTTTATAGAATAACTGATGTGCCATTGATGTGTTTTATATGTATAATTTGAAGTACATCAGTGTCTCAGGGAAAGTGATGAAAGGACCCTTTTGTGAATTATCAGGGTAGCATATGAGATGATGTTGGTGTTCTATGCTATCCCTTTCAACCGCATGAAGGGATGAACCCATTTGATTACTGGAGTTGCCCGTTAAACCTTGCATGTTCATCTCCATCTGGTATCCACTAAGAATCCCATACAACTCTGTCAAGGTGAGAGTCTTCAGGTTCTCAGTTCTTTTGATAACCACACAATAGTGTGTCCGTTGCCTAGGAAGAGAGGACATGAACTTCCTTACAATATCTTTGTTTTCAAGAGCTACTCCACCATCTACTAGGGTATCCACAATCTCAACATACCTAAAGTATTGTTGAGTCATGGTTTCACCTATTTTAAGTGTGAAATTTTTAAACAACTGTTTCAGGACATCCTTCTTGTTCTCCTGTGCTTCAGGGGAACCCTCATACATCATTTTCAATGCATCCCATAGTAGTTTAGCTGTTTTGTATTTCTTGAAACCTCTGTATACAAAGTTTGGAAAAGCAGACTGAAGGGCTGTCATAGCCTTTTGATCAATCTCTACTCTCTTTCTATCTTCATCTGAGTAGTTAGCCATAACCTTGGGGATCATACCACCTCCAGTTTTAGAAGAGGTGCTTGGTATGTAAGGTCCATTTTCAACAGACTACCACATTCTTGAGTAAAGAGACTTGATAAAGCCTTCCATTCTTTTGCACCAAGTGTCAAAGTCATCAAGAGTGATTAGTGGGGACTTTGTCATGATTTAAATTTCCATATCAAATTTGGAAATAGTTGCCATTTGATATGTTAAGTATTTTGTGTGTGTGAGGGATCTTAAGATGGTGAGATCTTGTAAAGATTAATGAAGAGACTAATGCAACTCAAACATCCAAAGTCTATCCTGCATGCTGCACAAGTGCATTGAAGAAGAATGCTTAGGAAGTTTCACACATGCAACAGGAATATTCTAAGTGTGAAATCTTCCGAAGCCAAGACCAACATCTTCCGAAGCCAAAGATGAAGTCTTTCGAAGCCTCAGAGACAAAGTCTTCCGAAGCTTCAACTCATGAAGACAAATTTCTTCCAAAGACTTTTGACACATGCTTTATCTGATGTACTTTTCCATAAAGCTGGACACCTTTCCGTTGCATCTCTGTAATGTCACCAACTTACATGAGTTGGTGAAAAGGTCCATGCTTTTGGTAACTGTATATTGAGGTCTTGAGTCTGTAACTTTCTACTTTATCCTTTTTGTAATAGATAAGAATGTGAGCTATGGCATGTCATAGTCACTAGTCAAAAGGCAATCTGCCTTTTGACTCTACAATTGAATTTGTTTGTGTCTAGTCAATTGTATCCAGCTGGCTTTCAAAGTATAGCTGGCTGTAGGATGTAGTATAAGTATCTCATGTTCTTGTATCTTTCTAATATGCTTTGTAACACTTGTAATAGAACATAGAGAAAGCAATATACTGCATTCTTGAAAACCATACACTAGTGTTCTCTTGTTCTATCTCTTATATTACTTGTGTTCTTAGTGTCTCATTTGTGGTTAATCCAGTTTAGTGTTTGATTAAGTTTGGTTAATCTCCTCTTTGTGGTGTTGTGTTCTAAGTGACCCCCTTCACCGGTCCTGCATTTGGTATCAGAGCTTTCTAGGCTCTTGATATAAGATCTCACCATCTTCAGATCCCTCACACACATAAATACTCAACTTTTCAAATGGCAGCCATTTCTAAGACTGATATGGAAACTGGAACCATGAACAAGTCCCCACTGATCACTCTTGATGAGTTTGATACTTGGTGTTTGAGAATGGAAGGTTTCATCAGGTCTCTTCATTCAAGAATGTGAGAGTCCATTGAAAATGGACCTTTCATACCTAGCACCCCCTCTACTACTGGTGCTGGTATGATCCCCAAGGATGTGCCTAACTACTCTGATGAAGATAGGAAGAGAGTAGAGATTGACAGAAAAGCCATGACAGCCCTTCAAACTGCCCTTCCAAACTCTATGTATAGAGGTTTCAAGAAGTGCAAAACAGCTAAGAAGCTGTGGGATGCACTGAAACTTATGTATGAGGGTTCCTTTAGAACCAAGGAGAACAAGAAGGATCTCTTGAAGCAGCAGTTTGAAAACTTCACCTTCAAAACAGGTGAAACCATGACTCAGCAATACTTCAGGTATGTTAAGATTATGGATATCCTTGTGGATGGAGGAGTTTCTCTTGAGAACAGAGACATTGTAAGGAAGTTCATGTCCTCACTTCCTAGGCAGTGGACACACTACTGTGTGATGATCAAGAGAACTGAAAATCTCAAAACTCTTACTCTAATAGAGTTATATGGGATTCTCAGTGGCTACCAGATAGAAATGAACATGTAAGGTTCATCTAGCAACTCCAACAATCAAATGGGTTTAGCCCTACATGTGGTTGAAAGGGATAGCATAGAACCCCAACATCATCTCATATGCTATCCTGACAACTCACTTCTCACCTTCCAGAGACACTAAGGGAGAACTACACTCAAGGAAGCCCATTCCAAGAGACAAGCTCTTCTCAAGCTTTTGTGTCTTCTGATGAAAACTGTGGCAACTCTCTTTTCATTCTTGAAGACCTGGACTGTATTCATCCAGATGATTTGGAATACATGGAATAGTCCAGCAGATGGCTCTTCTCACTCAAAGAGCCAAGAAGTTCTACAAGAGGACTGGAAGGAAGTTTCCAAGCAATGCAATGTAAGGCCTCGTTCTCGGGACGCTTACAGCTAGTTCTTCATCGCACATAAAACATATATTTTATCTTCTTACATAAAAGCGTTGCAGCGGAAACAAAAAAAAACAACATTTTCACTTCATCAAAATGCTTTTGCAAAATAATACATCCGTTCGTTTCACATTATCATTTTACATTTCATTACAAAAGCATTGAAAACCATGGATGCCATTCCAAAAGAACTGAGTAGTCGCCCCGTGCCATCCTTAGCAACATGCCTGCCAACTGGAAAAATGCCTAAAAAGTCAGCGTTGCTGAGTGAGTTCTAGTTTTAAAGAAAATATAGTTTACTTCCTTTATAAAACCATTCGTTAGTTTCGTAAGCGATCACACAACATACATACACAGAGATAATATAGTTATTATCTTCTTTACGTTCGTTACATTCTATCATTCATTAATCATCGCACGTTACATTATCATTCGCTTCATTCATTCATCATTTCTTCCGTTCGTCCATTTCATACACATCGCACTTCCGCATCATCATACCCGAAGTACATATCGCACGGATCGCACACATAAGGTAGCCAAAATCACACGCTATCTCATGGGTTAACCAAGATCGCACGCTACATAATCCACATTAGTTATGCTGTCCATCGCACATACCGCACAAATTGCACCATCGGAGTGGTCACCAAGACCGACTCCCCCTGTGTGTGAGAACTCTCGGGGTTTAGCCAGAATCGCACACCATCTCATGGGTTAGCCAAAATCGCACGCTACATAACACACAACAATACCACATCCCACGTATCAGAGCAGTTACCAAAACTGAATTCCCTACTATGTGTATGAACCCATATAAGGTAGCCAAAATTGCAAGCTACATAGCACACAGTAAATACCACATTGCACGTATCGGAGTAGTTACCAAAACTGAAGTCCCTACTGTGTCTATGTCCCCTTATGAATTAGCCAAGATCGCACGCTATAAATACACACACAGTTGAGCTAACAACTTGCAGTGAGTTGTGAACCTCCTTCCTTCCTCTTGCAAGCCATCCTTGCTCCCATTCATTTGTTCATGATTGCATTCATTCATTACGTTCCTCTTTCATTATCTTTCGCTTTACATTACATAATACTTTTATATATATTGGGCGTTCCCGGGACCTTAAACGCGCCAAACACGTAACCCGCAAAGTCTTCTCAGTCTAAAATTCATATTCCATCTTATTTTTATTAAATGATCTCGTCTAAGCCCATTATTATTATACTGGGCGTATATATATTATTCGGGGCGTTACATGCAACCAGTGGAAAGTTTGGCCTGGACAAAGGCAAAGTCAAGTTTAACAACTATAACTTGATGGGCCACTTTGCTAGAGAGTGTAAGGCACCTAAAACAAGTGGTGGCCAAATACAGTCCAGACCTAACTACACTAACAAAGCTCTCCAGAATGAGAAGTCAAAACAACAGGCTGCTGTTGCTGTTGAAGGAGGCTTTGACTGGAGCTTTCAGGTGGAAGATGCTCCTCCAAACCAAGCATTGATGGTAGATCATGATGAAGCCAAGGTATTGAAACATATCTGTACTCCTGAATGCATTGCTAAAGTCAATAGATACAGGTCCTATAACTTGGAGATGAAATCTGATCTTGAGTCCTTAAACAATTAAAATCTGATTTTAGAAAGTCTGAAAATGATTATAAACTGAAAATAGAGGACTTAGAGAAAACCATTTTAGTTCTAAAACATGAGCACACAGATTTTTGGACTCAAATCAAAGATCTCATAACCAAGTTGACTGAGTGCCAGGCTGAGCTTGTGATCAGCAAAGCCAGAGAAGAAAAGAGTGTTCTTGAAGAAGAGACCTTCAAGAACATGATATCCTCATCTCTTCTCAACAAGGTGTGCTATCAAAACAGGTAGAGATTGGGATCCAATGAGATAGCTCCTCTACACACAATCTTGTCTGTAAGACCTCCTAGGTGTGGAACTTGTGAAGATGAGCTTCCTCTCATAGATCCTATGAGTGAAGAGGATGAAGAAGAGATAGTGAATAATTCCTCTAAGAAGAGTGAAGAGGAGGATTCTAAGAAGGGCCACTATCCTTCTGAGGAGAAGAAGAAGACTGTGATGACTAAGTCCATGAGAAAGAACTTGATCAGAAAGAACAAAAGAAAAGCAAGGAATGCTCAAGAGATCATGGCTACTTTTGACTCTAAGCAGAAACAAGTTTTCATCTCTATAGGATTTAAAGTAGTAAGGACTGAATACATCAACCAAAACTCTTCTGCTAAGAGTTCTGGTTCTTGTTCAAATCATCTCAGTAACAAGAAGATGACTGATCTACTGTGTACCACTGCTGCATAGCCTGGACCATCAAACTCCAAGAACAGTTCCCAGCCCAAAAGGACTATCTCAACATCTGCAAAGATGAAGGTGGAGAAGGGATGTGACCAAAGATAGTCTTGTTCCCAGCAGAAGACTCTTGTGAAGAAGAAAATAGTGTGTGTCATGTGTGAAAGTACCACTCACATTGCTGTGGATTGTTCATACAATCCTAAAGGTATTGTTCATATGACCAAGACAAAGACTTCAAAGAGTTCCATGAAGATTCAAGCTTCAGAAGGAAAATCTATTTCCTTCAGAAGCTCTAAATCTAAGAAGAAGGCAAGTGGAAAATTACCCTCGGAAGAGAAGTTGGTCTCGAAAGAAAGGAGTTCTTCCGAAGCACTGAAATCTGCTGCAGTGTATGCAGAATCTTCCGAAGGTTGAGTCATCAAAACTTCAAAAGTTCCAAAAGCTTCCGAAGTTTTGAAGGTCAAGTCCAAGACTTCAAAGGTGGTGTGGAAGTCTTGAAAGACCAAGTGACTGAGAATTCTCCATCAACAACAGCTCAAGATCCTCTTTGCACAACCATAGGATCTATTACTGTTGCATTACCTTCTGTTTCTGTGCCTAAGACAAGCAAGGCTTGGGTTTCCAAATGTAACAAATCCTTTTCTTTGTGTAGGGACAACTCAAGACAAACAAGAATGTCTGGATCATTGATAGTGGCTATTCCAGGCACATGACATGCAATAGGTCACTACTCCAGAACTTTGAAAGGATTGATGGAGGACCAGTTGCTTTTGGAGGAGATGAAGGTGGTTACATTTCAGGAAGGGGCATGGTCACAAATGGTAAGCTCAACATTAAAAAGGTAAACTTTGTTAAAGAGCTTGGGTACAATCTTCATAGTGTATCCCAATTTTTGATCAGAGTCATAACATGCTCTTTACTGAGCATGAGTGCATTGTTCTCAAGCCTGGTGTGGTCATTCCCCATGAGCACATCCTGCTGGAAAGGGAACCTGTACAAGATGGATTTGCAAGAAACACTCCCTCTAGAGAAGTTTTATGCTTTCTGTCTAAAGCCAATAATGATGAGTCTTTCATATCGCATAAAGAATGTGCCATGTAAACTTTAAGAACATGAATAAATTAATTAAGAATGATTTGGTAATTGGAATGCCAAAGAAGAGTTTACAAGTGATGACCATTGTATTGCATGCCTGAAAGGGAAGCAGCATAAGGTATCTCACAAGCCTAAGGAAAAGAACTCCATCACTACACCCCTACACTTGTTACATATGGATCTCTTTGGCCCTACCAGTGTAATGAGTCTAGGAAGGACCTCTTATTGTTTAGTGATCACAGATGACTTTACAAGATTCACTTGTGTCTTCTTCCTTAGAACTAAGGATGAGACTCCTGAGATTTTGAAGAATTTGATCTTAAAGATTGAGAATCAATCTGATCACAAGGTCAAGATCATAAGATGTGATCAAGGAACTAAATTTAAGAACCAAATCCTTGATACACATTGTGATGAAAAGGGTATTACAAGACAATATAGTGCTCCCAAGACTCCTCAGCAGAATGGTGTTGCTGAGAGGAGAAATAGGAAACTGATTGAAGCAGCAAGAACCATGTTGTCTGACTCTAAGCTGCCCATCACCTTCTGGGCAGAGGTAGTCAACACTGCCTGCTATGTGTAGAACAGAGTTTTAGTGGTCAAGACTCATGGCAAGACTCCTTATGAACTTTGGCATAAGAGGAAACCTTTCATTGGTTTTCTCAGGTCATTTGGATGTCTTTGCACCATCTAGAATACCAAAGATCAAATTGCCAAGTTTGCTGAGAAATCAAATGATGGACATTTTATTGGATACTCTTCTCAAGCTAAGGCTTATAGAGTATACAATCTCAGAACTAAAATTATTGAGGAGTCAGCCAATGTGACTTTCAATGAACACACACCCTGTGTGGTTGGTTCTGGTCCTGATTGGCTATTTGATCTTGATTTTGTTACCAACTGTTTTAACAAATCTTATGAGAATGTTTCAGGATATGCAGAAAATCTAAATACAAGTGATCCTGATCCAAGATTTGAGCTGAGAAGATCTTCAACTCACACATCTTCAGCTCCAGTTGGAACTACTTCTTCAAATGAGGTTTCTATCAGCACTACAATGACAAATCAGCTGATGCATCTAGGGTGCCTTCAAATTCCAGCTCAGAGGCTCCACAACCAGATAAGGATACCTCAATTATGCAAGACAACAATGGTGGTGGTGACAGTGATCAAGAATTTCTTTATGCTACTAACCACACCATAGATGACAACATCAATGATGTCACACACTGCTTGGATCAAGGTTCTCTTGATAAGTGTGCTGATGCGGTGGGAGAAACATCTATGCCAGATCTAAATTTCTTTAATTTAGATCTTTCTCAGCAACTTGCTGTGATCCCATAGCTTAGGATCCACAAGTCTCACCCCACCACAAACATTATTGGAGATGTTGTCACAGGGGTAAGAACAAGAGGACAAACCCATGAAGTAAATGTTTGTCTTCGCTATTGTTTCTTATCCCGGATAGAGCCAAAGAAAGTTGATGAGGCTCTAAAGGATGGAAGTTAGGTTGAGGCTATGCAACAAGAGCTGCTTTAATTCAAAAGGCAGAAAGTTTGGAACCTTTGTCCTCTTCCTCATGGGAAGACTAGCATTGGAACCAAATGGGTGTTTAGGAATAAGAAAGATGATAGAGGCATTATCATCAAGAACAAAGCTAGACTAGTTGTTCAAAGATGCACACAAGAAGAAGGGATTGGCTACACTGATGTCTTTGCTCCAGTAGCAAGACTGGAAGCTGTTAGGATATTCCTGGCATTTGCTGCATCCAAGAACTTCAAGGTCTTTCAGCTTGATGTAAATGTGCTTTTCTGTATGGAGTGATTGATGAAGAGGTATATGTCAAACAACCACCTGGTTTTGTAGATCCTGATCATCCTGATTATGTCTACAAGCTTGACAAAGCTCTTTATGGGCTACATCAGGCACCCAGGAAGTGGTATGAGACACCGTCTGAGTATCTTTGCAAACATGGATACAGAGAGGTACTATAGATGGAACTCTCTTCATCAAAGGATAGGGAAATGACATTCTGCTAGTTCAAGTGTATGTGGATGACATCATCATTGGTTCAACTAATCCAAAGTTCTGCAAAGACTTTGAGAAGCTAATGAAAGACAGATTTGAAATGAGTGCCATGGGGGAACTCAATTTCTTTCTAGGAATTCAAGTGAAGCAAGTTGAAGATGGTATCTTCATAAGTCAGTCAAGTATGTTCAGGACATACTCAAGAGATTCAACATGATTGATTGTAAGATTGCTAAGACGCCCATACCAGAAACCACTCCCTTGGACCTGATCTTGAGGGGGAGTGTGTAGATGAACACTTATACATGGCTATGATTGGGTCTCTTATGTATCTTACTACTAGCAGGCCTGATATTATGTTTGCTACATGTATTTGTGCAAGATATCAAGCCAACCCTAAAATGTCTCACCTCATAACTGTTAAGACGATTCTTAGAACCTCAAGGTGCCTCAACACTTGGTTTATGATACCCAAAGAATCCTGACTTTAATCTGTATACTAATACAGATAGTGATTATGGTGGTTGCAACATGACTGCAAAGTCTACATCTGGGGGATGTCAGTTCCTTGGTGGAAGGTTTGTCTCATGGCAATGCAAGAACAATCCTGTGTCTCTGCATCACTGCTGAAGCTGAATACATTGCTGCTGCAAGCTGCTGTGCTCAAGTACTTTGGATTCAGAATCAGATGCTGGACTATGGGTTAAACTTCAAGGAGACTCCCATTCACATAGACAAACAGTGCTATCTCAATCTCAAAGAATCCTGTGCAGCACTCAAGGACCAAACACATCAATATCAGGTATCATTTAATAGAGATAACTATGAAAAAGGATTAATTAACTAGTCAAAGTTCACATAGATGAACAATATGTTGATCTGTTTTACCAGACTTTTGATGAACAGAGATTTAAATATCTAATATCAGCTATTGGGATGATCAACTTTGAGTAGGTTTTTTAAAACTAATTCGTATTATATCTTAAAATATGTGTGTCCTAAGTTGTCTAGTTCATCACTTTCATAAGCTCCTGTTTTCTTTGGATGAAAATATCTTTTTGAAGACTTTTCTTAGATTTTGACAATTTTTGATCCTTTGGAAGTTATGCTTTTAACTTCGAAGCAAATCATGCCTTCAAAATAAATAACTATCTAAGAAATTTACATTCGGAAGAGGTCAATCTATCTTCCGAAGCTTAAATACTCGTCTCAAACACTTATTCATTTTTAAGGACTAGTTTCTTCCGAAGCAAAATTAACTCTCGGAAGCTTTGTTGTTTTATATACAAAGAAAAAATTTTAATTTCTCTTCCGAAGCAAAATTTTCAAAACTCTTAGGAAATTCTTCCGAAGTTATTTTAGCTGCGAAAGCTTTTTAATTAAAACTTTCGAGATAATTTACTTTCGGAAGCTTTTTGACTTCCAAGAAAACTACTTTTTGAGCAAAAGTAAACTACTTTTTCAGACGTGGGACCGACATCCGGATTTCAAAGTTTATCCTCCTTCGTTAAAATTTATCTGAAATCCTTTTCACATATAAACCCAACGGTTTCCCTCTCTTTCTATCATCTGTTCTTCCTCCAAACCTAATTATGCTCTGAGAAAGATCCTCATTCTCAGAGGTTTGTTGATTCTTAGCTTTGTCAAACTACTTCACCTCCTAACCATTGATCCTCCACTCTATGAGGATCATCTGCTTGATTTCTGGATGACCTGCCAAGGGTCGTAATGGATGGGGAGAAGGCACTTTCTGCCACAGTGCAGGGGAGAACAGTCTTCATCACTCCGGCCATCATCAACATGCATCTTCAGCTGGATGATAAAGAAGGGGAGGTGTACTTCCCAAAGGAAGCTATTAATCATTCCTTTGAGCAGATAGGACATGAGTGAGATTTCTCTGTAAAGACCTTTAGGAAAGGGAAGGTCTCATCCCAGTGGAGATTCCTGCTCCATGTGGTCATCCACAGCTTGTCAAACAAGCATGGTGGATGGGACCAGATTCCTGAGGATCTTTCCTTCATCATCCATGGAATGATTCAAGAGGTCAAGTTCAGGTATTCTCAGTTTGTTTATACTACTTGCTTACTAACTTAGACTCCTTAGAATATTACATGTTTCCTAGATATGTCCAGTACATTCTTAACTATGAATTGGCTACAGTTAAGGGAAACAGGTAACATGTTAAACTGGGACAGATGAAGCCTGACATCTTTAAAATACTAAGAAAGCCCACTGTTGACTTCTTTGGGGTAGAAATAGCCCTTGTCTCAAAAATGTTAGAGCTCATTGCTCAAGGTGACAACCTAACAACACAAGCTAGTGTTGAACCCACACCTACTGTTTCCCTACCACCTCAACAATCACAAATTACCCTTACCTACAAAAGGAAATCTAAACGAACCCCTGCTCAGACTATTCATTTTGTGGAGGTCCCCATACACTCACCCTTACAGGCAGAAGTGGACACTAGAGCTCCCACTTCTCTTGAGGAGCAGACCACACCCATCTCTTCAAGGATCAGTGCTGAGGTTCCTCATGCTCAGCCTGATGAGCTCATTAGCCCAACTGCGTTAAGCCCACTCTGAGTCAAAACACTCAAGTGATAACCTTCAGGGGATAGTTCCATCCCCAGCCTATAGATCTCAACTAACCAATTCCTAACCTTGATTTCTATACTGATGAAGATCTAGTTTCAGTGAGTACCATGATTCTCTCTTCTTTTTCCCCTCCAAAGAGAGATGAGTGCTTCTGAGGCTCCTATTTCTAGCCCCCATCAGTCACCTACTACTGAGGTGACACTTCTGAACCTGTTCAGGATGTCCATATGGAAGAGTCCTCATTTTTGAAAGTGATTACATAATTAAGACCTCAACCATGGCAACTCAGCCCACTGTCATCTCAATTGAGACAGAGCCGAGAGCAGAGGAAATCCAGCAGCCAAGAACCTAAAGCTAGTGGTGAGACTAAGGACTTTGGTCCAGTCATCTCATCCCCCAATGATTCTTCTGATGAAGATAAGGGGAATCTAAGACTAAAGGTGCACAAACCGTCTAAAACATGCACTTATTTAGTCTTAAAGGTTAGTCACATTGAATCTCAGGTGACCACCTTAAACAACAGGATCAATGATCAGCAACTTGAGATTTCATATCTTTAGGAAAAACTAGCTGGGAGACCCTTAAGAAGAGCTCAACCAAGAACACAAGAACCTGCAGATGTGATTTACCTATCTTCCAGCACACCTATGCAAGTGGGTGATGCTACCAAAAAGGGGGAGAAAGTCATTACAACAACTTGAGATTTCATATCTTTAGGAAAAACTAGCTGGGAGACCCTTAAGAAGAGCTCAACCAGGAACACAAGAACCTGTGGATGTGATTGACCTATCTTCCAGCACACCTATGCAAGTGGGTGATGCTACCAAAAAGGGGGAGAAAGTCATTACAGCTACAGAACCTGGGAGTTCTTAAGAGAGAGTGGACGTTGGGGACTCACCATCCTCACTTGCAATTGTACATTCTCAGTAACCTCCTCAAATTCACATTGATATGGACTACACAGACTCCTTCATACAGAGTTTATTTGAGGATGGGATACCAAGGGACATGTCATCTTCACCATCTTCCAATCACATCATTGGGTGGAGGTATGACAGCAACAGGAAAGCCGAATCATCGTAAGAGTTCAAAGGCAACAAGAAGTCTTAAATTTTCAGACTTTGAACTACTATGAAGGTCTGGATCTAGTAAACATGCCACTTGTCAATCCAAACAATCAAGACAAGTTGACAAGCTGGCTCAAAGAATCCAAGACAAGATCACTGCAGAGTTCAGCTTTAGAAGGAGACTTAGGTAATCAGGCAATGCCATTGGTCAACTGGATGTTAAGGCAGACCCTAAGATTAGTTTCATAGGGGAAACCTTGACTGTAGGCCTAGTGGCAGAACCTGAGAGCCCTGTCTCATCATCATCAACTGCTGTAGAGATTCACATTCCTTTTGAGACACCTACTAATGAAGGTGCTTCTCAACCTCTCTCTGGCCAGAGTTCAGAAGCTACATCAAGCTTGAAGGCCAAAGCTCTCTCCACCCTGAGTCACAAAGGTCTGTGAGTGACAAAGGGAAAAGAAAGATGACATCTAAGGAGATTGAGGAGGAGGATAGAGAGAGGGAAAGGAAGCTGAGGGGAGAAAGTTCCTTTTCTGAGTCTGTAAGACTCATGGAGTCTACTATCAGGGCTGCCCCCAGACCAGATACTCAGAATGATAAGTTACGGCAGTCAGGAAACTATCTGCAGACAAGAACTATGACATAGACAATGTCATCTCTCTCCCATTAGAAGAGCTAAATGAACTGGTTGACCTGGAAAGGTCAAGGGAGAAGAAGGAGGCAGAAGATGCAGAGCTTTTTGTACAAATCAAAGAATAGAGAAGAAAGAAAAGATTGTAAAAACATGTGCCTACCCCGTCCCCAGTTCAAGAAAGTCCTGCACAAAAGGATATGGTTCAACAAGAACCTTAAGTAGATAAAGAAGAAGATAGGATCAAGATGAACTACTTGAGTGCCACAGGCCTCTATCAGGTAGAAGAACTTCTTCCCTTTTCCTCTGACTATGTTGAGTTTGAGTATCTCAAACAACTTGAGCTTGAGATAGTCAAGGAAAGAAAGACAACCAAAAGGAAACTAAGGGAAGAAGATGCTAAATCAAGAGCCATATCCAAAAGAGTATGAAGAAGTCTGCTGACAGACAGAGGATGATGAGCTTCTTGAAACTGTGTGGATTCTCCGTAAGGAGAGTTGGCCCCATGTCTCTATCCACTATGGATGAGCATATCAGGGTGATCAAGCAGGAGATAAAAAGTGGAAAGCTCATTGATTTACACTCCCCTCCAAGTCAAGCCCCACCTGAAGTGGACGTTAAGGTTGAACAACGAGAGACAACACAACCTAGACCTCCTGTTGAATCTCAGCAAGCTTCATCTTATGATCCACAGCAGGGTTAACCTCCCTCTCCTTCTGAGCCTGAGAGAGAGGAAGTCCTAACTGAGAAAGACAATGAAGATCAATCTGGTACTGCAGGCCAGTCTTCTCAGTTAAAACCTATAAAGAGAATGAAGAGGATGGCTTCTAAACCAAAGCCAAATAAGAAGAAGACTGCACCCTCCTTTAAATGCCAGGATGAGCCAGAACATCCTAAGGATGTGCAGCCAGAGGATGCTCAATCAACTCCAATTCAGTAGCTCCTCTAGCATCAGGAAGACCCATCTTGTCCTGGACATACACCACAAATCCAGAAGATGACATGTCATTAGAGAAGAAGGCACTGAAGACATCTACACTTGGCAAGATATGTTTCAGTTGCCTTTGCATGACCTCTTTGATATGAGAAGACATTTTGACAGTTTGAAGGATCCTGATCATCTTATGAAGAAAGGGCTGGTTATCATTCTAATGAGAACTGTTGATATCTGAAGTCTACTAAGTGTTTTGGTAGTATCAGCCTAGGGGGAGTTTGTAGAGATTAATGAAGAGGCTGATGCAACTCAAACATCCAACGTCTATCCCGCATGCTGCACAAGTGCATTGAAGAAGAATGCTTAGGAAGTTTCACACATGCAACAGAAATATTCTAAGTGTGAAATCTTCTGAAGCCAAGACCAACATCTTCCGAAGCCAAAGATGAAGTCTTTCGAAGCCTCAGAGACAAAGTCTTCCAAAGCTTCAACTCATGAAGACAGATTTCTTCCAAAGACTTTTGACACATGCTTTATCTGATGTACATTTCCATAAAGCTGGACACTTTTCCGCTGCATCTCTGTAATGTCACCAACTTACATGAGTTGGTGAAAAGGTCCATGCTTTTGGTAATTGTACATTGAGGTCTTGAGTATGTAACTTTCTACTTCATGTACTTTATCCTTTTTGTAATAGATAAGGATGTGAGCTATGGCATGTCATAATCACTAGTCAAAAGGCAATCTGCCTTTTGACTCTACAATTGATTTTGTTTGTGTCTAGTCAATTGTATCCGGCTGGCTTTCAAAGTATAGCTGGTTGTAGGATGTAGTATAAGTATCTCATGTTCTTGTATCTTTCTAATATGCTTTGTAACACTTTTAATAGAACATAGAGAAACAATATACTGCATTCTTGAAAACCATACACTAGTGTTCTCTTGTTCTGTCTCTTATATTACTTGTGTTCTTAGTGTCTCATTTGTGGTTAATCCAGTACACTGTTTGATTTTGGTTAATCTCCTCTTTGTGGTGTTGTGTTGTAAGTGACCCCCCTTACCGGTCCTACAGATCTTATATGAAGAGACTAAATGCTCTGATACCAATTGCAGGACCGTTAAAGGGTATGCACTTATAACAAAACAACACAATTAGGAGAGTTGCTTAAGGACACTTAACAATCAAATAGGGAACTGGATAACCTCTACATATACATTCAGATCCTCAAAGTAAGCCCACGTGATTATCTTGCCAGACACCTTAAGATGCTTCTTGACTTTGTAGAGCTTGGCGTAGGCACTCGGCTTTGGCGCTGTGCGTTGGGCACGGATCTTTGCAAAACAAGCCGCCCATTCAGCCTTTTTGATCTTAATATCGGCGTTAGTGGCTTGGGCTTGGCTTTCTGATTTGTCTGTTTCCCTCTCCATCGTATCCAATTTAACATGCATATCACTGTCGAGTGTATCTCCAAAATCAAGAACCACATTTCCCTCTCGATCAGTATATTCCAAATAGTGTTGTGCTGTGATGTCTTCAATCTCTATCTCATCAACATCTTTGAGCTCGTCATCACTAGCAACATCGACGGTAGGGGCATCCTTAACCAATTCATCAGCGTTTACTAGAACATTTTTGTGAGTTGCTCATCAGTGAGGTTGTGAATAATTTCTCCTTCTTCGGGAGTATAGCATACTGACCTCCTGACAATCCCTTGCCGATCAAGTATCATTATGATTTGAGACTTGATCTGCTGAATGGGAGCAACATCGTAGTCATCTCGCTGATAATGTGGATCTGCTTGATTTAAAACATTTAGCACATCATGCATCAGTAAATAATCAAGACAACAAACATTAAATATATACATAAACATTCATGCACATAAGTTTAATACAATATTCAATTACACATGATTTAAATTACACACACATCTATGCATTACTTTTGTCTTGAATCACATGTTCCTCTGCTATCAGGGTGATGTCAAGGCACCCTGATCTTGATTCTTTTTTGTTCGCCTCTTACTAGCTTCTTGTGCACCCGAAGCAGATGGATCTCCTTCTCCTTCGTCGTCTCCTCCATCCTTATCATCACCTTCATCATCACCATCATCATCATCATCACTATCATCACCATCATAACCGTCGCCCTATTTGATCTTCAAAGGCTCATCCTTGGTGCCCTTAAGTTTGAGCAGGATGGTCCTCTTGGCATCCTCCAACTCCTCAATCTTTTTAGTAGATAGGACATTTTGCTCCTTGAGTTGGGTAATCTCTTGACTTTAAGCAGCCATTTGCTGAGCCTGCTCCTCAATCTAATGTGCCTACTGAGAGATCTGCTGTGATTATGCAGCAGTAAGCTCCACTAACTGTCAGAGCTGAGCAGTCTTCTCGTCATCGACTGCTAACAACTTCAGCACCTTACAGTTTAGTGCTGAAAGTTGTTCCTCTACCCCAGTGGGAGGTAGAGATGATCCTGAGGGAAAGGATGGGTGATATGATGGTCCTGCCTGGTGGCTAGAGGTGGTGGTGGTGGCAGTGGTGAATATGGGAGGTGGTATGTGTGTGGGTGGTGATGGGTAAGCTGTAGTAGTGGTGGATGTTATGTGGGATAGTGGTGGAGTGGCTGTGGTAGTGGTGGTGTGTGTGGTGGTCGTAGTCGTGACAGGTGGAATGGTGGCAGTGGTGATGGGAGGAGTGGTAGAGGTGGTGGTGGTGATGAAGGTCATCCTCCTTTTCTTCGTCTTCATCCCATGGGGCTGAGCCATCCTTTTTCTCCTCATTCCCCTTGAGGTGGATGCTCCCCTTGGGATGCTGCTAGGCTGACCTGGTGTGTAACTAGGGTCGGCTGCAGTCTCCCCAGACTCGCTTGGGTGTCCTCCAACCTCCTGAATGCCTCGGTCGGTGGCAACCACCCTGCTACCCACTATCCTTGTTAGTGACTCCACATCACTCTCTTCCTCCTCATCAGGAGGACAAAAATCCTGATGGAAACTAGCGGTGGTGGCATCTGCATGAGTGGGTGGTGGAGGTGTAACCTGTACAGTGGTAGCACTAGAAGTAGCGGGGCCAGAATCTCCACCAACATCACCGTCATCATCATCGAGTCATCTAATGGAACAGCAATCTGCTCCACATATGAATCACTCTCCTCGTGGCACCACTTACGCCTTGCCGCCGCCACGTACTCCTACCGGGCCAGGTGCCCGAACAGTCTCCACACAAGGGGCTTAACTTGCTTCCCCTGTAGACCTTCATGCGGCCCAAAGTAGTGTCATCCATCACCTCAAGTGATACCGCATCATGGCTCTCCTTAGGAAAGGAGGCAGCTTTTCATTGATAATCATCTGTAAGAATCTTGGGTACATGCAGAAGCCCTCCTTGCCTTTGCCCTCAAGATTCTCTATCAGGTATGCAAAGATCATGTTGGAGAAGCTGAAGGGGTGGTTCAGCACTAGTGCCACATAGGCATTCTAGATTTGGTCTGATAAGTCATCAAATCCACCCCTCCTGGAAGCTATGCACTTCAGTATCACGTGTGCCAAGTACTTGAACTGGGGACACAGGTTGCTTTTGTTTAGCAAACCTGCATTGATGTCCCCAGAGTAGTTCATCCTGGGGAAGCATCCCCTCACAATTAGAGGGTGTAGTCTGGTTGCGTGAGCAGCATCGTCACCTAGATCTAGTACTCGTCGAAGATCTGCAGTAGTCACCTCTATGTCGTGCCCAAATATAGTACTCCTGATGCAGTAGGGCTCACGAGATCGATCAACTGATGCACCATCCCAAAAGGCTGCTGTATAGACCTGTAGGGAGTGCATGGTGTAGATATGGCTTGATGTATCCGTGATCTCTTCGGGAAAGCTATGTTGCCAGCAAACTCGGCAGCGTTCCAAGTGGCGGCGTCCAGATGATCACAAATATTGTGCTTGGTGTTGATGGTCCACTGATCAACCATCAATCTGTAACACAAGAAGCATACAAGTTAGATCATCACATAACAAAAAATAATTCAATCTAAACTGTTGAGGTCAGTCTGGTTCACTCGTGCGATTGAACCATACGACTGAGTTCAGTGGTTTGACCTAACATGCGACTGAATACAACCGGGTGACTTCTCATGCGACTAAGTTCAATCAGGTGATTGAGCCTTCGACTGGTTCAGTCGGCCAACTAAGCTCATATGCATTGTTCATTCGGTTAACTGAGTCATTCATCCAGCTCAGTCGTGCGATTGTAGTTTGTCAGGATCTTGTACTTGACCAAATACCAACTGATTAACGTGTTAGACCAAACCAAATAGTGCGGAATCCTATTTGATTGGCGATCCAATCAGTGAGAACGCACGTAGATACAATAACGAATTGAATCTAACGTGAAGAATCGATTGAGAATCGATCTGCAGCGTTGTATGAACTTGGAGTACGAAGTTAGAGGCTTCTGGACGGCTAGGGTACGTCTGGAGTCGAAGTGGATTCAATGCTTACGTTTTTCCACGAATTAGGTGGTATTTATAGGTTAGGATTGCTCATTCGTGCGACTGAACCATTAGCATGGTTCATTCGTGGGATTGAGCAATGCCGTTGATCCATTCGCACGGCTGAGTGTTCAGTCGTGCGACTGAGTCAGACGCATGAAGTTGTTCAGGCGTATGAACTATTTAGGCGCATGGACACTCAGTCGCATGGCCATTCAGACGCAGACGCATGACCACTGTTGGGGCGCATGGTCCATTCGGACGCATGAAAACTTCACTTCACCAAGTTTGAGTGTATTCAATAGTATAGCATTATGCATAACAATTCAAACAATCACAAACCTATATAATCAAGTCAATATGCGTTAAACAACTCATTAATGAAATATAAACATTATAAACACAACAAAGATTTGTATTTCATTAAGTACCCGTGCAGTTACAATTACACAAGCGTAAGACATATTACATTCAGATCAGGATCTAGGTACATATATGTATCAACAAACTCCCCCTTGGACCTAGATCTATCTATTGTCCAACATCTTTCATGATTTCCTCAAACTTATTGTACTTAGCTTCTTTGGTGACTCCTGTGTTTATCTCAAAAGCAAAACAGAGTCTTATCACTTTCTGGAACTGAAAAGCTTGTACAATTTCCTATGGGTCGTAGAACAGTGGCCAGTTGTATAAAGTATAAACATCTTGTGCTGACAAGTTGGTGAGTCACATAGGGTCAAACACCCTTATGGTTTCCATTGAGCCATTCCTGTTCAAGACTATTACGGCCTCTTCCGTTCTCCAATCGTAGTACCACCATTTGAAGTGTGGAGTGAAGTCCTGTGGCATCTCACATAGTGGGATCTTAGACATTGTACGTGGTGGACTCCACTTTAGCACTACTCTAGGATTACCAGTTATGGTATCAACTTCAGATCTTCTGATGTAGCTCATTGGTTGTTGAGGTTTGAAGTTGACCCATCTGGTATGGTACTCCCTCTTTAGAGCAGCTTCAAACCAGCCTGACATCTTACGGGGGTCAGCATACAACAAATTTAACTTTACTAACTGGTTGAGCTCAAAACCTGGAAGAGTCTTCAAATCATGTGGAAATCTGAAGTACTCTATTCCCTTCTCACGTTTAATCGCGTAAACATTGAGGTCTGCAAAATGTGCCCACGCTATGATCCTGCCTGCCACCGTTTGATGTTTCTTGACCTTAGACAGTTTGGTGTAGGCAGTTGATGTAGTAGCTCTACGTTGGGCTTTGATTTCTTCAAAACATGCTGCCCTTTCAGCCTTTTTGATTTTGACTTCGGCGTCTTTGGCTTGGGCCTTCTCTTTATCCTTTTCTGACTCTTTCTCCATCCTGTCCAGAGTCTCAAAAGTGTCACTGACAAGAGTGTCTCCCAGATTGGGAATGGCAGTTCCTCCTTGTCAGTGTACTCAGGATAGTGTTGAACGGTGACATCTTCTATCTCAATCTTATCGACATCCTGAAGCTCATCGTCACTCTCTGTTTGCACAGTTGGAGCATCTTTTACAATCTCATCAGGATTGAGCTTGAACATTTCTGCCACTTGCTCATCAGTAAGATCATGTATTATTTCCCCTTCTTCAAGGGTGTAACTCGCTGATCTTGTGACAGTCCCTTGCAGATCAAGAATCATGGCTAGTTGAGTCTTGATCTGTTGAAGGGGAGCAATATCGTGTTCATCCCTTTGATAATTTGGATCTGCTTGATTTAAACATTCAATATATAAATCATTAGTGAACAATCAAGACATAACCATAATAATCGAAAACATAACTATTTACATTTCATATAAACATGTATTTCGTTAATTTAAAACATAATCCAAATACAAAAGATTTTACATAACAATAAAACAACTAAGCATTCTCTTGTCCTGGATCATCAGCTCTTCTGTTGCTGGGTTGGATGAGGAGGCACTCGGATCTTGAGTACGTTTGGTCCTCCTTTCGTTCACTGATGTGGCACCTGCAGCTGAAGAGTCGTCATCATCATCATAATTAACATTAGTATGACCATAATGATCATCACCATCACCATCATCATCACTATCATCATCAGCGTCATCATCTCCATCACCTTCTCCTATCTTTAAGGGCTCTTCTTTGGACCCTTTGAGTTTTAGCTGCAGAGATTTGTTTGCAGCCTCCAGCTCCTCAATCCTTTTGGCGTGTTGCTCCTGGAGCTGAGACATCCGATGTGCCTGCTCATCGATCAATCGAGCCTGATGAGTTAGCTGTTGAGATTGGACAGTGGTCATGTCTATCAACTGTCTTATCTGATTGGTCTTCTCTTCATCTACTGCTAACAGTCTCAGCACCATTCGATTAAGTGCTGAGAGCTGTTCCTCCACCCCACTGGGAGGCAGAGGCAGTCCTGATGGATATGGAGAGAAAGAAGATGGTGTTGTAGGATGGCTAGTGGTGGTGGTGACTGTGGTGAAAATTGGAGGTGGTATAGATGATGGTGGTGGTGTAGGTGTGAATGATGTGGTGGTGGATGGAAGGGTGGTCGTGGTGGTAGGTGGAATGGTGGTAGTGGTGGTAGGTGGAATGGTGGTAGCTGTGGTGGGTGGAATGGTGGTAGCTGTGGTAGGTGGAATGGTGGTAGCTGTGGTAGTGGCTGTGGTGGTGATAAAGGTGATTCTGCATCTCTTTCTTTTCAAGCCATGGGGCTAAGCCATCCTCTTCTTCCTCGATCCAGTCGAGGTGGATGCCCCCCTTATAGTGCGGCCTGGCAGATCAGGAGTATAAGTAGGATCATCAGTGGTCTCTCCCAATCTGCCTGGGCGTTCACCAACCGCCCGGAGCCCTCGTTCTGTGGGAACAACTTTACTTCCCACAGTCCGAGTCAGTGGCTCCTCTTCTGACTCCTCCTCTTCCTCACCAGGCATGAAATCCTGGTGAAACCCAACCGTCTCTGCTCCGTCTCCAGTGGGGGCAGATGCTGGAGATGGAATAGCAGTAGTGGGACCCCTTTGTTAGTGGATTCATCTCCAGCATCTCCACTATCATCATCGGAGTCATCATCAGGGAGCTGTATCTGCTCTTCTTCAGAGTCACTATCAACGTGACGCCATTTACGCCTAGCCGGCGCCACGTAGTCTTCCCGGGCCAGATGCCCAAATAATCTTCTCATAGGGCACTTTACCTGCTTCCCCCTGTAAACCTTCATCCTGCCCAAAGTGGTATCGTCCATTACCTCGAGTACCACCGCGTCTTCCTTCTCCTTCGGCAAGGAAGGGAGCTTCTGGTCTATAATCATCTGCATAAAGCGAGGGTACATGCAGAAGCCCTCCTTCCCTTTCCCCTCAATGTTCTCCACCAAGTAGGTGAAGATCATCCTGGAGAAGCTGAACGGATGGTTCAACACCAGTGCAGCATATGCGTTCTGGATCTGATCGGACAGTTCACCAAAACCTCCCTTCCGAGATGCTAAGCACTTAAGCAGTACATGCGCAAGGTACTTGAACTGGGGATACAGGTTGCTCTTGTTGAGCACCCCTGCATTGATGTCCCCAACGTACTTGGCCCGCAGGAAACAGCCTCTGACAGTCAGGGGGTGTAGTCGTATGGGACATTCAGCATCGTCCCTAAGTTGCAGCACTATCCTGAGATCTTCCTTAGAGATCTCAATGGCCTCTCCAAATATCGAACTACGGATTCGATGAGGCTCTAATGTTCAATCAACTATAGCACCTTCCCAGAAGGCCTGCTGAATAGACCGGTATGGTGTGCATAGAGTTGAGATTGCGTGAGAGATCCTTGAGCGCCTAAGAAACAAGATGATTCCAGCAAAGTCAGGTGCATGTCTGGATGACTAATCCAGATAAGCACAGATATTGTGCTTGGTGCTCATTGTCCACCGACTCGTCATCTGTTACAAAAGAAAACGTTAGTATCCGTTGATTAAGAATATCTTGAATCACTTGGACTTGTAAATATTTCTTTTGATCTGTCGTGCGAATGAGACTATGCGACTGAGATCTAGTCGTGCGAATGAGTAGTGCGACTGAAATCTAGTCGTGCGAATTACCTCATACGTACGACTTGTCATGCAACTGAGCTCATACGTATGTAAACTCATTCGTGTATATCAGTCATGCGACTGAACTCATACGCATGATTCAGTCGTGCGGTTTAGCCATTCACACTACTCAGTCATGCGACTGAAGTTCATCAACCTGTCCATTCGCATGACAGACTGTTGTTCAATTCAAATTCAAGTTTTGACCAATTCTTACGATTAGATGTCGTGTTTTGGTTCATTGGACTCGCACTCATTATACTTAGCACATAATAACATTAATTTCAGTTGATTGCTTGAATTAATTGGGTTATTATGTCAAACAAGTCTCGGTTCTTGGTTTGGACCGAACTTGTTGATTTTGCAGTCAAATTGAATGAGAGATGGTTGGATTGAACCGCATTGTACCTATATAGTCAGTGGAAATCGCCAGTGCACAAGAATTAGTGGTATAGAAAGATCTAATGAAAATTTGGCTGAGTAACGACAGTCGTGCGAATTAGGGTTAATTTGGGAGTGATTAGTCTCTGCGACCGACTCTCCCTCTATTTATACTAAATTTGAATTCAATTGTACGACTGGACTCATTCGCTCATTTCATTCGGGCGAATGGACCTCAGTCATGCGATTGGATCAGTCACTCACCTTTAGTCGTCCGACTAGAGTTCAGTCGCGTGACTTGTTATTTGCCCACTCTCAATCGGCCGAATGGCTCATTTGTATAAGTCATTCGGTTGAATGGTCCATACTCATGTCCATTCGACTGTTTAATGCATGAGTATGGTCCATTCGCATGATTGGTCCATACTCAAGGTCCAGCCGTGCGAATGGGTCATACACGTGACATTTTCTTTACTTTATGACCATTTGACATTTAAACCCTTTTAAACTGTTAATTTAACATTATGAACATTTGATCATCTCAGACATGATCATTTTAGACTTAAAACCTTTAGATCACCTCAGACGTGATCTTTTTAAAACCTTTTGTCACCTCAGACGTGACCCATTTATTTGAAAGCACGTGTGGTCACCTCAGACGTGACCTTTTCGATGATAGGGTCCCTTATCAACTTCCATGACATAGTCCGATACTACACAAAACTGAATTAGACTAACTTCGTACTTACATAAAAGAAATAACATTGAAAATTACACTAAGATATGTTTTTGTGTTTTGTGAGGGTTAATTCCTAAGATGTAACTCTAGGGATAATTCTTCTGAGAGGGTAGCCTCAATCTTTCAAACCATACATGGACAAATTCAAGTTGGAATCATACAGGATATTCAAATCATTTGAGACCAGTTAGCTAATACCTTTGATGCTCTATTCTTGTTTTTCATCTAGAGTCATTTAGCAAGTTTAGGAAATCATACTAGTACTATTAGGTCCCCACACTGATTTGAACTTTCAAGAATTGTAGCCACAGTGATTGTCAGTATACTTGTCCTCTTAAATCCATACACAGACTTTCAACACAGTTGGTGATCGTTTTAAGGTTTGTTTATTTCAACAAGCATTTGTGGATCCCACACTCATATGGTAATCAACATTCCTTAGGAGATTTTTGAGCGGTCTTAAGGTAGAGTTCAAGAAGAGACTATTCTTAGAACTTTCAAAGGGAAGCCAATCCTCAGGTCAGTGCCATCACAGCAGAGAGAGGCGGTAAACAACAATGAGTTCTATCTTCTTGTTTGAGCAATTTTTCTTCTTTTAGCAGTCATGTGCTTTAGCTCATGCTTTGGTCTTATGCACACTTTTGTGGCATTTATTTTGCTCGTCACCCTTATGGAATCCTGTTGATTGTGTTAACCAGGGATAAAGTGTTTCCAAAACTAGTCAAACATTTTAGTTTAATCTGGAGATCACCAAACGGTCTAGTCATCTATTGTGTTGAATCTACCAACATATCAGCTGTGGTCTAGCAACCTCTAGGTCTACTTTCTTTGTGTTACTTAGTAGTAGCTAGTGTTGGACCAAAAGAACCAATGAGCCGGATCAGAAAAACCTTTAAGTCCCACAGACGTCACAACAACTACTGAAGACCACAACAGCTGAAGACAAGTGCTGAAGACAAAGTCTGAAGACAAGTGCTGAAGACAAAGTCTGAAGAAAAGTGCTGAAGACAAAGTCTGAAGACAAGTGCTGAAGACAAAGTCTGAAGACAAGTGCTGAAGAAAAAGTCTGAAGACAAGTGCTGAAGACAAAGTCTGAAGACAAGTGCTAAAGACAAAGTCTGAAGACACAAGTGCTGAAGAAAAAGTCTGAAGACAAGTGCTGAAGACCAAAGTATCAGACGTTGTCACAACAGCTGAAGAGGTCTTCTTCAGTAGTTGTGACGGTTACCTTTCAATAGTTTTATGTTTTATCTGTTCAGTAGTTTGACACAACAACTGAAGAATACTTCTTCAGTTGTTGTGCTCATCAGTAGTTTTATGTTTTTCAGTAGTTTTGTAAAACGACTGAAGAGCTTGTTCTTCAGTCGTTGTAGTTTCAGTAGTTTCTTATCAGTAGTTTCATATTTTGTACTTAACACTCTGATATGTTCTCAGTAGTTGTGAACATTTCAGTAGTTTGTTAAGAGTTAGTTATTTTTGTAATAGATTTGCCAGTTGTCACTTTCCGTGATAACAGCAGCGATTGCACTCTATATAAGGAGTGTCAACTATTGTAATAAGTAGAATGATTTGATCAGAAATATTTGATATTATAGAAACATTCCTTGTTATAGAAACATATTCTCTCGTTATAACCGTATTTGTTCTTAATGCATACGAGTATCAAATTCTTGCTACAATTTGTCTAATTTTTGTTCTTATTCCACTGCGTTACGCTCTAATACATCAAACTTGTGATCACTGATCCTGACAAATGGTATCAGAGCAGGTTAATCATTGATCGATCTAATAATTGAACATTGAAACTGCTATTCAAGATCCAAGTTTGATTGAATTAGCATTTTTTTTTGCAAGAAACGGTTATAGAGATTGAATTTTCTGTGTTTCTGGTCATTCATCCTGAGATTTTCTCTTGGTTTTCATTCAGTCTGTTGTGGTCTATGTAAAAACGTTTAAAAGCTTGAATTAAATTGTATTTGGACTCAAAATGACTACTCCTTCCAATGATCCTCACAATACTGGTTCCTCAACCAAGCCTCCAATGCTGGTTAGGAATGAGTATAACATATGGCAACGACGAATGCTCCATCACCTGTCTTTTAACAGCGCAGGTTGTTGGACATCAGTGGTACATGGTCCACACAAGCCTATGGTGAATAACCTGGAAACCAATCAAATGGTTCCGAAGAGGAAGGAGCAATACTCAGATGAGGATAAGAAATTGTTTGAGATTGATGCAAAAGCCCATGGAATTCTGGCCATGACACTGCCAATGAAATCTATTCTGGGCTAATGCATCATGAAACTGCCCATGACCTCTGGAATGCCTTGAAAGAACAATTTGGAGGAACAGATGAGGTCTTGGCAAATAATAGAGAAATCCTTGCCCAACAATACGAGACATTCTCTCATAGAAAGGGTGAGACACTGACTCAACAGTTTGAGCGGTTCTCTTGTTTGATCTCTGAATTCAAAATGGTCAAACTTGAGTACACCAATCCAGATGAATAACAGATTTCTCAGATCACTGCCTGAGAGATGGGACACATATACTATTGTCCTACGCTCTAGTGCAAATTTGGACAAACTATCTCTCACCCAACTCCATGGGAAATTGTTCACATTTGAGAGAGAGATAGAACAGAAACGAAAACTGTCTTCATCTGGAAAGCTCACTGAAGATTTTGTACCAGGCAACACTGCCTTGGTTGGTCATGAGTTAGAATATGCTTCATCTGAATGCCAGTATGATGAGCATATTGATTTCTCCTCAAACACTTCTGATTCTGCGTTTGTGAGTGTTGATAGTCAGTTTACTGGTGTAATAATGACAATCTATGCTTCATCATGGATGATCTCAAGGGGATTGCTGATGATGACTTAGAAGAGATGGATATTTGAGCAAATGGCCTTGATAAATATCAGATCTCAGAAGTTCTACAAAAGAACTGGAAGAAAGTTCCCAGGACTCTCTGGCAAAACCAAAGTTGGTTTTGACAAGAGTAAGTTGAAGTGTCACAAATGCCACAGGCTTGGACACTTTGCTAGAGAATGCAGATCATCTGGATCTAATTCCTCTGCACCTTTTGTGACTTTCCCTGGCAATAGTCAACAACACAGAGGGCAACATCCTGTCAATTCTAGTCATCATTCTCAACCACAATCTCCTGCATATTTTGTTCCTCAGGGTCAAATGCCATATCCTTACCCCTGTTATTACATGCCACAGTCAAATCAAGTTCAAGTTCCTATAGTACCACAACCTCATGCACTACCAGAACCTCAACCATCTCAATCTCATCAACCTCCTCAACCTCGACAACACAGCTTCTTCACCCCTGGAGTTTTTGACTGGAGCAGTTTACCGGATGACATGTCTGGTCATGAACAACTATTCATAGGTGCTGGTCAACATAGTGGTGAGAGTCCTTTTAGGAATCTGGCTCTCATGGCCCTGGAGTCTACTGAGGGTTCCTGCTCAAATGCATCATCTTCACAGGTAACTCAGGTATCTTCAGAGGCTAAAGCCAAGTTATGTTCTAAATCATGCATTGCTGCCTTTGTCTCCATTAGAGAGACAAATGTAGCATTAATAAATCAAAAACTTGAGTTTGAGAAAACCATTTCCAAAAGAAAAGCTGAGTTTGAGTCTGTCCTTAATAGTAAAAATGATGAGATTTATAAGCTTAAATGCCAATTAAATGATGAAAAGGCCAAGCTAGAGGTTATTCTGGAAGACCAGAGAAGTCTCAAAGAAACCCTTGCAGTAACCCAGGTAGAGTGTGATCGATGGGTACAATCATGCAAAGGTTTTGAAATGCTTCTTAGTAAGCAATCTGCTTCCAATGTGAAGTTTGGTATTAGTTATAATCACACTGCTCCTCCTATAGATTTTGCTTCAAGAGCAGAAGTGAAATCTGATGGAGAAAGCAATAACCAATCCACCTCATCATGTGATTCACTTTTTGATAGAGCATCATCAAAAGTTGAAGTCAGCACTAAGCCCTCTCAGAACCCATCAGCTGATGTTGATGGTTCCACTATTGACACTCACATGATCAAAGAGATGATCAACTCAGGAGCTATTTCTGGAAGTCCTGAAAGGACTGGAGAGCAAGATTTAACACCTGAAGTTCAAACTCAACTACTGTCAGCACTGAAGAGAAGAAAACTATCAGTAGAAAGAGTTTGAAGACTACTAAAGAGGAAGTCAAGAAAGCAAATAATGCTTCCAAAGTACTGAAGAGCAAGTCTTCAGTAGTTTCATTCTCTTTAGTTGATGATCAACATAAGATGAAGAGAAACCATGTGAAGTATGTGGTTTGTTCAATCATCTTACAGATGATTGTTGGTACAAAAAGGGGATCCAAACTCAAACATAAAGAGGAAAGTAAAGAGAAAATGGTTAAAATGAAAACTGAGTTTGAAGCCACATTTGTACCAACAACATCAAATCCTGTAACCTTAAGTCCAAAAAGAATCCAAAAGGAAGGGGTTAAACAGGTAACAGCTGAGATTGCTCAAAAGAAGAAGGTGCAACATAGGAACTTATCAAACTCCAATGCCAATGTGTCTGAAGAGCTGAAAGCCTTATCACAAAATCAGACACAGCTGGTTATGATGGTTCAACATCTATTGGGAAGAGTTAACCAATTAGATGTTCCTATGTTGAAACCACAGAAAAGGAGTCCAAGCCAAGGATTCCTTTTCTTCACCAGTTTCTTCCTCTCAGGCTGTTGTTTCCAACAAACATGTTAGTTTACCATCTGTTGATGAGAACAGGCCCAAAACCAAAAAGGTTGGGTCTCAAAATCTAACTAATTTGTTGTATTTTGCAGGGTTCTTCAACATACCTCAGAGGCATCTGTATGTAGACAGTGGAGGATCCATGCATATGCAGGAAACAGATCACTTCTTATGACTACTCTCAAGGAAGGAAGGGTTTGTGTCATTTGGCAATGATGCAAAGGGTTACATCATCGGCAAAGGCTTTGTTTCCAATGGGGAAATAAAGTTTGATGATGTTAACCATGTGGAAAATCTCAAGTACAACCTCTTGAGTGTCAGTCAAATGTGTGACAAAGGCCATGTTGCTCTTTCACCAGTCAGAAATGTCGGATTCTGTCATCCAAAGTTCTAAGTTTGATTGATAAGGTGTTGGATGAACACACTCTCCTAAAGGCCAACAGGACAGGAAGAGTGTATGCCTTAGATCTTTCCAAGAAAATAGATCTCAAAGGCCATCCTTGCCTATTTTCCAAGGCTTCCCCTTAAGAATCTATTCTATGGCATAGAAGGCTGGGTCATGTTAATCTCAAAAACATAAATCAGCTGATAAACCATGGTTTAGTAAGGGGACTGCCTATGAAGGAGTTCAAGTGTGAAGATAACTGCACTGCTTGTTTAAAAGGAAAACAGCACAAAGTTTCATTTCCCTCCATAGAAGAACCTAAGTCCACTGCCTGCTTACAGCTTCTTCACATGGATCTCTTTGGTCCTGTGAAGTGATGAGTATGGCTAAGAAGAAATACTGTGGTAATTGTGGATGATTACTCCCAGATTTGTATGGACTTTCTTCTTGCATTCAAAGGATGAGGCTGCGCAGTCCATTATGAACTTTGTGTTACACGTTGAGAAGCAGTATTCCCTACTAGTTAAGTGTGTGAGGAGTGACAATGGTACTGAATTCAAAAACCACACACTTGATGAGTTTTACTTATCAAAGGGAATCAAGAGGCAGTATAGCATCCCAAGAACTCCTGAGCAAAATGGAGTAGTGGAGAGAAAGAACAGGACCCTTATTGAAGCTGCAAGGTCCATGTTGGCTGATTCTGGACTGCCAATGACTTTTTGGGCTGAAGCTGTCAATACAGCTTGCTATGTACAGAATAGAGTTCTAGTAAATCAGAGGTTGATGAAGACTCCATATGAAGTTCTTCATCATTTGGCCCCTCTAATTTCATTCTTCAGAGCATTTGGGTGTCCTTGTTTCATTCTCAACACACGGGATCAACTCCAAAATTTGATCCTAAGGTGGATGCAGGGTACTTTGTTGGTTATTCATCAACTTGCAAAGCATACAGAGTCTTCACTGTAGAAAAAAGATGGTTGAAGAGACTCTACATGTTAAGTTTAATGATCTCCAAGGACAAGATTCCACAAAGCCCTGTGGAGATATTTGATTTGGACATACTGCAATATGTTCCTTATCAAACTCCTGCTGTTGCTCCTGTCAACAGTTCACCTGGTGGTTCTGCTGATGCTGATGATGATGATGATGATAGCAGTACTCACCTCTTCAGGTTTAGTGATCAACTGCTGATTCACGACCTGATGGTCCTGTAGCTCTAGTAGCACCATCCACACAAATGCTGATGAGATTTCTTCAAATTCAACTTCCTTTGAATTACCATCCACTTATTGGTTTCAAGGAAATGATTCACCATCACCATCTGTTGCTGCTGAGCCTGCTACAAACACTTGCACAGATCTCATTGTGTATCAAGATCTGAAGAATCATCCTATGTCTCAAATCATTGGTGATATCACTACTGGCGTATCAACAAGAAGTTAATTGTCAAATTTCTGCTTCTATGCTCTCTTCATCAGTCAGCAAGAGCCAAAGAATTATCATATTGCTTTAAAGGACAATGGATGGGTTGGTGCCATGCAGCTGAGCTTCTTCTTTTCAAGAAACAAGCAAGTGTGGGAACTGTTCCTCGACCTCCAGGTAAGTGTGGCAATATGGCACTAAATGGGTGTTTTAGGAACAAAACTGATGAAAATGGGCTTATTGTTAAGAACAGGCCAGACTGGTTGTTCAGGGTTTGCACAAGAAGAAGGTATTGATTATGATGACACCTTTGCCCCTGTAGCCAGACTGGAAGCAATTCGATTTTTTTTTAGCTTATGCTGCTTATCAAAACCTTAAAGTTTTTCAAATGTGTCAAAAGTGCATTTTTATATGGGAAAATTAAAGAAGAGGTTTATGTGTTTCACCACCAGGCTTTGAGGACAATAAACTCCTAATTGGGTGTATAAGCTTGATAAGGCTCTTTATGGGTTGAAACAAGCTCCTAGAGCCTGGTATGAGACATTATCAAACTTTCTTCTGGAAAATAATTTCACTAGAGGCTCCATAGATAAGACTTTATTCATTAAGAAAGCTGGGCAGCATAATCTACACTTGTTCAATTTTAGGTAGATGATATTATTTTTGCATCCTCTGATCCCATTTGTGTGATGCCTTTACAAAGTTGATGCAACAGAAGTTTGAAATGAGTGCCATGGGAGAATTACAGTTCTTTCTGGGTTTGCAAATCAAACAAAAGGCTGATGAATTTTCATTCATCAGTCCAAATACACAAAAGATCGTTTGGAAAAGTTTGATTTACAAAACTGTAAGCCCTGTTCTACCCCCATGTGCAACACCCCACAAACTGGATACAAACAGAAAGGTAAAGTGGTTGATGAAACACTTTACAGATGTATGATTGGGTCCTTGATGTATTTAACAGCTTCTAGACCAGATATTATGTTTGCTACATGTGTTTGTGCTAGATTTCAGGCTGCACCTAAGAGTCTCATTTGATTGCAGTCAAGAGGATCTTTAGATATCTGCAAGGCACTCCATTTCTAGGTTTATGGTATTCTACTAGACATTCTGTAAATTAGTTGCTTTTTCTGACAGTGACTATGCAGGGTGTAAGTTGACCAGGAATCAACTTCTGGTGGATGTCAATTCCTAGGCAACTGCTTGATTTCTTGGCAGAGCAAGAAACAGACCTCAGTTGCTACATCAACTGCTGAGCGAGTACATTGCCGCTGCAAGCTGTACATCTCAGGTACTTTGGCTTCAAAACCAATTATGGATTATGGCATAACAGAGACTAAGACCCCATGTTAATGGACAGCTCTTCAGCTCTTTGTTTGTCAAGAATCCTGTCCAGCACTCTAGGACTAAACATATTGAATCATACACCATGTTTTAGAGATTGTTTTGAAAAAGGTCTGATTGATCCAAAATTTGTTCCTAGTGCTGAGGAGCTTGCACATTTTTACTAAGCCTTTGGATAGTTCAACTTTCCACAACCTGTGTTAAGGCTTGGTATGCTGCAGCTAGAATAAGTGACAACTACTGATGATCTCAGTCACAAGTACCGATGATCATTAGTTCATTATTGTCACATATAAGTACTGATGAGTTTTTTACCCTCAGTAGTTTTTATAACTACTGAAGGCTACATACCTCACCAGTACTGAAGTACTTTATTTTTTGAAACAGCTGATGTAGTTACAACAGCTGATGTAGTCACAACAGCTGTTGTAACCACAACTACTGATGTCAAAAAGCAATAAGTACTGATGTCCTATGAAACATGAAAAGCGATGAAAAGTCTGATGAGTAAGTGTTGAGGACAGTGTGAAACAGCTGAAAAGCTATGAATTGACGAACAACCTGATGAGTAATTACTCTTCAGTTGTTTCTACAACTGCTTTTCATTCAAACAACTGAAGCCAAAACTATGTCTTCAGTAGTTTACAACTACTGAAGACTAACACAGTCTTCAGCTGTTTACAACAACTGCTGACAAAACCACTATCTTCAGTAGTTTCACAACTACTCATGACTAATACCAAGTCTTCAGTGTTTCATCACCTGAAGTCAAATGTCTTCAGTAGTTTACAACTACTGATGACTAATCAGAGACTTCAGCTGTTTCAACGTCTGACGGTTAAAACAAAGTCTTCAGTTGTTTATAACACGGCTGATCACACCAATACGGTCACCTTTTCAAACCTCTAAAGTTAATACCACGACATCAGTAGTTTCAACAACTGATGACTCACACCCAAAACATTCAGTCGTTTTCTAACCCGACCCTTTAATACCTTATCCCACTTTCAGAGTTTTTATCTTCTCTTCTCAAACCTAACGTTCAAAAACTCTCTACCTCTCTTCATCATGGCGACCATGCAACTAAACCACGACACAACTGTGTCGCACATCTCACCAAATCGCCATACTGGACCAAGTTTCACAACGCCATTGATTTATGGTTCAGTCACCCTACAAAACGGCTTTTCTGGTAAATCCCACCATATATGCCGATCCCTTAACCATTCTGGACAAACGTCACTCTGTCTTTGAGGAGAATGACACAGAGTCTCTTCAATCGTTTGTCCATGGCCAAAAAGTGGTCATTACTCCCAGACCTCTTCGGCAAACCCTTATTTGGATGATGCCACTTTCCCAACTGGTTATCCAAAGGGCACAAAGATCAATTATTTGCCCACCATGGATACCAGGGTAACCTGAGTGCATCTACCATACTGAAGAAACATTTCCCGGATGCCGAACGTCTCATATTCATATGGTAAATGTATGCCTTGCCTCCAAGACTTCATCATGGGATCAAATGTCCACAAGGTGGCAACAGGTAATGTACTCCATCCTGAGCAACAACCTTTAAATTTTCTGAAATATTATTTTTAGAGCTCAAGGATATGGCCCAAAAACAAATTGCTAACCGTTGGATACTATATCCTCGGTTCATAATGGCCATAATTGAAAACCAGCTTCAAGCTGAGGGACTTGTTGGCCTGGGAGTCCCTGCTATGGTCGTATTGCCTGAAGTATACTCCCGGCACAACTCTGACCAATCACTCAAAATGGCTGCCAAGCTGCGCAAACCCACGCAGCTGGAACCCACAGCCACCACCTCCAAATCAAAAGTCCCCACCAAACCCACTAAAAAGAAGATCAAAAGTCCCCTGAGGATGCCCCTGCAACACAAACGCAGGCTATATCCACTGGTTATAACCCCCTAGTGGATACAAGGACTCTCCCAGTCACAGCTGCTCAGGATTCCTCTCAAAAAGAGCCTGCAGCAACCACAGAAGGGGTACCCATAAATCTGGGATCTTCCTATTTGAGGAGATTGCCATTGAAGAGCACCATTCTCCCCAGGTGCACACTGCTTTTACCCCATCTCCCCATGCAACCGCCCCCCAAAGTCCAACCATTATCATTGCAAACGTGCTGACTCAGCTGCATGCCTTCCTCCTCCCCAACAAACACAACAAAGGGGAGAACCACAGAACTATTGAGGACGAGGATCACCATGCTTCTGACAACCCACAGCATCGGGGTTTACACGTTCTATCTCCTGGTGTGGATATGGAGATTAGAACATCTAGTGAGGCTGCCACCTCTCTGGACTCAGTAGATGATCAGAATGAGGCTGGTAACATAGCTAAGACCTCACTAGAGGCAACAGCTGATAAAGGACATAGTCCTGAGGCTGGAAGTCCCCAGTCCCAAGAAAAGGGGCACATGCTAAAACTGGTCTACACCCAGTGCATGTACATCCTGCTACAAGCAGGAGGTCAGGTGATTCAGCATCTGCTGATGATGACTGGGCTTCTTTTATGATGTTCTGGCCCAGAACACAATTCTTGAGGAAGAAGTCAGTAGACTACAAAGTACTTGACCAATTCTCTCAAGAAGCAAGTCCATCTGCCACCAACATAAACCCACAGCTGGCACCTTCACCTGAAGGTCTCCCATACACTCAGTCACTCAAAACTTCCAAGCCACCAGCTTCTGTTTCTGGCACTGCTTCTCAGGGACAGAACCCCTCTGAGCAACCAGTTGCTATCTTTCCGCAAACTCTATCTCTCATCACCCCAATGATCACAGACATTATGATCAAAACCATGGATGAGAGGCTTCCCTCAATCATACAACCCCTGGTGGAGGAGATTGTGAGCACAAGGCTTTCTGCTACTCAAACCCTTGCAACCAATGCAACCAAAAAGGGGGAGAGTCAGTCAGCGAAAGCAAAGAGGGAGCACAAACTGAAAGAAAAGGAAATTGAGAAGGAAGAGGAGTCTGTGAAGGGAACCAAAAATGATCAAGTGAGTGAAAGTCACAAAGACTTTCATGTCACATATAAGAAGAGGAAGGGTGAAGGAAAAGAGAAAGAGCTCCAACTCGATGAGATGATCAAAATGGCAGATGCTACTCATAGTAAATCAATGGATGCCATTATTGATCAAACTTATAGACAAGGGTTCGATACTGCACACTTGACTCAGAGATCAGGAGACTTGAAGTTGAAGAAATTAACTCAAGATGGGCAAGTTATGATGCATTAGAAAGAGAGAGACTAGAGATCATGATCAGATTCATTGCAAAATATCTTGGGAGATCATTGATCGAGATTAAATCATGGACCAGGGACAGTATCTTGGCCATAACCTCAAGATATGTTCGTCTGAGCATACACTAAGGGGTTAGTAGTCGAAGCTTGAATGAAGCAGGAGCAGGGAGCAGGATGAGCTAGCCAAACACTCAAAAGCAACACTCACCTCCAAAATGCTAACTCAGCCTGTCAACATTCCCTCTCCAAAACAACCACAATCACAACCCACAAAACCAACTCCCTACCCTCAAAACCAACAGCCGATGATGCACCCAAGAAGAAGAAGAGAAGGGTGTTGAGGCTAGAAGAAGAAGAAGAGGATGATGTGGAAGAAGATAGGATGCCTCTGTCTGCAGTCCTAACATTGGCTAAAGCCAAACCCATGCCCATCACTCCACCTCACAGATGGAAACTGTGAGAGTAAAGATTGAAGAAGAGCAGCAACAAAGGCTTCATGACAATGAGATGTTGAAAAGCATCGACAAAACTTATGCTGCTTCTTCATCAATAATTAGTATGAAGAAAGAAGCTCTGAGGTTGTACACCCTTGCCAACACATTTCAATATCAGAAGGAAAAGGTGAGTTGGCCTAATCCTAGGGTGGCTCACAGGATTGTAAAGAAAGATTCCTTCGAGATACAAGGGCCAAGTAAAAAGGATCGGATGAAGAGATCACAGTGGTCCTTGTAGTATCACCCTGGGAGATTGTAGAAGATTTCAAGAAGGCCTATGAGACTAAACAGCCACCTCAAAAGATGTTAGAGAACAGAATTATTAAAAAGGGGTTAGTCTACAAGAGGCTTGAGAACTTCAACAAAATGAGCTCAGTCTGTTACTTGAAGGGACTCATCCTGATGAGTTTGCATACAGACAGATTACAACATTGAGCTCAAAAATGGCAAACAGGCCAAGTACATCTCAGAGCTGTATGGGCGTGAAGGATTGTTTGATGGTGAAGCTGAGAACCTGACCATGGAAGAACAATTATGTTTCTCAGAGCATACACCAGACAATCCTACAGGCTTATACATGGGAAGTGAGTCTCATGGATGGGGGAACAGCTCAGTGTCCAATTCCCCAATACAGAGCTCCCATCCATACATTGCCAACCAAATCATCAGAGACTCATTCCCAGGCCAATGCTTATATGGGTCATCTTCTCAACTGATCAAGAAGGAAAAAGACCAACCATTCTGCCAACAATAAGTGGGACCTCAATAAGTTAAAGGTTTTGGCTGCATTGGTTCAGGGGGAGTTTGTTGGACTAAAAGAACCAATGAGCCAGATCAGAAAAACCTTTAAGTCCCACAGACGTCACAACAACTACTGAAGACCACAACAGCTGAAGACAAGTGCTGAAGACAAAGTCTGAAGACAAGTGCTGAAGACAAAGTCTGAAGACAAGTGCTGAAGACAAAGTCTGAAGACAAGTGCTGAAGACAAAGTCTGAAGACAAGTGCTGAAGACAAGTGCTGAAGACAAAGTCTGAAGACAAGTGCTGAAGACAAAGTCTGAAGACACAAGTGCTGAAGACAAAGTCTGAAGACACAAGTGCTGAAGACCAAAGTATCAGACGTTGTCACAACAGCTGAAGAGGACTTCTTCAGTAGTTGTGACGGTTTACCTTTCAATAGTTTTATGTTTAATCTGTTCAGTAGTTTGACACAACAGCTGAAGAATACTTCTTCAGTTGTTGTGCTCATCAGTAGTTTTATGTTTTTCAGTAGTTTTGTAAAACGACTGAAGAGCTTGTTCTTCAGTCGTTGTAGTTTCAGTAGTTTCATATTTTGTACTTAACACTCTGATATGTTCTCAGTAGTTGTGAACATTTCAGTAGTTTGTTAAGAGTTAGTTATTTTTGTAATAGATCTGCCAGTTGTCACTTTCCCGTGATAACAGCAGCGATTGCACTCTATATAAGGAGTGTCAACCTATTGTAATAAGTAGAATGATTTGATCAGAAATATTCGATATTATAGAAACATTCCTTGTTACAGAAACATATTCTCTCGTTATAAAGGTATTTGTTCTTAATGCATACGAGTATCAAATTCTTGCTACAATTTGTCTAATTCTTGTTCTTATTCCACTGCGTTACGCTCTAATACATCAAACTTGTGATCACTGATCCTGACAGCTAGCTTAACTATCATATTTCCTTTTATATTGCTTAGACTACTCAGACTTTCAACTTTGCATCTTTTTCAATTTTTATTTTTAAAGACCCAAATGGTTTGTACCTGTGTACTATCATATTCCACATGTTAAATCGGTATCACACGTACGATCTTATTTATTATCGGCTTGCCTCTCCTTTTCCCTTGTTTTTTTTTTCATACCTATTCTCCCCCTAAAATACTAAAACCTCTAAGGATTTGCGTTTTAGGATTTTAATGAGCAAGAGCCGACACTAAGTGTAATTAACGAACTAACATTAAACAAAACAAGAGAATTAAACTTAAGTAACACTAAAATTTTAAAAAGAAAAAGAATCTAGATGCGACGCATCGGACTATACATGGTCGTCTTCAGGAATGACCTCACTTTTCTTTTTAACACCATTGACCTCTAACAGATATAGAAAATGTGGTTATCAAAAGCCTTTGTATAGAGGTCAGCGCATTGAAAATCAGTGTTTATTTTTATCACATTGATTATGTTCTTTTCAAAACAGTCACGTATGAAGTGATATTTGATTCTGATGTGTTTGCTCTTAGGATGTTGGACCGGGTTCTTAGTGACTGCAATCGCAATAGAGTTATCAACAAATATAGGAGTAGAAGTGAAATGCAAACCGTAATCCCGCATTTGCTGTTGAATCCATATGATTTGGGAACAGCAGCTTGCAACAACAACGTATTCTGCTTCATAGGTTGACAAGGCAACCGAGGTCTACTTCTTACACTGCCAGGTTACTAATCTTCTCCCAAAGAACTGACACCCTGCTGATGTAGACTTGTAGTTCATCTTGCAGCCGCCGTAATCTGAGTCACTATACGCTATAAGTTCAAAGTCATCATCATGAGGGTACCACAACCCAAGTGTGGGTGTGCCCTTCAGATACCGAAATATCCTTTTGACCCCAATTAGATGATTCACCTTAGGCTTTGCTTGATATCGCGAGCATAAATATGTTGCATACATGATATCTGGTCGGGAGGCTGTGAGATACATGAGAGATCCAATCATCCCGCGGTACATAGTGGCATCTACCAGATCACCATTCTCATCGGGTGCTACATCATGGTTTGTAGCTAGGGGAGTGCCAGCTGTGGAGGCATTCGCCATGTCAAACCGATTGAGAATGTCCCCTACATACTTTGTCTGATGTAAGAAGATTCCATTTGGTGTCTGATCTACCTGTAACCGAGAAAGAACTTCATCTCCCCCATGGCACTCATCTCAAACTCAGCCTTCATTACTGCTTCGAATTCTTTGCATAATTCTTCGTTCTTTGAACCGAAGATTATGTCATCTACATAGATCTGTACTAGCAGTAAGTCTCCATCTTTTTCTTTGATAAACAGTGTGTAGTCAATGACTCCCCTGCGAAATCCGTGTTTCACAAGATGAGTCAAGAGTTTCTCATACCAAGCCCGTGGAGCTTGATGAAGCCCGTATAGAGCCTTGTCGAGTTTGTAAACTCTATCCCGATGATATGGATCTTCAAATCCCTCAGGTTGACTGACATACACTGTTTCTCTGATTTCACCGTGAAGGAATGCACTGTTAACATCTAGCTGATAGACTTTGATTTTCATATAAGATGTATAGGCAAGGAAGATGCGGATGGCTTCCACCCTTGCCACTGGTGCAAATACTTCATTGTAATCAATACCTTCAACTTGTCGAAAACCCTGAACAACAAGCCGAGCCTTGTTTCTGATGATCACTCCTGATCATCTTTCTTACATTTCAAGACCCATTTGGTACCAATGACTTTAGCACCTTTAGGTCTATCCACGAGTGTCCATACACCTAACTTCTTAAACTGAAGAAGTTCTTCCTGCATGGCACTAACCCAAGCCTCATCATTTAGTGCTTCACTAACATACTTTGGCTCAAACTGAGACACAAAGAAGTGGTATTCACCGTCGTGAAGGTATCCTTTTTCCATCACAGAGGCATAATCAGCGGAGTACACTGATTTCTAGTTTGAACCCCTGATCTCACATCTCCTATAATATTATCCAAAGGATGATAGACGTTTAGACGTGAGCCAGGGGTTGTCAGAACAACACCTGAGAGTCAAGATTATGACCATTTGGTTCTGCATCTGAGGCGATAGGAGTCTGAGGTTCAGAAAGTTCAGAAGCATCACTAGCCGATGCTTGTGAATTTGTGGTAGTCGGAACCTGTACATCCTGGTTGATCTGATCATTTTCTTCATTTTCTTCATTAGAGGAGGACTCACTCATATCAACTACTCCCCCTGAGTTGGTAGGATCGTGACTTTTTGGATCTTGAGACGGTGTGTTCAAGACATCGTACATCATCTTGTTTGCCAACTCATCTTCTGAAGAAGAAATAGATATGTTGAAGGACTTGAAGAATCCATCATAGTCGAAGAAGTAAGCAGGCCCTTTTCCAATAGGTGGTGTGATATATCTCTGAACATCAACATTACACCACACCTCTACTTGACCCGTTGAGTTGTTGTAAACTCTCTTGTTCGGTATGTTGTATCCTAAGAAGATCCCTTCATCAACCTTCTCACTGAGTTTTCCCTCCCGAGTCTTTTTCAGCAGGGTGCACGGAGTATCCTAAGAAGATCCCTTCATCAACCTTCATCAACCTTCTCACTGAGTATTCCAAGTTAGTTTTACATCATTGTAATAACTCGTAACATGTTATTCCATGGCGTTTTACCACCAGAACTCGATTGAGAGTATAACATGCATTTGCCACTGCTTCATTCCAGAATTGTATAGCAGTTTTGAGTCTGCAAGCATTGTCCGTGCCATCTCTATCAACCTGCGGTTCTTCTATTCAGCAACGCCGTTCATCTGAGGGGTATAAGCCGAGGTAAATTGATGCACAATTCCATTTTCCTTGCAATAGTCCTCCATCCTTTGATTCTTGAACTCGGTTCCGTTGTCTGAGCGCACCTGTCTTACCTTCAACTTGTATAGGGATTCCAGTGTAGTTACCAATTCCTTGAAGGATTCAAATGTTTCTGATCTGGATTACAAAAATATTACCCAAGAGAACCTTGAGTAGTCATCGGTAACTACATAGCAATACAAGTCGCCTGTGATGCTTCTTGTATTGACTGGACCAAATAGATCCATGTGAAGAAGCTCAAGTGGAAGTTCTATAGAATGAACTTTCTTTTCCTTATGAGATTTCTTCGTCTGTTTGCCCTTTTTGCACGCAACACAAAAATATGGGAGCTGGAAGTTTTTGACATTTACCCCTCTCATAAAATCATTCTGGATCAAGTGATTCATTTTCCTTAGATTTATGTGTCCCATTCTCCTATACCAGGAGATGGATTCCTTCTCAGTAGCTTTGGACAAGAAACATTGGACTTCACTATCCGTTGTGGATGCCTTTGAGAGATCCAAGACATAAAGATCATTATATCTTGAAGCTGACATTAGGATCTGATCCTCCGGAATCATGTAGTCCTTCTTTAGAACGTAACACTTCTTGTTGTCAAAAACTACCTTGAATCATTCATCACAGATTTGAGAAACAGAAAGTAAGTTATTTTGTAATTGTTGGACATATTTTTATCTTATCAAACTTAACTTTCTCATTTCCCACTTCTCCTTGGGCTGTGATGTACCCGCCTTTGTTTCCAGCAAATGAAACATGCCCTACTTTAATTTGTCTGACATTTGATAAGAGAGCTCTGTTCCCTGTCATGTGCCTGGATGCTCCGCTATCGACAATCCACGTGTTAGTCTCAGAACTATAGCGAACACCCTGCACTTTCAATGAAAACATTAGTTCATGTTAGGAACCCAAGCCTTAACTGGCTTGGGTTTCCCTGAGGCATCACGTATCATAAACTCAACCCACTGACCCTTTGAGTTTAAGGATTGATCAGAATTCTGTGTGTTCTTATTTTCAGGCACTAAGGAGGTTTTTTCTTTCCATAATCCAGATTTGTGTAAGGCCTATTTGTGATAAACAGACGACTGGCTAACCGATTGAACTTTGGGTTCACAATCCCTTTTAGGAGGCGTCACTGAGTTCCTCTTAAAAGATCTTGATGTGGATGTAGAAAGTTCAACTTTCTTCCTCGGTGTCTGGTAATAAGGACAGTGAGACGCTATGTGACCATACTCTCCACAATTATAGCAGGATCTGCTTTCAACTTTGCGGTTTATTTGTTTTGGTGGAGATATACTTGTCACATGGTCAACCTTATTGTGTTTGGACTGAGACACTACTTTGATAGATGTATGAGTTGGTTTTACAAAATTAATTGCTTTACCTGGTTTTACATCTTTAATCTTTTATTTCCCTGAACTATGACATGATGCACATGATTGATTAGATTTTATAGGCTTTTTAGGTTCTTGTTTGACTTTGTTTGACCTAGACTTTAAACTAACCCTTCTGAATTCTTTTTCCAGGTTAACACAAGGCATCTTTCCTATTGCCTTTGGAGTGGCCTCCTTTTGTTTAGGGTCGGATTCACTTGATTTACTTACTGAATTCAGATCGCTAACAAGAGGAGTAGACACCACGTGATCCTTGATGGAGTTATTATTATTGGTTTACTTTTGGTGTTCATCAAGGTCTCAGGTGGTGGTGGAACCACTTTGTATCCCAGTCCCTCCCCATTATTTCTCTCTCTTACTAAGTGTTGGACAATATGTGATGAGCTTGTCTAACTGTGCAGTTTTTATTTTAATGAATTGACTTCTACTTCTAAAACTGCTTTTTTACTTCTTAGTGTCCTCAAGAGAGTTCAGATAGTACCTAATGTCATTTGCTTGGTTAAAGGCAACTACCTCAATTTCCCTAAGCTGTTTATTTAATAGGTCTATCTTTTCCTTGTAACTGTGCTCGTTTTGTTTCAATACTCTATTTGCTTCTGTGCACAGTTCCAGATCCCTCACTAAGCTATCATTATGATCTAATAGCCTCGCAAATTTTGAATTTGTAACTTCTCTAAATTTATTACATTCTAAGTAAGCATGATTATTAAACAGTTGGTCGGTAGTACTTACCTAGGATGTAGAAGAAGAATCAGCCATGAGTGCTGGCTCGGTTGTCTCTGGTCCTAATGGTTCAGATGATGATGCATTTGTAGATTTTTCTTCTTCAGGCAGGTAGTTGACCACATTTGCAGTATCTTCAGAATTTGACATTGCAAGCTCTACTGCTATATCTCCTTCACTTGCAGAATCGTCATCAATATCCTCCACACTAGCTATATTTGACTCTCCTGGTGAGACGAACCGAAAGCTCCAGTCCTGTCCTTCATCTTCATTAGCAGTTAAGGCTTTTGGATCCTTATTTGATGAGTCAGTATTACTAGCTGTGGACTTGTCTTGACGGTTAAATGACGAGAAGGGATTTCCATTACCTGTCATCTTTGGTTTTATACACTCTCTCTTGAAGTGTCCCTTCTCACCACAGTTAAAACATGTAACTTTGACTTATCAAAACCAAAGGTTGTGTCTTTTGTTGCAAACAGGTTATGTCCAGTCTTTTTGACAAACTTTTTAGCTCGTCAAACAGCACTTGCCAAAGCCCACATTAGGTCCATTCGTTCCAACTCCATTTCATCCACCTACTCATAATCTTCATCTACCAGGTGGCAGTTACCTATCTTTCCAACAATTAATCCATCATAAGATTGAACCACTGCAGCTAAAAGGTCCATATGTTCTCTGGCCACCTCCACGGTTACATTCCCGAGGTTGTCGGTTTGCAGATTTGCTGCATTAGCTTCATGTATTATATATTGGGTGCTAGAAGACCCTGACATTTCAGATCCTGAAGTTGAGGGTTGTGCTGGAACTGCTGCGCTTGAGATGAAGGCGGTTTGCAGTGGTGCTCCAGATGTCTTGACTGAAGGAGTAGCATTGTAGAGTGCATGATTCTGATCGTAGTTTTCCTTTTGGGCTCGATACTTCATTCTCAGCTCCTCTTCTCTCAGTTTCAGAATGAAGTCATTTATATCTAACTTCGAGAGCATTCCATTTTGTCTGAGATTAGAAACAAACGAACCCCATTTTTCTGGTAATCCATCAGCAAAGTTGGATACCTTATCTTCCATCGAAGTAACCACTCCATGAGTGTGCATCTCACTCATCAAGTGGTAGAATCTATCGATCACATCATCAAGGCCTTCTTTTCCCATTGAATATAACTTGTCAAACTCCTTCTTCAATGCTTTTGCCTTGCTAGCCTTCAGAGAGGCATTCCCGTCATACCTCTTCTCCAACGCATCCAAAGTTTCTTGGCTTGAGTATAGTCCGAATACTGATGGAAAATATCCTTCGGAATAGACTGAGTAAGCAAGGCGTAGACTTTCTTCTCAACGTTGTGTTTTACCTTCTGTGCATCCAACATGCCACTTAGAGTAAGTTTTACTCCGTCAGCTCCAACTGGCATGTTGTACCCTGACTCTATTGCCTCCCACATATTTGTATCCACTCCATTTAAGTAGATTTCGAAACGTTGCTTCCATTGTGGGTAGTCGTCTAACGTAATAACTTTTGGGGGTTTATTGTGAATCCCCACTTCGTTCTCCAACAGCAGTAGACTCTGAATACGTGTATCTTTACTTGCTGTGTGTGCTGAAAATTAATCCTCCATTACACTTGACTTTACTATTTGATAAGCTGCTGATGGGTGCGAATGAAGGTATGCGATTGGGCTTATTCGGGTGATAGAACAAGTGGGAATGGGTTAATCGTGAGACTAAGCAAATGCGAATGAGTCAGTCGTCCGAATAAACTAATACGGTTGAACGGTCCGAATGAAGATCTCAGTTGTACGAATGAGAGTACGAATGAGTTCAATCGTGCGGTTGAAGGATGCGTATGAACTCAATCGTGCGACTGAACCTGCTGAAGTTTGATAATTCGTAGGTTAAACTTGATTTGGCCGTAAAAACTCGAATTTTATGAAACCCTAATAACCGTATGCCGGAAAAACTACACTTTTCGATCAGCAAACTTCCAAGAGTCCGTTAGACACAAAAAGATTGTGTTTTTGATGCAAAAATACAATTTTGTATCAAAACAAATGAATCAACACGTAATCAAGAGCCTATAGCTCTGATACCACTTGTCAGGATCTTGTATTTGACCAAACACCAACTGATTAACATGTCAGACTAAACCAAATAGTGCGGAATCCTATTTGATTGGTTATCCAATTAGTGAGAACGCACGTAGATACAATAACGAATTGAATCTAACATCAAGAATCGATTGAGAATCGATCTGCAGCGTTCTATGAACTTGGAGTATGAACTTAGAGGCTTCTGGACGGCTAGGGTACGTCTGGAGTCGAAGTGGATTCGATGCTTACGTTTTTCCACGAATTAGGTGGTATTTATAGGTTAGAATTGCTCATTCGTGCGACTGAACCATTAGCATGGTTCATTTGTGCGATTGAGCCATGCGGTTGATCCATTCCCATGGCTGAGTGTTCAGTCGTGCGACTAAGTCAGACGCATGAAGTTGTTCAGGCGTATGAACTATTTAGGCGCATGGATACTCAGTCGCATGGCCATTCGTACGCATGACCACTGTTGGGGCGCATGGTCCATTCGGACGCATGAAAACTTCACTTCACCAAGTTTGAGTGTATTCAATAGTATAACATTATGCATAACACTTCAAACAATCACAAACCTATATAATCAAGTCAATATGCGTTAAACAACTCATTAATGAAATATTAAACATTATAAACACAACCAAACATTTGTATTTCATTAAGTACCCGTACAATTACAATTACACAAGTGTAAGACATATTACATTCAGATCAAGATCAAGATACATATATGTATCAACATAGTTCATCCGGGTGTCCAGTCGCATGACCTACTGTCTGTTCGAGTGAGATTCAAATTTTGAGCAAATCTTAATATTAGACATCATGGTTTGGCTCATTAGACTCGCAATAGCCCTACTTAGCACCTAATAACCTTGATTTCAACATTTTACTTAGTTTTATTTGTTAATTTGTCCAACTAAGTTTTGGTTCTTGGTTAGGGCCGAATTCATTGATTTAGAGCACAAATCGACTGTGATTTATGTAGGTTGCACCGCATTGTACTTGTATAACAACCAGTAATTGTCGGAATATTGATATTTGAAGTCATGTAATGTCAGAAGAAATTTTGGCAGCGTAACAGAACTCTAGGCAATTTTAGGGCGATTGAGAGGTGATGAGTATGTGCCATCGACTATGGCCCTATTTATACTGAATCTGGTTTCAATCAGGCGACTAGATCCATTCACTCTTTTCATTCGGGCGATTGAAACTCAGTTGGGCGATTGGAACTCAATCGGGCAATTGGTTCAGTCGATCACCTTCAGTCGGCCGACTGGGTTTCAGTCGGGCGAGTGACTCATTCGGACAACTCCATTCGGGCGACTGGCTCAATCATTGTAAGTCATTCGTGTGAATGGTTCATACTCATGTTCCATTCGTTTGTATAGTGCATAAGTATGGTCTAATTGTACGACTGGTCCATACTCATGGTCCAGTCGTGCGAATGGATCATACTCATGATTTTGACTTTATGACCAATAGACATTTAACCCTTTTTAACTTTTTATTAAACATTTTGATCATTCGATCATCTTAGACATGATCATTTTTAACTTTTGAAACATTTGATCACCTCAGTCGTGATCCTTTTAAACACATTTTGTCACCTCAGACGTGACCCATTTAACATTGAAAACACGTTTGGTCACCTCAGACGTGACCCTTTTAAGTAACTTAATCCTAGATTGAATTCCACGACATAGTCCAACATATAACTCTAAATTGACTGAATGTTAAAACTAAACAAAAGAGCTAACATTAAAAGATAAAACTAAAGATGTTTTTGTGTGAGGTGGAAATCCTAAGATAGAAATCTAACAGATTTATTTCTTAAACAAGCAGCTTCAAGTTATTTTGACCATAAGAGAAACGATTCATTATGAAATCATATAGGTTATCAAATCATTTAGGACGTGTTACCAAAATCATTTGATGCTACATTCTTGTTTTCGTAGAGAGTCATCAGCAAATTAAGGAAATCATACTAGTACTAGAAGACGCACACATTGATTTGGACTTTCAAGAATTGATGCCATGATGATTGTGAGTATACTTGTCCACTTAAATACATACACAGACTTTTGACACAGATTGGTGATGGTTTAAGGTTGAATTATTTCAACAAGCATTTGTGAATCCCACGCTTATATGGTAATCAATATTCCTCGGGTGATTTTTGAGCGGTCTACGGGTATTTTTGACAAGAAAAACTATTAAGGAGAAGCCAAGCCTCAGGTTAGTGCCACCACATAGCAGAGAGGCGGCAAACAACAATGAATTCTAGAATATATAGGTTATGCTTATCCTCAGGTCAGTGCCACCGCACAGCAGAGAGACACATAACCTATCTTCTTGTTTGAGCAATTTTATGCTTTTTGCACAGATCACACCAACAAAATAGGTTATTATTTTGATTGATTTTTGCATTTTTCATCATGTGCTTCGCTCATAGTTTGGTCATCTGCACACATTTTTGGCATTTATTTTGCTTGTCACCCCTTATTAGAACTCTGTTGATTGTGTTAACTAGGGATAAGATGATAATCCACAGCTTGTTGAACAACTTAGTTTGATCTTGAGATCACCAACGAGGTCTACTTATCTATTGTGTTGAATCTACCAAGACATCATCTAATGGTCTAGCAACCTCTAGGTCTACTTTCTTCGTGTTACCTTAGTAGCAACTAGTTTTACTATCATTTTTCCTTTTATTTTTGCTTAGACTACTCAGACTTATACTTTGAACTTCACATCTAAGTCAATTTAAATCTTGTAAGGTCCCGAATGCTTTGTTCCTACGTACTATCATTTTCCATAATCGTTGAATTGATATCTCAGATACGATCTCATTTCTTTTAGCTTGTCTGTCCTCCTCCCTCGTTTTTTAATACTACTTAACTTAACCTATTCTCCCCCTAAAACTATAAAACCGTAAACAATTTGCGCTTTTAGGATTTTAATAGGCGAAAAATAAAACCAATAACATAACTTAAATGAAATAAAATTAAAGAAAATAAAAGAAAAATGACTCGATATCGGACTAAACATGTTCATCTTCTAGAATTACATCACTTTTCTTTTTAACGCCGTTGACCTCTAACAGATATAGAAAACATGGTTTATCAAAGGCTCTTGTATAGAGGTTAGCGCGTTGAAAATCCGTATTTATTTTAACAACATCGATTAGATTCTTTTCAAAACAATCATGTATAAAGTGATATTTTATGCCAATGTGTTTGGTGTTAGAATGTTGGACAGGATTTTAGGTAACAGCTATTGCAGCGAATTATCAACAAATATAGGGGTGTTAGAAAGTTTCAAACCGTAGTCCCGCTTCTGCTGTTGAATCCAGATATTTGAGAATAGCAGCTTGTCGCAGCAACATATTCAGCTTCACAAGTTGACAACGCAACTGATGTCTGCTTCTTACACTACCATGTGACTAATCTTCTCCCAAAGAATTGACAACCTGCCGAGGTGGATTTGTAGTTCATCTTGCAGCCGCTATAATCCGAGTCACTGTATGCGGTAAGCTCAAAGTCATCGTCATGAGAATACCACAACCCAAGTGTTGGTGTACCCTTCAGATAATGAAATATCCTTTCGACCCCTATAAGATGGTTAACTTTTGGTTTCGCCTGATATCGTGAACAAAGACATGTTGTATACATAATATCAGGTCTTGAGGCAGTGAGGTACATGAGGGATCCAATCATTCCTCGGTACATGGTGGCATAAACCAGATCACCATTCTTGTCGGGTGCTACATCATGGTTTGTAGCAAGTGGAGTCCCAGCTGCGGAAGCATTCTCCATGTCAAACCGACTGAGAATATCCCCTACATACTTTGTTTGATGTAGAAATATCCCCTTTGGTGTTTGATCCACTTGTAATCCGAGAAAGAATTTCATCTCTCCCATGGCACTCATTTCAAATTCTGCCTTCATTACTGCTTCAAAGTCTTTACATAAGTCTTCGTTCTTGGAACCGAAGATTATGTCATCAACATAAATCTGAAAAAGCAGCAGATCACCATCCTTTTCTTTGATGAACAGTGTACATTCAATTACACCTCCGCGAAATCCGTGTTTCACAAGGTGAGTTGAGAGTTTTTCATACCATGCTCTCAGGGCTTGGTGAAGCCCGTAGGGAGCCTTATCCAATTTGTAAACTCTGTCCTGATGATATGGATCCTCAAATCCTTCAGGTTAACTGACATACACTGTTTCCTAGATTTTACCATGAAGAAATGCACTCTTTACATCCAATTGATAGACTTTAATCTTCATGTAAGAGGCATAGGCTAGGAAGATACGGATGGCTTCCATTCTAGCCACAGGTGCAAATACTTCATTGTAATCAATTCCCTCGAATTGTCAAAATTCTTGAACTACAAGTTGAGCCTGGTTCCTGATTATGAACCCTTGGTCATCTTTCTTGCATTTCAAGACCCATTTCGTGCCAATGACCTTAGCACGTTTAGGTCTATCCACCAGTGTCAATACACCTAACTTCTTGAATTGAAGAAGTTCTTCTTGCATGGCACTTACCCATGCCTCATCATTTAGGGCTTCACTGACATATTTTGGCTCAAACTAAGACACAAAATAGCGGTATGCACCATCGTGAATATACCCTTTTTCCAATACCAAGGCATAATCAGTGGAATACAGCTGATTTCTTGTCTAAACTCCTGATTTGACATCCCCAATGACATTCTCCAGGGGATGATAGACATTTAGGCGTGATCCAGGAGTGAGGGGAACAGCTACAGGGAATCAATATTATGAACATTTGGTTCCGTGTCTGAGGAAGTAGGAGTGTGAGGTTCCGAAGAATTGGAGACATCAACGTCAGATGCTTGTGGACTTGCAGTAGTTGGACCTGTTGCTCCTGAATATTCTGATCAATCTCCACGACTTCATCGTCAGAGGAAGAGTCACTTACCTCGAGTGCTCCCCCTGAGTGGTTTGGTGATTCACCTTGTGAACCAGATGATGTACAGTCCTGTGATGGTGTGTTTAAGACATCATACATCATTTTGGCTGCTAACTCATCATCAAAAGTGGAAAGAGGAATGTTGAAGGACTTGAAGAATCCATCATAGTCGAAAAAGAATGTGGGTTCTTTTCCAGCAGGAGGAGTGGTGTATCTCTGAACATCGACGTTACACCACACCTCTACTTGACCTGTTAAGTTGTTGTAAACTCTCTTATTTGGTATGTTGTATCCTAGAAAAATGCCCTCTTCAGCCTTCTCGCTAAACTTTCCATCCTGAGTTTTCTTCAGTAACGTACATGGTGCTCCAAACGGTTCGAGGTAATCCAGATTTGGTTTACGTCGTTGAAGTAACTTGTAACACGTCTTCCCATGACGTTTTATCACCAGAACTCAATTTAACGTGTAACACGCATTGGCAACTGCCTCATTCCAAAATTGGATAGGCAGTTTCGAGTCTGCTAGCATTGTCCGTGTTGTCTCTATTAAGCTGTGATTCTTTCTCTCAGCAACACCGTTTATCTAAGGAGTGTAGGCGGAAGTGAACTGGTGCATAATTTCTTTTTCTTTGCAGAACGCCTCCATCCATTGATTCTTGAACTCGGTGCCATTGTCTGAGCGTACTTGTCTCACCTTCAACTTGTAGAGAGAATCCAGTGTAGTTACCAATTCTTTGAATGACTTAAATGTTTCTGATTTTGATTTCAGAAACATCACCGAAGAGAATCTTGAGTAGTTATCTGTAACTACATAGCAATACAAGTCGCCTGTGATGCTTCTTGTACTGACTGGACCAAACAGATCCATGTGAAGAAGCTCAAGAGGCAGTTCTATAGAATTAACTTTCTTTGCCTTATAAGACTTCTTTGTCTGTTTGCCTTTCTTGCAGGAGACACAAAAATCCGGGAGTTGGAAGTTCTTGACATTTACTCCTCGCACTAGATCATTCTGGATCAAGTGGTTCATCTTCCGTGGATTGATGTGCCCCATTCTCCTATGCCAGGAGATAGAATCCTTCTTAGTAGCTTTTGACAAGAAGCACTAACTTGATGATCCGTTGTGGAGGCCTTTGATAGATCCAAGACGTAAAGGTTGTTATATCTTGAGGCTGACATTAAAATTTGTTCCTCCGGAATCACATAGTCCTTTTTCAGGTTATAGCACTTCTTATTATCGAAAACTACCTTAAACCCCTTATCACATATTTGGAAACAAAAAGCAAATTATTTTGAAGTTGTTGAACATAGTTTACCTTGTCAAAGTTCACTTTCTAGTTCCCTACTTCCCCTTGAGCTGTGATGTACCCTCCTTTGTTTCCAACAAATGAAACATGACCTCCTTTGATTTGTTTGACATTTGATAGGAGTTCCAGGTTTCCAGTCATGTGCCTTGATGCTCCGCTATCTACAATCCAAGTGTTTGTTTCAGCACTATAGCGAATACCCTGCACATTCAATGAAAAACATTAGTTAAGGTTAGGGACCCAAGCCTTAACCGGCTTGGGTGACCCAGAGGCATCACACATCATAAATTCCACCCATTGTTCATTTGAGGGTGAGGGAAGATCATCTATCTTCTTGTTCTCATTTCCAGACATAGACTTTTCTTTCCATAAGCCAGCTTTGTGTAAGGCCTGTTTGTGGTAAACAGACAACTGGCAAATGGGTTTAACTTTAGGTTCACTGACTCTTTTTGTTGGAGTCATGGAGATTCTTTTGGAAGAGCTTGCTTTAGGGTCATAAAGTTCAATGTTTTTCTTTGGTGTCTAATAATGAGGACAATAAGACACTATGTGCCCATACTTTCCACAGTTGTAGCATGATCTTCTTTCAACTTGAAAATTTAACTGTTTCTGTGGTGAAGTGTGTGAAACACGTGTGCCTTTATTCTGTTTGGGTTTTAACACTTTTTGTTTAGATGTTTTATCTTGTTTAACAAAATTAATTGTTTGAACATTGTTAACATCTTTTCCCTTTTGTTTATTTGGACTTAGACATGAAGCATGTGATTGGTTAATTTTTTTGGTATTTCTTGGTTCAGAAATAGACTTGGTTGAACAGACTTTGCTTTAACCTTTTCAAATTGTTCATCCAGATTAACACAAGGTATTTTACCTTTTGATTTTGAAGTGGTATCCTTTTGTTTAGTAACAGATTCATTTGGTTTACATGTGGAATCTGGATCACTTGCAAGAGGAGTGGACACTACATGATCGTTGATTGGGTTGTTTACTTTTTGCATTCATCAAGGTCTCATGCCACTTTATATCCCAAACCCTCCCCATTGTTGCATTCTCTCACTAAGTGTTGGACAATGTGAGAAGAACTTGTCCAACTATACAGTTTTGTTTTAATGAATTTACTTCTACTTCCAAAACTACTTTTTGTTTCTTAGTGTCCTCTAGGGAGTTTCGATAGAACATAATGTCATTCGCTTGGTTAAAAGCTATAACTTCAGTTTCCCTAAGTTGTTTATTCAAGAGTTCTATCTTTTCTTTATAGTTGTGCTCATTTTGTTTTAAGACTCTATTTGCTTCAGTGTACAGTTGCAAGTCCTTTACTAAGTTATCATTATAGTCTAATAACCTAGAAAATTTCAAATCAATGCTTTCCCTAAATTTATTACAATCAGAACAAGCATGATTATTGAAAATTTGAGTAGTGGTACTTACCTGAGAGGGTGAGGTTGAATCAGCCATCAAAGCAGTGTCTGACTTTTCTGGTTCTGGTGATTCCGGACTTGTTGAACTTGTCCCTTCTTCAGGCAGGTGATCAACCAAGGTTGCAGTTTCTTCAACATTTGACATCGCGAGTTCCATTGCAATATCACCTTCGCTAGCTGAGTCATCATCTAGATCCTCGACACTAGCAATGTTGGATTCTCCCAGAGACACAAACCGAAAGCTCCAATCTTGTCCTTCATCATTATGGGCAGTCAAGGCTTTAGGATCCTTGCTTGACGAAGTAGGACTACTTGTGGGTTTATCCTGACGATTGAAGGATGAAAATGGATTTCCATTTCTTGTTTTCTTGGGCTTCACACATTCACGTTTCAAGTGCCCCTTTTCCCCACAGTTGAGCAGGTAACTTTGATCTCGTCAAAACCAAAAGTTGTGTCCTTAGTGGCAATCAGATTCTGTCCGGTCTTCTTGACAAACTTCTTAGCTCTTCGAACAGCACTTGCTAAGGCCCACATGATGTCCATTCTCTCTAGCTCTGTCTCGTCTACCTACTCGTAGTCCTCATCTGCCAGATGGCAGTTCCCAATCTTCCCAGCAACCAGTCCGTCATAGGAGTGAACAACAGCTGTTAAGAGATTCATATGCTCTTTTGCTACCTCTATCGTCACATTCCCGAGATTCTCAGTCTTTAGTTTTGTAGCATTGGCTTCAGGTGCTATGTATTGGGTACTAGACGACCCTAACGTGTCAGATCCTGAAGTAGTAGATTGAGATGGACCAGCTGAGCTCGACACAAATGTCATTTGAAGTGGCGCGCTAGACGTTTTGGCTTGTGGAGTTGAGTTGTACAGTGCCGGATTCTGATCATATGACGACTTTTAGGCGTTGTACTTCATCCTCAACTCTTCCTCTCTCAGCTTTAGAATGAAGTCGTTGATATCTAACTTCGCCAGCAAATCATTCTGTCTGAGGTTGGAGACAAAAGAAAGCCACTTCTCTGGCAACCCATCTGCAAAGTTTGAAACTTTATCTTCCATAGATGCGGTGACTCCATGAGTGTGCAGCTCATTCATGAAATGGTAGAACCGATCAATGACGTCGTCCAAGCTCTCCTTTCCCATTGACGAGAAGTTGTCAAACTCCTTTTTCAATGCTTTAGCCTTTTGAGCTTTTAACGATTCATTCCCTCATACCTCTTTTCCAATGCATCCCGCAGCTTCTTAACTTGCTTGTTCTCAGAAAATTGATGGAAGATGTCCTTAGGAATTGACGGAGTCAGCAACGCATATACTTTCTTCTCTGCATTGTACTTTACCTTTTGGCCGCTAGTCATACCGCTTAAGGTGAGTTTGACTCCATCTGCACCTACAGGCATACTATATCCTGTCTCTATCGACTCCCACAGATTGGGATCTACTCCATTTAAGTAAATCTCAAATCTTTGCTTCCATTGTGGGTAATCATCTAACGTTATAAGCTTAGGGGGCTTGTTATGATTTCCCACTTCATTTTCTAAAAGCAACAAATTTTGAATCCTAGAGCCCCTTCTAGCGTGAACGCTGAATATTGATCCTCCATTATTATCAACTTTAAACTTTGGAACAAACTGTTTTACTTGTGTGAATGAAGGTGTGCGATTGGAAAACTCGTGCGATTGAACAATGTGAATGGCTCAAACGTGCGAATGAACCAATGTGGATGAATCAATCGTGCGGATGGACAAGTGTGGATGAACAATGCGAATAGACAGTTCAGTCATACGAATGGATGTACGAATGAGTCCAATCATGCATATGAGGGATGCGTGTGGATTCAGTCGTGCAATTGATTCAATCGTGTGACTGAAGCTACTGAATCTTGAGAATTCGAAAGTTTAACGTATTTTGACGTAAAAACACGAATTTGTCAAGAACCCTAATTGTCGTATGCCTGAAAAACGTTAACTTTACAATCTGGAGATGTCCAAAACAATGTTTGACACAAAAAGATTGCGTCTTTGCGTGAAAAACACAAATTTTATATCAAAATTGATTGAATCACACGTAAATCAAGAGCCAAAGCTCTGATACCACTTGTTAGGGACCATGTACTGGACGGAGTACTAACTAATTCATGTGTATATAAACTCAAATAGTGCGGAATCCTATTTGATTGGCAATCCGATCAGTGAGAACGTTAACCCGATCGATATAAGATTAAACTAAACGTTAAGAACGAATAGGAATCGATCAAGAATGATCTATGAACTTGGAATGGCTTTCTTGGACGTTCTGGACGGCTAGGGTACGTTTAGGAGTCAAAATATTGAAAGTGTTTTATTTTTCCATAAATTAAGTGGTATTTATAGGTTAGGGTTACTCATTCGTGCGACTGAACCATTAGCATGGTTCAGTTGTGCGACTGAGTCATGCGGTTGATCCATTCGCACGATTGAGTGTTCAGTCGTGCGACTAAGTCAATCTCATCTCACAATTGTGCGACTGATCCAGTCTCCTAGTTCAGCTGTGTGACTGGTTCATTAGCATGAAGTTGTTCATGCATATGGTCCATTAGCATGGTCCATTCGCATGAGAACTTCATGTGACTAAGTTTGAATATGTTTCTCAATCATTCTTTGACTATGATCTATTCAAACAACCACAAACCTATATAGTTGGTTCATTATGCGTTAATAAATGATAAACATTAAAACATACGCTGAAACATTAAACATTAAGATCAACAACCATATATTATGTTTCATTCAACTCATACGTTTCATTACATTTAGGACATGACAGATATGTTACATTAAGATCGTAAACTAGGTACATATGGGTCAACAAAGTCTCCTTTTGAAGATGAACTCTGCAGTGATTCTGTCTTGAATCTTAGAGCCAGCCTGTCAGTTTGTCTGAATTAGCTTTGGTTGACAAGTGGCATGTTGACAAGATCCAGACATTCATAGAAGTTCAAGGTCTGAAAACTGAAGACCTCTTGCTGCCCTTGAACTCTTTGAATGATAAGGGCTCTTATGTTCTCATCATACATCCACCCAATTATATGATTTGAAGTTGGTGGAGATGACATTTCCATTGGTATGCCTTCCTCAAATAGACTCTAAATGTAGGATTCTATGGAGTCCACATCAATGTGAAGTTGAGGAAGTTGCTGAGTATGCACAATTGCAAATGAGGATGGTGAGTCCTCAATGTCCATACTCCTTGAAGAACTCCCAGGTTCTGTAGTTGTAATGACTTTCTCCCCCTTTTTGGTAGCATCACCCTCTTGCATAGGTGAGCTAGGAGTTAGGTCAATCACACTCACAGGTTCTTGTGTTCCTGGTTAAGCTCTTCTTAAAGGTATCCCAACTAGTTGTTCCCTAAGATAAGATATCTCAATTTGCTGATCATTTACCTTGTTTTGTAAGGTAGTCACCTGAGATTCAAGGTGACTGACCTTGGAGACTAAATAGGTGAATGTTTGTGAAAATTGTTGCACCTTTAGCCTCATATTCCCCTTATCTTCATCAGAAGAATCATTAGGGGATGAGATGATTGGACCAAAGTCCTCTCTCTCATCACCAGCTTCAGGTTCTTGTCTGCTGGATTTCTTCTGCTCACTAGCATCCTCAGTTGAGGTGTCAATGGGCTAAGTTGCCATGGTTGAGGTCTTAATGATAGAATCACTTACAAAAGTGAGAGCCTCTTCCATATGGATATCCTGAACAGGTTTAGAGGTATCCAACTCAGTAATGGGTGACTGATGTAGGCTAGACAGAGGAGACTCGGGAGCACTCATCTCTCTTTGAGAAGTGGAAAAGAATATAGAGTCATGGTACTCACTGAAACCTAAGTCTTCATCAGTGTAGAAGTCAAGGTTAGGAATGAGTTGGTTTAAGTCTAGAGGTTGAGGATGGTAGTTTTCCCATAAAGGTTGTTCACTTGAGTGTTGAGACTCAGAGTGAAGGCTTAAAGCAGTTGGGCTTGTGAGCTCATCAGGCTAAGCATGAGGAACCTCAGCACTAATCTTTGAAGAAATAGGAGTGGTTTGCTTCACAGGGGAAGTCGGAGCTCCAATATCCACTTCCTCCTGAATGGGTGAGTATATAGGGGCCTACACAAGCTCAATAGTTTCTTTCGTAGGTGAGGATGATTGTGACTATTGAGGTGGTTGAGATGTAAAAGGTGTGGGTTCAACACTAGTTGGTGCTGCTAGGTTGTCACCTTAAGCAATGAGCTCTAACATTTTTGGAACAAGGGTTGTTTCTACCCCAGAGAAGCCAACAGTTGGCTTCCTTGTAATTTTAAAGATGTCGGGCTTCATCTGTCCCAGTTTAAGAATATACCTGATCCCCTTAACTGTGAGACCAGTTCACAATTAATAATGTATTGAACATATCTAGGGAACATGTAGTATTCTAAGATCTCCAAGTTTGCAATTATATCAGTATAGACAAATTGAGAATACCTAAAATTTACCCCATGAACCATTCCATGCACTATGAAGGAGAGATCCTTAGGAATCTGGTCCCATCCTCCATGCTTGTTGGACAAGCTGTGGATAACCACACAAGTAGGTATTTCTACTTGGATGAGACCTTTCCTTTCCTGAAGGTCTTTACAGAGAAATCTCCCTTATAGCTCATCTACTCAAAAGAGTGGTTAACGGCTTCCTTTGGAAAGAACACGTCACCGTCTTCATCATCCAACTGAAGATGATTGTTGATGATGGCTGGAGTGATGAAGACTGTTCTTCCCTACATTGTGGCAGACAGTGCCTTCTCCTCATCCATAATGACCTCTTTGCAGGTCTTCCAAAATTCAAACAGATGATCCTCATACAGAGTAGGATCAATAGTAAGAGAGGTGAACTAGTTTGATAAAGCCAAGAAACGGAAAACCACTGAGAAATGTGGATCTTTCTCATATTTTAACAGAGCAACTTAGTTATGTTGCCTGTGTAACTGCATGAAGAAATCAAGGTCATTTCTACAGTTAAGGATAGCCATTTTGAGAAAGATTAAGGATGAAGGAAGTATGAACGAAGGCAATTTCAAGAGAAATTTTGGGTTTAATTTTGGAGGAAAGATGAAGATGATAGAAAGAGGGGCAACCGTTGGGTTTATATGTGAAAAAGATTTAAGACAAAGTTAATGAAAGAGGATAAACTTTGAAATATGGATGTCGGTCTCACCTCTAAAAAAGTAGTTTACTTTTGCTCAAAAAGTAGTTTTCTTGGAAGTTAAAAAGCTTCTGAAGGTAAAGTGTCCTCGGAAGTTTTAATGAAAAAGCTTACGAAGCCAAAATGACTTCGGAAGAATTTCCTGAGAGTTTTGAAAAGTTTTACTTCAGAAGAGAATTAAAAATAGGATGTTTTGTTCAAAAGAACAAAGCTTCTAAGAGTTAATTTGATTTAGAAGAAAATTGTCCTTGAAAACATATAAGTACTTAAGAGAGATTTTAAGCTTCGAAAGATATTTCAGAAATTTCTTCCGAAGGAAAATTACTTAGGCAATTATTTGTTTTGAAGGCAGAAGTTTATTCCAAAGATAAAAGCATATCTTTCGAAGGATCAAAATTTTTAAAATTCTAAGGAAAGTCTGCAAAAAGTTTTTATCCAAACAAAACAAGAGCTTATAAAGGCGATGAACTAGACGAATTAGGACACACAGATTTTAAGAAATAATATGAATTAGTTTTAAGAAAAACTTAGTCAAAGTTAAACATCCTAATGGCTAATATAAGATACTTAAATCTCTATTCATCAAAAACTTTTGTAAACTAATCAGCATATTATTTGTTTGTGTTAACTTTGACTAGTTTAATTAAACCCTTTTCAAAGTTATCTCTAATTAAATGATACCTGATATTAATGTGTTTGGTCCTTGAGTGCTGCACAGGATTCTCTGTGACAGAGATAGCACTGTTGTTTTCTATATGAATGGGAGTCTCCTTGAAGTTTAATCCATAGTCAAACATTTGATTCTAAATCCATAGTAGTTGAGCACAGCAGCTTGCAGCAACAATGTATTCAGCTTCAGCAATTGATGCAGAGACACAGGATTGTTTCTTGCATTGCCATTAGACAACCCTTCCATCAAGAAACTGTCATCCCCCAGATGTACACTTTGCAGTAATGTTGCAACCGCCATAATCACTATCTGTATAAGCATACAAATTGAAGTCAGAATTCTAGGATACCAAAGACCAAGTTTTGAAGCACCTTTGAGGTATCTTAGAATCCTTTTGACCGTGATGAGGTGAGACAACATGGGATTTGCTTGATATCTTGCACAAATACATATGGCAAACATGATATCAAGACTGCTAGCTGTGAGATACATAAGAGACCCAATCATAGCCCTGTAAAGGTGTTCATCCACACACTCCCCTCAAGATCAGGTCTAAGGGAGTGGTTTCTTGTTATAGGTGTCTTAGTAATCTTACAATCAGTCATGTTTAATCTTTTAAGTATGTCTTGAACATACTTTGACTGACTAGTGAAGATGCCATCTTCAACTTGCTTCACTTGAATACCCAAAAAGAAATTGAGTTCCCCCATGGCACTCATTTCAAATCTATCCTTCATCAGCTTCTCAAAGTCTTTGTAGAGCTTTGGAGTAGTTGAACCAAAGATGATGTCATCAACATACACTTGAACTAGCATTAAGTCATTTCTCTATCCTTGATTAAGAGAGTTCCATCTATAGTACCCCTTCTGTATTCATGCTTGCATAGGTACTGACATAGAGTCTCATACCATTTCCTTGGTGCTTGATAAAATCCATAAAGAGCTTTGTCAAGCTTGCAGACATAATCAGGATGATCAAGATTAGCAAAACCAGGTTGTTGTTTGACATACACCTCTTCATCAATCACCCCATATAGAAAAGCACACTTGACATCAAGTTGATAGACCTTGAAGTTCTTGGATGCAGCAAATGCCAAGAATATCCTAACAGCTTCTAGTCTTGCTACAAGAGCAAAGACATCAGTGTAGTCAATTCCTTCTTCTTGTGTGTATCCTTGAACAACTAGTCTAGCTTTCCTTTTGATGACAATGCCTCTATCATCTTTATTGTTCCTAAACACCCATTTGGTTCTTATAGTGGTCTTCCCATGAGGAAGAGCATAAAGTTCCAAACTTTCTGCCTTTTGAAGTGAAGCAGCTCCTCTTGCATAGCTTCAACCCAACTTCCATCCTTCAGAGCCTCATTAATTTTCTTTGGCTCTATCTGGGACAAGAAACAAGAGTGAAGACAAACATTTGCTTCATGGGTTTTTCCTCTTGTTCTTACCCTGTGTCAACATCTCCAATGATGTTTGTGGTGGGGTGAGACTTATGGATCCTTAGTTGAGGGATCACAACAAGTTGCTGAGATAGATCTAAATTAGAGAAATTTAGATCTGGCATTGATGAATTCCCTACCATATCAGCACACTTATCAAGTGAAACTTGATCCAATGAGTGTGTGACATCATTAATGTGTTCATCTATGGAGTGATTATCAGCATCAAGAAATTGTTGATCACTATCACCACCCCTATTATCTTCTACATTTGAAGTTTCTTTATCTGGTTATTAAGCCTCTAAGCTAGAATTTGAAGGCATCTCAGATGTATCAGCTGAATTTGTCATTATAGTGCTGATAGAAACCTCATTTGCAGAAGTAGGTACAACTGGACTTGAAGATGTGTAGCTTGAAGATCTTCCAAGTTCAAATCTTGGATTAGGTTCCCCTGGTGATAAGATATCTATAGATCCTGAAACATTCCCACAAGATTTATTAAAATAGTGGGTAACTAAATCAGATAAAATAGCCAATCAGAACCAAAACCAGCCACACAGGGTGTGTTTTCATTGAGAGTCACATTGGCTAACTCCTCAACAAGTCTAGTTCCGAGATTCTATACTCTATAAACCTTATCTTGGGAAGAGTATCCAATGAAGTGTCCATCATCTGATTTCTCAGCGAATTTGGCAATTTGATCTTTGGTATTCAAGATGGTGCAAGGACATCCAAATGACCTGAGAAAACCAATGAAAGGTTTCCTCTTATGCCAAAGTTCATAAGGAGTCTTGCCATGAGTCTTCACCACTAAAACTCTATTTTGCACCTAGCAGGCAGTGTTGACTGCCTCTGCCCAGAAGGTGTTGGGCAGCTTAGAGTCAGACAGCATGGTTCTTGCAGCTTCAATCAGTGTCCTGTTTCTCTTCTCAGCAACACCATTTTGCTGAGGAGTCCGAGGAGCACTATATTGTCTTGTAATACCCTTTTCATCACAAAATGAATCAAGGATTTGGTTCTTGAATTTAGTTCCCTGATCACATCTTATGGTTTGACCTTGTGATCACATTGATTTTCAATCTTTAAGATGAATTCTTTAGAATATCAAGAGTCTCATCCTTAGATCTAAGCAAAAAGACCTAAGTGACTCTTGTAAAGTCATCTGTGATCACCAAACAATAAGAGGTCCTTCCTATAATTATTACACTAGTGGGGCCAAAAAGATCCATATGTAATAAGTGTAGGGGTGTAGTGATGGAGTTTCTTTCCATAGGCTTATGAGATACCCTATGTTGTTTCCCTTTCAGGCATGCAACACAATGATCATCACTTGTAAACTCTTTCTTTGGCATTCTAATTATCAAATCATTCTTAATTAGTTTATTCATATTCTTAAAGTTGACATGGCACATTCTTTTATGCCATAAGAAAGACTCATCATTATTTGCTTTAGATAGAAAGCATGAGACTTCTCCAAGGGAGATGTCTCTTGCAAATCCATCTTGTACATGTTCCCTTTCCTAGGGGCTCTAAGCAGAATATGCTCATGAGGAATGACCACCTCAGGCTTGAGAACAATGCACTCATGCTCAGTAAAGAGAATGTTATGACTCTGATCACAAAATTAGAATACACTCAGAAGATTTTATCCAAGCTCATTGACAAAGTTTACCTTCTCAATGCTGAGCTTACCATTTGTAACCTTGCCCCTTCCAGAAATGTAACCACTTTCATCCCCTTTAAAAGCAACTGGCCCTCCATCAATTCTTTTAAAGTTCTAGAGTAGTGACCTATTACCTGTCATGTGCCTGGAACAACCATTGTCAATGATCTAGACCTATTAACTGCAACAGACTTTAGTGCTTCGGAAGAATTCCTTTCTTTCGAGACTAATTTTTTTCCGAAGGAAATTTTCCACTTGCCTTCTTGTTTATTTTGGAGCTTCCGAAGGAAACAAATTTTCCTTCCAAAGCTATAATCTTCTTGGAGCTCTTGGAAGTCTCTTTCTTGGTCATGTGAAGAGTACCTCTTGGATTGTATGGATAATTCTTAGCAAGATGAGAAGTATTTTCACACATAACACATTCTATCTTTTTCTTCCTAAGTGTCTTCTTCCAAGAACAAGGCTGACTTTAGTCACATACCTTCTCCACCTTCATCTTTACAGATGCAGAGACAATCCTTTTAGGTTGAGAACTGTTCTTGAGTTGGATGGTCCAGGCTATGTAGCAGTGGTACACAGTAGATCAGCCTTCTTCTTGGTGCTGAGATGATTTGAACATGAACAAGAACTCTTTGTAGAGGAGTTTAGGTTGATGTTTTCAGTCTTAACCACTTCAAACCCTGCGGAGATAAAAACTTGTTTCTTCTTAGAGTCAAAAGTGGCCTTGATCTCTTGACCCTTCCTAGCTTTTCTCTTGCTCTTTCTGATCAAGTTCTTCCTTATAGACTTGGACACCCCAGTCTTCTTGTTCTCCTCAAAAGGACACTGACCCTTCTTAGAATCCTCCTCTTCACTCTTCTCAGAGGAATTCTTCACTATCACTTATTCATCCTCTTTACTCAAGGGGTCTATGAGAGAAAGCTTGTCTTCATAAGTTCCACACCTAGGTGATCTTACAGAAAAGATTGTGTGTTGAGGAGCTATCTCACTAGAACCTAGTCCCTACTTATTTTGATAACACACCTTGGAATGCAGGGAAGAGGATATCATGTTCTTGAAGGTATATTCTTCATGAACACATTTTTCTGCCCTGGCTTTGTTGATCAAAAGCTCAGCCTGGCATTCAGTAAACTTAGTTATGAGATCCTTGATCTGAGTCCTATAGTCAGTGTGCTCATATTTTAGAACTAAAATGGTTTTCTCTAAGTCCTCTATCTTTAGTTTATAGTCATTTTCAGCCTTTCTAAAATCACCTTTTAGGATATTTAAGGACTCAAGCTCAGATCTCATTCCTAAGTTATAGAACCTATATCTGTTAACTTTAGCAATGCATTCAGGAGTACAAAGATGTTCCAATACCTTAGCTTCATCATGATCAACTATCAGTGCTTGATTTGGAGATGCATCTTCCACCTGAAAGCTCCAGTCAACGCCTCTTTCTTTAACAGCAACTGTTGCTTGCTGCTTTGGCTTCTCATTCTGGGTGGCTTTGTCATTGTAGTTTGGTTTGAATTGTGCTTACCCACCATTGTTCTTGGTGCCTTGCACTCCCTAGCAAAATGGCCCATCAAGTTACAGTTGTAACACTTGACTTAGCTTTTATACCTTCCAAACTTTCCACTTGTTGCATTGCTGGGAAACATCCTTATAGTCCGCTTGTAGAACTTCTTGGCTCTGTGAGTGAGAAGAGCCATCTGCTATACTATGTCCATGTACTCCAGATCATCTGGAAGGATACGGTCCAGGTCTTCAAGGGTGAATTTGGAATGGGCTTCATTGAGTGTAGTTCTCCCTCGGTGTCTTAGGGAAGGTGATGAAAGGACCCTTTTGTGAGTTGTCAGGGTAGCATATGAGATGATGTTGGGGTTCTATGCTATCCCTTTCAACCACATGTAGGGCTAAACCATTTGATTGTTGGAGTTGTCAGATGAACATTGCATGTTCATCTCCATTTGGTATCCACTAAGAATACCATATAACTCTGTCAAGGTGAGAGTCTTCAGGTTCTCAATTTTCTTGATAACCACACAGTAGTGTGTCCATTGCCTAGGAAGAGAGGACATGAACTTCCTTACAATATCTTTGTTTTCAAGAGCAACTCCACCATCCACAAGGGTGTACACAATCTCAACATACCTAAAGTATTGTTGAGTCATGGTTTCACTTGTTTTAAAGGTGAAATTTTCAAACTGCTGCTTCAAGAGATCCTTTTTGTTCTCCTTGGATTTAGAGCAACCCTCATACATCAGTTTCAATGCATCCCATAGTTGTTTAGCTGTTTTGCATTTCTTGAAACCTCTATGTATATAGTTTGGAAGAGTAGTCTGAAGGGCTGTCATGGCCTTCTGGTCAATCTCTACTCTCTTTCTATCTTCATCTGAGTAGTCAGCCACAACCTTAGGGATCATACCACCTCCAATGTAGAAGAGGTGCTTGGTATGTAAGGTCCACTTTCAACAGACTCCCACATTCTTGAGTCTAGAGACTTGATAAAGCCTTCCAATTTTTGGCACCAAGTGTCAAAGTCATAAGAGTGATTAATAGGGACTTTTTCATGGTTCCAGTTTCAATATCAGATTTGGAAATGGCTGCCATTTGATAAGTTAAGTATTTTGTGTGTGTTAGGGATCTTAATATGGTAAGATCTTATATCAAGATCCCAGAACTCTACCGTTGAAGGGTATGCACTTACAACACAACAACACAATGAGGAGAGTTGCTAAGAACACTTAACTAATCAAATAGGTGAACTGGTTAACATTTAATAATGATACTAAGAACACAAGTAAATATGAGATAGAACAAGGTAGAAAAATACACAAGGAGTTGGTTTTCAAGATTGTAGTATATTGCTTTCTCAAGTTCTATTACAAATGTTACAAAGCATACTAGAAAGTTAAAAGTACTTGAGATACATATACTACATCCTACAGCCGGTCATACTTTGAAGGCCAGCTGGATACAATTGACTAGACAACAAACAAAATCAATTGTAAATTCAAAAGGTAGATTGTCTTTTGACTAGTGACTATGACATTCCATAGCTCACATCCTAATATATTACAAAAAGGAAAAAGTACATAAAGTAGAAAGTTACAGACTCAAGACCTCCATGTATAGTTTCTAAAGGCATGGACCTTTCACCAACTTATGAAAGTTGGTAACTTTACAAAGTTGCAGCGGGAAGGGGTCCAGCTTTATGGTAAAGGTACATCAGATAAAGCATGTATTCTAAAAGTCTTCGAAAGAAATTTGCCTTCTAGTGTTGGATTCGAAAGACTTTGTCTCTGAAGCTTCGGAAGACTTCATCTTTGGCTTCGGAATATATTGGTCTTGGCTTCGGAAGATTTCACACTTAGTGTTTTCTGTTGCTGGTGTGAAACTTCTAAAGTATTCTACTTCAGTACACTTGTTGCATGCATGCAGGAGAGACTTTGGTGTTTGGGTTCCAATAGCCTTTACATTTAATCCTTACAAGAAGTTTCATGTAAACTTTAAAAACATGAATAAACTTATTAATAATGATTTGGTAACTAGAATGCCAAAGAAAGAGTTTACAAGTGATGACCATTGTGTGGCATGCCTGAAAGTGAAGCAACACAAGGTATCTCATAAGCCAAAGGAAAGAAACTCCATCACTAACCCCCTACGCTTGTTACATATGGATCTCTTTGGCTCCACCAGTGCAATGAGTCTAGGAAGGACCTCTTATTGTTTAGTGATCACAGATGATTTTACAAGATTCACTTGGGTCTTCTTTCTTAGAAGTAAGGATGAGACCCTTGAGATTTCGAAGAATTTCATCTTAAAGATTGAGAATCAATGTAATCATAAGTTCAAGACCATAAGATGTGATCAAGGAACTAAATTCAAGAACAAAATTCTTGATTCATTTTGTGATGAAAAGGGTATTACAAGACAATATAGTGCTTCCAGGACTCCTCAACAAAATGGTGTTGCTGAGAGGAGAAATAGGACACTGATTGAAGCTGCAAAAACTATGTTGTCTGACTCTAAGTTGCCCATCACCTTATTGGCAGAGGCAGTCAACATTGCCTGCTATATGCAAAATAGAGTTTTAGTGGTTAAGACACATGGTAAGACTCCTTATGAACTTTGGCACAAGAGGAAACCCTTCATTGGTTTTCTCAGGTCATTTGGATGTCCTTGCACCATCTTGAATACCAAAGATCAAATTGCTAAGTTTGCTAAGACATCAGATGATGGACATATTATTGGATACTCCTTTCAATCTAAGGCTTATAAAGAATACAATCTTAGAACCAGAATTGTTGAGGAGTTAGCCAATGTGACTTTCAATGAACACACACCCAGTGTAGCTAGTTTTGGTCCAAAATGGCTATTTGATCTTGATTTAGTTACCAATTGTTTTAACACATATTGTGAGAGTGTTTCAGGATCTATAGATATCTTACCAACAGGTGATCCTAATCCAAGATTTGATCTGGGAAGACCTTCAAGCTATACATCTTCAGCTACAGTTGTAACTGATCTTGCAAATGAAGTTTCTATCAGCACAACAATGACAAATTCAGCTGATACATCTGAGATGCTTTCAAATTCTAGCTCAGAGGCTCAACAACCAGATATAAAAAACTTCAAATGTAGAAGACCATAGTGGTGGTGAAAGTGATCAAGAATTTCTCGATGCTAACAACCACTCCATAGAATACAACATCAATGATGTCACACACTCATTGGATCAAGTCTTACTTCATAAGTGTGTTGATGTGGTGAGAGAATCATCAATGCCAAATCTAAACTTTTCTAATCTAAATCTCTCTCAACAACTTGCTGTGATCGCTCAGCTAAGGATCCACAAGTCTCATCTCACCTCAAACATCATTGGAGATGTTAACTTAAGGATGAGAACAAGAGGACAAACCGATGATGCAAATGTTTATCTTCATTCTTATTTCTTATCTTAGATAGAGCCTAAGAAGATTGATAAGGCTCTAAAGGATTGAAGTTGGGTTGAAGCTATGCAAGAGGAGCTGCTTTAATTCAAAAGGCAGAAGATTTGGAACCTATGTCCTCTTCCTCATGGGAAGACCACTATAGGAACTAAATGGTTTTTAGGAATAAAAAGGATGATAGAGGACTTGTCATCAAAAACAAAACTAGACTAGTTGTTCAAGGGTACACACAAGACGAAGGAATTGATTACATATATGTCTTTGCTCCTGTAGCAAGACTGGAAGCTATTAGGATATTCTTGGCATTTGCTGTATCCAAGAACTTCAAGGTCTATCAAGTTGATGTCAAGTGTGCTTTTCTGTATGGGGTGATTGATGAAGAGGTGTATGTCAAACAACCACCTGGTTTTGCATATCTTGATCATCCTGATTATGCCTGCAAGCTTGATAAAGCTCTTTATGGGCTGCACCAAGCACCAAGAAAGTGGTATGAGACTCTATCTCAGTATCTCTATAAGCATGGATACAGAACGAGTACTATAGATGTAAATCTCTTCATCAAAGGACAAGGAAATGACTTAATGCTAGTACAAGTATATGTCGATGACATAATCTTTGGTTCAACTAAACCAAGGCTCTGCAAGGACATTGATAAGCTAATGAAGATCAGATTTGAAATGAGTGCCATGGGGGAACTCAGTTTCTTTATGGGAATTCAAGTGAAGCAAGTTGAAGGTGACATCTTCATAAATCAGTCAAAGTATGTTCAGGACATACTTAAGAGGTTCAACATGACTGACTGCAAGGTTGCTAAGACACCCATAGCAAGAAATCACTCCCTTGGCCATGATCTTGAGGGGAGTGTGTGGATGAACACCTTTACTGGGCTATGATTGGGTCTCTTATGTACCTCACTGCTAGCAGACCTAATATCATGTTTGCCACATGTGTTTGTACAAGATATCAAGCCAACCCCAAGATATCACCTCTTATCACTGTCAAGAGAATTCTAAGATATCTCAAAGGTACCTCAACACTTGGCCTTCGGTATCCTAAGAATTCTGACTTTAATCTATATGCATATATAGATAGTGATTATGGTGGCTTCAACATGACTGCAAAGTCTACATCAGGGGGTTGTCAATTTATTGGTGGAAGGGTTGTCTCATGGCAATGCAAGAAACAATCATGTGTCTCTACATCAACTACTGAAGCTGAATACATTGCTGCTGCAAGCTGCTATGCCCAAGTACTTTGGATTCAGAATTAAATGTTTTACTAATTCACATAGACAACAATAGTGCTATTTCTATCACAGAGAATTTTGTGCAACACTCAAGGACAAAACAAATCAATATCATGTATCATTTGATTAGAGATAACTTTGAGAATGAGTTAATTAAACTAGTCAAGGTTAACACAAATGAACAATATGCTGATCTATTCACCAAAGCCTTTGATAAGAAAAGATTTAAGTATCTTATATCAGCTATTGAGATGATTAACTTTAAGTAGCTTTTTCTTAAAAAATAATTCATATTATTTCTTAAAATCTGTGTGTCCTAAGTTGTATATTTTATCACCTTCATAAGCTCTTGTTTTCTCTGGATAAAAATCCTTTAATAAGACTTTCCTTAGATTTTTTGAAAATCTTGATCTTTTAGTTCTTCGGATGATATGATTTTATCTTCAGAAGAAACTTATGCCTTTAAAACAAATATTTGCCTAAGTAAAATTGACTTCGGAAGAAATTTCTAAAAAATCATCTGAAGCTTAAATCCTCTCTTAAGCACTTATATGTTTTCAAGGACAATTTTCTTCCAAAGCAAATTAACTCTCGGAAGTTTTATTCATGTTGAACAAAACATCCAAGTTTTAATTCTCCTCTGAAGAAATATTTTCAAAACTCTTAGGCCATTCTTCCAAAGCCATTTTGGCTTTGAAAGTTTTTATTAAAACTTCCGAAGACAATTTACCTTCGGAAGATTTTCGACTTCAATAAAACTAATTTTTGAGCAAGAAGCAAACTACTTATTCAGAGGTGGAACCAACATCTGGATTTCAAAGTTTATCCTCTTTTATTAACTTTGTCTTAGATCCATTTCATATATAAACCCATAGTTCCCTCCTCTTTCTTTATCATCTTCATCTTACTCCAGACCTAAATTCCCAAAATCCTCTTTATAACCGCCTTTATTATTCTTTTCCTACACACTAAGCTTTCTCAAATGGCTAACCTCAACCCCATAAATGACCCAAATTTTTCCGTGTAGTTACACAGGCAACATAATCAGGTTGCTCTGTCAAACTCTAAGAAAGATCCATATTTCTCAGAGGTTTGTTGATTCTTGACTTTGTCAAATTACTCCACCTCCCTTACCCCTGATCCTGTTCTTTATGAAGATATTTCGCTTGACTTCTGGAAGACTTGTTAAGAGTTCATCCTAGATGGGGAGAATGCACTATCTACTATAAAGCATGGGAGGACAATCTTCATCACTCCAGCCATCATAAACATTTATCTTTAGCTGGCTGATAAGGAAGGTGAGTTGTCCTTTCCTAAAGAAGTTGTTAACCAATCCTTCCAGAAGATGGGCTATGAACGAGATTTCTCTATAAAGACTTTCAGGAAAGGTAAGGTCTCATCCCAATGGAAGTACTTAGTATATGTGGTCATCCACAGCTTGTCCAACAAGCATGGGGGTTGGGACTAGATTCCTGAAGATCTCCTATTCATAGTGCATAGGATGGTTTAGGGGGTTAAGTTCAGGTACTCTCAATTTGTTTATACAAATCTGCTTGCTAACTTGGACTCCTTAGAATATTATATGTTTACTAGATATGTTCAACCTCTCAACTGTGAACTAGGAATATTCTAAAGAAGATCCAAACAAACCCCTGCACAAGCTATTCAGTCTATGTAGGCCCCCATACTACTACCCACAGAGGATGAAGTGGACACTAGAGCTCCCACTTCTCCTGAGGAGCAAACCACTCCCATCTCTTCAATAATCAGTGCTGAGGTTCCTCATGCTCAGCCTAGTGAGCTCACTAGCCCAACAACCTTAATCCTTGACTCAAAGTCTCAACACTCTAGTGAACAACCTTTAGGGGAAAGTTACCATCCCCAACATTTAGATCTAAACCAGCCAATCCTTAGCTTTGACTTCTATGATGATAAGGACTTGGGATTCAGTTAGTATCATGAGTCTCTCTTCTCTTTCCCTACTCAAAGAGAGATGAGTACTCCTACTTCTCCCTTATCTAGCCCACATCATCTACCCACTACTGAGGTGGATCTCCCTGAACCTGTTTAGGAGGTCCATATGGAAGAGGCTCTCACTTCTGCAAGTGATTACATCATTAAGACCTTAACCATGACAACTCAACCCATTGATACTCCATCTGAAGTAATTAGTGAGCAGAGGAAAACCAGCAGCCAAGAATATCATGCTGGTGGTGAGATTGAGACTTTGGTCCAATTATCTCATCCCTCAATGAGTATTCTAATGAAAAGGAAGGGTATTTGAGACTAAAGGTGCAAAACTATCAAAAACATGCACCTACCTAGTCTTTAAGGTTAGTCACTTGGCATCTCAGGTGACTACCCTATAGAATAGGGTCAATGATCAGCAATTTGAGATTTCATATCTCAAGGAGAAACTAGTTGAGAGACTTTTAAGAGAAGCTCATCCATGAAAACAAGAACCTATGGATGTGATTGACCTAAATCCTATCTCACCCATTAAAGAGGGTGATGCTACCAAAAAGGAGGAGAAAGTTATTACAGTCACAGAACCTAGGAGTTCTTCACAGAGCATGGACTTTGAGGACTCACCATCCTCACTTGAAATTGTTAATGCTCAGTAACTTCCTCAAGTTCACATTGATTTGAAATCTATAGAATCCTTTATTCAGAGTCTTTTTAAGGAAGGTATACCAAGGGCAGTGTCATCTCCACCACAAAGAACTTCCAACTACATCATGGGGTGGATGTATGATGCAAACAGAAGAGCCCTTATTCTTCAAAGAGTTCAAGGGAAGCAAGAAGTCTTCAAATTTCAAACTTTGAACTACTATGAAGGTCTTGACCTTGTTAACATGCCACTTGTCAATCCAAGCCAATCTAGACAAGCTGACAAGTTGGCTCAAAGTATTCAAGACAGGATTACTGAAGAGTTCAGCCTCAGAAGGAGACAGAGGCAATTAGGCAATGTCATTGGTCAACTGGATGTTGAGGCAGACCCTAAGATTAGCTTCAAAGGGAAAACCTTGACTGATGGCCCAATGATAGAACCTAAGATCCCTATCACACCCATAACTTGTACAAGAGTCCATTCCTTTGATAAGACACCTACTGGTGAAGGTGCATCTCAACCTCTCTCCGGCCAAAGCTTGGAAGGTACATCAAGAAATGAAAGCCAAAGCTCTCTTCATCTTGTGTCATCAAGGTATGTGGGTGACAAGGGAAAAATAGTTCTAACCCCTAAGGAGATTGAGGAGGAGGAGGAGGAGAGAGAGAGAGAGGAAAAGGAAGCTAATGGAAGAAAGTTCCTCCACTGGGTCTGTTGGCTTCATGGAAGCTGCAATCAGGGCTGCCCCCAGGCCAAATACTCAGGACGATAAGTTAAAGGCAGTTAGGATAAACTACTTACAGACCAGGAACTATGATATTGATGTTATCATTTCCCTCCTCTTAAAGGAATTGAATGAACTGGCTGATATTAAAATATCAAAAGAGAAGAAAGAAGCAGAGGATGCAAGATTGCTTCTTCAAGTCAAAGAGAAAAAGAAACTAAAAGGGCTCTACAAACATGTTCCTACCCTCTCCTCAGTTCAAGAAAGCCCTGCACAAGAGGTTGTGGCTCCACAAGAACCTCAAGTAGACAAAGAAACAGACAAGATCAACATGATCAATAACATGAGTGTCACAGGTCTCTATCAGGTAGATGCACTTCTTCCCTTGACCTTTGACTATATTGAGTTTAAGTATCTTAACAACTTGAACTGGAAGTAATCAAAGAAGAAAGACAACAAAGAGGAGGTTGAGGGAAGAAGCTGCAAAGTCAAGAGCTATCATCCAAAAGAGTATGAAGAAGCTGCTGATAGGCAGAGGATGATAAGCTTCTTAAAGTTGTATGGATTCTCCGGGAGACTTGGCCCCGTGTCTCTATCTACTATAGATGAGCATATTAGGGTGATCAAGCCAAAAAATCAAAAAGGAGAACTTGTTGGCTTACACTCCCCACCAAGACCGGTCCCTCAAGAAGTGGAGGTTAAGATTGAACCTTTTGAGACAACATAACCTGGACCTCCTGCTGAGCCTCAGCGAGCTTCTACTTTTGATCCATAATAGGGTTTTGTCCCCTCTCAATCTGAACCTGATCAACAAGGTGTTGCGGGCCAGTCTTCTCAGTTAAAAGTTATGAAGAGGAGAAAAAGGATGGCTTCCAAATCAAAGTCAATGAAGAAGAAGAAAGAAGCATCCATCTCCAAATCTCAGGATGAGTCAGAACATCCTAAGGATGTGCATCAATAGGAAGCTCAACCAACTCCAATCCAAGTAGTTCCTCTGGCATAAGGAAGACCCATCTTATCTTAGACTTACACTACTAATCTAGAGAGATGACATGTTATCAGAGATCAAAGTGTTAAAGATGTCTACTCATGGTAGGACATGTTTAATCTACCTCTGCATGATCTCTTTGATCTGAGAAAACACTATGAGAGTCAGAGTGATCCTGATCATCTCATGAAGAAAACATGGTCATCATCATAGTGAGGACTGTCAATATCTGAAGTCTTCAAGTGTTTTGGTAGTATCATCCTAGAGAGAGTTTGTAAGGACTCATATAAGGCTGATGCAACCCAGAACATCCAAACTGTCTCCTGCATGCATGCACAAGAGTGTTGAAGTAGAATGCTTCGGAAGTTTCACACTCTACCTTAGAAAACATTCTAAGTGTGAAATCTTTCAAAGCCAAGACCAATATCTTTTGAAGCCAACATGAAGTCTTCCAAAGCTTCAACACAAAGTCTTTCGAAGATAACTCTTGAAGACAGATTTCGTTTGAAGACTTTTGAGTACATGCTATTATCTTATGTACTTTTACCATAAAGTTGTACCACTTGTCCGCTGCAACTCTGTTTGACTCACCAACTTTCACAAGTTGGTGAAAGGTCCATGCTTTTGGTAAACTGTACATTGAGGTCTTGATTTTGCTACTTTTTACTTTATGTACTTTTATTCTTTTTGTAATACATTAGGATGTGAGCTACGACATGTCATAATCACTTGTCAAAAGACAATCTGCCTTTTGACTCTACATTGATTTTGTTGTCTAGATCATGTATACAGCTGACCTTCAAAGTATGGCCGGCTGTAAGATGTAGTATAAAGTATCTCTGGTCCCTTGTATCTTTTCTTATGCTTTGTAAATACCTGTAAGGAACTAGAGAGCAATATACAACATTCTTGAAAACCAAACACTTATGTTATTGTGTTCTTGTTCTGTCTCTTAATTACTTGTGTTTCATAGTTTCAACTGGTTTCTAGTTCCCCATTTGATTTGTTAAGTGTTCTAGCAAACTCTCCTTATTGTTTTGTTGTGTTGTAAATGACCACCCTTAACCGGTCCTTCACGTATATAGAGTAAGAATTACATAAATTTGTTTTATTTTTGTAACTTATCTAATTACATTGGGTGTTTGACTTAATTTGGTTATTGGTTTTTGTAGAAAATATTAGGTGTTGGTTGTGCTAGACATGAAGAAATTCACTTGCTATTATCTTGATTCTTTAAGGGTTAGCACCATCAATTCGTTGTTGAAACAAACCATTGATGCGTAAGTAATTTATTTAGTTACTAAAACTTTATGTTATATTATTTTATATTTATTAATTAATCAACTTTGTTGTAGGGTAATGAGTTTATATGTTGCATAAAGTGGATCCAACAAGAGCCGACTAAACTCAAATGGGTCAATTCTATGGTGAGCATTTAATTCATATTCAAAAATTGCACTATTGGTTAAGTTTGTTAATAATTTGATCATTAAAATATGATATTATAGTGTCCGTGTCAGTCGGGAAGTACTGAATGTGAATACTATATGCTAAATTCATGAAAGAAATATTTGATGGGCGTGAAATATATAGTAAACCAATACATATATATTTTACCAATTGTTGTTTTTTAATAGAGATTTGGATAATTGACCTTGGTTTAAAAAATCACTTAAGGTGTACGCCTGAAGGCGAGGTACATTAAATTTTGTAATATTAAATTGATTAGTGATGAAGTAGTTAAATTTATATAACATATATGTGGGATTTGGAATTATGGGTGATTTTTTTGTTAAAATAGAGGTTGTTAGTTCATTTGAATGGTTTAAATTCAAAAGTTTAATTGGGTGATATTGGTTTTTTCTTAGATTGGAGGAGGTAGAGGCGAATACAATGATGTTGTTTTAAATGCCATTCAGAAAGAGTGGTCGCGTTATGTTACAAATTTTATTTATATTTAGATGGTGTTACACTAGTCAATGAACTTAGAATATTATGTATTTGCAAGTGATATTGAAACAATTTAATACTTTTTGTTAATATTTAGTTAAATGATTTTTGATTTGATGTTATTCGACAACTATTAATTTGTTAAAAAAGCAGGTAAATTTATAAACAAAATTATATATTTTATAAAGCAGCTAAATTTTGGCAACGCGTCATAAAAGTCACAAAGATGATGCGCGCCCGCTCGTCATCTTTTCATTTATGACTACCTCTTCCTTGACGCGCAATGCGCGTCATCTATTGCCCATCATAATATGCGCGTCATCTTTTATTTATGACTACCATTTCCTTGACACACATTTGCGCGGCATCTGACCCCAAAAATGATGTGCATTGCGCATCATCTATTGTAGGTTTTCTAGTAGTGTGGGTAACACATTAGAAGATATAAGTTGGGGTAGTTGAGTTCAATAAATAAAATGTTGGAGTATAAGGTGTTTATAGTTTGATTTGACTGTTTTTAAATCAAGCCGAACCATTGCAAATTAATTGAACCAAGCAAGACTCTTACTAACAGCTTAGTTCTAGTTTGATTTTATAATTTGAGAGCCTTTGTAACAGAAAACTAAAACATAATATACAAAGTACAAAAGTTGCCACATATGCATATAACATGTTGTGTAAAATAAGAATATATGTAAGTGTCCTTAATCTAAATATATAGATACTTAAGTACATAAAATAGTGTCGAAAAACTAAATGTGAATAGTATGTTCTAATATACTTTAGAAAGGCAAATCAATACAGCTAATCCATGTGTTACAAGTATATATAGCATAAGTTAATTTCTCCAACTCCCTTATACAAAGTGTCATACACCTCATTCCATGTAACTTAGTCTTTAAATATGTTGTATATTTTGGATTAACAATAACTATATTTTATATCTTATAGTTAGTAAATTGTTTCTCTGACATACTCATAATTATTAATTTTTTTAGATTTCTTTTACAAACTCCATTTACTGTAACAAAATTTACTGTAACAAAATCTGATTATGTCATTACGGCCTTATTTTTTATCTACGTTTCGGTGTAATTTTTTTTCAAAATGGAATTGTACGTAATAATGTACAAGATATCTTGTCATAAACATACAAGTCGTAAACAGTGAATCAAGGTTTCGGTTTCTTTACAATTTTTTTCCTTTTATCCTCCAAGTTTAGAGAAGTAGTTTTTTTAATATCTAAATTTATACATGCTTATGTTATCAACACTAATATTTTTAACTGTTTTTTTTGCCACATGCCTATTTTATCACCAGTTTTTTATATATAAAGTTTCAAACATTATCAACAATCTTGCCGTAATATACGAGTTTGGAATGGTTTTATTTCTTAATAATGTTTAAATGTTTTCAATGATGTATTTGCTTCGGTTTTCTTACCTTAACATGTGGACGGCGGCAAATTTTTACGTTTTGCAACCCCGACGCAACAAGTGGTATTTGTACCGGTTGCTTATAAAATGTTTTAGTATGTTAGCACATACATTTTTACATAAACATTATACTAACTAGCTTTAGTAATGAACAAATAAAATATTAATTTAATAAAATTTATTAGTTATAAAATAATATTCTAATATATGATATGATTGAAATTATGTATGAGAAGTGATTATAATTAATAAAACAGTTATATCAAATTCTTAAAAATTTCTTATTAATTTTTTTCCAAAAAAATTAAAAATTTTATTCTAAATAAACCATATAAAAATGTTATTTTTAAAATTTTTCTTTTTATAACTCCCAAATTTAATTATTTTTGGTTTTTTAAAAATTGATTTTTTTACTTTTTAGAAAAAGTTATTATTTTATAAAAAATTATTTAGAAATATCATTAATATATAGATCTCTTTCTTAATATATTAAAATTAAAATATATTAAATAATATTATTAGTAATTAAGGTGATTATTTAATAAAAAAAAGATGCGGCAAAATTTTGATAAAAATAATTGTGGTGTTGACACGTGTCATTTCAAAATAATTTTTATTAAAATAGGTGATTTTAATCTTGCCATAATCAAAATCAAGTGTACTAATAAGAAAATGTGAAAAACATTTGAACGTGTCATGTTATTTTAAAGGGACATTTCACATATCATAAATCAACACAATTTTAGTAAGTAAATCTAAATCAGTTCAGGTGAACTTTAGAATAGTTATTTTTATTCAATAAGACTAGAGTTAGTTAAATAAGTTGTTAATGTGGTATAATCATATTACAATATTAGTCTTAACTTTTAAAAAATTACATTTTCATCCTAATTGTCTCTCAAATCGAACATCAGTGGTCCTTAAAGTAAACGACTATTAACTTTTCAAGTTATCTTAATGTGAAATGATCGAAATATCATTAATAAAAAATAATAACTTTTGTTTTTTATAAAGAAAACACACCGTGATCATATATAATGATGTAGTTTGACATATGGTAATGAAAATATGAGAAAAACATCATCCTCTCTGGTGTATGAAGTATGAACCATAGCCATCGTTACCTCTCGCCCGACCCGAACTGGTAGTTGTATACAGGTTTGTAACCTATTGGATTTTATTAGGCCAGTGCAACCAAAACAAAACATTTAAACTATTTTTGGAGCAACTTATAAAGGACTTCCGAAACTAAGTATGGACTTCCGAAGGAAATGGAGTTCTTCCAAATACAAAGTGCAAGATCATCTTCCGAAGGAAAAGCTCCAACTTCTGAGACAAAGTCTTCTATTCCGAAGTTCAAGACTGTAGAGATTAATGAAGAGGCTGATGCAACCTAAACATTCAATGTCTATCCTGCATGCTACACAAGTACTATGAAGAATAATGCTTAGAAAGTTTCACACATGCAACAGAAATATTCTAAGTGTGAAATCTTCTGAAGCCAAGACCAATATCTTCCGAAGCCAAATATGAAGTCTTCCGAAGCCTCAGAGACAAAGTCTTCCGAAGCTTCAACTCATGAAGACAGATTTCTTCTGAAGACTTTTAGCACATGCTTTATCTGATGTACTTTTCCATAAAGTTGGACACCTTTCTGCTGCACCCATGTAAGGTCACCAACTTACATGAGTTGGTGAAAAGGTACATGCTTTTGGTAACTGTACATTAAGGTCTTGAGTCTGTAACTTTCTACTTTATGTACTTTATCCTTTTTGTAATAGATAAGGATGTGAGCTATGGCATGTCATAGTCACTAGTCAAAAGGCAATCTGCCTTTTGACTCTACAATTGATTTTGTTTTGTGTCTAGTCAATTGTATCCAGCTGGCTTTCAAAGTATAGCCGACTGTAGGATGTAGTATAAGTATCTCATGTTCTTGTATCTTTCCATTATGCTTTGTAACACTTGTAATAGAACATAGAGAAAACAATATACTACATTTTTGAAAACTAAACACTTGTGTTCTGTCTCTTACATTACTTGTGTTCTTAGTATCTTATTGTGGTTATTCCAGTCTTACTGTTTGATTAAGTTTTAGTTAATCTCCTCTTTGTGTAGTTGTGTTGTAATTGTCCCCTTCACCGGTCCTGCATTTGGTATCAGAGCTTTTCAGGCTCTTGATATAAGATCTCACCATCTTAAGATCCCTCACACACACAAATACTAACTTTTCAAATGGCAACCATTTCCAAGACTGATATGAAACTGGAACCATGAACAAGTTCCCACTGATCACTCTTGATGAGTTTGATACCTGGTGTTTGAGAATGGAAGGTTTCATCAGGTCTCTTGATTCAAGAATGTGGGAGTCTATTGAGAATGGACCTTTCATACCTAGCACCCCTTCTGCTACTGGTGCTGGTATGATCCCTAAGGATGTGGCGAACTACTCTGATGAAGATAGGAAGAGAGTAGAGATTGACAAAAAAGCCATGACAGCCCATCAAACTGCCCTTCCAAACTCTGTGTACAGAGGTTTCAAGAAGTGCAAAACAGCCAAGTAGATGTGGGATGCACTAAAACTGATGTATGAGGGTTCCTCTGAAGCCAAGGAGAACAAAAAGGATCTCCTGAAGCAACAGTTTGAAAACTTCACCTTTAAAACAGGTGAAATCATGACTCAACAATACTTCAGGTATGTTGAGATTGTGGATACCCTTGTGGATGGAGGAGTTTCTTTTGAGAATAGAGACATTGTAAGGAAGTTCATGTCCTCACTTCCTAGGCAGTGGACACACTACTTTTTGGTGATCAAGAGGACTGAAAAACTCAAAACTCTCACTTTGACAGAGTTATATGGGATTCTCAGTGGCTACCAGATGGAGATGAACATGCAAGGTTCATCTGGAAACTCCAATAATCAAATGGGTTCAGCCCTACATGTGGTTGAAAGGGATAGCATAGAACCCAAACATCATCTCATATGTTACCCTGACAACTCACCAAAGGGTCCTTTCATCACCTTCCCAGAGACACCAAGGGAGAACTACACTCAAGGAAGCCCATTCCAAGAGACAAGCTCTTCTCAAGCTTTTGTGTCTTCTGATGAAAGCTGTGGCAACTCTCTTTTCACTCTTGAAGACCTGGACTGTATTCATCCAGATGATCTGGAATACATGGAAATAGTCCAGCAGATGGCTCTTCTCACTCACAGAGCCAATAAGTTCTACAAGAGGACTAGAAGGAAGTTTCCAAGCAATGCAACCAGTGGAAAGTTTGGCCTAGACAAAGGCAAAGTTAGGTGTTACAACTGTAACTTGATGGGCCACTTTGCCAGAGAGTGTAAGGCACCTAAAACAAATGGTGACCAAACACAGTCCAGACCAAACTACACTAACAAGGCTCTCCAGAATGAAAAGTCAAAGCAGTAGGCTGCTGTTGCTATTGAAGAAGGAGGCTCTGATTGGAGCTTTCAGGTGGTAGATGCTTCTCCTAACTAAGCATTGATGGCAGATCATGATGAAGCCAAGGTATTGGAACATCTCTGTACTCCTGAATGCATTGCTAAAGCCAATAGATACAGGTCCTATAACTTGGAGATGAGATCTAACCTTGAGTCCTTAAACATTTTAAAATCTGATTTTAGAAAGTCTAAAAATGATTATAAACTAAAGATAGAGGACCTTAAGAAAACCATTTCAGTTCTAAAACATGAACACACAGATTTTAGGATTCAAATCAAAGATCACATAACCAAGCTGACTGAGTGCCAGGCTGAGCTTGTGAGCAGCAAAGCCAGGGTAGAAAAGAGTGTTCTTGAAGAAAAGACCTTCAAGAACATGATATCCTCACCCCTGCACAACAAAGTGTGCTATCAAAATAGGCAAGGATTGGGATCAAATGAGACAGCTCCTCCGCACACAATCTTGTCTGTAAGATCTCCTAGAACTTGTGAAGATGAGCTTCTCTCATAGATCCCATGAATGAAGAGGATGAAGAAAAGATAATGAAGAATTCCTTTAAGAAGAGTGAAGAGGAGGATTCTAAGAAGGGCCACTGTCCTTCCGAGGAGAAGAAGAAGACAGTGATGACCAAGTCCATGAGAAAGAACTTGATCAGAAAGAGGAAAAGAAAGGCAAGGAAGGCTCAAGAGATCAAGACTACTTTTGACTCTATGCAGAAACAAGTTTTCATATCTGCAGGATTCAAAGTAGTAAGGACTGAAGACATCAACCAAAACTCTTCTACTAAGAGTTCTGGTTCTTGTTCAACTCATCTCAGTAACAAGAGGAAGACTGATCTACTGTGTACTACTGTTGCACAGCCTGGACCATCAAACTCCAAGAACAGTTCCCACCCCAAAGGAACTGTCTCACAATCTGCAAAGATGAAGGTGGAGAAGGGATGTGACCAAAGATAATCTAGTTCCCAGCAGAAGACTCTTGTGAAGAAGAAAATAGTGTGTGTCATGTGTGAAAGTACCACTCACATTGCTAAGGATTGTCCATACAATCCTAAAGGTACTGTCCATATGACCAAGACAAAGACATCAAAGAGTTCCAAGAAGATTCAAGCTTCGAAAGGAAAACCTATTTCCTTTGGAAGCTCCAAGTCTAAGAAGAAGGCAAGTGAAAAATTACCCTCGGAAGAGAAGTTGGTCTTGGAAGAAGGTTCTTCCGAAGCACTGAAGTCTGCTGTAGTGTCTGCAAAATCTTTCGAAGGTTTAGTCATCAAAACTTCCAAAGTTCCAAAAGCTTCTGAAGTTTTGAAGGTCAGGTCCAAGACTCCAAAGGTGGTGTGGAAGTCTAAGAAGACCAAGTGTCACACCCCCGCTAAGAGCGGAAACACGTGGATGTAACGAGATGGGAATCGTCATAATACATGGTAAGCGATAGAGATGCAATAATAATAATGATGACAAGCGTGTCATGACGACACCCGACAACAAGAGGACTTGTGTCGTGTTTAGTCAGTATTCACGACAACATAGCCATAAGCATAAACATGATACAAGATGATAACATTGTATGCAATTCCCACACCCGAGAACAAGTTACAAAAGAGTAATGGTGTTTGAAACATATACAACAATTGTTTTCAAAAGACCAAGTTTAGCCATAAAATGCATCCTAGGGTCTCCACTAAGGTAGCACATCTAGATCTTCAGCTAGCATGATCACCTGAAAAGATATGCTCAAAATGGTCAACAAAATTGTTGATGAGCTCGCAGGTTTAAAAGTAAATAAGTAATTGATGCTGTATAATGTTGTTGCAGAATACCATGCATACAGTTATAAGTAAGCAAAATCACATGACATGAGCTTTACAACCAAACCTAACGACGTACACAAAGAATCTTGTCGGAATATATTCACCAAGGCCCGTTCCTGGCGACTGTTGGTACTAACTAGTATACCAACATGAGGGTGGGGGTGTCAACCCAAGTAGTACTATCAATACCTATCCGTCGGTTCCCACACTGAAATTAAATGGTTGTAAGAAAGAACCACAAAGCAGACTCAAGCATGTATCAGATAAGTACTCACAAAACAGTAGCATGTTGATTCCAAGTATGTAAATTGTATGTATGTTGTACAGCATGAAATTGAGTGAGCATACTTTTCCCCCAAGTTTGTAAATGATTGAAAAGTTGTATAAGCATAAAAAGGGGCCACGAAACTCACATGTTAAGTAGTAAGTATGAATGATCAAGTTCCTAACGTTTGTATGTAATGAATGGTCAAACACCTATTGACAGTTATTGTTAAGCATTAATGACATGTATAAAGCAAACAGTAAGGTTTAGTCAGTTCGGGTTGTATCGGTTCAGTCATGGGTAACACACACTCAAGCGGACACACATATCAGATCTTATGTAGATCCAAGTACCGGAAGGGGTTGTCATTGCCAATGACATCCGTATAAAGATCCCGTTATTATAAGAGAAAGCACTTGTTAAATATTTGTAGTCATAAATGAGTCGTTGATAATTGTAAAACGTTAGGTTGATTTAAATTGGAATAGTATCTGCATGTTGATAGCATTGACTTTAATCTTTGTGGTCAAGCAATGATACTTTTATTGAGGTTACCTTATCATCACCAGCCATTCAGGAAGGAAATTCACACACACATCATCAGTCACACAACAAGACCAGACGCTCGACTCAACAATCCATTCGTACGAATCAATCTTCAATCGTACGAATCAGCTTCATTCGCACGGTTGAACCTTCATTCGCACGACTGGCATTCAGTCATACCACACAACACCCAATCGCACAACTTAACCTCCATTCGCACGAATCAACCTTCATTCATATGAATCAGCTTCATTTGTACGACTGAACCTTCATTCGTACGATTGGCCTTCAGTCGTGTGATACACGCACAGTCGCATACATTCATTCGGTCGCAGGACTCAATCGCACACCACATTCATCAGCATTGACTCAATCGCACACAACATTCATCCGCATTGACTCAATCGCACTCAACATTCATCCGCATTGACTCAATCGAACACAACATTCGATCGCACGACTCAGTCACATGACACTCCCAGTCGCACGACTCAGTCGCCCGAATGACTCAGTCGCACGACTCACCCAGTCGCACGGCTCAGTCACATGACAGACCTAGTTGCCTGAACTGCAGGTTCGGATATGATTGACACCGGCACTCTGTGTCTTGTCACGACCTCTTTTATGTACAATCTCGCCAACTTATCCATTTTGTAGTCTTCTCGGATTGGCAAGAAATGTGTTGATTTCGTCATTCGATCCACTACGACCCATATCGAGTCATGCCTGTTGCTCACTCGAGGGAGTTTGGTAATGAAATCCATGGCTATGTTCTCCCATTTCCACTCGGGAATCTCAGGTTGCTCTAATAATCCCGATGGTTTCTAATGTCCAGCTTTAACTTTCGAGCATGTCAAGCATCTGCTGACGTACATAGCAATGTCTTTCTTCATGCCTGGCCACCGGTACAGATCTTTGAGAACGTGGTACATTTTGTCTGTGCAAGGATGAATAGAATATTGCATCTTGTGTGCTTCATCCATGACCAAGGTACGTACACCTCCCCATCTGGGTACCCATATACGGTCCACGAAGTACTGTACACCATCATCCTTGCACATCAGTTGTTTATCCAACCCTCGGAATTCTTCTCCCGCAAGGTTTTCTTCTTTCAACGCCTCACTTTGGGCAATTTGGATCTGAGCTTTCAAATTCGTTTGAATGGTCAATCCCACTCGAGCACGTAGTGTTTCACGCGTTCTTTGCGGCTTAAAGCATCAGCCACCATGTTAGCTTTCCCCGGATGATACCGGATTTCACAATCGTAGTCACTAAGAAGCTCTACCCAGCGTCGCTGCCGCATATTGAGTTCCTTCTGATCCAAGATATGTTGAAGGCTTTTATGATCTGTGTAGATGATGCATTTGGTTCCATACAGGTAATGCCTCCATATCTTGAGTGCAAATACTACAGCGCCCAACTCAAGATCATGAGTTGTGTAGTTCTTTTCGTGCACCTTAAGCTGTCGCGAAGCGTAGGCAATCAACTTATCCTTCTGCGTTAGTACACATCCCAATCCTTAATGTGAAGCATCACAGTATACCACAAAATCATCAGTTCCGTCTAGGAGGGACAATATCGGTGCATTACACAGCTTATCTTTCAGCGTTTGGAATGCTTGTTCTTGTGCATGTCCCCAATCAAACTTCTTGTCTTTCTGAGTCAACAATGTTAACCGTTGAGTGATCTTTGAAAAGTTCGCGATGAAACGGCGATAGTATCCGGCCAATCCTAAGAATTGTCGTATCTCTGAAGGTGTCTGGGGCGCATCCCATTTCTTCACCGCTTCAATCTTGTGGGGATCTACATGAATCCCGTCCTTGTTAACCATATGACCCAAAAAATTCACTTCTCGCAACCAGAATTCACACTTCGAGAACTTGGCGAAAAGTTTCTCTTCCCTTAACAGTTCCAGTATTGCCCGAAGGTGTTCTTCATGAACCTCTTTCGATCGGGAGTAGATAAGTATATTATCTATGAATACGATCACAAACTTATCCAAGTAAGGTTTACACACCCGATTCATTAGGTCCATCAACACAGCTGGTGCATTAGTCAATCCGAATGGCATGACCAAGAACTCATAGTGCCCATAACGAGTTCTGAATGTTGTCTTCGGTATGTCCTCCTCGAAAACCCTTAGTTGATGATATCCAAAACGAAGGTCGATCTTCGAGAAATACGAAGCTCCCTGTAACTGATCAAACAGATCGTCGATCCTGGGGAGAGGATACTGATTCTTCACAGTTAACTTGTTCAACTCATGGTAGTCGATGCACATACGGAACGACCCACCCTTCTTTTAATTATGTTAATTGACGGACCTTAAGGTGATGGATGTCACACCAAGTGACTGAGAATTCTCCATCAACAACAGCTCAAGATCCTCTTAGCACAACCATAGGATCTATTACTGTTGCATTACCTTCTGTTTCTGAACCCAAGACAAGCAAGGCTTGGGTTTCCAAATGTAACTAATCAACTTCTTTGTGCAGGGATAGCTCAAGATAAACAAAAATATCTGGATCATTGATAGTGGCTGTTCCAGGCACATGACAAGCAATAGGTCCTACTCCAGAACTTTGAAAGAATTGATGGAGGACCAGTTGCCTTGGGACGAGATGAAGGTGGTTACATTTCCGGAAGGGGCAAGGTCATAAATGGTAAGCTCAGCATTAATAAGGTAAACTTATCAAAGAGCTTGGGTATAATCTTCTGAGTGTATCCCAATTTTGTGATCAGAGTCATAACATGCTCTTCACTAAGAATGAGTGCATTATTCTCAAGCCTGGTGTGGTGATTCCTCATGAGCATCTCCTGCTTAGAGCCACTAGGAAAGGGAACATATACAAGATGGATTTGCAAGAAAATCTCACTCTGGAGAAGTTTTATGCTTTCTGTCTAAATCCAATAGTGATAAGTCTTTCCTATGGTATAAAAGAATGTGCCATGTAAACTTTAAAAACATGAATAATTAATTAAGAATGATTTGGTAACTGGAATACCAAAGAAAGAGTTTATAAGTAATGATCGATGTGTTGCATGCCTAAAAGGAAGCAACACAAGGTATCTCACAGGCCTAAGGAAAGGAACTCCATCACTACACCCCTACACTTGTTACATATGGATCTCTTTGGCCCCACTAGTGTAATGAGTCTAGGAAGGACCTCTTATTGTTTAGTGATCACAGATGACTTTACAAGATTCACTTGGGTCTTCTTCCCTAGAACTAAGGATGAGACTCCTGAGATTCTGAAGAATTTCATCATTGAGAATCATCTGATCACAAGGTCAAGATCATAAGATGTGATCAAGGAACTGAATTTAAGAACCAAATCATTGATATATTCTATGATGAAAGGGTATTACAAGACAATACAGTGCTTCCAGGACTCCTCAGCAAAATGGTGTTGCTGAGAGGAGAAACAGGACACTGATTGAAGCTACAAGAACCATGCTGTCTGACTCTAATCTGCCCATCACCTTCTAGGTAGAGGTAGTCAACACTGCCTGCTATATGCATAACATAGTTTTAGTGGTCAAGACTCATGGCAAGACTCCTTATGAACTTTGGCACAAGAGGAAACCTTTCATTGGTTTTCTCAGGTCATTTGGATGTCCTTGCACCATCTTGAATACTAAAGATCAAATTGCCATGTTTGCTGAGAAATCAAATGATGGACACTTTATTGGATACTCTACTCAAGTTAAGGCTTATAGAGAGTACAACCTCAGAACTAGAACTGTTGAAGAGTCAGCCAATGTGACTTTCAATGAACACACACCCTGTGTAGCTAGTTCTGGTCCTGATCGGCTATTTGATCTTGACTTAGTTACTAACTGTTTTAACAAATCTTGTGAGAATGTTTCAGGATCTGCAGAAAATTTAAATACAGGTGATCCTGATCCAAGATTTGAGCTAAGAAGACCTTCAACTCATACACTGCAATGACAAACTCAGCTGATATATCTAGGGTGCCTTCAAATTCCAGCTTAGAGGCTCCACAACCAGATAAGAACATCTCAATGGTGGAAGACAACAATGGTGGTGGTGACATTGACCAATAATTTCTTGATGCCACTAACCACACCATAGATGAGAACATCAATGATGTCACACACTGCTTGGATCAAGTTTCTCTTGAAAAGTGTGCTGATGTGGTGAGAGAAACATCAATGCCAGATCTAAATTTCTGTAATTTAGATCTTTCTTAGCAACTTGCTGTGATCCCTCAGCTTAGGATCCACAAGTCTCACCCCATCACAAACATCATTGGAGATGTTGTCACAGGAGTAAGGACAAGGGGACAAACCCATGAAGCAAATGTTTGTCTTCACTCTTGTTTCTTATCCCAGATAAAGCCAAAGAAAGTTGATGAGGCTCTAAAGGATGGAAGTTGGGTTGAAGCTATGAAACAAGAGCTGCTTCAATTCAAAAGGAAGAAAGTTTGGAACATATGTCCTCTTCTTTAGGGAAGACTACCATTAGAACCAAATGAGTGTTTAGGAACAAGAAAGATGATAGAGGCATCATTATCAAGAACAAGGCTAGACTAGTTGTTCAAGATACACACAAGAAGAAGGGATTGACTACACTGATGTCTTTGCTCCAGTAGCAAGATTAGAAGCTGTTAGGATATTCCTGGCATTTGATGCATCTAAGAACTTCAAGGTCTTTCAGCTTGATGTGAAGTGTGCCTTTTTGTATGGAGTGATTGACGAAGAGGTATATGTCAAATAGCCACCTGGTTTTGTAGATCCTGATCATCATGATTATGTCTGCAAGCTTGACAAAGCTCTTTATGGGTTGCATCAGGAACCCAGTAAGTGGTATGAGACACTATCTGAGTATCTTTGTAAACATGGATACAGGAGAGGTACTATAGATGGAACTCTCTTCATCAAAGGACAGGGAAATGACATATTGCTAGTTCAAGTGTATGTGGATGACATCATCTTTGGTTCAACTAATCCAAAGCTCTACAAAGACTTTGAGAAGCTGATGAAAGACAGATTTGAAATGATTGCCATGGGGGAACTTAATTTCTTTATGGGAATTCAAGTGAAGCAAGTTGAAGATGGCATCTTCATAAGTCAGTCAAAGTATGTTCAGGACATACTCAAGAGGTTCAACATGACTGATTGTAAGATTGCTAAAACACCTATAGCTAGAAACCACTCCCTTGGACCTGATCTTGAGAGGATTGTGTAGATGAGCACTTATACAGGGCTATGATTGGGTCTCTTATGTATCTTATTGCTAGCAGGCCTGATGTCATGTTTACTACATGCATCTGTGCAAGATATTAAGCCAACCCCAAGATGTCTCACCTCATCACTATCAAGAGGATTCTAGGATATCTCAAAGGTGCATCAACACTTGGTTTATAGTACCTTAAGAATCCTGACTTCAATCTGTTATGCCTATACAGATAGTGATTATAGTGGTTGCAACATGACTGCAAAGTCTATATCTGGGGGATGTTAGTTTCTTGGTGGAAGGGTTGTCTCATGGCAATGCAAGAAACAATCCTCTGTCTCTGCATCAACTGTTGAAGTTGAATACATTGCTACTGCAAGCTGCTGTGCTCAAGTTCTTTGGATTCAGAATCAGATGTTGGACTATGGGTTAAACTTCAAGGAGACTCCCATCCACACAGACAACAATAGTGCTATCTCAATCATAGAGAACCCTGTGCAGCACTCAAAGACAAAGCACATCAATATGAGGTATCATTTAATAAGAGATAACTATAAAAAGGGATTAATTAAACTAGTCATAGTTCACACAGATGAACAATATGCTAATCTGTTTACAAAGGCTTTTAACGAATAGAGAATTAAATATCTTATATCAGCTATTGGGATGATCAACTTTGAGTAAGCTTTTCTTAAAACTAATTCTTATTATTTCTTAAAATATGTGTGTCCTAAGTCGTCTAGTTCATCACTTTCATAAGCTCATGTTTTCTTTGGATAAAAATTTCTTTTTGAAGACTTTCCTTAGATTTTTGAAAATTTCTGATACTTCGGAAGTTATGCTTTTAACTTCGGAAGCAAATCATGCCTTCAAAATAAATAACTGTCTAAGCAATTTACCTTCGGGAGAGTTCTCAGATCTATCTTCCGAAGCTTAAATACTTGTGTCAGACACTTACTTATTTTCAAGGACCATTTCCTTCCGAAGCAAAATTAACTCTTGAAAGCTTTGTAATATTATATACAAAGCAATCAAGTTTTAGTTTCTCTTCCGAAGCAAAATCTTCAAAAACTCTCAGGAAAATCTTCCAAAGTCATTTTAGCTTCGGAAGCTTTATAAATTAAAACTTTCGAAGATAATTAACCTTCGGAAGCTTTTTGACTTCCAAGAAAACTATATTTTGAGCAAAAGTAAACTACTTTTTCAGAGGTGGGACCGACATCCGGATTTCAAAGTTTATCTTCTTTCATTAAACTTTATCTGAAATCCCTCTCACATATAAACCCAACGGTTTCCCCCTCTTTCAATCATCTGTTCTTCCTCCAAACCTAAAAACCCAAATTCTCTCTGAAATTTCTTTCTTCCTTCTTTCTTCATCCTTAAACTACCTCACAATGGCCAACCTTGCTCACAGAAGTAATCCCAACTTTACCATGCAGCTACACAGGCAACACAATCAGGTTGCTTTGTTAAGCTCTGAGAAAGATCCTTATTTCTTAGAGGTTTTTTGCTTCTTAGCTTTATCCAACTACTTCACCTCCCTAACCATTGATCCTCCTCTCTATGAGGATCAGTTGCTTGATTTCTGGAAGACCTACCAAAAGGTCATTATGGGCGGGGAGAAGGCACTGTCTGCCACAATGCAGGGGAGAACAATATTCATCACTCCAGCCATCATCAATAGGCATCTTCAGCTAGATGAGGAAGAAGGTGAGGTGTTCTTCCCAAAGGAAGTTGTTAATCATTCATTTGAGCAGGTGAGATATGAGGAAGATTTCTCTGTAAAGACCTTTAGGAAAGGGAAGGTCTCATCCCAATGGAGATTCTTGCTCCATGTGGTCATTCACAGCTTATCAAACAAGCATGGTGGATGGGACCAGATTCCTGTGGATCTCTCCTTCATAATCCATGGAATGGTTCAGGGGGTCAAATTCAGGTATTCTCAATTTGTTTATACCTATTTACTTGCTAATTTAGACTCCTTAGATATTACATGTTTCCAAGATATGTTCAGTACATTCTTAACTATGAAGTGAGCTCACAGTTGAGGGAAACAGGTAACATTCTTAAATTGGGACAGATGAAGCCCGGCATCTTTAAAGTACTTAGAAAGCCCACTTTTGGCTTCTCTGGGGTAGAAACAGCCCTAGTCCCAAAAATGTTAGAGCTCATTGCTCAAGGTGACAACCTAGCAGCACAAGCTAGTGTTGAGCCCACACCTGCTACCTCCCAACCACCCACACAGCCTAAAATCACTCTCACTTACCAAGATAATCCAAACGACCCCTGCTCAGACTATTCAGTCTGAAAAGGGCCCCATACACTCACCTTTACAGGAAGAAGTGGACATTGGAGCTCCCACTTCTCCTGAGGAGCAGACCACTCCCATCTCTTCAAGAATCAGTGCTGAGGTTCCTCATGCTCAGCCTAATGAGCTCATTAGCCCAAATGCCTTAAGCCATCACTCTGAGTCACAACACTCAAGTGATCAACCTTCAGGGGACAGTTACCATCCCCAGCCTATAGATCTCAACCAACCAATTCCTAACCTTGATTTCTATAATGATGAAGATCTAGGTTTCAGTGAGTATAATGAGTCTCTCTTCTTTACCCCTACTCAAAGAGAGATGAATGCTCCTAAGTCTCCTATATCTATCCCACATCAGTCACCTACAATTGAGGTGGACACTTATGAAAGTGATTACCAGTGAGGCTCTCACTTATGAAAGTGATTACATCATTAAGACCTTAACCATGGCAACTCAGCCCACTGACATCTCAACTAAGATTGCCAGTGAGGAGAAAAAATCTAGCAGCCAAGAACCTAAAGCTAGTGGTAAGAGAGAGGACTTTGGTCCAATTATCTCATCCCCTAATGATTCTTTTGATGAAGATGAGGGGAATCTAAGACTAAAGGTGCACAAAATGACTAAAACATCCACCTATTTAGTCTCAAAGGTCAGTCACCTTGAATCTCAGGTGACTACCTTACATAACAGGATCAATGATCAGCAACTTGAGATTTCATATCTTAAGGAAAAACTAGCTGGGAGACCCTTAAGAAGAGCTCAACCAGAAACAAAATAACCTATGGATGTGATTGACCTATCTTCCAGCTCACCTATGTAAGTGGGTGATGCTACCAAAAAGAGGGAGAAAGTCATTACAGCCATAAAACCTGGGAGTTCTTTAGAGAGAGTGGACATTAAGGACTCACCATCCTCACTTGCAATTGTGCATTCTCAACAAACTCCTCAAGTTCATATTAATGTGGACTACACAGACTCATTCATACAAAGTCTGTTTGAGGATGGGATACCAAAGGCTATGTCAACTTCACCATCTTTAAATCACATCATTGGGTGGAGATATGATAACATCAGGAAAGCCCTAATCATCATAAGAGTTCAAGGATAGCAAGAAGTCTTCAATTTTCAAACTTTGAACTACTATGAAGGTCTGGATTTAGTCAACATGCCACTTGTCAACCCAAGCAAATCAAGACAAGCTGATAGACTGGCTCAAAGAATCCAAGACAGGATCACTGCAGAGTTCAGCTTAAGAAGGAGACTTAGGCAATCAGGCAATGCCATCTGTCAACTGGATGTTGAGGCAGACCATAAGATTAGTTTCATAGGGGAAACCTTGACTGAAGGCCCAGTGGCAGAACCTGTGACCCCTGTCTCATCATCATCAACTGCTACAGTGATCCACACTCCTATTGAGACACCTGCTAGTGAAGGTGTTTCTCAACCTCTCTCTGGCCAGAGCTCAGAAGCTGCATCAAGCAATGAAGGCCAAAGCTCTCTCCACCTTGATTCACAAAGGTCTGTGAGTGACAAAGGGAAAAGAAAGATAACATCTTAGGAGATTGAGGAAGAGGAGAGAGAGAGGAAAAGGAGGCTGAGGGGAGAAAGTTCCTTTGTTGAGTCTTCAAGACTTATGGAGTCTACTATCAGGGCTGCCCCCAGACCAGATACTCAGAATGATGAGTTAAGGGAAGTCAGAATAAATTATCTGCAGGCAAGGAACTATGACATAGACAGTGTCATCTCTCTCCCCTTAGATTAGTTGAATGAACTGATTGACCTGGAAAGGTCAAAGGAGAAGAAGGAGGCGGAAGATGCGGAGCTTCTAGTACAATTCAAAGAAGAGAGAAGAAAAAAAAGACTGTACAAGAATATGCCTACCCTCTCCCTAGTTCAGGAAAGTCCTGCACAAGAAGATGTGGTTCAACAAGAACCTCAGGTAGACAAAGAAGAAGAGAGGATCAAGATGATCAACTACCTGAGTGCCACAGGCTTCTATCAGGCAGATGCACTTATTCCCTTGTCCTATGACTATGTTGAGTTGAGTACTTAAAACAACTTGAACTTGATATAATCAAGGACAGAAAGACAACTAAGAAGAAGCTAAGGGAAGAAGCTGCAAAATCAAGAGCTATCATCCAAAAGAGCATGAAGAAGTCTGTTGATAGGCAGAGGATGATGAGCTTCTTGAAGCTATATGGATTCTCCGGAAGGAGACTTGGCCCTATGTCTCTATCCACTATGGATGAGCATATTAAGGTGATCAAGCAGAAGATCAAAAGTGGAGAGCTCATTGACTTACACTCCACTCTAAGTCAAGCTCCACCTGAAGTGGAGGTTAAGGTTGAACAACCAGAGACAACACAACCTAGACCTCCTACTAAAACTCAACAAGCTTCATCTTCTGATCCACAGCAGGGTCAACCTCCTTCTCCTTCTGAGCCTAAGAGAAAGGAAGTCCCAACTGAGAAAGACAATGAAGATCCTACTGCATGCCAGTCTTCTCAGTTAAAATCTACAAAGAGAAAGATGAGGATGGCTTCTAAACCAAAGCCAAAGAAGAAGAAGACTACATATTGGACCAAAAGAACCAATGAGCCTGATCAGAAAAACCACTAAGTCCTATAGACATCACAACAACTGCTGAAGACTTGATCAGCTGTTTGACAAAGTCTGAAGACTTCAACAGCTGAAGACTAAAGTACTGAAGACTTCAACAGCTGAAGACCAAAGTCTGAAGATCAATAGCTGAAGACTAAAGTACTGAAGACTTCAACAGCTGAAGACTAAAGTACTGAAGACTTCAACAGCTGAAGACCAAAGTCTGAAGATCAACAGCTGAAGACTAAAGTACTGAAGATCAACAGCTAAAGTACAAAGACTGAAGACATCAGCTGATGACAACAGCTGAAGTCCAAGTACAAGTACTGAAGTCTTCAGAGTTTGTTACAACAGCTAAAGAAGCATTCTTCAGTTGTTGTGATGGTTTCCTTTCAGTAGTTTTCTTTTATGTTTCAGTATTTGTAAAACGACTGAAGAGCATGTTCTTCAGTCGTTGTAGTTTCAGTAGTTTTCTTTTCAGTAGTTGTAGTGATAGTTAACACTTAGTATTTTGTAAGAAGATGTCAGCTGTTTTGACATCTTCAGTAGTTGTGTTAACTTTCAGTAGTCTGAATAATTCTGTTAGATGTCACTATCAAATGACATCAGCAGATGTCACATCTCCTATATAAGGAATGTTCCACCATGACATTCTTATATAAGGGATGATTGACCTGATTGTATGTGTGACATTTTGCCACCACGAAAGCGCGTATTGAATGAAATATTTGATTTGTAGAATTCTTTCTATAATTGTTTGCTCTTACTTTGAATATCAACTGTATTCTTGTGAATTGTCTAATTCATTGTTTGATTTCCGCTGCAATACTCACTAATCAATCAAACGTAGATCACTGATCCTAACAATTGGTATCAGAGCTAGTTAATCATTGATCAATCTAACATTGATCATTGAAACTGCTAATCGATATCTGCATTTGATTGAATTAGCATATTTGCAAGAATCGGTTATAGCTCAATTGAATTTATGCTACTTTCGGTTTATTGCTTTGTGTTTTCTCTTGGTTCAATTTGGTTTGTTGTGTTTTGTTCTAAATCTATCAAAACTTAATTGATTTTGGTTGAATTTGAGAATGACTACTACTTCTAATGACCCTCACAATACTGGTTCTTCAACCAAGCCTCCGATGCTAGTTAGGACTGAGTATAACATATGGCAACGAAGAATGCTTCATCACCTGTCTGTTAACAATTCAGGTTATTGGACATCGGTGGTACATGGTCCACATAAGCCTATGGTGAACAATCCAGAAACCAATCAAATGGTTCCAAAGAAGAAGGAACAATACTCAGATGAAGATCGGAAACTGTTTGAGATTGATGCTAAAGCCCATGGAATTCTGGCCATGGCACTGCCGAATGAAATCTATTCAGGCTTATGCATCATGAAACTGCTCATGACCTCTGGAATGCACTGAAGGAACAATTCGGTGGAACTGATGAGGTCTTAGCAAACAACAGAGAAATCCTTGCCCAACAATATGAAACATTCTCTCATAGGAAGGGTGAGACACTGACTCAATAGTTTGAGCGTTTTTCCAGTTTGATCTCTAAGCTAAAAAGGTCAAACATGAATATACCAATAGCCAGATGAACAATAATTCCTTAGATCACTGCCTGAGAGATGGGACACATACACTATAGTCCTACGCTCCAGTGAAAATCTGGATAAACTATCTCTCACCCAACTTCATGGGAACTGCTTACATTTGAGAGAGAGATAGAGCAGAAAAGGAAACTGGCATCATCAGGAAAGCTCACTGATGACATTGTACCAGGGAACACTGTCTTGGTTGGTCATGAGTCAGAATATGCTGCATCTGAAATTAATTATGATGAGCATATAGATTTCTCTTCAAACAGTTCAGATCATGCATTTGTTGGTGTTGATAGTCACTCAGGCTGTAATAGTGACAATTTATGTTTTATCATGGATGATTTGAAAGGAATAGCTGATGATGATCTAGAAGAGATGGATATTCTAAGCCAAATGGCCTTGATTAATATCAGATCTCAGAAGTTCTACAAGGGGTTGGCAGGAAATTTCCAGGACTCTTTGGCAAAACCAAAGTTGGTTTTGACAAGAGTAAGTTGAGGTGTCACAAATGCCAAAGGCTTGGACACTTTGCTAGAGAGTGTAGATCATATGGATCTAACTCCTCTGCACCTTTTGTGACTTTTCCAAGCACTAGTCCACAAAACAGGGGGCAACATCCTGCTAGTTCTGGTCATCATTCACAATCCTGTTTCGCCTGCATATTTTGTCCCTCAGGGTCCAATGTCATATCCGTATCCCTACTATTACATGCCTCAGCCAAATCCAGTTCAAGTTCCTACTACACAACAACCACAAGCATTACCTGAGCCTCTACCATCTCAATCATAACCTCATCACAACTTTTTCACCCCTAGTAATGTTGACTGGAGCAGTTTACCAGATGATCCCTCTGGTACTGAGCAATTATTTTCTAGTGATGGTCAACATGGTGGTGAACATTCTTTTGGGAATCTAGCTCTCATGGCCCTGGAATCTACTGAGAGTTCATGCTCCAATGCATCTTCTTCACAGGTAACCCAGGTATCCTCTGAGGCTAAGGCCAAGGTTTGTTCTGAATCTTGCATAGATGCATTTGTCTCTATTAGAGAAGCAAATGTAGTTGTAATTAATCAAAATCTAGAGCTTGAGCAAACTATTTCCAAAAGAAAAGCTGAATATGAGTCTGTCCTTAAGGACAAAGATGATGAGATTTATAAGCTTAAATGCCAATTAAATGATGAAAAGGCTAAGTAGAGGTCATTCTTGAGAACCGTAAGGAACTCAAAGAAAAACTTGCAGTTACCCAAGTTGAGTGTGACTGCTGGGTGTCATCCTGCAAGGGATTTGAAATGCTGCTCAGTAAGCAATCTGCTTCGAATGTGAAGTTTGGAATTGGTTACAACCATATTGCACCTCCAACAGATTTTACTCCAAAACCAATAGTAAAATCTGAAGGTGAAAGCAATCTACAAACCACATCATCATGTGCATCATCCTTAAGTGATCTCCCAAAATCACAAGATGAAATAAGGGTTGATACCTCAGTAAGTCAATTGGCTGATGGGTTAACTACTCATAAGCACATGAAGTTGAGTATTTTAGATGTTGTCCCTCAAAGTAACTTAAGTACTGAAGGGCAAGTTACAACACTGAAAAGCATTTCAAATCAGCTGAGATAAATGGATTAACAACTGCTGACAATGAAAGCTGAAGAACAACTCTTCAGTTGTTACAGATTCTTCAGTACTGAAAGAAGGAAAGTACTGAGGAGCACACCTTCAGTAGTTTCCACATCAGCAGTTGATCAATCCAAGATGAAGAATAAGCCATGTGAAATATGTGGTAAATTCAATCATCTTTCTGATGAATGTTGGTATAGAAAGGGTTCCAAACTCAACAGAGATAAGCTCATTAAAATCCAGATGGATGAAATGAAAACTGAGTTTGAGACCAAGTTTGTACTGCAATCATTCCATTGTGATAAACCCAAGCCTTCAACCAAATCCAAAAAGAAGGATAAGGTTCATCACAAAACAGCTGATGGTGCTCCTCATGATAAACATCAGACTAAGTCTGTTAATTTTAAGAGGAAATGGTAGATCACAAGAACTCATCAACACAAGTATTGATATGTCACAAGAGCTGAAAGCCTTGGCTACAAATCAGACATAACTTGTTATGATGGTTCAGCATTTTTGGGGAGAGTTAACCAACTAGATGCACCTGTGATCAAATCACTGAAAAGCATTCCAAGCCCAAATCCAAGGAATCCATTTCACACCATCTCCTTCTTCAGCATCTGTTAATCATAAGAAACAAGTTATGGTTGCATCTGTTGATGAAAACAGACCCAAAACCAAAAAGGTTTGGGTCTCAAAATCTAACTAGTTTTCTTTTATGCAGGGTTCTTCAACATGCCAAAGGAGCATCTGGTATGTGGACAGTGGAGGATCTATGCATATGACTGGGAGCAGTTCTCTTCTTAATGACTACTCTCAAGGAAAGAAGGGATTTGTTTCATTTGGAAATGATGCCAGAGGGTACATCATTGGGAAAGGATATGTGTCTAATGGACAAATCCGGTTTGATGATGTCAACCATGTGGAGAATCTCAAGTATAATCTGCTGAGTGTCAGTCAGATGTGTGATAAAGGGCATGTTGCACTTTTCACAAGTCAGAACTGCAGGATTCTGTCTTCCTAAGTTCTGAGGCTGATTGACAAGGTAATGGATGAACATACTCTCCTGAAGGCCAACAGAATCGGAAGATTGTATGCCTTGTATTTGTCAAAGAAGATTGATTTGAAAGGTCATCCATGCATGTTCTCCAAAGCCTCTCCTCAGGAATCTAAACTATGGCATAGAAGGTTGGGTCATGTCAATCTCAGAAACATGAATCAGCTGATTCACAATCGTTTAATGAGAGGTTTATCAATAAAGGAGTTCCACTGTGATGAAGCCTGCACTGCTTGCTTGAAAGGAAAACAACATAAAGTCTCATTCCCTCCCATTGAAGAACCTAAGTCCACTGCCTGCTTGTAGTTACTGCACATGGATCTATTTGGTCCTGTGAGAGTAATTGTGGATGATTACTCCAGATTCGTATGGACTTTCTTTCTGCATTTAAAGGATGAGGTTGCTCAGAAGATTATAAACTTTATGTTGTATGTTGAGAAGCAGTATTCCCTATCAGTCAAGTGTATAAGGAGTGATAATGGTACTGAATTTAGAAACCATACACTTGAAAATTTTTATCTTTCAAAAGGAATCAAAAGCCAATTTAGCATCCCAGGACTCCAGAACAAAATGGAGTAGTGGAGAGAAAGAACAGGACTTTAATTGAAGCTGCAAGGTCCATGTTGGCTGACTCTGGTTTGCCTTTGACCTTTTGGGCTGAAGCTGTCAATACAGCTTGCTATGTGCAGAATAGAGTGTTAGTAAATCAGAGGTTGATGAAGACTCCATAGTAAATCTGGAACACAAAGGGGTCAACTCCAAAAATTTGATCCTAAGGTGGATATTTGAGTCTTCAACTGCAGAACAAAGAGAGTTGAAGAAACCTTGCATGTGAAATTCAATGAATCTCCTAAGGATAAAATTCCACAAAATCCTGTGGAGTTGTTTGATCTGGACATACTGCAATATGCTCCTTATCAAACTCCAGCTGTGGCAGATCATGTGGATAAATCATCTTCTGCAGCAAGTCTTCCACCTGGTGGTACTGAAGATGATGATGATATCAGTACTCACCTCTTCAAGTTCAGTGACCAACTGCCTAAGTCTGCTAAACTTGATGTTCCTGTACCTTCAGCAGCTCCATCCACAACAAATGCTGATGAGATTCTGATTCCTCTACATCGTTTGGTTTTCCATCTAATACTTGGTTTCAAGAATCTGAATCAACATCTGCTGATGCTGAACCGGCTACAAAACCTTGCATTGATCTTATTGTGCACCAAGAGCTGAAGAATCACCCCATGTCTCAAATCATTGGTGGTATCAATGCTGGCGTCTCAACCAGAAGTCAATTGTCTAACTTGTGCTTCTATGCTCTCTTCATCAGTCAGCAAGAGCCAAAGAACTATCATGTTGCTTTGAGAGACAATGGATGGGTGGAAGCCATGCAGCTTGAGCTACTTCAGTTCAAGAAACAGCAAGTGTGGGAACTGGTTCCTCTACCCCCAGGTGAGTGTGCAATAGGCACTAAATGGGTGTTTAGGAACAAAACAGATGAAAATGGGCTTATTGTTAAGAACAAGGCCAGACTAGTTGTTCAGGGGTTTTCACAAGAAGAAGGTATTGATTATGATGAGACCTTTGCCCCTTTAGCCAGACTGGAGGCAATCAGATTGTTCTTAGCCTATGCTGCATTCCACAATCTTAAAGTTTTTCAAATGGATGTTAAAAGTGCATTTTTATATGGTAAAATAAAAGAAGAGGTTTATGTGTGTCAACCACCAGGTTTTGAGGATAATAAACATCCAGATTGGGTATACAAGCTTGATAAGGCTCTTTATGGGCTGAAACAAGCTCCTAGAGCCTGGTATGAGACATTATCAATTTTCTTCTTTAAAATAATTTCACTAGAGGCTCCATAGATAAAACTTTATTCATTAAGAAGGTGGATCAGCATAAGCTACTTGTTCAAATTTATGTTGATGATATTATTTTTGCATCCTCTGACTCCCAGTTGTGTGATGACTTTACCAATTCAATGAAGAAAGTTTGAAATGAGTGCAATGGGAGAATTACAGTTCTTTCTAGGATTGCAAGTCAAACAAAAGGCTGATGGGACTTTCATTTATCAGTCTAAATATACAAAAGATCTTTTGAATAAGTTTGATTTACAAAATTGTAAGCCCTGTTCTACTCCCATGTGCAACACCACACAACTGGATGCAGATCAGAAGGTAAAGTTGTTGATGAAACACTTTACAGATGTATGATTGGGTCCTTGATGTACTTAACAGCTTCTAGACCAGATATCATGTTTGCAACGTGTGTTTGTGCTAGATTTCAGGCTGCTCCTAAAGAGTCTCACTTGATTGCAATCAAAAGGATCTTTAGATATCTGCAAGGTACACAAGCTCTAGGTTTATGGTATTCCACTAGATACTCTTGCAAATTGGTTGCCTTTTCTGATAGTGACTATGCAGGGTGTAAGTTAACCAGAAAGTCAACTTCTGGTGGATGCCAATTCCTAGGCAATTGTTTGATTTCTTGGCAGAGTAAGAAACAAACATCTGTTGCTACATCCACTGCTGAAGCAGAGTACATTGTTGCTGCAAGCTGTACTTCTCAGGTACTCTGGCTTTATAACCAACTTTTGGATTATGGCATTACAGAGACTAGGACTCCATTATTAATGGACAGTGCTTCAGCTCTTTGCATTGTCAAGAATCCTGTCCAGCACTCTAGGACCAAACATATAGAGATCAGACATCATTTTATTAGGGACTGTTTTGAAAAAGGTCTGATTGATCCAAAGTTTGTGCCTAGTGCTGATAAGCTTGCAGACTTTTTACTAAGCCTTTGGATAGTTCCACTTTCCAAAACCTAGTGTTAAGGCTTGGTATGCTGCAGCTAGAATAAGTGATAACTACTGATGATCTCAGTAAATAAGTACTGATGATCATTTGTAACCATATCACAAATAAGTACTGATTCTATTACAAGAACTGATACAGTCATAACTACTGATATCAGTACAAACAGACAAGTACTGAAGTCCTATGAAACAACTAAAAACAGCCAAAAAGACTGATGAGTAAGTGTTGAGGACAGTATGAAACAGCTGAAAAGCTATGAATTGACGAAAACACTTATGAGAATTTTCTCTTCAGTTGTTTCTAAAACTGTTGTTTCATCTTAACAACTGATGACAAAACCATGTCTTCAGTAGTTTCACAACTACTGATGACTAATACCACGTCGTCAGCTGTTTACAACAACTGATGACAAAACCATGCCTTCAGTAGTTCATAACTACTGATGACTAACACCAAGTTATCAGTTGTTCCACATCTGAAGCTAAAACCATGGTTTTCATTAGTTTTATAACTACTGATGCCTAAAACCAAGACTTCAGTTGTTTCAACCTCTGAAGTTAATACCACGTCATCAGTCGTTTAAAACTACTGATGACTCACACCAAACCCTTTAGTTTCTTTATAACCCATACCCTATAAATACCTTATCTTACAGAGCTTCATCATCACAAACCTAATGTTCAAAAACTCAGAACCTTCTCTCACATCAATGGCGAACATGAAGCTTAAACCACGACACAACTGTGTTGCTTACCTTACCAAATCACCCTTCTGGACCAAGTTTGATAATGCCATTGATCTAATGATCAACTCTCCATACAAAACGGCCTTCCTTCTAAATCCTATCATTCATGCCGAATCCTTAGACTAGTTTTGGACGAACGTCACCCCTATCACTAGGGAGAATGAAACCGACTCTCTCCAGTCGTTCGTCAACAACCGTCAGGTGGTCATCACTCCAGCAATCCTTCGCCAAACCCTACAACTGGATGATGCCACTTTCCCCACTGGGTATTCAAAGGGCACCACTGATCTATCATTTGCCCAACATGGATATCAGGGAAACCTCAGCGCCTCTACCATCCTGAAGAAGCATTTCCATGATGCGGAACGACTATTTTTCATATGGTGAATGACTTCTTCTTGGGATCAAATGTCGACGATGTGGCAGCAGGTATTATTCTCTATCCTTGACCAACAAAGCTTAAATTTTTCTGAAATATTATTTCTTGAACTCAAGGATATGGCCTCCAAGCCTATTGCTAACCGATGGATATATATCCTCGGTTCATAATGGCCATTATAGTAAAACAGCTGAAAGCTGAGGGACTTGTTGGCCTTGGAGTCCCTGCCACTGTGTATTGCCTGAAGTATACTCCCGGCACAACTCAGACCAGTCACTCAAACTGGCTGCCAAACTGCGAAAACCACGCAGCTGGAACCCACAGCCACCACCTCCAAATCCAATGTCCCCACCAAACCAAACACAGAAATCCAAAAAGGCTACTCAGGGAAATGAGTCCCCTGAGGATGCCCCTGCAACACAAACGCAGGTTACATCTACTGGTCATAACCCCCGGTAGATACACTACCCACTCACCCTCAACCGCTCAGGTTTCCTCTCAACGGAGCCTGTAGCAACCACCTCTGGGGCACCTATACCTGGAACCTTCCTCACTTGAGGAGGTTGCCATTGAAATGCACCACTCTCCCCGGTGCATTCTGCCTTCACACCCTCTCCCACTGCAACCGCCCCCCAAAGTCCTACCATAATAATTGCCAAAGTGCTGACTCAGTTGCATTCCTCACCTCCTCCCCAGATACCAATCAAACTGGGATGGCCTCAACCATTGAGGGGGAGGACCAAAGTGCTTCTGAAACCCCACAGCACAGGGTTACCATATTCAATCTCCAAGTGTAGAACGGAGATTCGAATTTCTGGTGAGGCTGCCACTTCTCCTGCTTCAGCAAATGATCAGGATGAATTTGGTACTATCCATAAGACCTCACCAGAGGCAACTGCCGATGAAGGACATAGTCCTGAGGCAGGAAGTCCCCAGTACCATGACCAAGGGCACATGCTACTACTGATCTACACTCAGAGCATGTTCATCCTGATTTTCAGGAGGTCAGGTGATTCAGTAAACACTGATGATGACCTGGGCTTCTTTTATGATGTTTTAGCCCAAAACACCATCCTCAAGGATGAGGTGAGCAGACTCAAAGAGCTGCTTGCCAAAATTTCTCAGGATCAAAGACCATCTACCCCTCAAAACCCACAGATGGCACCTTCCTCTGAAGGTCTCCCATACACAGAGCCACTCCAAAACATCAGCCACCTGCCTCTGCTTCTGGCACTATTTCTCAGGGGCAGAACCCCCCTGAGCAAATGGATGCTATCTTTCAACATTCCTTACCTCTCATCACATCAACTATCACTGATATAGTGCTTAAAACCCTTGATGAGAGGCTTCCCTCTGTTATACAACCCTTGATAGAGGATGCTGTGAGCAAAAGGCTTTCTGACAATCAACCCTTGCAACCAATGCAACCAAAAAGGGGGAGATTCAGTCAGTGAAAGCAAAAAGAAAGAGGATTGCAGATAGGAAAGAAACTGAGAAGGAGAAGGTGAAGGAAGCTGACATGGAGAAAGTGACTGAAAGTACTAAAGACTTTCATGTCACATACAAGAAAAGGAAGAATGAAAGGAGACTGACTTGGAGACAATGGTGAAGGAGGCTGATGCCGAACACAGCCGATCAATGGATAACATCATTGATCAGTTGTTTAGGCAAGGTCACGACACTAAAAACTTGACTCAGAAATCAGAAGACTGAGATTGAAGAAATCCAAGCTAGATGGGCAAGTTATGATGTGTTGGAAAGGGAAAGGCTAGAAATCATGATCAGCTTCATAGCGAAGTATCTTGGTAGATCATTGATTGAAATCAGGCATGGTCCAGGGACAGCATCTTGGCAATAACCACCAAGATCTATTCGTCTGAAGTATACACCAAAGGATTGGTTATTGAAGCCTTAAATGAAGCTGGTGCTGGGAGCAGGACTGAACTAGTCAAGCAATCTAAAGCCGAACTCACATCCAAAATGCTAGAACAGCCTGTCAAAATTCCCACACCAAAACCCACTAAAACAATCCCTTTACCCCAAAAACCACCACAACCACAACCCACCAAACCAATTCCCTTACCCTCAAAACCAATAGCCGATGATGTACCCCAGAAGAGGAAGAGAAGGGTACTGAGGCTAGAAGGGGAAAAGAAGAAATGATGAAGATGAAGATAGGCTGCCAATCTCAGCTGTTATACAGTTGCCTAGGCCAAACGTCACTCTCCAACAATTACTCCTGAAACTCAAAGACAAATGTGAAAGTGAAGCTAGAAGAAGAAGAGCTTCACAAACAACATGATGAGGAATTGTTGAGAAGAGTTGACAAAGCATATGCTGCCACATCATCAATCATCAATGAGAAGAAGCACGCTCTTAGGTTATACACTCTTAAACATACATTTCAATATCAAAAGGAGAGAGTGAGGATTTGGCCTGATCCCAGGGTGTCTCATAGGATTCAAAAGAAAAACATTCCACAGAGATACATGGCCAAGTGAAGAAGATTGTAGATGAAGTGATCTCACTGGTCTTTGTAGTATCACCCTGGGAAATCCTAGATGACTTCAAGAAAGCCTATAAAGCTAACCTGACCCCACAAAAGATGCTGGAGAATAAAATGGTGAAAAGGGGTTAGTATATAAGAGGCTTGAGGAAGTTAGAAAGAATGAGCTCTAGTTGTTCTTAGAGGGTAATCACCCAGATGAATTTGCTTATAGAGTAATAACAACTGTGGAACTCAAAAATGGGAAACAGGTCAAATACCTATTTGAATATTATGGGCCAGAATCACTTTTTGAAGGAGGAGCTGAGAGCTTACCATGGAGGAACAGATAACCTTCCTTGAGGCCTATACAAGGAGTCATACAGACTCATTGTTGGGAAGTAGATCTCATGGATGGGGTAACAGCTCTGTGTCCAGTTCCCAAGACAGAGTTCCCATTCATCCTTTGCCAAATAGATCATTGAGACTTCTTCCCAGGCTGTGCTTACATGGGTCACTTCTGAGCTGATCTAGAAGACAAAAAGACCAATCTTTCTGCCATAATAAGTGGGACATCTTCAATAAGTTTAGAGGTTTTGGCTGCATTGGTTCAGGGGGAGTTTGTTGGACCAAAAGAACCAATGAGCCTGATCAGAAAAACCTCTAAGTCCCATAGACATCACAACAACTACTGAAGACTTGATCAGCTGTTTGACAAAGTCTGAAGACTTCAACAGCTGAAGACTAAAGTATTGAAGACTTCAACAGCTGAAGACCAAAGTCTGAAGATCAACAGCTGAAGACTAAAGTACTGAAGACTTCAACAGCTGAAGACTAAAGTACTGAAGACTTCAATAGCTGAAGACCAAAGTCTAAAGATCAACAGCTGAAGACTAAAGTACTGAAGATCAACAGCTGAAGTACAAAGGCTGAAGACATCAGCTGATGACAACAGCTGAAGTACAAAGGCTGAAGACATCAGCTGATGACAACAGCTGAAGTTCAAGTACAAGTACTGAAGTCTTTAGAGTTTGTTACAACAGCTGAAGAAGCATTCTTCAGTTGTTGTGATGGTTTCCTTTCAGTAGTTTTCTTTTATGTTTCAGTATTTGTAAAATGACTGAAGAGCATGTTCTTCAGTCGTTGTAGTTTCAGTAGTTTCTTTTCAGTAGTTGTAGTGATAGTTAACACTTAGTATTTTTGTAAGAAGATGTCAGTTGTTTTGACATCTTCAGTATTTGTGTTAACTTTCAGTAGTCTAAATAATTCTGTTAGATGTCACTATCAAATGACATCAGCAGACGTCACATCTCCTATATAAGGAATGTTCCACCACGACATTCTTATATAAGGGATGATTGACCTGATTGTATGTGTGACATTTTGCCACCACGAAAGCGCGTATTGAATGAAATATTTGATTTGCAGAATTCTTTCTATAATTGTTTGCTCTTACTTTGAATATCAATTGTATTCTTGTGAATTGTCTAATTCATTGTTTGATTTCCGCTGCAATACTCACTAATCAATCAAACATAGATCACTGATCCTAACACTACACCCTCTTCTAAACCCCAAGATGAGTCAGAACATCCTGAGGTTGTGCAGCCAGATGATGCTACATCAACTCCTATTCAAACAGCTCCTCTAGCATCAAGAAGACCCATCTTGTCTTGGATATACACCACAAATCCAGAAAGATGGCATGTCATTAGAGATCAAGGCACTGAAGACATTCACACATGGAAAGATATGTTTCAGTTGCCTCTGCATGACCTCTTTGATATTAGAAGACATTTTGACAGTCTGAAGGATCCTGATCATCTTATGAAGAAAGGATTGGTGATCATCCTAATGAGGACTGTTGATATCTGAAGTCTACTAAGTGTTTTGGTAGCATCAGCCTAGGGGGAGTTTGTAGAGATTAATGAAGAGGCAGATGCAACCTAAACATCCAATGTCTATCCAGCATGCTGTAAAAGTACTATGAAGAAGAATGCTTAGGAAGTTTCACACATGTAACAGAAATATTCTAAGTGTGAAATCTTCCAAAGCCAAGACCAATATCTTTCGAAGCCAAATATGACGTCTTCCAAAGCCTCAGAGACAAAGTCTTCTGAAGCTTCAACTCATGAAGACAGATTTCTCCCAAAGACTTTTAACACATGCTTTATCTGATGTACTTTTCCATAAAGCTGGACACCTTTCCGCTGCACCTCTGTAAGGTCACCAACTTACATGAGTTGGTGAAAAGGTCCATGCTTTTGGTAACTGTACATTGAGGTCTTGTGTCTATAACTTTCTACTTCATGTACTTTATCCTTTTTGTAATAGATAAGGATGTGAGCTATGGCATGTCATAGTCACTAGTCAAAAGGCAATATGCCTTTTGACTCTACAATTGATTTTGTTTGTGTCTAGTCAATTGTATCCAGCTGGCTTTCAAAGTACAGCCGACTGTAGGATGTAATATAAGTATCTCATGTTCTTGTATCTTTCTGTTATGCTTTATAACACTTGTAATAGAACATAGAGAAAGCAATATACTGCATTCTTGAATACTAAACACTTATGTTCTGTCTCTTACATTACTTGTGTTCTTAGTATCTTGTTGTGGTTAATCCAGTCTTACTGTTTGATTAAGTTCTAGTTATCTCCTCTTTGTGTTGTTGTGTTGTAATTGTCCCCTTCACCAGTCCTGCAAAGACTTAGAAGAATTCAAAGAAGAATGACTTTCGAAATAGAATTCCTCAAGCCACGGAAGAAGCAGCCTTTTCCGAAGTATAAAAGGCTTCAGAAGAACTTGTTCTTCCGAAGCCAATTAACCTTCGAAAGGTGCTTCTATGGACCAGTGGACATAAGTATAGTTCTATGACACTCCGTTGCAGACCTCTGATACTGCATGGTGTTTTCCCAAAAGGCCATGTTGTTGACCATACTTTATTCCACTGTTCACCATTGTTTGTTAGTATAGTTACTAACTTTAGTTGGTGACAAAAGATAAGTCATGGACATGTCATGACTACCATATCTTAGATAAGACATTATCTAAGATACCTTAACTATACCTTTGTGGTATCTACTTTAGTTATAGGATTCTAGCTGGTATCAAAGTATAACCTGCTATAGGTGATAGTATATATAGTTTCTCATTATAACTCTTGTATCATGCTTGTAAGAGTCTTGTAAACTTTGAGTTGAGAAGTTATATATACAATTACCTTGAAAATTATTTCTTTGTTTTCTTAAGTTACTTAGTATATTATCCCCGGGTAAAGACCCTGAATGCCATACCTTGCTGAAGGAGATTCACGAGAGAATCATGCATAGTTCCCTTTGACTGGGATCTTCCCATCATGATCAACTAAAGGGAAAGTCGCACAGAGATATTGGTCGAATCCAATTCATGATTTCGGTTAGGAATATTCTATTTTTTCAAAATCTTTCCCTGACTTGATTGATGCAAATAAACAACTTTTGAGAGATTTTGCTTCATCATAATTGTGTGAGTACAAGTGAGTTGAGAGAAAACAACATGTTTAGTGACATATATCGATCCTGCAATTGGTATCAGAGATTTTTAGGCTCTTGATTGTGTGATCTTACCATCCAAATCAACTTGTTTTCACTCCTCCCTTCACCACACTCTAAAAATAGCCCTTATTCAGAAATCTGAAGTTGAGATGGGGATGATGACTAAAGCACCAATCATCACCCCTAAAAACTTTAGACAATGGAGTAGACGCAAAGAAGGTTTCACCAGATTCCTTGATGGTAAAATGTGGTTGTCTACCGTCAATGGTCCTTACAAGCCCAAGGTTGCTACACCTGGAGGAAACGGTGCCATGATCGAGAAGGCGGTTGAAGATTATTCTGATGAAGACCAGACGAAGATGGATATAGATAGCAATGTTATGACGACTCTTATGACTACTATACCCAACTCGATCATAGTGGGGTTTGAGCATTGCAAGTCAACTAAAGAGTTGTTTGATGCACTATCACAGATGTACTCTAACTCCAATGATTCCAAGAAAGATTCACTTAAGCAATAGTTTGAGAACTTTACCTACATTTCTGGAGAGACCCTTAGCCAGCAATACTTCAGGTACATGGATCTTATCGCTTCCCTTCAGTCTATGGGAGTTAGCATTGACTTGAGCGACCTCTCAAGGAAGTTCATGAATGCACTCCCAAATGAGTGGATGTTCTATTGTGTCTCCATCAAAAGGATAGAGAATCCGAACTCCCTTACCATGACTAAACTATATGGTATTCTTCATGGGTACCGTGTAGAGATGGAAAACAAGAGGGGTCGTCCGATGAGCAGACCCTCAAGCCTTCATGCTAGAAATGCTTTAATGGTTGTTGAAGGCTTAGGACCCAACCAACCTCAGCAGTACCTGACTTACTCTCAGCAGCCATCTTGTTCAACAGGACCCTACATCACATTCCTAAGACTCCAAGGTCTCAACAAGCTCAGCAAGGTTCATTCTAGAACAGTTGTGCCTTTATCTTAGGAAATGGCACTCTTGGGTGATCATCAGTTCTGCTTTTGATGATCTAGAGTGCTTCAGCCCAGATGATGTGTTGTACATGGATATAGTCCAACAAATGGCTCTGCTTACAAACAGAGCAAAGAAGTTCTTCAAGAGAACTGAAAGGAAATTCCCTCAAACCTAGCCAACAGCAAGTTTGGGTTTGACAAAACCAAAGCAAAGTGTTACAACTATAACCAACTGGGTCATTTTGCTAGGGAATGTAAGGCTCCCAAGTCAAATCCGGAACCTCTCATGCCTCTTCACATGCCTCTACACCTAAAGTCCCTCGAAAGTCAACTGAAACAATAGCTATAGCTCAAGAGGTTGACTGGAGGTTTATGGTAATGGCTGGAACATATGACAACAAGGTATATGAACATCTCTACACTCCAGCTTGTATTGCTAAGGTAAAACTATATCAGGGCTACAATATTGAGATTAAATCTAATATTGAGTCTTTAAATATTTTAAAATATGATTTTAAAAGAGCTGAATCTGACTATTAAAGAAAAATTGAAGAGTTAGAGAAAATCGTGTCTCTTTTAAAACATGAACACACAATGTCACACCCTCAAAATCCACTTGCGGAGTTTTACCGCGAGGCGTGTGAACAAACCAGGATCACAGTCAATAGTTACTCAGAACGACTCTAAATGCCATAATTTAAACAAAATCAACCAAAATACAAACTTTAAACAATGCGGAAGCGTTTTGAAAACAACCCAAGTCAATAAAGTATAACTATGGCAAAACAAGTGCCAACCCAAAAGAGTAAACCGTAATTGTTAAAATGTTAAATTGTCTTGAAGCATTGTGTCTTAAAATGCAATGAACCGTGCAGTGCTCCTATGGCAAGCAAGCTAAGGACCTGAGAAAAGCATACTAAAATGTCAACACATAGTTGGTGAGTTCAAGAGTTTGAGTTCAATAAACATGTAAACAGTTGTGATATATATAAGCAGTGTATGGTAATAGATAGCTAGTCTATTATCAGTAAATATTAATACATAGTGATTTTGCAATTGAAGCTGACTGTGATAGTTGTTGCCTCCTGTCACGACTTACCATGTCATGACAATGTTCAATAGACAAATTGCACCCGGTTGACCTCGAGTCACACAGGTGGGGCTCGTCAGACCCAGTAGTACTACCCAAGTTTCCCCGCTATTAAATATTAACAATTCAAAAGTGTGAGGACTTTTCCCATGGTAAACAGCACTATATTAATATTATACACAACTTAAATATAAAAGTGTTCGTATAAATACCAGTATGCTATCTCCCCCAAAAGAGATTAAATAAAGAGTGGGGCATGAACTCACCTGATGTATGCAAAGAGTACTTAGGGTTTATTTGAGAAACGAGAGGATAGCCACCTTCAAAGGTACCTAGATCATGTGAGTACATAAGTACGTGTAATAAAAGACATGTGAAACCCTAATCATACCAAAACCAAAGACTCAAGCTTCCAGAAAAATAGACACGTTTGACCTAGTTGACCCGTTTGACCCGTTGGTGACATTATGAGTTATAATTCAAATAGAGCCAATGAGCACATACAACATACATGATTACATTCAAATAGTATCATACGTATGCTATATCAACCAGGTGTATCACTTAGATCATCATACAATCAAGTACTATACAAGTCATGCGAATCTAGAACATTAACATATCCATTAGTTATAATACAACTAACATGTCACACAAAGTTCAACCATTCACCACATGCCATGTGAAGCCACTCACGACTTCACATCTTAAACCCTGCCAATCCTACTAAGTAGGGGCCTCAGATCCGCACGCGTGTATAATGATCATAACCATATTCTTTAAGCATATGCATTGCATTCACAACATCACAACTCAATTACCAGTCCCAAGCATGATGTCCTACTACTACACAACATCCAAACCATACATGATCACACACCAAATCCAAATATCACCCATGATTATCCAAGCATGCCATACAACTAATTTAACACGTTCTATCACACTAGAATTTATCCTTGAACATACTAGCAGGCTCCTATCATCCCAAACATGATCATAACATCATACTTCAACGTTTACATGAATAAAGTTTCCCTTTTGGGAAAGAACATCCCAAAATCTATCAAACATCCAAAGCATACATGAATTCATCAATAATATACCAATTCAAGCTCATACTAACATCTAAGCATGATCAACCACATCCAAACATCATAATTCATCAATTCATATCCAAAAGTTACTATCTTTAGTAATGTATGAACTATAACATGTTTTCTTGAATTTCCAATGATCACAACAACAATCTAACATCTAATTATCACCATGAACACATCCATAACATCATAACATCCATAGTTCAACATTTCATGCAAATAAAGTTACTATTATTAGTAACCTATGAACATCAACCCTAAATCATCAATTTCTTGCAAGATTCATGATTCCTAACATTCATACAACTTATTAATCACCACACATTCATCAAACAATCATCATTCACCCATAATCATGCCCAAAATCGAATTAGGGTTTGACTAGAATCAAAACCCATGATTAACCCACTAACAACATGTAATTCATCCATGATCGACGTTAACTAACATGTATTCAACCTAACTAACATATAAACATCATCAAACAACATCCAATTCGACCTAATGAGGGTCAATTTCTCCCCAAGGTTCGGCCGTAATGAACCATTCACAAAAACATGAAAAATCTAACCTTTAAACGCGTGTTAACTTGCAATTGATGATTCTAACATGTTGTATGCCTTGTAATCGAATCAAATTGAGGTTTGATGCTTGTTCTTGGCTGATTTTCGCAAATGGGAGAGGTTTAGATGGGTGATCGCGGCCGAAGGGTGGCTTTGGGGGCTAGGGTTTGTTTTATTAATTTTTAATTTACATATTTACCCTTTTAACCCTTGTAATTTGTATTTATTTAAAAACTAAGCTTTAAACTCTTTGTAAAGTGTTTTTAACTTCATAATAAAGATATATAAACTTATGAAAACCATTATATATCTTATCTTTATAAAACACAAGACATACGAATAAATAGGCACGTTTCCGCGTTACGCGATAAATTCTTTAATAACCTTTTAAAAATGTGTAAACACATAAACATAACCCAATACTCACATAATCACTTAGATTCACATCAAATTAACATTATGATTATTATTAGGTCACCAACGTTAAACGACAACTAGTGTGTGCTCACGACACGTGTATACAGACTTAACGGAACTAACGGAGTTTGGTAACGGAAATTTACCGGATGTCACACACAAAGTGACTCAAATAAAGGATTAAATATCCAAATTGTCTAAGGCTCAAGCCCAGCTTGTCACAACTGAGGCTCAAGCCAAGAAGCATGCTATCTCAGAGCAAAACTTCCAAGCCATCCTTGCATCATCCTCTTACTCAAAACTTTGTTATCAAAACAAAGGTGGTTTGGGGACCAATGAAGTGATCTACCACACTCTTATGAGTCTATTAGACAATCAAGGTGTGGTACTGAAGAGCAAGAGGTTCCATCTACTGACCCACCTTCTTATGAGTCAAAGAGTGATGCAAGTGTGAAGACTATCACAGGGAAGAACTAGGTAGACCCTACCCCTCTTACTAGTGATGACCAACCTCTTACCACCAAAGCCAAAAGAAACCAAACTTTGGTAGCCAGAAAAACTACCAAGAAAGTGGTTGAATCAAAGCTGAAGATTGACCCAAGCAAAAGGGTGTGTTCATCTCAGCTAGATTCCAAGTGGTGGGAACTTCTGAACCTGGAAAAAGTGTGTAGTACCAGCACACCTATCCAACATAAGGATCAGAAGGGAAAGGGAAAGATTTTTGTTAAAGACAAGAAGACCAAAAAACAAAAGCCTTCACATTCCTAGAAGATTAATATTGCATGCATAATGTGTGGTCTCCAAAACCACATGGCCAAAGATTTTTATTACAATCCTGCTAGCACACATTATTCACATAATGTTAAGAAAGAAGGAGTCAGGAAAGGTTTCTCATTTGGACCCTATCAAATGGTCCAAGTGATGAATTAGGGAAAGCTTGTTTCCAAAGCAAGGTTGCTTTCAGAAGAAAATCCTTCTTCTGAAGGGAAAATGGCTTCGGAAGCTAAAGCTGTGAAGACTCAAAAAGCCAAGAGAGTCCCCTTGAAGCCATCCTAGAAGAAGACTGCTTCAGAAGAGAAGGTGGTAAAGGCCTCTTCCAACAAGAAAGAAGCTTCGGAAGAATGTCATGCTACTCAAGCTTCAGGATGCTCATCCCTCTGATCAACTAAGGGATGGAATGGAAGACAAAGAAGATGGCAGCCCAAGCTTCCTTTTCACAAAACACTTTTGAACCACCATGCATTAACTTTGGTTCAATAAAATCCTTATTGAAGAGCCCAAGACCAACAAGGCTTGGGCTTCTAATAAAAATTAACTTTTTCACCTTGTGTGCAGGGACATCCATATGAAAAGAACAATAATATGTGGATTGTAGATAGTAGATGCTCTAGGCACATGACTGGAAACAGATCTTCCTTCAACAATTTCAATATTTTGATGGAGGTCCTGTTCAGTTTGGAGGTAGGCTGGAGGATACATTTTTGGCAGAGGGAGTGTATCCAACGGCAAGTTAAAGGTTGACAGAGTACACTTTGTCAAACAGCTTGAACATAATCTGTAAGTGTTTCCAATTCTGTGATCAAAGCACCAAATGCTTTTCACTGAACATGAGTGCATTATCCTCAAACCTGGGATGACCATTCCTCCAGAATTGGTGCTTATTAGATCTCCCAGGAAAAGGGATATGTACAAGCTCGATGAACTATGGTCCCCACTGGGAGAAGTATCATGTTTTCTTTTTGAAGCTTATGGTGATGAGTCAACACTATGGCATAAACGAATGTGTCATGTCAATTTTAAAACTATGAATACATTGGTTAAAAATAACTTGGTACATGGTTTGCCTAAAAAGGAATCTTTTGGTAAAGATAACTGTGTTGCATGCCTGAAAGGGAAGCAACACAAAGCATCTCATACATCTGAAGTTGTTAACTCTATCAACACTTATTGCATATGGATCTCTTCGGTCCAACAAGTATAATAAGCATTGGAAGGAAATCATATTGCCTTGTGATAGTTGATGATTTTACAAGATTTACATGGGTATTCTTTTAAGAACCAAGGATGAAACTTCTGAAATATTAAAATCTTTTATTCTTAAAATAGAAAATCAAACTGATCACAAGGTATGTTTGCTGATTCAAAGTTGTCTCTTACTTTCTAGGCAGAGACGGTCAGCACAACATGCTATGTGTAGAACAGAGTTCTTGTAGTTAAGCCACATGGAAAACCCCTTATGAGCTATGGAACAAGAGGCCGCCATTCATTGGCTTTCTAAGGTCCTTTGGCAGCAGGTGTACCATAATTAACACAAAAGACAATATGGCAAAGTTTGTGGAAAAGTCGGATGATGCTATCTTTGTGGATATTCTCCAACTCCATTGCTTATAGCGTTTATAACATCAAAAATCAACAATTTGAGGAATCATCCAACATTGTTATCAATGAGCACAATCCTTGTGTTAGGGGAATGGCCCTGATTACATTATTTACTTAGAATTGTTTCCCAACTATTCTAATCCATCTTGTGAGAATGTTTCAGCTAGAATAGATCCTCAAAATGATCATGATCAACTGTTTGAGTTGCCTAAACCCTATTCAAATTATCTAAAAGTGACTGAAGATCCAGCTCCAACTATCTTAAGATCAAGTAGCATGACTCTTTCAAGTGATAATGAAGCCTCAACCAGTGTTCCTTCAAGTGACACTGAACAACACCCGATTAATAGAAGTAGTATTCTGAAGGAACACGTAACTGTTAATGTTGCTTCTCAGCCAATCATTAATGATGATGTTTCTCTTTCATTCAATCAGTCCTCATTGAATGACATTGAAACAGTAGTTGGCCCAAGTTTTCATGCTCCTGAGCAAAATATGTCCAACTTAGATTTATCTTTGCAACTGGAAGTGATTCCTAGACTAAGGATTCACAACACTCATCCAGCTAAGAACATCTTAGGAGAAGTCTCTAAAGGTGTGAGAACAAGGGGACAAACTCATCATGGGCATGTCTGTTTGTACTCATGCTTCTTGTCTCAGATGGAACCCAAGAAAGTAGAAGAAGCCTTAAAGGACAGTAGCTGGGTTGAGTCAATGTAAAAGGAGTTGCTTCAATTCAAGAGACAAAAGGTTTGGAACCTTTTCCCGCTACCATCTGGTCAAGTATCTATAGGCACCAAATGGGTTTTCAGAAACAAGAGAGATGATAGAGGATTGATCATCAAGAACAAAGCTAGTCTGGTTGTTCAAGGATATACCCAAGAGGAAGGAATTGATTATATGATGTCTTTGCACCTGTTGCAAGACTTGAGGCAGTTAGAATCTTCCTGCTTATGCTGCATCCAAGAATTTTACTCTCTATCAGCTTGATGTCAAGTGTGCCTTTCTATATGCAAATATAGATAAGGAGGTCTATGTGTGCCAACCTCTAAGATTTGAGGACCCACAACACCACAACTATGTGTGCAAGCAGAATAAAGCTCTTTATAGGCTGCACTAAGCACCTAGGTTGTGATATGAGACTTTGTCTCAATTTATCCTGAAGAATGGTTACACTCGAGGCACCATTGATAAGACTCTTTTCATAAAGAAGTCTAGGAAAGACATATTGCTTGTTCAGGTCTATGTTGATGATATCATATTGGTTCTTCAAATGACCAAATGTGTAAAGACTTTGAGAGCATTATGAAGAAGAAGTTTGAGATAAGTTCCATGGGAAACATTGACCTTTTCCTTGGAATCTAGGTGAAGCAGATGACGGAATGGTTCTTTATCAATCCATCTAAGTATGTCTTTGATATCTTAGAAAGATTTAATATGAAGGATTGTAAGCCATCCAAGACACCTATACCCAGAAACCATGACCTTTGCCCTGACTCTGAGGGGGAGGATACTGATCAACATCAGTATAGGGAAATCATTGGGTCTTTGATGTATCTCACAACAAGTAAACCTGATATCATGTTTGCTACATGCATCTGTGCAAGGTATCAGGCTGCTCCAAAGGTGTTTCACTAAGTTTCTGCCAAGAGACTTCTTAGATAGCTCAAAGGAGCACCTAAATTAGGTCTTTTGTATCCTAGGAATAGCAACTTCAATCTCTATGGCTACTCAGATAGTGACTATGGTGGCAGCAACATCAACAAGAAATACACACGAAGAGGATGTCAATTTCTTGGTGGAAGGATCATCTCATGGCAATGCAAGAAGCAATCATGTGTCTCTACATCTACTACTGAAGCTAAATACATTTTGCTACAAGTTGATGTGCTTAGCTGCTCTAGATTCAAAACCAGATGCTAGACTATGGATTCAACTTCATGAGCACTCCTATCCATATTGACAACAATAGTGTTATCTCGATTGCTGAAAATCCTATGAAGCACTCAAAGACAAAGCACATTGAGATCAGGTACCACTTCATTCGAGATATTCATGAGAAAAACCTAATTAAACTAATCAAAGTTGATTCAAATGAACAATATGTTGATTTGTTCACAAAAGCTTTTGGTGAACAAAGATTCAAATATCTCATTACAGGTATTGGGATGATAAAAATTGATTAGTCTATCTTAATTGAAATCCTTTTGAAATGTGTAATGTCTTTTGTCATAACAATCTAATCCATGTTACATTAGGTTAAATTTTTCTAAGTATGGGTTTTTCCGAAGAGAATTAACCTTCAGAATTTTAGTTCCATATCTTCCAAAGCTAAATTTCTCCAAGGGAAGTCTTTTTTCTTGGAAGAGTTTTTAGTCTCAGAAGAAGCGATTGATTGCATATCAGATCTACTTCCGAAGTATATAAAACTCTCCATTCGGAAGGCATATTTTACTCTCTGAAGTAAGAAATTTACCTTCGGAAGTAAAATTGGCTTGGGAAGAAGAGTACCTTCAGAAGAATTACCCTTAGAAATCCTTTATACTCAGAAGAAAAACTTACTGTGTAACAGTAACCTTTGGGCCCCACACATTAAAAAGTAAGATTTTATTAAAGATGTCGGAATCTTTTAAATGGTTTTTAAACTTACCGCCACAGTCACATCTTACCCCAAACCATCTTTTCACCTTATCCAAAACCCCATAAACCGCCATTCCATCCATTTAAATAATCTCGACTCCTCACTTTAATCTTTTAACCAAATCTACTATCCAAAGCTTCCTTCACCCCAAGTTCACCCTGCTCAATTTTGTTTCATCATCTTCTTTCTTACAAGGGCACTCAACGCTCAACACAACCAAGTCACACTCCTTACTCTTCTAAGGATGCTAACTTCTCAGACCTCATCTCCTTTCTTACGTAATCTACCTACTTTACGGCTCTGGCTATGAACCCCACCATCTACTTGAATCATATGGAAGAATTTTGGGGTAACGGTCAGATAGCACTCCTAAATGGAGTTATGGTTATTCAAACGAGCATTTCTGGCCAGGAGTTGGTCATTACTAAACAAGTCATCCGAGAGCATCTTGAGCTCCATGATGAAGGCGCTCTAACTGAGTTCCCCAAATCAAGCCTTGATGATACCTATCTTCAAATGGGATATGGTGGAGATGTGAGTAGATCCACGGTGTATAAGTTCAATTTCTCATACAACTGGAAGTTTTTACTTCATGTTGTTCTCCATGGTCTGTCTAATAAGTTTAGGGGATGGGATCAAATCCATATGAACTGGGATGCCTAGTTCATGGATTGGTGAAGAGTCTCTGTTTCAACTACTCAAGGTTTGTGCTGACTAACCTCATGGGAAACCTTCAAAATGACACATTCTTTATGTATCCTAGATTCATCTAGCACATAATCAACTGTGAGTTAGACCAAAGTAAGCTTGTTTGTGCAGCTACTCTGCAAGTCCATCAAATAAGGCCACCATCTTCAAAATCTTGAAGAGAGTGTCCACCAATTTCATTGGAAGACACATTGCGGTTCTTCCAGGTATGATTGAGACAATGACTCTTGGTGACGTCCCTGTTCACCCCACAGATGATGAACCCACACCAGCAACTACCCTTACTTTGCAAGATCTTCCTGCTCATCACATCAAACACACATATAAGAGATGCAAACAAACCCTGCTTAGTCTACTCTGATTGAGCAAGCCATCCTGTTCAAACCAAAAAGACTAGAGTGGAAACATGGGCTCCCACTCAATCAGAGGTCTCACCTTCCTTCTTATTTGACCTTAATATGGAATTTGATTCTCCTCAATCTCAATTCCAAGAGCCCCAAACCCAGGCCACAAGCCCTCTTGATGAGTCCCAACACTCTCCTAAGAAACCAAAAAGGGACAGCCCCACCAAAGCTTAATGCCAATAGATATTGACTAACGTCCCGGGTCAGTAGGCTTCACTTACTGACCTTCTAATCAAAACTGATGAGTAGATTACATATTTTCATGGAAATGAAGTTGATCCACAAAACCCTCTATCAGATCAACGGAGCCTAGAGGGACCTCTTGTCTCTAGCACACATCAGTTAAAACCTACTAAGGTGAGTCCCACGGATGTGGAGGGGACTCATGTAAATTCAGTTTCCACTACTGAAGGAAACTCATTGGATCCTCAGGCCAGTGGTACCATCTCAAAGACTGAATCTACAGAAACCGTTCTTTTTGATGACGTTGAAATAGACATCCTCAGGCAAGGGAAACCAGGGTGCCAAGAAACCACATCTGGTGGTGAGGGTGAACATACAAGGTATGTTACCGCATCTCCCCATGATTCTTCAAAAGAAGATTAGGGTAGTATGAAACTCACCATTTAAGACCTACTTTCTAAAGTCTCAAATCTTGAATCAAAGTTTAAGACTTTAGAGGATAGGTCTGCCACTTAGCAACTTGAGATTGACAATCTCAAGGCTCACTAGCTGAGAAACAGATTGAGAATCTGTCAGGCATGTACCTATTCAGGTCTCATTGACCTCTTCCTATAGCTCATCTAGCTCTTAATATGATGCTACCAAAAAGGGGGGAGAATGTTCAGAGACAAACAACAGAGGAACCACAAAGCTAAGCTTGAACTTCTCTATCTGCTAGATACCCGGCTCCCACAGCAATAGTCTTTCCTAAGCCTCCTCAAGTTGTCCTGCAAATGGACCCAAGGATGCTAAGAGATCTTAATAGGATATTCTCCAAGTTCTTATTGAGATCTTCTTTTAATCAGCCTAGCCTTGATGCAACTATGATATACTTTAGAGCTGAAGAGCTTTAGAGGCTAAGTGCACTTTCTACCACTATGGAAGAAGTTGGTCAAACTAAGGCCCAAATGGAACCTGAGATTCATTTAGAAGGGGAAATGATGACTAATGGCCCAGTAACTAAAACAGCTGGGATACATAGTGCATTCCTCAAACTTCTAAAGCTAAAGTCAAAGCCTCAAAAGAACAATTTCAATCTTCCGAAGCTGAGATAGAAGCTATGGAAAGCCTGTTTTCTTTGTCTGAGGGTCTAATCATCACAGATGCAATTCTAGAGATGGCATCTAAGGTGAATAGTGAGTACTTTCTCAATCGACCCCTAGCTCAAACAACTTCATTATCTCCATCCACCATGTCTCAACCTGAACCATCCATCCAAGAACCTCCAAAGTCTAGCACTTCCAAAGATGTTAAAGGCAAGAAGAAGATGAATGCAGAATAGCTTCAGGAGGAGGATAGGATTGAGAAACTTAAAAGAAAAGATAGACTCCCAACTGGGAAATTGCTGGCTGCCAGCTCCAAAGCAGCTGCAGCCAACCAGGAGCCAGTTAACAACAAGAAAAGAATGGAGATCATTGACAAGCACATCAAGCTTGGAGCTGTCAGTGAAGATATACTCCTGCTACCACTAGAGGAGTTAATAGAGCAAGAAAAGCAACCATGATGCTATTGAGAGAAAGGAGGAAGCAGCAAGGTTGGTCTTAGAGGAGGAAAGAGAAAGGAAGAAAAGGGAAGCTGATCAGCAGCTTAGGAGGGAAAGGATACTTTCTTAACCTCCACGGGTTTCTGTCTTCAAGAACTATTTCCACACAACAATGACATGATCCTAGGGCTCTCAAAAAAGAGCAACATCAACTGGAGAAAGAAAGGAAGAAGCTGCAAAAGAGAAGATGAGGGATTAGAAGAGAAGGAAGAAGAAGTTGGGCTCATTGTTGCTTAGAAGATAGGTGAAAAGCCCTGGATGAAGAATTATCTTCGGGCTCATGACTTCTCTATTAGGCAAGTGGGATCCATGTCTGAAAACACACTTCAACAACATGTCAGTGACATCAAAGCTTACATTCGCTCGGGAAAAAGGAAAGAGGTGTACAAAAGGGGACAGGGGATGATCTTTAAACCAACACCTCAACCCCAACCTACAACTCAAACTTAACCCCAACCTCAACCTAAGCCTTTCCCATTTCCCTTTCCTATTAGAACTGAACCCACTTCAAAACCTTAAACCCCTTAACCCATACCAACCATCATACCTACCTCATCACCACAATCACCTCAACTAAGTACCATTCAACCTAAAACACTACCTAGAACCCAAACACCACCACCTACCCAACACCATCCAAACCATCCCCGTAGCCTTCTAAACATCTCTCCTTAGAGGAGTTTAAGTAGATCAAGATGAAGCTCAATAGATGCACAACCTTGAGCGACATCTCTTGTGAGGAGGATTTTGTCAAGATAACTTTTGTTGATGGATCCTCATGTTTCCTCACAAGATATCAATTCCTTGATTTGCCAAGAGGAACATTGAATCAGGCTATTAAACTTTTTGGCCTCAACTCAGATTCACTCAATGATTAAGAGAAGAAGCTAAGAAGGAAGCTAGTGACTCTACTGGATACCAAGAAGGGGGACAAAGTACCTAGCAAACCCCTTATGCCAAGAAAGAAGATTGTCCAGTGGAGGTTTGAAGACTCTTCTCATAACTTTGTTGTTGAGAGAGAGATTGGGGAGCTGAACAGGCTTAATGCCTCATATTTGTTACACTTGAGTAGATTTGATATTCTCGAGTTAGTAGAGAAGCCATTCTCCAACCCCTCAAGATCGAGGTAGCTGCCCACATCAAAAACCACCTGACAGCCTTCACCTTGTTGAGCTAACCGCTAGGATAAGGATTGAAGAGGAGTTAAGACTGAAAGAGGAGGAGAGGAAAGGGTCAACAACGAAAGGGAAACCTTTCTCCAAATGATTTTAGATCCTAAACTTGAATCCATTGTTAGATGGGAGTATGATTATAACTTTAGTCAACTAACACACTTCAGGGGGGCTCAACAAGGGTGCATGTCATTAAGAGTGATAGACTGGATCTCTTATCCACTGATGACTTGCACAGACTTCTCAGCACAACCTTTGGATAAAACAAAGAAACAGACAAATATCTCATGTCTCTTGTGTAGAAATTTTTGAGAAGCAGAAGTAAGTGATGTTTTGGTAGCATCAGCCTAGGGGGAGTTTGTTGGATATTGAAAGGATGGTGCAAACATAACCAAACACTTAAACTATTTTTGGTGTAACTTATAAAGGACTTCCGAAGCTAAGTATGGACTTCCGAAGGAAATGGAGTTCTTCTAAAGACAAAGTGCAAGATCATCTTCCGAAGTAAATGCTCCAACTTCAAAAGACAAAGTCTTCTCTTCCATAGTTCAAGACTTAGAAGAATTCAAAGACAAATGACTTCCGAAGTAGAAGTCCTCAAGCCAAGAAGCACCCACTTCTGAAGTATAAAAGGCTTCGGGCGAACTTGTTCTTCCGAAGCCAAAATAAACTTCGGAAGATGCTGCTATGGACCAATCAACATAAGTATGGTTCTCTAACACTTCGATGCAGACCTCTAATAATGTATGGTGTTTTCCTAAAAGGACATGTAGCTGACCACACTTTATTCTAATGTTCACCTTTGTTTGTTAGTACAGTTGCTAACTTTAGTTGGTGACAAAAGGTAAGTCATGGACATGTCATTAGTACCATATCTTAGATAAGACATTATCTAAGATACCTTAACTATAGCTTTGTAGTATCTGCTTTAGTTATAGGATTCCAGCTGGTATCAAAGTATAACCGGTTGTATGTGATAGTATATATAGTTTCTCATTTTAACTATTGTTTCATGCTTGTAAGAGTCTTGTAAACTTTGAGTTGAGAAGTAATATATACAAGTACCTTGAAAATTATTTCTTTGTGTTCTTAGGTTACTTAGTATAATATAATCAACTCCTGAGAGATTCTGCTTCATCATAACCATGTGATTACAAATGAGTTGAGAGAAAAACCAAATGTTTAGTGACATATCGATTCCTCAATTTGTAACCCAACACCAAAAACCAATTTGTAAACTAGTTTCAATTAAAAAACCGGTATAGAAACCGGTTTTCTAATAAACCGGTTCAACCCAATTTGAGCGGGTCGAGGATTCTTGATGGAAAACCAGTTTGAAACCGAAGATATACTCCTGCCACCACTAGAGGAGTTAGTAGAGCTAGAAAAGGCAACCATGCTGCAAATTGAGAGAAAGGAGGAAGCAGTAAGGTTGGCCTTAGAGGAGGAAAGAGAAAGGAAGAAAAGGGAAGCTGATCAGTAGTTTAGGAGGGAAATGATAACTTTCTTAACCTCCAGGGGTTTCTCTCTTCAAGAACTATCTCCACACAACAATGACACCATCCTATTGCTCTTCAATAAAGAGCAGGACTAACTGGAGACAGAAAGGAAAAAAGCTGCAAAAGAGAAGATGAGGAGAAGAAGAGAAAGGAAGAAGAAGCTGTGTCATTGTTGGCAAGAAGATAGGTGAGAAGGCCTGGATGAAGGATTATCTTCAGGCTCATGGCTTCTCTGGTAGGCAAGTAGGACCTATGTCTGAAAAGACACTTCAGTGACATTTTAGTGACATCAAAGCTGATATTCGCTTAGGAATAAGGAAAGAGATGTACAAAAGGGGACAGATCATGATCTTTAAACCAACACCTCAACCCCAACCTACAACTCAAACTCAAACCTGGCCTTAACCTAAGCCTTTCCCATTTCCTTTTTCTATCAAAATTGAACCCACTTCAGAACCTTACATCCCTGAATCCACACCAACCATCATACCTACCTCATAACCATAACCACCTCAACTAATTACCTTTCAACCTAAAACACTACTTGGAACCCAAACACCACCACCTACCCAGCAACCATCCAAACATCCCCTCAGCCTTTTAAACATCTCTCCTAATTAGAGGAGTTTAAGGAGATCAAGATGAAGCTCAATAGATGCACAACCTTGAGCGACATCTCACAACCTTGAGCGACATCTCTTGTGAGGAGGATTTGTCGATATAATGTTTGTTGATGGATCCTTATTCCCTCACAAGAGATCAATTCCTTAATCTGCCAAGAGGAACATTGGACCAGGCTAAAACGTTTTGGCCTCAACTCAAATTCACTCAATAGTGAAGAGAAGAAGCTAAGAAGGAAGCTAGTGACTCTGTTGGATACCAAGAAGGGGGACAAAGTACCTAGCAAACGCCTTATGCCAAAAAAGAAGATTGTCCAATGGAGGTTTGAAGACTCTTCTCACAACTTTGTTGTTGAGAGTGAGATTGGTGAGCTGAACAGGCTTAATGCCTCATCTCTGCTACAGTTGAGTAGATTTGATATTGTCGAGTTAGCAGAGAAGCCATTCTCCAACCCCTCAAACTTTAAGGTACCTACCCACATCAGAAATCACCTAAGCAGCCTTCACCTTGCTAAGCTAAATGCTAGGATAAGGATCGGAGAAGAGTTAAGATTGAAAGAGGAGGAGGAGAGGAAGGAACAACAACGAAAGGGAAAGCCTTTCTCCAAATAATTGTAGATCCTAAACTTGAATCCATTGTTAGATGTGAGTATGATTATAACTTTCGTCAACTAACTCTCTTCAGGGGGCACAACAAAGGGTGCATGTCATTAGGAGTGATAGACTGGATCTCCTATTCACTGATAACTCGCACAGACTTCTCAGCACAACTTCCAGACAGAACAAAGAAACAGACAAATATCTCTTGTCTCTTGTGCAGAAAGTTTTGAGAAGCAGAAGTAAGTGAGGTTTTGATAGCATCAGCCTAGGGGAGTTTGTTGGATATTGAAAGGCTTGTGTAACTAAAACCAAAAACTTAAACTATTTTGGTGCAACTTATAAAGGATTTCCGAAGCTAAGTATGGACTTTCGAAGGAAATGGAGTTCTTCTGAAGACAAAGTGCAAGATCATCTTCCAAAGGAAAAGCTCCAACTTCCAAAGACAAAGTCATCTCTTCCGAAGTTCAAGACTTAGAAGAATTCAAAGACAAATGTCTTTCGAAGTAGAAGTCCTCAAGCCATAGAAGAAGCATCCTCTTCCAAAGTATAAAAGGTTTCGGAAGAACTTGTTCTTCCGAAGCCAATTAACCTTCGAAAGATGCTGCTATGGACCAATGGACATAAGTATGGTTCTCTAACAACCCGTCAGTCCGTTGCAGACCTCTGATACTGCATGGTGTTTTCCCAAAAGGCCATGTTGTTGACCATACTTTATTCCACTGTTCACCTTTGTTGTTAGTATAGTTGTTAACTTTAGTTGGTGACAAAAGGTAAGTCATGGACATGTCATGACTGCCATATCTTAGATAATAATTATCTAAGATACATTAACTATAACTTTCTAGTATCTGCTTTAGTTATAGTATTCCAGTTGGTATCAAAGTATAACCGACTGTATGTGATAGTATATATAGTTTTTCATTGTAACTATTATATCATGCTTGTAAGAGTCTTGTAAACTTTGAGTTGAGAAGTAATATATACAAGTACCTTGAAAATTATTTCTTTGTGTTCTTAAGTTACTTAGTATATTATAATCAACTTTTGAGAGATTCTGCTTCATCATAACCGTGTGAGCAGAAGTGAGTTAAGAGAAAAACCAAGTGTTTAGTGACATATATCCATCCTGTAATTTGTAACCCGACACCAAAAACCGGTTTGTAAACCAGTTTCAATTAAAAAAACTGATATATAAACCAGTTTTCTAAAAACCCAGTTCAACCAGATTTGAGCGGGTCGAAGATTCTTTATGGAAAACCAGTTTGAAAACAACCAGTTTGTATATATTCAAAAAACACTAGTCCGGTTTAAAAGTTGAACCGATTTGAGAAAAAAAACAGTTTCTATTAATCTGTGTCGGCAACCCACCATCATCGTCTTCCACCTTCTTCCGCAACGCTTCACGACCATCGCTGCCATAGCCACCACCCCGATGGTAGTGGTATTGATTCACAGACTTACAACAATGGTTGCAACTCTCTCGAAGTCGTGTCCTCTTGGTCAATTCTGTCGTCCCCCTATCAAATCGAAGCCTTAACAACCAATGATGGTCAGTTATGATGGTGGTATGAAGCGCTAAAAAAGTGATGGCCATTTTTAAATAACAATACAAATTAATATACTATAATAATATAGGGTACAATGATCATTTTAATAAAGCTAATAGTCACCCTGATGACCACTATTGTTAGATTTAACAAATAATTAATACCAATTCTCTAACCATACCATAGGCAGCACCCATAAGATTATTAATAAAAGAGAGTTTTCTAACATTCATTGTATTTTAACTTTTTATATCACTTATTTTGATAAATAAATTTTTTTATTAACACTACAAAAATAACTCAACATATCATATTATGATGAGTGTCGGCTAAGGGGCTACCCTAAAGCGGACAAAAAAGGCTAAACAATGGTGTTCACGAAACAACCGATCACATCAATGCACGTATAAAAAAACCATCTAAATCCTTGTCGATGCTTAAAAGCATACATTAAATTTTAACTAGTGGCCAAAATGGTTCCTAAAAAAAGGCAAAATTTCTAAGTATCAAGTTTGTATACGTATTAAAGTGGTATACTTGGTTTAAATAGTTGTATACATAATTGGTTTATATTTTATTATATATATATATATATATATATATATATATATATATATATATATATATATAATATATATATATATATATATATATATATATATTATCAATTTATTTATGTATTATAGTTGTATATAAGTATTAGTGGGTTGTACATATTTTTGTTTTTTCTTTTCTTTTATAATTTTTTTATTTTTAAATTTTAATTCAATACTTTTACAACTTAACGTTATATATTTTCACTTTCCACTCTGTTTTCCTATAGTTTTCATCTTTTACAAAATTTTTGTTTTACGTTTCGATTTTAGTTTTACGAGTTAACTGCCACAACATGGGCATGCGATTCACCGTTTTTTCGCCTACCTTTTCCCCATTTAATGGCCCCTTTACAATGCACGAGTCTTAGATCGACATAATTATTGTTTTTTATGTTTTACGTTTTACGTGCGGGGTTCAAAGTTTTTACGTCTACTTTCCGTTTGGTTTATTTTTCTGCTTTTATTTATTTTTAATACGAGTTTTTCTGTGGTCGTTGTTGACGTTGTTAAATGGATGCTATTTAATATGGTTTTATGCCCCCTACCGCAACGCGAGTGCTTAATACTAGTTTTAGACTAATGCTAGAACTTAACATGTTTATACTAGTGTATTAATTTGATTGCTTGTATTCGTGCAATCATAATAGTCTTAAGGATCAATTGTGCTAGTTAAGTTATCTCCTTAGCAAGTATAAACTTTCTACAGTTTTCAAAATCAATTTCAAAATCAATGTTTAACAAGGGTGCAATAAACCTTAATAACTAACCCAATCAAACCAAAAAAATAAACCCAACTAAAAACCAATATTTTTCGTTTATGTTTATAAAAAACCGACGGTTTTCGTTGATGTTTTCAAAAAACCGACGGTTTTCGTTTATGTTTTTATAAATTGACATTTTGACTCAAGTTTGGTTTTGCTAGTAACAAAAAACGAAAAAATCGAACAGAAACCATACAAACAAACTTGTATTTTAGGATTCACACACTTATAAACACATCTATTAATTACTAATTTAACTTATGTTATTAAAAACTATTGAATATTTGAGTTTTAAGAATAATCTTTAAATCTTTTAGTTTAAATTGGTAGATTGAGTAGTTTTATTTCATTGTTTATTATTATATTTTATGGATTGTAATTTATTTAATTCTCAAGTTAACAAATAAAAAGTTATTACTAAAAATCAACTAAATGACGCAAGCAAATTTTATAGCTTAAAGTTTGTTACTTTAGATGAATTTTCTATTCTAAAATTTAAAGTCAAATGGTAAAATCCAAAAAGACCGAAATCGAAACTAAATCAAAGTAAAAAGCGAAAATCAAATATCGAAGCCATATTAAAATCCATAAACCAAACACTGAAATATCAATTTTTGGTTACAAGTTAAAAGTCAAAATCGAATCAAACCAACTCAAACACAATTAGCCAATTAAAAGATGTTTGACAACATCTGAACCAGTAAAAAATTTAATTATATAAGAAACTTGAATCAATAAATGTTAAACCAGAAATTATTTGATTGAATATTTAAATCACTATATAAATACCTATTAACCCTAAAATGGTGGTGACAAAGGTGGTTAGGAGACTTGTTAGTATTTGGGAGGATACGTGTGGGAATAAAATGTTCTTTTATTCATTATCTTTATAAAGATAAATCATTAAAAAGCAAACTAAATAATTAATAAGTGTTTTTCAGATGAAACAAAACACACTTAATGTTTATCGACGCCAATAAGTCCTAGGTAAATGGTTTAGAATGAGGCATCTCATAACTTTTTAAAGTGAAGGTCATAGGTTAAAGTTTCATTAGGTACAAATATGTTTTAAATGGGCCAAAGGTTTTATCACAGTAAACCTTTGGGTGGTGGATTTCTCTTGAAATGATAGGTGAGCGGGTCACCAACTTTGTTTGTGTTCGCGAGCGTGGGTAACATTTCGCTAATGGGTTTACCCGGATAACTGGGTTAAAAATTATTCATTACCCGTTCAAAAAAAATATTAACTGGTTTAAAATATAAATTTTTAATAATTTTATTAAAAAGCTACCAAACTTACCATTATCATAATCTTTATACTTTTTGTATAAAAGATGTTAAAGATGTTTCTTGTATTCTTTCTAGTCACTAAATTAGAATTTGTCTTTTAGTGATTAGAGGAAGCAAGCAATCTACGCGGCAAGTTAGTTTCTTTCAGGTGGTTTGACCGTCAAAGTGACAGTTAGGCATAGTCAACCCTCTTCACACGGTCAAACCATCACCCACCTTCTAGAAACTTGCTATCGTGGCCCCACTAAACAGCACCACAAAACGCCACATACTCCTTATGTGTGTGCTTACGTCACACCACAACTCCAAAACACCAAACATTCTTATTCACATACTGTCACGTGTGCACCCCCAAAACTATCTCACCAAAATAAAAAATAAAAAATAAAAAATAAATCAAACCCGTGTGTGAACAGCGTCCTAGCTGGCAGCCACGTCAACACAAAACCGTATATATAGTTTGACCACCCTCATTTCCTCCAAACTATCACAAGCAACTTCGATGGAGAGAGTGACGAATAAACTTAACGACGAAGCAACCACCAGTTTCCGCCAAGTACCGCCACGGAACCCGCCGTTCGAGCCATGGCGACCGCTCACCAACGATCAAGAAACCTCAGTCATGGTCGCAGCACTCAAGAGCGTTATAACCGGACGCACAAACGTCCGGTCATTACCTCACTATACTTACACCACCAGCACCAGCACCTCTACCTCTACCTCTACCTCTACAGCGACTGTCGCGGTTACCGCCAGTAAAGAATTAGATTCTTTACTGGCGGTTCCCCTCCCACAAACATGCCCCGTGTGTGGGATCGGTGGGTGCCTGGGGTGTAATTTCTTTACGGAGGATATGAAACCGACCGACGACGGTGGCGGTGGTGGTGGTGGTCCGATGAGGAGAAAGAAGAATTACAGGGGTGTGAGGCAGAGGCCGTGGGGGAAATGGGCGGCGGAGATTCGGGACCCACGGAAGGCGGCTCGGGTGTGGTTGGGGACGTTCGAGACGGCCGAGGCGGCTGCGAGGGCTTACGACCGGGCCGCCATAGAGTTTAGGGGAGTTAGAGCTAAGCTTAATTTTCCTGCTTCTGATTACATGATGACAGCAGGATCCTCGTTGCTGGAAAACCAGCAACGAGGGTCGGTGTCTTCGAGGAAGAAGCAGGAAAATAGGGTAACGGGAAATACAGTTGTGTTGGAAAAGGGTGATATGGAGAAGATTGATGAAGAATGGATGATGTTCTGTGATTTTAGTGGTGGTTTCTCTGATTTGACTGAAAGTGGTAATGTTGGTGGTGTTTGAGATGTAGAATGTTGTTTTAGTTTCTAGAGAGCTCGCGAATATTAGTGCGACGGTTTTTTGTTCTATTATCCATTTATTTATTTGTTAAAAACAGGGATTAGAATATAGTGTGGATGATTTGAATTTTAGATTTTTATTATTGATCGGGTTAAGCGAATTGGATTATTAATGGTTTTGTTCTTTTGATTATTGAAGGATTTGTCTTTGTTAATCCGGCTCATCTTAGTTTTAAGAGCTGGTCGGTTCAAACCTAATTTAATTAATAATATCGATTACTTCTAATCAGATCAAAATGAAAAAGTAACAAACTTGATAATATATTAAAAAGAATTATAAAAACTTTATATGTTGGTACAAATAATGTCATTTGGCATTATATACTATATTAAAAAGTAACTTAAGTGTTATAATGATTTTATGGTTTTAATTGCCACAAAGGCTTGTTTGTTTGTTTTTTGACATTTGATTTGTGGTGAAATGTTATTTTTGGTTTTTGTTTTTTTTTTTTTTATTTGGCATTTGATTTGTGGTGAATGTTTTTTTGGTTATCTATTTTCCACCAAAATATAGAACAACAATTGGTATTATGTAATTATACAAAACTCAATATTTTTAACACTTCTAGTTAAATTGTTATGTAAACATTATTATCGTATTAAACTGAATCAATTATGAGTGAAAACATGGTTGATAACACTAATATTAATTGAACCAGTTCGTTGTTAGTTTTTATGGTAGAAGAGCCAATGAAAAAGTTGAACTAGTTATATTTATGAAGCAAATAAACAAACAACTGATTTTAAATTAAGTCTAAATTTTCAGTTTAGTTTCTAGTTATAGACATAGTCAATTATTCAATTTTTGCCTCTCATGAACAAAAGCGAATTAGAGCACATGCAATAAAGGTGTATTTTCTGGTCGGACCCCACATCACATCAAGGGGAGCAAAGAAGATAGATAGAAAGAAGAGAGAGGGGGTCACACGTGTAATTGAGGCCACATGAGTTTTTGTGCAGAGAAGAGGTAGTATTTTCGGTACCTGACTTGTCAAACATGAAATAACAGTAACTAGTTAAATAACACGTAACCGGTTTAGTTGTGTTTTATTTAAAGCGTGTTTTTTGAGCCAGATTTAAATTTTTTGTTGTTTATCTTATTCATTTAAGATTATCATTTAATAATCTATTTGCTATTTGAATTTTCATATTTTGTTTAGTTAAGACTTCCTTCTCTGTTAATATTATCTATTCACACAAAAATAAATACTGTTATGTTTTATTTTAAATCAATTATAAATTTAATATGTAATTTTTAAAATTTGCAAACTATCACCTTGTATATATACAATCCGACTAATGCATCAGTAAAGCGATCGCTTTGATGTTGTCAAGATTCTTGGGCGGCGCAGGTGATCTACTAGAGAATAAGTGTCACATGTATTCATATTAATCATCATAGTTTCATTGTATGGCGAGCTACCCTCTTAAAATAGAGGTTTTAGGTTTAATTATTAAGCAATAATGTAATTACAAGGTATAACTAGAAGTATTATGATTAGTTAGTGTTTGTGCCGTTAAAAAAAAAGAATTATATATACCATCATAGTTATATTTTTATTTTCAAACTGCCGTTATCGCTTTTTTCTATATTTAACATTGTGTAAGCTTTTAATGCAAGAAAAACCTTTTCATATTCATATACATATAACGACCGGACCAAATTTTAGCTAAAAAATTGGTGTATATTATGTGCAAAACCTAAAGTTAATAATATTATAAATAATATTCAAATGAAGTAAAATTATAATAAATATTAAAGGAAAACATTTTATGCCAAAAGTACAATGGTCCACTCTAGAATCCCACTTGTGGGAACCAAAAGGAAAACAAGTCAATAACCATTTGTAACGCGGTCAGTGTCCCGACCATTCAAGTAGCACCCAAAATGAAGTCATGTTTTCTACCAAAAATTGACCCTTCTTTTTTCCTTCTAGATCTGCCAGCCAAGAAACTTTGAAGTTCTCTTTCATCCTCTTATCGGCTTTTCATCAAGCCACCGTCGTATAAAGCTGTCTGTCACGCCAACTAGTGACACGTTCAAAACTTATTAATCAAAAGTTCACTTGATTTGCTACAACTAAAACGGGTGATAAACACATATTGTATTACTAGGTTTAAGTGAGTTTTAGTCGTATTGTGAAACATGAATACACTTGTAATAAAGATTGTCATCCAATGAGCAGATCACAAAATTAAAATTGTTGTATAGATGACTGAACATATGCGTACGGCTATTCGAGTAAATTAGCAAGTTGGTATGTTTACTAAGTGTCCCACATTGATGGGGGAGGAAACTTTTGGTGATTTATAAGAGGTTTTCCCTTATAAGACTCCAAAGTGGTAGTTGGGCTATGAGTTTATACTATAATAGATAAAATAGAATAATCTTTTTTTATCTTTTTTATATTTACTTTCTGTCGTGTAGAATCAAACTGATTCGGCTAATAACTTGGTAATAATAATAATTAATCAATTTTCATGTTTGGTCTGATCTGATTTCAACGACTACTTCAATGAGCGTGCATAAGAGAAATAATTTTATACTATTATGGAAAGATTTTAAAATCTCACAACCAAGAGAATTTAAGATGAAACATTCCCTTGAGTTTACTTTTAATTGCTCACTTAAACATAATTTCACTTGAAAATTATACTAGTTTCTCAATTTTATTAAATTCCATTCCTTCCAACCAAATGCTCTCTTAGTTTTTTTTATAAGAGATGATTGAACAAATCTTAGTAATAAAAGTCATAGTCTAACTGTTCGTTAACTTCGTTAGTTTTTTATACATATCACATGACATAGCTTGTGAGATGTATAACATAGTTATAGTTAAAAATATAAATATACTTCTCACTTTTTTTCATAAAAATCACTCTTTGAAGTTATCCAACATAACATATTTGTCATTGGTTTAGTAGCTTGGAGAAAAAAGATGCAAAGATTAGTGATATATTTATAATTTTTATTTAATTATATAATACATCATATCACATGTCACATAATACGTCATATTAAACTAATGGAGTTAACGAATAGTTCGTGTACGAGTTTTATTGGTAACAAAATCAAAAACTAAAATTAACATTAGTCAAATTGTTTAGAATTAATACTAACCAAATCATTTGTTTTTGATTGTTAAACATCCAATTTTCCATAATTTTATAAAGAAGCCAATAATTAAACTATTTTTTATCGACAAATCTAGCTCCTCCTCCTTAATTACTTCAAAGAAAATTAAATCATGCCTGAGTTTAAACTTAAAAACATATTTAAAAAAACAAAGCTTCTAACAAGTATACTAACCAACCCATTAATAAATCAAATTAAACTATTGATTCACATTGACTTTAATATTTAAGTTATATTATTGGTTATAGTCTAGTTATTCAATTTTTGCTCTTCCTATGTAGTAGATCTGGCAATTTAGACTCAAGTAGGGTATATTTGGGTTGATTTGAGTAATAATAATGAAGTAATGGGTTAAATTGGGTTAAGATATATTTTTAAAAGGATCAAGTTGGGTAACTTTAAAACAAGAAAAAGTTATAAACGGGTCATGATGGGTTGATTAGATTTTTTCATAAACCATCTTTCTCCATCTCATCTTTTCTCTAAAATCCACACATAATCTTACATCTACATGATAGCGATAAACATGTTAGATTTATAAACGGGCCAAGATCGGTTTATGGGTCATATAAGATGAACGGGTCAGCAGCTGGGCTTGATAAACTAGAGCTGCATGATAAGAGTAAAAGACCACAATATAACTGCACAACCCACATCTATTATCACCATGCAGTTTATCGTTTTTTATTTTTATTTTATAACTATTTGCTTAAAGTTTAATTTTAAATGTGTTTGTCTAGTCGTACCTTAAGGTAAGGCTGTTCACGAGTTGAGTCAAGCCGAACCAAACGGAGCTTTGCTCGTGCTTGGCTCACTTTCAAACCGAATCGATTCGATCGACTCGTTTACAACTGAGCTAAAAATCGAACGAGCATTTTTCGAGCGGTAAATTTTCGAAAGAGAGGCAAACAATTTATACAACCCAACTAATTTGTGTGTCATACGATTTATACAACATCGAATAAAGTTTAATGACTTAAAAACCATCTACATTTCATTGCATAATATTCTCATGAATGACAATACGTTGTGGTTGAAGATGAAGTTAAGGCTAAATCTGATAAGGCGAAGAACATATTGTAGATAACGATGACGATGAGTGGGGGAGATGATCGAAAAAATATCTCTTATCAGCTTAGGATTTCATTTTTATGTTTAATGTAGAATTCATTATTAGGTTGATTGATCAATTATGCATAAATATAATTATATATTTGTATAAAATGGGTCAAATCTACTATAGTGTTGCGTATAAACTATATGTACATATTAATTCGATCCGAACCGAACTGAACCAAGCGGACCATTGCTTGGCTTGGTTACAAACCGATCCAAGCCAATCGGCTCGCTTACAACCGAAGAAAAATTAATTTGAACGAACATTGAGCGGTTTGAACAACCCTACCTTAAGGTATTAGAGTAATACTTAATTATATTTCCTTGCGCTTGATCTATGTATGGAATTGTTAATCAATGGGTGACCCGATCCATGCTGACCCAAACCCATCCTAACCCATTTTTAAATTAGTACATTCTAACCCAAATCCATCCTGACCCGAACCCATTCTGACTTGGCACCCGACCCGCCGATCTTGCCAAAAATTACATTACTTTCGATCACCCGACCTGCTTTATTTGAACGGCATTCATGTCCGCATGCCGTGCGTGGGCGACCCAAATTTTCCAGCCAGAAACACGTTTTTGCACCCCCCCCCCCCCCCCCGCGCGCGGGGGTAGGTCATGGTGTAAAAGGTATCATAAAGACATTCAATACCTTTCACCTTGTTATCACATATAACACATAATGTTTCATTTGTCACGCCAATGTGGAACAAGGGTGTTAGAGAGACTCCCTTTCACACCCTTATTTCTGTGACATCCGGTAAATTTCCGTTATCAAACTCCGTTAGTTCCGTTAAGTATTGCTTACACGTGTCGTAAACACATACTAGTTGTCGTTAACGTTGGTGACCTAATAATAATTAATAATGTACATTATTGATAATCTAATTGATTAGATGATTATTGTGTTATGCTTATGTGTTTACACAATTTAAATGTTAACGGTGAATTTTATCACGTAACGTGGAAATGTGCCTATTTATTCGTATGTCTTGTGTTTTTATAAAGATAAAATATATAATGATTTTTATTAGTTTATATCCTTATATTAATAAGTTAAAAACACTTTACAAAGAGTTTAAAGTCTAGTTTTGATAAAATACAAATTACAAGGGCTTAAAGGGTAAATATGGAAATTAAAATTAAACAAAACACCCCATACCCTAATCCCCACCCCCATTCGGACGCGACACCCACTCTCAACCCTCTCCCACTTCGAATTCGACCAAGAACAAGCCTCTAAGCCTCAGTTTTGTTCGATTTCAAGCAATAGAACACGTTGGAATTCTCAATTGCAAGTTAACACACGTTTAAAGGTTAGATTTTACAAGTTTTTATGGAATTATTGTTATGGCCGAACATAAATTCGTGAATGGGTGTTCATGGAGTCAAAATTGATGTTAATTGATGATGTTAGTATGTTAGTTGGATTGAATCATGTTGTTTAACGTTGATTATGCATAAATTGTATATTTTTATGGATTGATCATGAACTTTGATTCTAGGCAAACCCTAATTTGAAATTGATGAGATTATGGATGATTGATGATTGTTTGATGAATGTATGATGATTAGTAGGTTGTATGAATGTTAGAATACATTGATCTTGCAAGAAATTGATGAATTGAAGTTGGTGTTCATAGGTTACTAATAATAGTAACTTTACTTTCATGACATGATGATCTAGTGATGGATTGATGTTTTTGATGTGTTCATGATGATGATTAGATGTTAGATTGTTGATATGAATGCTAGAAATCTTAAAATGAATGTTGTTGTTCACATCTTGCCAAAAGTGGAAACTTTTGTTCATGATGATTGTTAGATTATGATGATTGAGCATTGTTGATCTTGGCTAGATGTTGTTATGAGCTTGAAATGGTATAATTGTGATGAATTTTTATGAATACATTGAGTGTTTGATAGATGTTGGAATGTACCTTCCCAAAAGGGAAACTTTATTTGCACAAAGTTTGATGGATGATAGTTTGAACATGTTTGGGATGTTAGGAGCATGTTAGTAAGTTCATGGATGAATTTTAATGTGATAGAATATGTTAAATTAGTTGTATGGGATGCTTGGATAATCATGGGTGATGTTTGGACTTTGATGATCATGTATGATGTTGATGTTGATTAGTAGTTAGGACATCATGTTTGGGACTGGAAATTGATTGTTGTGATGTTTGTTGAATGCAATGAACATGGTTGATGAATATGATTGTGATCATCATACACGCGTGCGAATCTGAGGCCCCTACTTAGTAGGATTGGCAGGGTTTAGGATGTGAAGTCGTGAGTGGCTTCACATGGCATGTGGTGCGTGATTTGATCTTTGTGTGACATGTTAGTTGTCTTATAACTAGTGGACATGTTAATGTTCTAGATTCGTATTACTTGTATGATACTTGGTTGTATGATGATCTAAGTGATACACCTGGATAATATAGCATACATATGATCTATTTGAATGTTAACCATGTATGATATATGTGTATGATTGCTTGAATGGTTTACAACACATAAAGTCACCAACGGGTCAAACGGGTCAACTGGGTCAAACGTGTCTGTTTTTCTGAAATCTTGAGTCCTTGGTTGTAGTGTATTTAGGGTTTCACATGTTCTCTATTTACACGTACTCACATATTTATATAATCTGGGTAACCTCTGAAGGTTGTCTGTCCATTCTGTCTGTCAAGTAAAACTCTAAGTGTCTATCACGCATATCAGGTGAGTTCATGCCCCACTCTTTATTTAATCTCTTTTGGGGGAGATAACATACTGGTAAATCACAAATGCTTTATATATTCAAGTTGTGTATAATATTAATATAGTGTTGATATCATGGAAAAGTCCTCACACTTTCGAATTGTTAATATTGAATAGCGGGGAAATTTGGGTAGTACTACTGGGTCTGACGAGCCCCACCTGTATGACTCGAGGTCAACTGGGTGCAATTTGTCCTATTGAACATTGTCACGACCTGTTAAGTCGTGACAGGAGGCAACAACGTAACACAGTCAGCTTCAATTGCGAAATTACAATGAATTAATATTTATTGTTAATGGACTAGCTATCTGTTACAAAGCACTACTTTTATATCTATGTTATTAAACTGTTTATGTTTGAATATCACTCTTGAACTCACCAACCATTGTGTTAATATTTTAGTATGCTATTCTCAGGTCATTAGCTTGTTTGCCATTAGGAGCACTACATGGTTTCACTTGCATTCTAAGACTCGGTCTTCAAGACATTTTTATCATTTAATGGTTAATGTTTACTCTTTTGGGTTGACGCATGTTTTGCCATAATATACACTTTTATTTCTTTGGTTTGTTTTACAAAACGTTTCCGCACAGTTTAAAGTTTATACTTTGGTTGATTTTATTTTAATTATGGCAAGTAACTATTGACTGTGATCCTGGTTTGTTCACACGTCTCGCAGTAAAACTCCGCACATGGATTTTGAGGGTGTGACAATTTCCAACAAACATTTAATTACATATTACATATATAAATATAATTAAAATATAGTTAAATCCGGTCCAACCGGTCCGACCACCAAACCAGTAAGACGTCCGGTTCGACGTCCGATCCGGTTCTGAAAACATTGCTTGACAGAATCGAGTTTGAGTCAATGCAGTAACATAATAAAATGAGAAGTCAAAAGCTTACACTCTTAAAATCTATTCTCAATTTACTTTTACTCACCACTTAGCAAGATGTAAAAGTAAAAGCTTATCTAACCCACTGATATAGTAGCTTAGCTAATTACACTTAATAAAAATCATAAAAAAAAGTTAGTGTTATTTAAATTATTGAGTTAATTATACGATTGGTCCATGTGGTATGCTCATATTACTGAATTGGTCCTAACATTTTAGAAATTACATTATTGGTCCCACTGTTTACCGAACCATAACACGATTGTTCTTTGACGTCAACTTCTGTTAAGTATATCGGTTAAATGAGTATAAAATGAAAAATACACCCCTTAATAATATCAATAATAATAATGATAATAATAATAATAATAACTATGATATAATATAATATAATATTAATATTAATATTTCAAAAATCCAACCCCCATCCTGTTTAGGGTTGTAAACGAGCCAAGCCAAACCAAGCTAGGATAGGTTCGAGCTCGAGCTTGAATCTTATTGAGTCGAGTCGAGCCGACTTAAAAATTTTAATGAGCTCAAAACACTGGCTCAAGTTCGGCCGTGAAAAGCTTGAGCCAGCTTGATTATAACTTTTTTATACTTTTTCATATTAATTTATATGAAAACAAAAAATATATATATATATTAGGGTTTTTACCTTTTGTTGGGTACTCCGTACTTAGAGGAACAAATATCATTGTTTTGAATATAAACAATTTACTATCAAGTTATATATTTTTTAAACTAAATACTTAATGTTTCTAAAAGATTCCATTTTTATTTTAAGAAAAGCCTTTTTAAAATCCTAATATAAAAATAATAATTATATAATAGTAGTAGTAATAATAATATTATACTATATATATGCATATATTATATGCACCGAGTCACGAGCCAAGTCAACAAACCGAGACACGAGCCGAGCTGACTTGGCTCGAATTCGGCTTGTCTAGAATTCGAGCCGAGCTTTTTTCATGTTTTTCTTGAGCGAACTTCGAGTCACGAACTTTTTGTACAACCCTAATCTCGTTTCCTTTCCATCACTGCCAACACCCCATCGGTGGAGCACATCCACCACCGGAGCTCCTCCAACGCCGACACACCACTAATACCGGCAACATCCGTCGCTACCCTCCTCCTCCACCGGAGACAACCACCGACCCGAACGCCCACCCTGTTGATTACCCTTTACCCTGTCCCCATCGTCATCACCTTCCTCCTCTAATGAAAAAATATATTAAAATGAAAGTTTTGAAGTATGATATTTTTTAAAACGTTTGTTTTGAAATAAAAATTTAATTTTAGTTATTGTAAGAAATATTTCAATCATATCTTATTTTAATCAATCAATTATAAATAATAAATTTTCATTATATTTAATATTTTTAAATGACGATAAGCTTAAAGTTAGATTGTCTATAAACACATTTTAAGATAAATTAATCCCGACAAATAAATAAAAGTTATAATTATTAAAACCCAATAACCTTAAAAAAAATTGATAAATTCTCGTGACTAAGAGATGATTCATCTCCCCCATCATATTCCTCCGGTTGTTTTTAAAGATTTGCAGCAGCCACTTGGTTTTGGCAACATAAAGAATTTCCATTGCTTCAACCATTTTCCAGCTCCTATTATCATCTTTATGACCAATCTTGTTGTATGCATTGACAAATTCAGATGGTAGAAAAAAATAGAAATATTTAACTATTTTTGCAATATTGACACTACAAAGTTTTCCGCTTACGAATTCACACCTGGGATTAATCCTAATTATCATGTACTTGTATATACCCATGCTAGAAAACCTCTGGTTAATCATCCTGTTGAGCGGTGGGAAAATGATGTGTAATAAGCTTCCAACTGAAACCATTTCGTCCTCCATGGTGAAGAACCAAACCTGCACTAATGAACACAACATGAATGGGGAAGCTGAACCAACGACAACACAAGCTACACATGTTGGTCCTACGCAAGTGATGACAATGTGTTCTTTGGCACCCACAATCTGGCTACATCCATCTGCCGGCTCATTATAAGTTTCAACAACCAAAAATGGGTGATAAACATCATATTACTCAATCTGGTTTAAGCGAGTTTTAGTCGCATTGTGAGAAATGAATACACGTCTAAATAAAGATTTTGTCATCCAACAACCAGATCACAAAACTAGATGCTTGTACAGATGATTGAACATATGCCTACCACTTCCATAAGCAAGAAAAATTAGGAGTAATACATGTCATGTAGATACGCTCACAAAGCATCACGGGCAGCAATTCGACATGTTATAGCGTCTCCCAGGGTTGATATCTCCAGTTCTACCCCTGTTATTTTGTAGTGCTGTTGAATATGAAACAATATTTGATTACTACTTAATGCAAGGTCACTTACTCATGAATGAGTCGATTGGATTATGGGTTATCATTAACAGGTCAAATAAAAGATTTAGCTGAAAGAGAAACACGTCGATGGCAAGTTAGTGGTAGGAAACCAAAAGTGTATTTCTCATGCTTACAGACTTCTAAATCATGTTATTTTAGAAAATTTGATTACTATAGTAAAATAATAAAGTTGTTGCAATCATATTTGATGTAAATATGGACCAGAAAATATTTTAGAAAATTTATATGCTGGTTGCTTAAAAGTCAACAGAATAATGCCAAACCTTTTGTATTTGAGGTTTGTTTGCTCTTCCTTCCAACTCTTCTAAATCAATTTCTTTGCCTTTAATAAGTGTCTTCATGGCAACCATCTATACAAACAATAAATCATCCTAAGTGCAACCATAATTGATCAATAACAACATATTAATACATTCAGTAGACTGATGACATCACCTCTTCTTCAGAAGCACCAAAACGAGCAACAAGAACATATGTGGTGCTATCAGATATGCCACAACGTTTAAAGGATTCAGAAATCTACTTAAAAGCAAATATGAAAACATAACACTTAACATAAATGATAAACCACATATTAAGACAGTAAACTCAATGTACTTGAATGATGCTATAGGTAAAAACAAGTGTTACATGTTTTGAGCCAGAGTAGTTATAAACAAGCTCAGAGTGAAGGGTACGAGTAGTCAACGAATCCCTTGATTTAGCTACGAGTGTTTTATGAGCAGCTGCTAAAACAGGGAAGATATCTGGGATCTAAAAATCGATTCAGGGAATTCATGTTAGAGATGGAACAATCAAAATCCATACAAAAGGGGCTTTAAAGTATGCTTACCAAAGATGCATTGAGAAGGGCTACTTCAGGCTCTAGTGTTCCAGCTTGCATCAGCTCCAAAAGTTCCCTGCATCAAATTGTATTTTAGATATTTCAAGCTACTCAGAGTCACATAACGCAATCTTTAACCAAAATTTTTATATAAAATGTTGCATTTTATGGACATGATAGCATATGGAAACATATTAAGAACTGCAAGATTTTATGTAATTGTTAATGAGTGATCTTGGTTTAAAAAAACATGGGACGCTCCAAGGCATGCATCTATGTACAACCAAATAAGCTTTCTTTAAGACCACAAACTGCATATTTCTCATCTGTTTTACATATAAACCTATCTATCAAGTAAACCTTTAATAAAGTCTACACCCCTTAAGTTGTTATTACATATAAACCTCCCACGATGCCTACTTTTGACCAAAATTAACCCAGAACTACATGATGCGCGTTCTTTCATCACCATGATGCGTTTTCCTCGGCGCTTTGGGCAAGCAATGACAATGATGTCAAAAGAAATACAACGTAAGCAGTAACACAAATTAAGCAGATGCAAATAATATATACACCTCAACTTCATAGAATTGGTCAAATTTCAAATTTCACAGAATGAGGTTCTTAGTAATGATTCCGAAAGACGATTAAACTTCTTAGCATAGTCAGTATTCATGTAACTGGTCTAATGTCATTCACATAATGATATAGTTAAGATTATACACGGTGATTAGAGAGTAAATTATGAGTGGCAACTATGAACGAACAGTAAATGAGGGATACTAGAAACTGAAGAAAAACACACATACGTTAAAGTTCAAGTTCAACAAATGATATCTTAAAAACAAGTAGATATGACAGTAGCAGGCAATTATCGACAATTAGAAGCTAAAGAATATCAAGTACTGATATATTTGGTCGTAAGATTTAGAGCGAAGAGAAAGAGTACTTTGAATTAGCAACGTCTGTGAAGAGAGCAACTGAAAGAGTTGTTCCAGATAGCTCGTAAACCTTCATATCTACAACTGAAATTTAACTAGAGCTCTGAAAATTTGGCTGCAGTAGACGAAAATTGAAGATTTAGGAATTTAGGGTTTGCAGAAGGGTCACTGAAGACGGAAAACGAACGAGGTTTACAAACCAAGCATTACTCGTTTTTAGGATATATTTCTTATAGGAAAATTGAATATTAATATCCAGATTATTTACTATTATTCGGTTTTAATCACATCTAATAATTTGATAAGTGTCTATCATTCTATTTGATAAGTGTTTATCATTTTGAGAAAAAAAATGCTTAGAGTTGAATTAAGGTTTTCTTATCAATGATTTTTTTAGTAGGTTGAGGGTACGGTTCCGATTAGAAAACGGATAGATAGACTCGATTAAGATAATAACACACATCTTTCGAATCAAAGTTGTACATTTGTCGTTCAAAAAAAGCTATTTTAACTTTGATTTTATTATTAATATAATAGTCTCAAGTTAACTGTCTGTTAACTCTATTAGTTTTGGTGATGTGACACCTAATGTTACCGGTACGGAATCGGTACGGTACTGACACGGGAACGATATACGTGAAAGGAATCGAGATCTAGTTTGATCAATTAGATTGATATTTGCAGCGAAATAGCACACGAATTAGACTAATTATAGCAAGAGTAATATGAATATTCAATCAAACAGTAACGGTTATAGAGAGAGAGTTTTCTACAAAAAGAATGTTTTCATTCACGCACAAGCTTCACGTACAAGGAAATTAGGTCAACATTCCTTTTATAAGGAATGTGACATCAGCTGACATCACTTGATAGTGATATCTAACTGATTTATACAAACAACTGAAAGTAAACTAAACTACTGAAGATATCCACAACAACTGAGGACACCTTCACTAAAAGCTAAGTATAAGCTAACATTACAACTACTGAAGTTATAACATCTGAAGTGTAAGAACTTTAGATGTTTTACATAATATAAAACTATTGATTACAAACTACTGAAATGTAAACCATCACAACTACTGAAGAGAACTACTTCAGCTATTGTGACAACTTCTGAGAACTTGGTCTTCAGACTTTGTCTTCAGACTTTGTCTTCAGCAGTTGTCTTTAGACTTTGTCTTCAGCTGTTGTCTTCAGACTTTGTCTTCAGACTTTGTCTTCAGACTTTGTCTTCAGACTTTGTCTTCAGACTTGTCTTCAGACTTTATCTTCAAACTTTATCTTCAGACTTTGTCTTCAGCTGTTGTCTTCAGACCTTGTCTTCAGACTTTATCTTCAGACTTTGTCTTCAGCTGTTGTAGACCACTTCAGTTGTTTTGATGTCTGTGGGACTTAAAGGTTTTTCTGATCTGGCTCATTGGTTCTTTTGGTCAAACAAACTCCCCCTGAACCAATGCAGCCAAAACCTTTAAGATTATTGAAATCTCACTTATTAGCAGAAACATTATCTGGATCAGCTCAGAAATCTTCAAATTAAGCTCAGGCCAGGGAAGAGGTTTCAGAAGGTTTGATTGGCAAAGGATGAATGAGAACTCTGTCTTGGGGAATTGGACACAGAGCTGTTACCCCATCCATGAAACCTACTTCCCAATGATAAGTCTGTAAGACTCTCTGACATAGGCCTCAAGGAAAACAACTTGTTCTTCCATTGTGAGTTCTTCAGCTTCACTTTCAAAGAAGAACTCAGGCCCATAGTACTCTGATAAGTACTTAATATGCTTTCCATTCTTCAGCTCCACAGTAGTTATTTCTCTGTATGCAAACTCATCAGGATGAGTGCCTTCAAGCAACAACTGGAGCTCATTTCTTCTTATTTCTTCAAGCTTCTTGTAGATCAACCCCTTATTTACCATTTTGTTTTCTAGTAAAGTTTGTGGAGTCATCTTAGACTTGTAAGCTCTCTTGAAGTCATCAAGGATTTCCCAGGGTGACACTACAATGGCCAGCATTATCACAGCATCTACAATCTTCTTTACTTGGCCATTGTATCTACTTGGAAATTTCTTTCTATGAATTCTGTCACTTACTCTGGGGTCAGGCTAAATTCTCACTCTCTCTTTCTGATATTGAAATGTAAATCTGAGAGCATACAACCTCTGAGCATGTTTCTTCATAGCTTGTATGGATGAAGACTTGGGAAACTCTTTATCAATCATCCTTAACAGCTGCTCATCATGTTGTTTGTGCTGTTCTTCTTCTTCAAGTTTGACTTTTATCATTTGCCTTTGGAAGTCAGGTGTGATGTTGTTGGTTGACTCCTGGGCTCAGGCATCTTATTTTAAGAACAGCAGAGATTGGCAGACTATCATCCTCATTATCTTCTTCTTCTTCTTCCTCCTCAACACCCTTCTCTTCCTCTTGGGTGCATCATTGGTAGTGGGTTGAGTAGGTTTCTTGGGTAAAGGAGTTGGTTTTGAGGGTTGTGAGGGTGGTTTTTTGGTGTAGGAAATTGTGCAGGCTGCTTTAGCATCTTGGTTATGAGTGAAGCTTTGGATAACTTTGCCATATCAGACCTTTTCCCAGCACCAGCTTTATCAAGGGCTTCTATGATCAATCCTTTGTTGAATACTTCAGAAGAACAGATTCTGGTGGTTATCTCCAAAATACTGTCTCTGGACCATGATTTCACTTCAATGATTGATCTTCCCAGATGTTTTGATATAAATCTTGCCATAGCTTCCAGCCTTTCCCTTTCTTTCTCACTCCAATAGTTTCATCCTTCATTGGAAGTTGCCTCTGGTGAGGACTTAGAAATGATACCATCTTCATCCTGGTCATGTGCTGAAACAGGAGAAGAGGCAGCCTCACCAGATGTTCGAATCTCCTCCTCTACACAGGGAGATTGAAATCTGTAATCCCTGTGCTGTGGGTTATGATAACCACATTATAATCCTCTCCCTCAACTGTTGAGGTTTTCCCAGTGGTAATAGGTTTCTGGGGAGGGGTAGAGGAATGTAGTTGAGTCAGCACTTGTGCAATAACCACAGTTGGGCTTGTAGGGGTGGCTTCAGTGGGAGATAAGTGTGAAGAGGATTGCACCTGGGGAGAATGGTGCTCTTCAATAGCAATCTTCTTAAGTGAGAGAGATCCAGTAATGTGGTTTCCCCATTTTTGGTTGCATCAGGATCCTGTTGAGAGGATACCTGAGAGGTTTCAGCTGGTAGAGTCATGGAAACTACAGGGGGATTACTACCCATAGTTTCATCCTGCCTTTGTGTTGCAGGGGCATCATCAGGGGACTCAACTCCCTGAGTAGCCTTTTTGGTTTGTTTGGAATGTGGTTTGGAGGGGACTTTGGATCTGGAGGATGAGGCTGTGGGTTGTTTTTGCTTGGGTTTGAGCAGTTTGGCAGCCTCTTTGAGTGTGGGTCAGAGTTGTGCCTGGAGTATACCTCTGGCAAAACTACCACAGCAGGGAATCCAAGGCCAACAGGGCCATCATATTTTAATTGATTCATGATTATGGCCATAAGAAACCTTGGATATAATAGCCATCTGTTAGCCACAGGTTTCATTTCCAGATCTTTTAATTCTAAAAATATAATTTCAGAAAAATTTAAGTTTTGGCGTTCAAGGATAGAATACAATACCTGCTGCCACCTGGATGACATTTGATCCCATGAAGAGGTTTTGGGGGCAAGGCAAACATTGATCATGTGGAAGATTATGCATTCAACATCATGGAAGTGCTTCTTTAGAATGGTTGTAGCAGTTAGGTTGCCCACATATCCATGGTTGATGAATGATAGATCAATGGTGCCCTTCGGGTATTTGGTGACAAAGGTGGCATCATTCAGATCTAGCGTTTGGCGAATGATAGCAGGAGTGACTACCACCTTCTTCTAGTTTTACAAATGACTAGAGAGTGATCGCGACATCATTCTCACTAGTATGGATGGTGACATTTGTCCAGAATTGGCGAAGGGTATCGGGATAGATGGTTGGATTAAAAAAAAAAGCAGTTCGATACGGGGAATCAACCATCAGATCAATGGCATCATCAAACTTAGTCCAAAAGGCCGATTTTGTGAAGTAGGCAACACAGTTGTGTCGTGGTTTGATTTGCATGGTTGCCATTAATGGAAGATGAACGTTCGGAAATCGATTTATGAAAAGTTTGAAGTTAGGGTTAGGTATTTATAGGTTATGAAACGGCTGAAAGAAAACAACTGAAAGTTTTGGTGTTAGTCATCAGTTGTTAGAAAATGACTAAAGACATGGTTTTAACTTTCAGATGTTGTAAACAACTGAAGACTTGGTGTTTGTCATCAGTAGTTGGAAACTACTGAAGACTTGGTTTTGGCTTCAGTTGTTTTGAAATGAAATAGCAGTTGTTTGAAACAATTGAAGAATAAAATTACTTATCAGTTGTTGTCGTCAATTCACATATTTCAGTTGTTTCATTTGACCTTAACACTTACTCAGTAGATTATCTGATTTTCAGATGTTTCATTGGTCATCAGTACTTATCTGTTAGAACAGACATCAGTGGTTGTAACCACATCAGTTCTTTGCAACAAATAAAGTATTTAAGTACTTTAGAGTAATTTAGTCTTCAGTAGTTATGAAAACTGCTGAAGATAAAATAACTTATCAGTACTTATTTTTGACAATTGTATACTAATGCTCATCAGTACTTATGAACTGAGATCATCAGTAGTTGTCAAATCATTCAAGCTGCAACATACCAAGCCTTAGCACTAGATTTTGGAAAGTTGCACTGTCCAAAGGCTTAGTAAATATATCTGCAAGCTCATCAGCACTGGGAACAAACTTTGGATCAATCAGACCTTTTTCATAACAATCCCTGATAAAATGATGTCTGATCTCAATATGTATGGTCCTAGAATGCTGGACAGGATTCTTAACAATACAAAGAGCTGAAGCACTATCGATCAGTAAAGGAGTCTTAGTCTCTGTAATGTCATAAGCCAGTAATTGATTCTGAAGCCAGAGTACCTGAGATGTACAACTTGCAGCAGCAATGTACTCTGCTTCAGCAGTGGATGTAGCAACAGAAGTTTGTTTCTTACTCTGCTAAGAAACTAAACAGTTGCCTAGAAATTGGCATCCACCAGAGGTTGATTTTCTGGTTAATTTACACCCTGCATAGTCACTATTAGAGAAAGCAACTAATTTGCAAGAGTGCCCAGTGAAATACCAAAGTCCTAGAGATTGAGTTCCTTGAAAATATCTAAAGATCCGTTTGACTGCAATCATATGGGATACTTTAGGTGCAGCCTGAAATCTAGCACAGACACAAGTTGCAAACATAATGTCTGGTCTAGAAGCTGTAAGGTACATCAAGGAACCAATCATACATCTGTAAAGAGTTTCATCAACTGCTTTACCTTTCTGATCAGCATCCAGTTGTGTGGTGATGCACATGGGAGTAGAACAGGGCTTACAATTTTGTAAATAAAACTTTTTCAACAGATCCTTTGTATATTTTGACTGATGAATGAAAGTTCCATCAGCCATTTGTTTGATTTGCAAACCTAGAAAGAACTGTAATTCTCCCATGGCACTCATTTCAAACTTTTGTTGCATCAACTTAGTAAAGGCATCACACAACTGTGGATCAGAGGATGCAAAAATAATATTATCTACATAAATTTGAACAAGGAGCCTCTAGTGAAATTATCTAGTAGGATCAGAGGATGCCTACTTTCTTAATGAACAAAGTTTTATCTATGGAGCCTCTAGTGAAATTATTTTGAAGAAGAAAGTTAGACAGTGTTTCATACCAGGCTCTAGGAGCTTGTTTTAGCCCATAAAGAGCCTTATCAAGCTTATACACCCAATCTGGATGTTTATGAACTTCAAAACCTGGTGGTTGACACATATAAACTTCTTCATTAATCTTACCATATAAGAATGCACTTTTGACATCCGTTTGAAAAACTTTAAGATTATGGAAAACAGCATAAGCTAAGAACAATCTGATTGCCTCCAGTCTGGCTACAAGGGCAAAGGTTTCATCATAATCAATACCTTCTTCTTGTGAAAACCCCTGTACAACCAGTCTGGCCTTGTTCTTGACAATTTGGTCTTTTTCATCAGTTTTATTCCTAAACCCCCATTTAGTGCCTATTGCACACTTACCTTGGGGTAGAGGAACCAGTTCCCACACTTGCTGCTTTTGAAACTGAAGAAGCTCAAGTTGCATAGCTTCAACCCATCCATTGTCTCTTAATGCAATATGATAGTTCTTTGGCTCTTGCTGATGATGAAGAAAGCATAAAAGCAAAAATTTGACAATTGACTTCTAGTTGAAACACCAGCATTGATGTCACCAATGATCTAAGACATGGGGTGATTCTTCAGTTCTTAGATACTCAATAAGATCTGTGCAAGTGTTTGTAGGTGATTCAGCAGCAACAAATGGTGATCCAGACTCTTGAAACCTAGAATGAGATGGCAATTCAAATGAAGTAGAGGATTCAGAGATCTCATCAGCATTTGTTGTGGATGGAACTGCTGAAGCTACAAGAACATCAAGTTTAGTAGACTCAGGCAGTTGATCACTAAAACTTGCATTTATACCAACAGATGGATAACCAGTGGCAGAAGATGATGGATTCACAAAATCTGTAACAGCTGGAGACTAATAAGGAACATATTGCAGTATGTCCAAATCAAATAACTCCACAGGGTTTTGTGGGATTTTCTCCTTTGGAGATTCATTAAACTTTACATGCAAGGTTTCTTCAACTATCTTTGTTCTGCAATTAAAAACTCTGTATGCCTTGCAAGTAGATGAATACCCAACAAAGTACCCTGCATCCACCTTTGATTCAAACTTCTGAAGTGGATCCTTTGTGTTAAGAATATAACAAGGACACCCAAATGCTCTAAAGAAGGAAATCAGAGCAGCCAAATGATGTAACACTTCATAAGGAGTCTTCATCAACCTCTTATTTACTAACACTCTATTTTGCACATAGCAAGCTGTGTTGACAGTTTCAGCCCAAAAGGTTAGTGGCAAACCAGAATCAGCCAACATTGACCTTGCGGCTTCAATAAGGGTCCTGTTCTTTCTCTCCACCACTCCATTTTGTTCAAGAGTTCTTGGAATGCTATAATGCCTCTTGATTCCCTTAGAGAAATAGAATTCATCAAGTGTGTGATTTCTAAATTCTGTGCCGTTATCACTCCTCACACACTTGACAGAAAGAGAGTACTACTTTTCTATATGCAACACAAAGTAGATAATAATTTGACCAGCCTCATCTTTTGAATGTAAGAAGAAAGTCCATACAAATCTGGAATAATCATCCACAATTACCAGACAATATTTTTTCTTTGCCATGCTCATCACTCTTACTGGACCAAAAAGATCCATATGCAGTAATTGCAAGCAGGCAGTTGACTTTGGTTCTTCTATTGGAGGGAATGATACTTTATGTTGCTTTCCTTTTAAACAAGCAGAGCAGTTGTCATCACATTTGAACTCCTTTAAAGGCAGACCTCTCACTAAACCATGATGGATCAGCTAGTTCATGTTTTTAAGATTCACATGACCAAGCCTTCTGTGCCATAGTTCAGATTCCTGAGGAGAGGCCTTGGAGAACAGACATGGATGGCCTTTTAGAGCAATTTTCTTTGATAAGTCTAAGGCACATGCTCTTCCAATCCTGTTGGCCTTTAGGAGAGTATATTCATCCAATATCTTGTCAATCATTCTCAAAACATTGGAAAACAAAATCCGACAGTTCTGGCTTTTGAAAAGTGCAACATGCCCTTTATCACACATTTGACTGACACTCAACAAGTTGTACTTGAGATTCTCCACATGGTTAACATCATCAAATCTTATCTCACCATTTGACACAAAGCCTTTGCCGATGATGTAACCCTTAGCATCATTACCAAAAGATACAAATCCCTTTTTTCCTTGAGAGTAGTCATGAAGAAAAGAACTGCTCCCTGTCATATGCATAGATCCTCCACTCTCCACATACTAGATGCTTCTATGGCATGCTGAAGAACCCTGTATTTATCATAACAAACTAGTTAGCTTTTGAGACCCAAACCATTTTGGTTTTGGGTCTGTTCTCATCAACAGAGTTTATACTAACTGATTTGTCATGATTAACAGCCTTTGAAGGTGGAGATGGTGCTGAACAGGATTCCTTTGATTTTGGCTTAGTTTTCCTTTTCCGTGGTTTAATCACAGGTACATCTATTTGATTAACTCTCCCCAATAGATGTTGAACCATCATAACAAGTTGTGTCTGATTGGTTGTTAAAGCCTTCAGTTTAGCAGACACATCAGTACTTGTATTTGATTGGTTTCTGTGATCACCATGTCCTCCTTTTTGAAAGACACAAACTTACGCTGGTGTTTTGATACTCCTTGAGGAATATTTTCAGTTGTTTTATGATAAACCCCTTCCTTCTTTTTAGATTTTTGTGAAAGCTTTGGGTTATCAGTTTGAGATGTTTGTGGCACAAATTTGGTATCAAATTCATCTTTCATTTTATTAATTTTCTTTTTAAGGATTTTATCTTTGTTAAATTTGGAACCCTTTCTGTACCAACATTCATCAGTGAGATGATTGAATAGACCACATATTTCACATGGCTTTTTCTTCATCTTCTGTTGTTCAACTGCTGAAGAAGATGAAACTACTAAAGGTGTGTTCTTTAGTACTTTCTTCCTCTTAGTACTTATGTGAAGTACTGAAGGATTTGTAACAACTGAAGACTTGTTCTTTAGAAGTTTTCTATCAATACATTTGGATTTCCTGATAGACTCTTCAGCAGTTGTCAAACCATGTTTGTTTTCATTTGGTTTGAAATGTTCTTTAGGTGTTGTTACATGCTCTTCAGTACTTTGAATACCTTGTGAGACAACACCTGAAGTGCTCAGCTTTTCTTTGATCATGTGTTCATTAGCAGTAAGACCATCAGCAAATTGATTAGCTGAGGTAGTATTACTGACTTCATCCTCTGATTTTGCATTATCACTTGAGGATGAGACACATGATGATGTGGTTTGGGAATTGATTTCACCTTCAGATTTTACTTCTGTCTTGGGAGTAAAATCAGTAGGAGGTTCAGTGTGATTATACCCAATCCCAAACTTCACATTTGAAGCTGTTTGCTTACTGAGAAGCATTTTAAACCCCTTGCAAGATGTTACCCAACGTTCACACTCTACCTGAGTAACTGCAAGTGTTTCTTTGAGATTCTTATGATTTGCTAAGATGACCTTTACCTTTGCCTTTTCATCAGTGATTTGGCATTTTAATTTGTAAATCTCATCATCTTTTCTTTTAAAACAGACTCAAACTCAGCTTTTCTTTTGGAAATCACTTTCTCTAGGTCAAGATTTTGATTAATTAAAGCTACATTTGCTTCTCTAATTGAGGCAAAAGCAACTATGCATGACTCAAAACATAACTTGGCCTTAGCCTCAGAAGATACTTGTGGTACCTATGATGATGAAGCATTTGAACATGAACCATCAGTAGACTCTAGGGCCATAAGAGCAAGATTTCCAAAAGGATTTTCACCACCATGTTGACCAGCACCAGAAAACACTTGTTCAGAATAACCAGAAAGATCATCTGGTAAGCTACTCCAGTCAACAACTCCAGGAGTGAAAAAGCTTTGATGTGATTGAGATTGAGATTGTTGACTTGATTGAGATGGTTGAGGCTCAGGTAGGGCATGAGGTTGTTGAGCTATGGGAACTGGAACCTGATTGGACTACGGCATGTAAAAACAGGGATAAGGATATGGCATTTGACCTTGAGGAACAAAATATGCAGGAGATGATTGAATTGGTGAATGATGACCAGAACTGGTAGAATGTTGCCCTTTGATTTGTGAACTATTGCCTGGAAAGGTCACAAAGGGTGTAGAAGAGTTAGATCCAGATGATCTACACTCTCTTGCAAAATGTCCAAGTCTATGGCACTTGTGACACCTCAACTTGCTCTTGTCAAAACCAACTTTGGTTTTTCCAAAGAGACCAGGAAATTTTCTACCTGTTCTTTTGTAAAATTTTTGAGATCTGATATTAACTAATGCCATTTGGCTCAAAATATCCATCTCTTCCAAATCATCATCAACAATTCCTTTCAAATCATCCATCAAAAAGCACAAATTATCACTATTACACCCTGAGTTACTATCAACACCAACAAAAGCATGATCTCCACTGTTTGAAGAGAAATCTATATGCTCATCATAAGAACTTCCTGATGCAGCATAATCTGACTCAGGACCAACCAGAGCAGTATTCCCTGGTACAAAATCATCAGTGAGCTTCCCAGATGAAGCCAGTTTCCTTTTCTGTTCTATCTCTCTTTCAAATGTTAGCAGTTTCCCATGAAGTTGGGTGAGAGATAGATTGTCCAGATTTGCACTGGAGTGTAGGACAATAGTATATGTGTCCCATCTCTTAGGTAGGGATCTGAGGAATCTGTTGTTCATCTGACTGTTTGTATATTCATGTTTAACCATTTTCACTTCAGATATTAAACAGGAAAATCACTCAAACTGTTGAGTCAGTGACTCACCCTTTCTATGAGAGAATGTCTCATATTGCTGGGCAAGGATCTCTCTATTGTTTGCCAAGACCTCATCAGTTCCTCCAAATTGTTCTTTCAGAGCAACCTAGAGGTCATGAGCAGTTTCATGATGCATAAGTCCAGAATAGATTTCATTAGGCAGTGCCATGGCCAGAATTCCATGGGCTTTAGCATCAATTTCAAACAGTTTCAGATCTTCATCTGAGTATTGCTCTTTCTTCTTCGGAACCATCTCATTGGTTTCCGGATTACTCACCATAGGCTTATATGGTCCATGAACCATAGATTTCCAACAACCTGAACTGTTGACAGATATGTGATGAAGCATTCGGCGTTGCCATATGTTATACTCACTCCTAACAAGCATCGGAGCTTTGTTGAGGAGCCAGTATTGTGAGGATCATTGATTGATGTAGCCATTTTCACCAATTCAAACAGGTTCAATGAGATTTTAACAGATCTAGCTCAAAAACTTAACAACATAGTTTAAAACAAGATGAATCTCAAATTAATTCACCGGAAGCAGCAGAGACAAACTCTATAACCAATTCTTGCAAATTTGCTAATTCAATCAAACTTAGATATCAAAAGAGCAGTTTCAATGATCATCAATTGTTAAATCGATCAATGATTAACCTGCTCTGATACCATTTGAAAGGAATCGAGATCTAGTTTGATCAATTAGATTGATATTTGAGCAAAAGAACCAATGAGCCTGATCAGAAAAACATCTAAGTCCCACATACATTACAACTGCTGAAGAAGATCACAACAGCTGAAACATCAGCTGATTACAAGGTCTGAAGACAAAGTCTGAAGCCATCAGCTGAAGACAAATTCTGAAAGTAAAGTACTGAAGAACAAAGACTGAAGACAAAGACTGAAGACCAAAGTGATCAGTAGTTGTCACAACAGCTGAAGTATTAACTTCAGTAGTTGTGATGGTTTCCTTTCAGTACTTGTAATTTACTTTTCAGTAGTTATAGTTTCAGTAGTTGTAGTTCAGTAGTTTTATGTTTTTCTACTTAAGCATTCTCTGAGATGTATCAGTAGTTGAGAACATTCTCAGTAGTTTGCATAGTTTCTGTAGTTTGAATAATTCTGTTAGATGTCACTATCAAGTGACATCAGCAGACGTCACATTTCCTATATAAGGAATGTTTACCTAGTTGTAACGTGTGACATTGAGCCACCACGAAAGCATATGAATGAAATATTTCTTTTGCATAATTCTCTCTTTCTATAACCGTAAACTGTTACATTGAATATCAATTGTGTTCTTGTGAATTGTTTAATTCATTGTTTGAATTCCGCTGCAATACTCTCTAATTAATCAAACTTAGATCACTGATCCTAACAAATGGTATCAGAGCAGGTTAATCATTGATCGATCTAACAATTGATCATTGAAACTGCTATTTCGATATCTAAGTTTGATTGAATTAGCATATTTGCAAGAATTGGTTATAGATCATTGAATTTCTGCTGCTTTCGGTTATTTGCTTTGAGTTTTCTCTTGGTTCATATTGGTTTGTGGTGTTTTGTTTTAAATCAGTTAAAACTTAATTGAATTTGGTTGAATCTGAGAATGACTACTCCTTCTAATGACCCTCACAATACCGGTTCCTCAACCAAGCCTCCGATGTTGGTTAGGACTGAGTATAACATATGGCAACGAAGAATGCTTCATCACCTGTCTATTAACAGTTCAGGTTGTTGGACATCTGTGGTACATGGTCCACACAAGCCTATGGTGAACAATCCGGAGACCAACCAATGGTTCCGAAGAAGAAGGAACAATATTCAGATGAGGATCGAAAATTGTTTGAGATTGATGCTAAAGCGCATGGAATTCTGGCCATGGCACTGCCGAATGAAATCTATTCTGGGCTTATGCATCATGAAACTGCTCATGACCTCTAGAATGCATTGAAAGAACAATTTGGTGAAACAGATGAGGTCTTAGCACAACAAAGAAATCCTTGCCCAACAATATGAACATTCTCTCATAGGAAGGTGAGTCACCGACTCAACAGTTTGAGCGATTTTCCTATTTGATCTCTGAGCTGAAAATGGTCAAACATGAACACACTAATAGCCAGATGAACAACAGATTCCTCAGATCACTGTCTGAGAGATGGGACACATATACCATTGTCCTACGCTCCAGTGCAAATATGGATAGCCTATCTCTCACCTAACTCAATGGGAAACTGCTTACATTTGAAAGAGAGATAGAGCAGAAAAGGAAACTGGCATCATCAGGAAAGCTCACTGATGAATTTGTACCAGGGAACACTGCCTTGGTTGGTCATGAGTCAGAATATGCTGCATCAGAAAGCAATTATGATGAGCATATAGATTTCTCTTCAAACGGTTCAGATCATGCATTTGTTAGTGTTGACAGTCAGTCAGGGTGTAATAGTGACAATTTGTGTTTCATTATGGATGATTTAAAGGGTATTGCTAATGATGACTTAGAAGAGATGGATATTCTAAGCCAAATGGCCTTGATTAATATCAGATCTCAAAAGTTCTACAAGAGAACTGGTAGGAAATTTCTAGGACTCTCTGGCAAAACCAAAGTTGGTTTTGACAAGAGTAAGTTGAGGTGTCACAAATGCCACAAGCTTGGACACTTTGCAAGAGAGTGTAGATCAACTGGATCTAACTCCTCTGCACCCTTTGTGAATTTTCCAAGCAATAGTCCACAAAACAGAGGGCAACATCCTGCTAGTTCTGGTCATCATTCACAACCTATATCTCCTGCATATTTTGTCCCTCAGGGTCCAATGTCATATCCATATCCCTGCTATTATATGCATCACCAAATCAAGTTCAAGTTTCTATGCACAACAACCTCAAGCCTTACCTGAACCTCTACCATCTCAATCATCTAAATCACAACCTCATCACAGCTTCTTCACCCCTGGTGTTGTTGACTGGAGCAGTTTACCAGATGATCTCTCTGGTAATGAGCAATTATTTGCTGGTGATGGTCAACATGGTGGTGAACATCCTTTTGGGAATCTAGCTCTCATGGCCCTGGAGTCTACTGAGAGTTTATGCTCCAATGCATCTTCTTCACACATAACCCAGGTATCCTCTGAGGCTAAGGCCAAGCTATGTTCTGAATCTTGCATAGTTGCATTTATCTCTATTAGAGATGCAAATGTAGCTTTAATTAATCAAAAAATTGAGCTTGAGCAAACTATTTCCAATAGAAAAGCTGAATATGAGTCTGTCCTTAAGGATAAAGATGATGAAATTTATAAGCTTAAATGCCAATTAAATGATGAAAAGGCTAAGCTAGAGGTCATTCTTGAGAACCACAGAGAATTCAAAGAAAAACTTGCAGTTACCCAAGTTGAGTGTGACCGCTGGGTATCATCCTGCAAGGGATTTGAAATGCTGCTCAGCAAGCAATCTGCTTCGAATGTGAAGTTTGGAATAGGTTACAACCACATTGCACCACCTACAGATTTTACTCCAAAATCAATAGTAAAACCTGAAGGTGAAAGTAATTTCCAAACCACATCATCATGTGTATCATCCTCAAGTGATCACCCAAAATCACAAGATGAAATCAGTGTTGATACCTTAGCAAATCAATTGCCTGATGGGTCAACTACTGATAAGCACATGAAGCTGAGTACTTCAGATGTTGTCCCTCAAAGTACCTCAAGCACTGAAGGGAAAGACACAACATCTGAAAAGCATTTCAAATCAGCTGAAATAAAAGGACTAACAACTGCTGATAGAGAACAGCTGAAGAACAAGTCTTAGTTGTTACAGATCCTTCAGTACTTAACACAAGTACTGAAAGGAGGAAAGTACTGAAGAGCACACCTTCAGTAGTTTCCACATCAGCAGTTGATCAATTCAAGATGACGAATAAGCCATGTGAAATATGTGGTAAATTCAATCATCTTTCTGATGAATGTTGGTACAGAAAGGGTTCCAAACTCAACAGAGATAAGCTCATTAAAATCCAGATGGATGAAATGAAAATGAGTTTGAGACCAAGTTTGTACCACAGTCATCCTAATGTGATAAACCCAAGCTTCATCCAAATCCAAAAAGAAGGATAGGGTTTATCATAAAACAACTGATAGTGCTCCTCATGATAAACATCAGACTAAGTTGTGAATTTCAAGGAGGAAATGGTGGCCACAGGAACTCATCATACACAAGTACTGATATGTCACAAGGGCTGAAAGCTTTGGCTACAAATCAACACAACTTGTTATGATGGTTCAGCATTTGTTGGGGAGAGTTAACCAACTAGATGCACCTGTGATCAAACACTGAAAAGGCATTCCAAGCCCAAATCCAAGGAATCCATTTCAGCACCATCTCCTTCTTCATCAGCTGTTAATCATAAGAAACAAGTTATGTTTAAATCTGTTGATGAAAACAGACCCTAAACCAAAAAGGTTTGGGTCTCAAAACCTAACTAGTTCTTTATGATAAATGCAGGGTTCTTCAGCATGCCAAAGGAGCATCTGGTATGTAGACAGTGGAGGATCTATGCATATGACTGGGAGCAGTTCTCTTCTTAATGACTACTCTCAAGGAAAGAAGGGATTTGTTTCATTTGGAAATGATGCCAAGGGTTACATCATCAGGAAAGGATATGTGTCTAATGGAGATATCAGATTTGATGATGTTAACCATGTGAAGAATCTCAAGTATAATCTACTGAGTGTCAGTCAGATGTGTGATAAAGGGCATGTTGCACTTTTCACAAGCCAGAACTGTAGGATTCTGTCTTCCCAAGTTCTGAGGCTGATTGACAAGGTATTGGATGAACATACTCTCCTGAAGGCCAACAGGATTGGAAGAGTATATGCCTTGGATTTGTCAAAGAAGATTGATTTGAAGGGTCATCCTTGTCTGTTCTCCAAAGCCTCTCCTCAGGAATCTAAACTGTGGCATAGAAGGCTGGGTCATGTTAATCTCAAAAACATGAATCAGCTGATCCACAATAGTTTAGTGAGAGGTCTACCAATAAAGGAGTTCCACTGTGATGAAACCTGCACTGCTTGTTTAAAAGGAAAACATCACAAAGTCTCATTCCCTTCTATTGAAGAACCTAAGTCCACTGCCTGCTTGCAGTTACTGCACATGGATCTTTTGGTCCTGTGAGAGTGATGAGCATGGCAAAGAAGAAATACTGTCTGGTAATTGTGGATGATTACTCCAGATTTGTATGGACTTTCTTCTTGCATTCAAAGGTTGAGGTTGCTCAGACGATTATAAACTTTGTGTTGTATGTTGAGAAGCAGTATTCCCTATCAGTCAAGTGTATAAGGAGTGATAATGGAACTGAATTCAGAAACCATACACTTGATGATTTTATCTATCAAAAGGAATCAAGAGGCAGTTTAGCATCCCAAGGACTCCAGAACAAAATGGAGTAGTGGAGAGAAAGAACAGGACCCTAATTGAAGCTGCAAGGTCTATGTGGCTGACTCTGGTTTGCCATTGACCTTTTGGGCTGAAGCTGTTAACACAGCTTGCTATGTGCAGAATAGAGTGTTAGTAAATCAGAGGTTGATGAAGACTCCATATGAAGTTCTACATCATTTGGCTCCTCTAATTTCATTCTTCAAAGCCTTTGGGTGTCCTTGTTTCATTCTCAACACAAAGGATCACTCCACAAATTTGATCCTAAGGTGGATGCAGGGTATTTTGTAGGTTATTCATCCACATGCAAGGCTTACAGAGTCTTCAACTGCAGAACAAAGATAGTTGAAGAAACCTTGCATGTGAAATTCAATGAATCTCCTAAGGATAAAATTACAAAACCCTGTGGAGTTGTTTGATCTGGACATACTGCAATATGTTCCTTATCAACCTCCAGCTGTTGCAGATCATGTGGATAAATCATCTCTGCAGCAAGTCTTCCACCTGGTGGTACTGAAGATGATGATGATATCAGTCACCTTTTCAAGTTTAGTGACCAACTGCCTGAGTCTGCTAAACTTGATGTTCCTGTAGCTTCTGTAGCTCCATCCACAACAAATGCTGATGAGATTTCTAACTCCTCTACATCATTTGACTTGCCATCTAATACTTGGTTTCAAGAATCTGGATCACCATCTATGCTGCTAAACCGGCTACAAACACTTGCACTGATCTTATAGTATACCAAGAGCTGGAATCACCCCATGTCTCAAATCATTGGTGATATCAATGCTGGTGTCTCAACCAGAAGTCAATTGTCTAACTTCTGCTTCTATGCTCTCTTTATCAGTCAACTAGAGCCAAAGAACTATCATGTTGCTTTGAGAGACAATGGATGGGTTAAAGCCATGCAGCTTGAGCTACTTCAGTTCAAAAAGCAGCAAGTGTGGGAACTGGTTCCTCTACCAGCTAAGTGTGCAATAGGCACTAAATGGGTGTTTAGGAATAAAACTGATGAAAATGGGCTTATTGTCAAGAAAAAGGCTAGACTGGTTGTACAAGGGTTTTCACAAGAAGAATGTATTGATTATGATGAAACCTTTGCCCCTGTAGCCAGAGTAGAGGCAATTAGATTGTTCTTAGCCTATGCTGCATTCCACAATCTTAAAGTTTTTCAAATGGATGTCAAAAGTGCATTTTTATACGGTAAAATAAAAGAAGAGGTTTATGTGTGTCAACCACCAGGTTTTGAGGACAATAAACATCCTGATTGGGTGTATCAACTTGATAAGGCTCTTTATGGGTTGAAGCAAGCTCCTAGAGCCTGGTATGAAACACTTTCAAATTTTCTTCTTAAAAATAATTTCACTAGAGGCTCCATAGATAAAACTTTGATTAAGAAAGTGGATCAGCATAAGCTACTTGTTCAAATTTATGTTGATGATATTATTTTTGCATCCTCTGATCCCCAGTTGTGTGATGGTTTTACAAGTTTAATGAAACAAAAGTTTGAAATGAGTGCAATGGGAGAATTACAGTTCTTTCTAGGCTTGCAAATCAACAAAAGGCTTATGGAACCTTTATTCATCAATCAAAATATACAAAAGAACTTTTGAATAAGTTTGATTTACAAAATTGTAAGCCCTGTTCTACTCCCATGTGCAACACCACACAACTGGATGCAGATCAGAAAGGTAAAGCTGTTGATGAAACACTTTACAGATGTATGATTGGGTCCTTGATGTACTTAACAGCTTCTAGACCAGATATCATGTTTGCAACTTGTGTTTGTGCTAGATTTCAGGCTGCTCCTAAAGAGTCTCATTTGATTGCAGTCAAGAGGATCTTTAGATATCTGCAAGGTACACAATCTCTAGGTCTTTGGTATTCCACTGGACACTCATGCAAATTAGTTGCTTTTTCTGATAGTGACTATGCAGGGTGTAAGTTAACCAAAAAGTCAACTTCTGGTGGATGTCAATTCCTAGGCAACTGTTTGATTTCTTGGCAGAGTAAGAAACAAACATCTGTTGCTACATCCACTGCTGAAGCAGAGTACATTGCTGCTGCAAGTTGTACATCTCAGGTACTCTGGCTTCAAAACCAATTATTGGATTATGGCATTACAGAGACTAAGACTCCATTATTAATGGATAGTGCTTCAGCTCTGTGTATTGTCAAGAATCCAGTCCAGCACTCTAGGACCAAACATATAGAGATCAGACACCATTTTATTAGGGATTGTTTTGAAAAAGGTCTGATTGATCCAAGTTTGTGCCTAGTGCTGATGAGCTTGCAGATATATTACTAAGCCTTTGGATAGTTCAACTTTCCAAAACCTTGTGTTAAGGCTTGGTATGCTGCAGCTAGAATAAGTGATAACTACTGATGATCTCAGTAAACAAGTACTGATGATCATTAGTAACCATGTCACAAATATGTACTGATTCTGTTAAAAGAAACTGATGCAGTTACAACTACTGATGTAGTTATAACTACTGATGTCAGTAAAAACAGATAAGTACTGATGTCCTATGAAACAACTGAAAACAGCTAAAAAGTCTGAGTGTAAGTGTTGAGGACAGTATGAAACAGCTGAAAAGCTAAGAATTGACGAAAACTACTGATGAGAATTTTCTCTTCTGTTGTTTCCACAAACTGCTGTTTCACCCTAAACAGCTGATGACAAAACCATGTCTTCAGTAGTTTCACAACTACTGATGACTAATACCAAGTCCTCAGTTGTTTACAACAGCTGAAGACAAAACCAAGGTTTTTAGTAGTTTCATACTACTGATGACTAAAACCAAGTCTTAGTTGTTTTCAAATGTCTGATAGTTAAAACCAAGTCTTCAGTTGTTTTCATAACAACTGATGCCAACACCAACACTTTCAGTCGTTTTCTTTTCAGCCTTTTCTTACCTATAAATACCTGCACTTATAGCCAACGTTTCATTAGCCGTTTTTCAAACTTTTCTCTCTCAACAATGGCGACCATGAAACTCAAACCCCGACACAACTGTGTTGCCTACCTTCGAAATCGGCTTTCTGGAACAAGTTTGACAATGCCATCGATCTTATGGTGGATTCCCATACCAAACAACTTTCTTCTGAATCCTACCATATACTGATTCCTTAACCCAGTTCTGGACCAACGTCTCTGTAATAACTGGTGAGAATGATAGCCAATCACTCTCCAGTCGTTGGTGAACCAGAAACAGGTGCTCATCACCCCCGACATCATTCGCAAAACCCTAAATTTGCATGATGGCACCTATGTTAAAGAATACCTGAAAGGCACCACTGATATGTCTTTCATCATAACGGGTATGAAGGCGACTTAAGTGCTACAACCATACTTAAAAAGCACTTCCATGATGCTGAACGACTTATCTTTCATATGGTGAATGTCTGCCTTGCATCAATGACATCTTCTTGGGATCAGATGTCTTCCCGATGGCAACAGGTATTGTACTCTATCTTGAACGCCAAAATCTAAATTTTTCTGAGATAGTGTTCATGGAACTAAAGGATCTGGCTCAGAAACCTGTGGCAAACAGATGGCTACTTTATCCCAGGTTTCTGATGGCCATAATTTTGAATCAATTAAAATCTGATGGCCTTGTTAGTCTTGGAGTCCCTGCTCCAGCTGTTTAGCTGAGGTATACTCTAGACATAACTCAGACCTTACTTTAAAAGGGGCTGCCCGGATGCTAAAACCCAAGCAGAGGGAACCCACAGCCTCCACTTCCAGATCCAAAGTCCCCACCAAACCCAAATCCAAAAAGCCCAAAAAGGCTACTCAGGGAGATGAGTCCCCTGAGGATGCCCCTGTACCACAAACATAGGAAATACATACTGGTTTAACCCCCCAGTTATGTCCAAGACTCAACCTGCTGAAGCCACATAGGTATCCTCTCAACAGGATCCTGTTGCAACCACAATTGGGGATCCACATTTCTGGAACCTATCTCAATTGAGAGGGTTACCATTGAAGAGCACCTCTCACCCCGGGTGCAATCTGCTTCGGACCAATCTCCACATGCAACTGCCCCTCAAAGCCCAACACTGATAGTTGCTAAAATGCTGAGTCAGTTGCATTCCTCACCCCCTCCCTAAACCCCTTACCACTGGGAATACCTCAACCATTGAGGGGGAGGACCAAAATGCTTCTGATAACCCACAACAGAGGGGTTACAATGTTCATCTCCAAGTGTAGAACGGAGGTTAGAACATCTGGTAAGGCTGCCACTTCTACTGATTCAGCAAATGATCAGGATGAAGTTGGTAACATCCATAAGACCTTACCAGAGGCAACTGCCAATGAAGGACATAGTCCTTAGGCAGGAAGTCCTAGTACCAAGAACAAGGGCACATGCTTCTATCTATCTACACTCTATGCATGTACATCCTAATTCAATCAGGAGGTCAGGTGATTCAGCACAGACTGATGATGACCTGGGCTTTTTCTATGATGTATTAGCCCATAATACCATCCTAGAGACTGAGGTGAGCAGACTCAAGAGCTGCTAGCCAAAATGTCTCAGGATCAAAGTCCATCTACCCCAAAAACCCCACAGATGGCACCTTCATTGAAGGTTCACCAAACACTGAGCCTACACACTTAACTGAGCCACCAGCCACTACTTTTGGCACCACCTCTCAGGGACAGAACCCCTCTGAGTAGATGGTTGCTATCTTTCAAAACTCCTTACCTCTCATCACTCCATCATCACTGACATAGTGCATAAAGCCATTGATGAGAGGATCTCCTCAAATCTACAAACCTTATTGATGATGCTGTTCACAAATCTCTTTCTGCCTTTCAAGCCCCTGATCCCAATGCAAACAAAAAGGGGGACTTCCAAGTCTAAGGTAGTGAAAGAAAAGAAAAGAAAAAGAGTTGATGATGAGAAAGAACCTGCAAAAGAGAAGGAGGTGGAGAAAGAACTGATCTCAGAACAGCTGATCACAGATAAAGAGAAGGAAGATCAGCTGATCACATATAAAAGAAAGAAAAGTGCCGAGTCAAAAGCTGATGAAGATAAATCCTTAGAAGATCTTGTCAAAGATGCCAATGAAGCTCACAGCAGATCCATGGATAAAATTATAGATCAGCTCTTTCGACAAGGTCATGACACAGCCACACTAGACACTGAGATCAGAAGGCTGGAAATAGAAGAGATTCAAGCTAGATGGGCTGGTTATAGTGTGTTGGAAAGGGAAAGATTGGAGATAATGATCAGATTCATTGCCAAATACCTTGGAAGATCATTGATAGAGATAAAGGCCTGGTCCAGAGACAGTATCTTGGAGATAACCAAGAAAATCTGCTCTGCTGGAGGCTATAATAAAGGTTGATCATCGAAGCACTGGATGAAGCAGGTGCAGGGAAGAGAACTGAAATGGCAAAGCTCTCCAAAGCCAAACTCACCACCAAAATGCTAAGTCAGTCTTCTCACACTCCCACTCAAACACAACCCTTATCTCTAAAATCTCCCAAATCTATCCCTAAACCAAAGCCACCCACAACTCAACCCACAAAACCAATTCCTATACCCCAAAACCACCTCAAACCTTTCCCAGTGATACACCCAGAAGGAGGAGAAGGGTGTTGAGGGTAGAAGAAGATGAAGAAGAGGATGATGATGAAGATTGTCTGCCAATCTCTGCTGTTCTCAACCTTAAAACACCTGAGCACAGAAGTCAACAAGTGATTACACTGACTTGCAAATGCAGATGGTGAAGGTAAAGATTGAAGAAGAAGAACAGCAGAAGCAGCATGATGAGCAGTTTCTCAAGATGGTTGACAAGGATTTCCCTCAGTCCTCATCCATTCAAGAATGAAGAAACAGGTTCTGAGGCTGTACACTCTTAGACATACTTTTCAACATCAAAGAGAAAGAGTGCGGATCTGGCCAGACCCCAGGGTAAGTTCTAGAATTCATAAGAAGAATATACCAAGTAGATATCATGGCAAGTGAAGAAGACCTTGAATGCTGCAATTATGTTGGCCATGGTAGTCTCACCCTAGGAAATCATTGAAGAATTCAAGAGAGCTCACAACTCCAAGACAACCCCTCAATCTATTCTTGATAACAAAATGATCAAGAAGGGGTTGTTATACAAAAGACTTGAAGATCTTCAGAAGAATGAACTCTAGTTGTTGCTTGAAGGCTCTCACCCTGATGAATTTGCTTACAGAGAGATAACAACTGTGGAGTTGAAAAATGGAAAGATAGTGAGATACCTGTCTGAGTATTATGGCCCAGAGTTCTTCTTCGAGGGAGAAGCAGAATAACTCACCAAGGAGGAACAAGTTGTTCTCCTTGAAGCCTATGCTAGTGAGTCTTATAGACTCATTAATGGGAATTAGGTTTCATGGTTGGGACAAGACTCTGTGTCCAGTTTCCCCAAGACAGAGTTCCCTTCCATACTTAGCCAATCAAAAGATTAGAAACCTTTTCCGGCCTGTGCTTAACTGATTACCTCTGAAGCTGATCAAGAGGGTGTTTCTACCAGAATAAATGGGATCATCAATAAGTTTAGAGGTTTTGGCTGCATTGGTTCAGGGGAGTTTGTTGGACCAAAAGAACCAATGAGCCTGATCAGAAAAACCTCTAAGTCCCACAGACATTACGACTGCTGAAGAAGATCACAAAGCTGAAGACATCAGCTGATTACAAGGTATGAAGACAAAGTCTGAAGCCATCAGCTGAAGACAAAGTCTGAAAGTAAAGTACTGAAGAACAAAGACTGAAGACAAAGTGATCAGTAGTTGTCACAACAACTGAAGTATTAACTTCAGTAGTTGTCACAACAGCTGAAGTAATTAACTTCAGTAGTTGTGATGGTTCCTCGGTACTTGTAATTTACTTTTCAGTAGTTATGTTTCAGTAGTTGTAGTTCAGTAGTTTTATGTTTTTGTACTTAAGCATTTTCTGAGATGTAATCAGTAGTTGAGAACATTCTCAGTAGTTTGCATAGTTTCAGTAGTTGAATAATTCTGTTAGATGTCACTATCAAGTGACATCAGCAGACGTCACATTTCCTATATAAGGAATGTTGACCTAGTTGTAACGTGTGACATTGAGCCACCACGAAAGCATATGAATGAAATATTTCTTTTGCAGAATTCTCTCTTTCTATAACCGTTTACTGTTACATTGAATATCAATTGTGTTCTTGTGAATTGTTTAATTCATTGTTCGAATTCCGCTGCAATACTCTCTAATTAATCAAACTTAGATCACTGATCCTAACAATCAATGATTAACCTGCTCTGATACCATTTGAAAGGAATCGAGATCTAGTTTGATCAATTAGATTGATATTTGCAGCGAAATAGCACACGAATTAGACTAAATTATAGCAAGAGTAATATGAATATATAATCAAACAGTAACGGTTATAGAGAGAGAGTTTTATGCAAAAAGAATGTTTTCATTCACGCACAAGCTTCCCGTACAAGGAAATTAGGTCAACATTCCTTTTATAAGGAATGTGATATCAGCTGACGTCACTTGATAGTGATATCTAACTGATTTATACAAACAACTGAAAGTAAACTAAACTACTGAAGATATCCACAACAACTGAGGACACCTTCACTAAAAGCTAAGTATAAGCTAACATTACAACTACTGAAGTTATAACATCTGAAGTGTAAGAACTTCAAATGTTTTACATAATATAAAACTACTGATTACAAACTACTGAAGTGTAAACCATCACAACTACTGAAGAGAACTACTTCAGCTGTTGTGACAACTTCTGAGAACTTGGTCTTCAGACTTTGTCTTCAGACTTTGTCTTCAGACTTTGTCTTCAGACTTTGTCTTCAGCTGTTGTCTTCAGACTTTGTCTTCAGACTTTATCTTCAGACTTTGTCTTCAGACTTTGTCTTCAGACTTTGTCTTCAGACTTTGTCTTCAGCTGTTGTAGACCACTTCAGTTGTTTTGATGTCTGTGGGACTTAAAGGTTTTTCTGATCTGGCTCATTGGTTCTTTTGGTCCAACAATATGGCAAAAAAATCTCATCCCTAGTGATGTGACATGTGACATAGAGTATTACATAACCAAAATAAAAATAAAAATATATCATTTAATTTTTGCGTCTCTTTGTCTCCAAGTTATTAAACCAACACAAACTTTACGTTGAATTACTTCGAAAAAGGATCTTTTATAAAACAGAACTGATTAATATATTTATATTTCTAATTATAACTATGGCTATACGTTACACCATGTCACGAACCACACCACATGATACGTCATAAAGACTAACGGAGTTAACAAACAACCAGACTGAGACTATTGTTATTAACAAAATCAAAAGCTCGGATTATTACTAACCAAATTGTTAGTTAGGATTAATAGTAATATTACTTAATAGTTAATAGTTTGATTATTAAAATCAAATTTTATTTTCTTATATTTTATAAAATGATCGTAAGTGATTATTGTTGAACTATATATTTGGTATTATACTATTCAGCCCTTACATATTATTAATATTAGTGATTATGAGTGAAGGATGAAGAAAATGTAATAATAAAACTATAAAAGAATATTAATTAATTGAAAAGAAGGAAAAAAATAATTTTTAATGTAATTATAAAGATTAGACTCAAGGGTTGTTTGATTACTACTCACTTAGTAAGATCTGACTGAGTCAGAAACTAATCGAGTTAGAAGTTCTAATTGATTCTGCATCTAACTGAAACTTGTTGTTTTGATTCAGTATCTGATTAGAACCAAATCGATTCAGTAATTACAACTCAATTAGCTTCAATTTCACTTCCAAACTCCTAACCACCACTAAAATAACCAATTGTTCCACATATCTAGGGCTTTGACAAACGAAGTTACAAAACTAATCTCATTGTTCCACCAATTCTAATCAGAGGAGATCGTGCACCGGTGGTCTGACAGTGGCGCTGATAGTGGAAGGAGCTTTGGAAGGAGGAGTGTCGGAGGGATGGCGGTTCGAAAAGGGGCGGATGGGGGTTCGCGGGGGTAGATCGCCGAAGGGGATGGGGGTTCACGGAGGGGGTTGTGCGGATGGGGGTTCGTGGTAGGGAGACCGTCGAAGGGGATAAGGGTTCGCGGAGGGGGTTGCGCGTGTAACATCCAGAATTTTTTGTTAACTGAGAATTAACTTTGATTAATCTTGTAAGGACCATTGTTGTCATTTATGGAATTGTAGTTTATTTATGTTTGATTCTTTGTTACATTAATTAATTCTTTTATTTAAAAGTTAATAATTTAAACTATTAAATTGAACATAATAACATTCTAATAGATTATAAAATAAATGTTAGGATCTCAGCCCTTGGTTTAATCGATTGAACAGATATAGCAGCGGATTAGCTCAGAATTAGACAAATTCAACAAGAACAATTGATATAAAACGGGTAAAGAATTTGTTATAGAGAGAGAAATATCCGACAAAAGGAATATTGCATTAGGATTGTCGGCCTCAAGGCACGATTACAGGTGAGTCATCTTTCCTTATAAAGAAAGAATGACGTAGGCTGATGTCACTTGAAAGTGACATGTAACCGTTTTATAACTACTGATGTTTAACAACTACTGAAGATGTCAACAACTGACATCTTCTTACAAATGTTCCTAAGTGTTAAACATCTCATTTACAACTACTGAAAAACATAAAACTACTGAAACTACAACGACTGAAGAACAAGCTCTTCAGTCGTTTTACACAACTACTGAAACATAAAATATAAAACTACTGATATCACAACTACTGAAGAAGTACTCTTCAGCAGTTGTGACAACTACTGAGGCTTCAGTACTTGATCTTCAGACTTTGACCTTCAGGCGTTCATCAGCTGATGACTTCAGTAGATCATCAGCTGATGTCTTCAGTCTTTGTCTTCAGACTTTGTACATCAGTTGTTGATCTTCAGCACTTGTGAACTCTTCAGCTGTTGTACTTCAGTACTTGGTCTTTCAGCTTCAGCACTTGTGTTCTTCAGCTGTTGTACTTCAGTACTTGATTCTTCAGCTGTTAAGATCTTCAGCACTTGATCTTCAGCTGTTGTAGTCTTCAGCACTTGTCAAACTACTGATGAGGCTTCAGCAGTTGTTGTGATACCGTGTGGGACTTAGAGATTTTCTGATCTTGGCTCATTGGTTCTTTTGGTCCAACAAACTCCCCCTGAACCAATGCAGCCAAAACCTCTAACTTATTATACTCCCACTTATTGATGGCAGAAATGTTGGTCTTTTTCCTTCTTGATCAGTAGAGAAGATGACCCATGTACGCTCCGGCCTGGGAAGAACCTCAATATTTGTTTGGCAGAGTATGAATGGGAACTCTGTTTTGGGGAATGGACACAGAGTTGTTATCCCATTCATGAGATTCACTTCCCATAATGAGTCTGTACGACTCTCTTGTGTAGGCCTCAAGGAAGGTGATTTGTTCCTCCATGGTAGCTCTTCAGCACCTCCTTCAAACAATGATTCCGGCCCATAATACTCAGACAGGTATTGGCCTGTTTCCCATTCTTTAGCTCCACAGTTGTTATTACTCTGTAAGCAAACTCATCCGGTGATTACCCTCTAGGAACAACTGGAGTCATTCTTCCTGACTTCCTCAAGCCTCTTGTAAACTAACCCCTTTTTCACTATTTTGTTTTCCATCATCTTCTGAGGGGTTAGATTAGCTTTGTAGGCTTCTTGAAGTCTTCTAGGATTTCCCAGGGTGAAACTACAAAGACCAGAGAGATCACTTCATCTACGATCTTTTTCACCTGGCCAATGTATCTCCGAGGTATATTGTTCTTATGAATTCTGTGAGAGACCCTGGGATCAGGCCAAATCCTCACTCTTTCCTTTTGATATTGAAAGGTATGCCTGAGAGTGTAAAGTCTGAGGGCTTGCTCCTTCATATTGATGATGGAAGATGTGGCTGCATAAGCTTTGTCAACTCTCTTCAGCAATTCTCATCATGCTGTTTATGAAGCTCTTCTTCTTCTAGCTTCACTTTAACCATTGTCTCTGGACTTCAGGAGTAATTGCTGAGGAGTGACTTGTGGCCTTAGGCAACTGAATCACAGCTGATAGCGGCAGCCTGTCTTCATCATCTCTTCATCTTCTTCTAGCCTCATATCTTTCTTTTCTCTTCAAGGGTATATCATCGGCTATGGGTTTTGAGGGTAAGGGAGTTGGTTTGGTGGGTTGGATGGTTGGTTTAGAGGGTAAAGGAGTTGTTTTAGTGGGTTGTGGAGATAGTGATTTTGAGGATTGAGGTTCAGACTGTTTTAGCATTTTGGCTGTGAGGGAGGCTTTGGTAAATTTTGTCAGTTCTTTTCGATTCCCAACCCCAGCTTCATTCAATACCTCAATCACTAGACCTTTGGAGTATTCTTCAGACGAACAAATCTTGGTGGTTATTGCCAAGATGTTGTCCCTGGTCCAGGCCCTTATTTCCATTAGAGATCTTCCCAGGTATTTAGCTATAAATCTGATCATTATTTCCAGCCTTTCCCTTTCTAAGGCATCATAGCTAGCCCATCTGGAATTGATCTCCTCTGTTTCCATCCTTCTGATCTCGGAGTCTAGTTGTTTGATGTCAAAACCCTGCCTATACAACTGCTCAATGATTTTATCCATTGAACGGTTATGGTTGGCGTCAGCTTCTTTCACCATATCCTTCAGCTCCTTCTCCTTCTCAGACTCTCTTCTCTTTTGATATGTGACATGAAAGTCTTTTTGACTTTCATTCACTTCAGCTCCCTTCACATTCTCCTTCTCCTTCTCATTTACAACCTCAGATTCTTTCGCCTTCTCCCCATCTATCCTCTCCTTTTTCCTTTAACTAACTGACTCTCCCCCTTTTTGGTTGCATTGGATGCAAGGGTTTGAGCAGTAGAAAGAGATTTAGTCACCAACTCCTCCACCAAGGGTTGTATTATTGTAGGAAGCCTCTCATCAATGGCTTGATCACTATATCTGTGATCATGGGAGTGATGAGAGGTAGGGAATTTGAAGGGTAGCAACTGATTGATCAGGGTGGTTCTGTTCCTGAGAATCAGTGCCGAAAGCAGAGGCTGGTGGCTTGGAGGTATATACTGGCTCAGTGTGTAGGGACCTTCAGAAGAAGGTGCCATCTGTGGGTGTATTGTGGTGGTAGATGGACTTGCATCCTGAGACATCTTGGCCAGCAGCTCTTTGAGTCTGCTAACCTCATCCTCTAGAATGGTGTTTTGAGCAACTACATCAAAGAAGAAGCTCAGGTCATCATCAGTTGTGACTGAATCACCTGACCTCCTGACAAAGTCAGAATGAACATGCCTTGAGTGTAGATCAATTGTAGCATGTGCCCCTTGTTCTCGGTTCTGGGGACTTCCAGCCTCAGGACTATGTCCTTCATCAGCTGTTGCCACTGGTGAGGACTTAGAGATGTTACCAGCTGCATCCTGGTCATTTTCTGAGTCAGAAGCAGTGGCAGCCTCACCAGTAGTTCGCACCTCCTTATCTACACTAGAAGATGGAACATGATAACCCCTGTGCTGTGGGTTGACAGAAGCATTTTGATCCTCCCCCTCAGGTGTTGAGGTTATCCCAGTAGTAATTGGTGTCTGGGTGGGGGGTGAGGAATGCAACTGCGTCAGCACTTTTGCAACAATGATAGTAGGGCTTTGAGGGGCGGTTGCATCAGGAGAGGGTGTGGAAGCAGTGTGCACCCCGGACAGGTGGTGCTCTTCAATGGTAATCCCCTCAAGTGAGGAGGATCCCAGCATTGTGGCTTCCCTGTGAGTGGTTGCTTCAGGTTCCTTTTGAGAGGAAACCTGAGCGGCTTCAGTGGGTGGAGTCACAGTCTCTACTGGGGGGTTATTTCCAGCAGAGATAACCTGCGTTGGTGCAGCAGGAGCATCCACAGGGGACTCAATTCCCTGTGTAGCTTTCTTAGGCTTCTTCTTTGTGGGTTTGGAGGGGACTTTGGATTTGGAGGTGGAGGCTGTGGGTTCCAGCTGCGTGGGTTTGCGCAGCTTGGCAGCCTGTTTGAGAGTTTGGTCAGTGTTGTGTCGGGAGTATACCTCCGGCAATACAGCCAAAGCAGGGACTCCCAGACCAACTAGTCCCTCAGCAGAAAGCTGATTCTCTATTATGGCCATTATAAACCGAGGATATAGTATCCAACGGTTAGAAAGTGGTTTTGTGGCCATATCCTTGAGTTCAAGAAAAATTATTTCAGAGAAGTTTAGTGGTTCTTGTTCAAGGATAGAGAACAATACCTGTTGCCATCTGGAAGACAGTTGATCCCAAGAGGAAGTCTTCGGAGCCAGGCAAACATTTACCATATGAAATAATAATCGTTCAGCATCTGGAAAATGTTTCTTCAGGATTGTTGAAGCACTAAGATCACCCTGATATCCATGTTGTTCAAAGGAAAGATCAAGTTGGCGCTTAGGATATCCACAGGGTAGGCAGCATCATCTAACAGTAATATTTGGCGGATGGTAGCAGTAGAGATGACCACCTTATGCGAGTTGATAGATGAATGGATAGATTCTCCAGTAACGGTCGCATTCATCCAGAACTGACGTAGCGAATCGGCATAAATGATTGGATTTAAAAGGAAAGCCGTTTTTAGTGGGGATTGGACCATAAGATCTATAGCATGTTCAAATTTGGTCCAGAAGGGCGATTTTGTAAGGTACGCGACACAGTTGTGTCGAGGTTTGAGTTGCATGGTCGCCATTAATGAAGGTGAAAGGTTTTCAGAGCTTTTGAGAAGTTAGGTCGGGAAAGAATGAAAAACTCTGAAAGAGGGATCAGGTATATATAGGGTACGGGTTATGAAACGACTGAAGGTTTTGGTGTTAGTCATCAGTATTTGAAGCTACTGATGACGTGGTATGAACTTTCAGACGTTTGAAACGACTGATGGTATTGGTGTGGTCAGCAGTTATAAAACAACTGAAGACATGGTGTTTACTATCAGACGTTGAAACAACTGAAGTCTCTGATTTAGGCATCAGTAGTTTTAAAAACTACTGAAGACAAGTGGACTTCAGATGTTGAAACAACTGAGGACTTGGTATTAGTCATCAGTAGTTGTGAAACTACTGAAGACCGTGGTTTTGCCATCAGTTGTTGTAAACAACTGAAGACTTGGTGTTAGTCATCAGTAGTTGTGAAACTACTGAAGACATGGTATTGCTTCAGTTGTTTATAAAGAAACAGCAGTTTGTGAACTACTGAAGAGAGAGTACTCATCAGTAGTTGTCGTCAATTCATAGCCTTTCAGCTGTTTCATACTGTCCTCAACACTTACTCATCAGCTTTTAGCTGTTTTCAGTAGTTTCATAGGACATCAGTACTTATCTGTTTCTACTGATTTTCAGTAGTTGTAACTACATCAGTAGTGTAGAACAGATAAAGTCCAGTACTTAAAGCATTTAGCCTTCAGTAGTTATAAAAACTACTGAGGGTAAAATAACTCATCAGTACTTATATGTGACATGGTTACCAATGATCATCAGTAATTACTGAGATCATCAGTAGTTGTCACTTATTCTAGCTGCAGCATACCAAGCCTTAACACCAGGTTGTGGAAAGTTGAACTATCCAAAGGCTTAGTAAAAATGTCTGCAAGCTCATCAGCACTAGACACAAACATAGGATTAATTAGACCCTTTTCAAAACAATCTCTTATAAAATGATGTCTAATTTCTATATGTTTGGTCCTAGAGTGCTGGACAGGATTTTTGACAATGCAAAGAGCTGAAGCACTATCCATTAATAATGGAGTCTTAGTCTCTGTAATGCCATAATCCAAAAGTTGATTTTGAAGCCAGAGTATTTGGGATGTACAACTTGCAGCAGCAATGTACTCGGCTTCAGCAGTGGATGTAGCAACAGATGTTTGTTTCTTACTCTGCCAAGAAATCAAACAGTTGCCTAGGAATTGGCATCCACCAGAAGTTGATTTCTGGTCAACTTACATCCTGCATAGTCACTATCAGAGAAGGCAACTAATTTGCAAGAATGTCCAGTGGAATACCATAAGCCTAGAGATTGTGTGCCTTGCAGATATCTAAAATCATCCTCTTGACTGCAATCAGATGAGACTCTTAGGTGCAGCCTGAAATCTAGCACAAACACATGTAGCAAACATGATATCTGGTCTAGAAGCTGTTAAATACATCAAGGAACCAATCATACATCTGTAAAGGGTTTCATCAACACCTTTACCTTTCTGATCAACATCCAATTGTGTGGTGCTGCACATGGGAGTAGAACAAGATTTACAGTTTTGTAAATCAAACTTATTCAAAAGATCTTTTGTGTATTTAGACTGATGAATGAAAATTCCATCAGCTTTTTGTTTGATTTGCAAACCTAGAAAGAACTGTAATTCTCCCATTGCACTCATTTCAAACTTCTGTTGCATTAAGGTTTGGAAATCCTCACACAATTGGGGATCAGAGATGCAAATATAATATCATCAACATAAATTTGAACAAGTAGCTTATGCTGATCCACCTTCTTAATGAATAAAGTTTTATCTATGGAGCCTCTAGTGAAATTATTCTGTAGAAGAAGTTTGATAAGGTCTCATACCAAGCTCTAGGTGCTTGTTTCAACCCATAAAGAGCTTTATCAAGCTTATATACCCATTCTGGGTGCTTATTATCCTCAAAGCCTGGTGGTTGACACACATAAACTTCTTCTTTTATTGTACCATATAGAAAAGCACTTTTGACATCCATTTGGAAAACTTTAAGATTGTGGAGTGCAGCATAGGCTAAGAACAATCTAATTGCCTCCAGTCTGGCTACAGGGGCAAGGTTTCATCATAATCAATACCTTCTTCTTGTGCAAACCCCTGCACAACCAGTCTGGCTTGTTCTTAACAATTAGCCCATTTTCATCAGTTTTATTCCTAAACACCCATTTAGTGCCTATTGCACACTTACCTGGAGGTAGAGGAACAAGCTCCCACACTTGCTGTTTCTTGAACTGAAGAAGCTCAAGCTGCATGGCTTCAACCCATCCATTGTCCCTCAAAGCAACATGATAGTTCTTTGGCTCTAGCTGACTGATGAAGAGAGCATAGAAGCAGAAATTGGACAACTGGCTTCTGGTTGAGACACCAGCATTGATATCACCAAGGATTTGAGATATTGGGTGATTTTTCAGCTCTTGGTAAACAATCAAATCAGTGCAAGTGTTTGTAGGGTCTTCAGCAGCAGCAGATGTTGATGCAGATTCTTGAAATCATGAAGATGGTGGCAACTCAAATGAAGTTGAGGATGCAGAAATCTCATCAGCATTTGTTGTGGATGGTGCGGCTGGAGCTACAGGAGCATCAGGTTTAGAGGACTCAGGCAGTTGATCACTAAACCTGAAGAGGTGATTACTACTATCATCATCATCATCAGTAGTAACACCAGGTGGTGAACTGTTGACAGGAGCAACAGCAGGAGATTGATAAGGAACATATTGCAGTATGTCCAAATCAAAGAGCTCCACAGGGCTTTGTGGAATCTTGTCCTTTGGAGATTCATTGAACTTGACATGTAAAGTCTCTTCAACCATCTTTGTTCTGCAATTGAAGACTCTGTATGCCTTGCAAGTTGATGAATAACCAACAAAGTACCCTGCATCCACCTTAGGATCAAATTTCTGGAGCTGATCCTTTGTGTTGAGAATGAAACAGGGACACCCAAATGCTCTAAAAAATGAAATGAGAGGGGCCAAATGATGTAGAACTTCATATGGAGTCTTCATCAACCTCTGATTTATTAGTACTCTATTTTGCACATAGCATGCTGTGTTGACAGCTTCAGCCCAAAGGTCAATGGCAGTCCAGAATCAGCCAACATAGACCTTGCAGCTTCAATGAGGGTCCTGTTCTTTCTCTCCATGACTCCATTCTGTTCAGGAGTTCTTGGAATACTAAACTGTCTCTTTATTCCCTTGGAAAGGTAGAATTCATCAAGTGTATTGTTCCTGAATTCTGTTCCATTATCACTTCTAATACACTTGACTGAGAGGGAATACTGCTTCTCAGCATACAACACAAAGTTTATGATCTTCTGTGCAGCTTCATCCTTTGAATGTAGAAAGAAAGTCCATACAAATCTGGAGTAATCATCCACAATTACCAGACAGTATTTTTTCTGTGCCATGCTCATCACTCTCACAGGACCAAAGAGATCCATGTGAAGAAGTTGTAAGCAGGCAGTGGACTTTGGTTCTTCAATAGGTGGAAATGAAACCTTGTGCTGTTTTCCTTTCAAACAAGCAGTGCAGTTGTTTTCACACTGGAACTCCTTCATAGGCATTCCCCTTACTAAACTATGGTGTATCAGCTGATTCATGTTCTTGAAATTAACATGTCCCAGCCTTCTATGCCATAGATTAGATTCTAGAGGAGAGGCCTTGGAAAATAGGCAAGGATGGCCTTTGAGATCAATTTTCTTGGAAAGATCTAAGGCATACACTCTTCCTGTCCTGTTGGCCTTCAGGAGAGTGTGAGCATCCAATACCTTGTCAATCAAACTCAGAACTTTGGATGACAGAATCCTGCAGTTCTTGCTTGTGAAAAGGGCAACATGGCCTTTGTCACACAATTGACTGACACTCAAAAGATTATACTTGAGATTTTCCACATGGTTGACATCATCAAACTTTATTTCCCCATTGGAAACAAAGCCCTTCCCAATGATGTAACCTCTTGCATCATTGCCAAAGGAAACAAATCCTTCCTTCCTGGAGAGTAGTCATTGAGAAGTGAGTTGTTCCCAGTCATATGCATAGATCCTCCACTGTCTACATACCAGATGCTACTTTGGCATGTTGAAGAAACCTGCATAAATAAACAATCAGTTAGTTTTGGAGACCCAAACCTTTTTGGTTTTGGGCCTGGTCTCATCAACAGATGGTAAACTAACAGGTTATTGGACACAATAGCTTGAGGTGAAGGAGATGGTGTAGAAGAGGAATCCTTCGGCTTGGATCTCCTTTTCTGGGGTTTCAACACAGGGCCATCAAGTTGGTTAACTCTACCCAACAGATGTTGAACCATCATTACCAGCTGTGTCTGATTCTGGGAGAGAGCTTTCAGCTCTTCAGACACATTGGTATTGGTGTTTGATGATGAGTTCTTGTGTTGCACCATCTTCTTTTGAGCAACCTCAGCTATTGCCTGTTGCACTCCTTCCTTTTTAGATTTCTTTTTGGTCATAGGAGTAACAGGATTTGATGCTGCTGGTACAAACTTGGACTCAAACTCAGTTTTCATTTTAGCCAAATTTTCTTTAATTTTCTCTTTTTGTTTGAGTTTGGATCCCTTTTTGTACCAACAATCATCTGTGAGATGATTGAATAGACCACATATTTCACATGGTTTCTTCTTCATCTTCTGTTGATCATCAACTAAAGAAGATGAAACTACTGAAGACTTGCTCTTCAGCAATTTAGAAGCACTTTTTGTCTTCTTGTCAACTTCCTTAGTAGGCTTCAAATCCTTCCTACTGACAGTTTTCTTCTCTTTAGTGCTGTCAGTCATTAGGATTTGAACTCCAGATGTTATCCCCTGCTCTCCAGTACCCTCAGTACTGCTAGGGATAACACTTGGGTTGATCAACACATTGATCATGTGAGTGTCAGCAGTTGAACCATCAATATTAGCTGTTAGGTTCACAGAGGGATTACTACTGACTTCAACTACTGATGGTGCTTTATCAAGTAGTGAATCACATGATGAGGTGGATTGATCATTACTTTCTCCATCAGAATCCGCTCCTGCTCTTGAAGCAAAAACTGTAGGAGGAGCAGTGTGATTATAACCAATTCCAAACTTCACATTGGAAGCTGTTTGCTTACTAAGAAGCATTTCAAAGCCCTTGCAAGATTGTACCCATCGATCACACTCTACCTGGGTGACAGCAAGAGTATCTTTGAGGTCTTTGTACTTCTCTAAGAGTACATCCTCCCTAGCCTTATCATCAGAAATTTGGCATTTTAATTTGTAAATCTCATCAGTTTTCTCTTTTAGCACAGACTCAAACTCAGCTTTATTTTTGGAAATTGTTTGTTCTAGCTCTACATTTTTATTGATTAAAGCAACATTTGCTTCTCTAATAGAGGCAAATGCTGCTATGCAAGTTTCAGAACATAATTTGGCCTTAGCCTCAGAGGATACCTGTGATACCTGTGTTGAAGAGGTATTTGAGGATGATCCATCAGAGGATTCCAAAGCCATGAGAGCTAGATTTCCAAAAGGATGCTCACCACCATGTTGACCAGCACCTGAGAACAGTTGTTCATTACCAGACACATCATCTGGTAAACTGCTCCAGTCAACAACACCTGGTGTGAAGAAGCTGTGTTGTTGAAGTTGATTAGGTTGATGAGATTGGGATGGTTGAGGCTCAGGGAGTGCATGTGGTTGCTGAGCAATGGGTGCTTGGACCTGACCTGGTTGTGGCATGTAATAGCAGGGGTATGGATATGGCATTGGCCCCTGTGGAACAAAATATGCAGGAGATTGTGGTTGATGATGATAACCAGAATTGACAGGTTGTTGCCCTCTGTTTTGTTGACTATTGCCAGGGAAAGTCACAAAGGGTGCAGGAGAGTTAGATCCAGATGATCTACATTCTCTTGCAAAGTGCCCAAGCCTGTGGCATTTATGGCACTTCAACTTACTCTTGTCAAAACCAACTTTGGTTTTGCCAGAGAGTCCTGGGAATTTCCTTCCAGTTCTTTTGTAGAACTTCTGAGATCTGATATTTATCAAGGCCATTTGGCTCAAAATATCCATCTCTTCTAAGTCATCATCAGCAATCCCCTTGAGATCATCCATGATGAAACATAGATTGTCACTATTACAACCAGCAGAATAACTATCAACACTCACAAAGGCAGGCTCAGAAGTGTTTGTAGAGAAATCAATATGCTCATCATACTGGCTTTCAGATGACGCATATTCTGACTCTTGATGTCCAATCAGGGCAGTGTTCCCTTGGACAAAATCCTCAGTGAGCTTGCCAGATGAAACCAATTTCCTTTTCTGCTCTATCTCTCTCTCAAATGTAAGCAGTTTCCCATGAAGTTGGGTGAGAGATAGGCGATCAACATCAGCATTTGAGCGTAGAACAATGGTATATGTGTTCCATCTCTCAGGCAGTGATCTTAAAAATCTATGGTTCATCTGACTCCTGGTATATTCATGTTTAACCATTTTCAATTCAGAGATTAAACATGAAAACCGCTCAAATTGTTGAGTCAGAGTCTCACCCTTTCTATGAGAGAAAGTCTCATATTGTTGGGCGAGGATTTCCCTGTTGTTTGCTAAAACCTCATCAGTACCACCAAATTGTTCTTTGATGGCATTCCAGAGGTCATGAGCAGACTCACAATGCAGAAGCCCAGAGTAAATCTCATTAGGAATAGCCATAGCCAAAATTCCATGGGCTTTTGCATCGATTTCAAACAACTTCTTGTCCTCATCGGAGTATTGCTCCTTCTTCTTTGGAACCAACTGGTTTGTTTCCGGATCATTCACCATTGGCTTATGTGGTCCATGTACCACAGATGTCCAACAACCTGAGCTATTGACAGACAGGTGATGGAGCAATCTTCTCTGCCAAATGTTATACTCATTCCTCACCAAGATCGGAGGCTTGGTAGAGGATCCAGTATTGAAAGGATCATTAGAAGAAGTAGTCATTGTGAAAAGTCAGACAGATTCAAGTAAAAACACAATAAATTTAGCTCAAAACCACAGAGAACCTCAAATAAAACGGCCAGAAGCGATACACTCTCAATCTCTATAACAGATCCTTGCGAATTTTGCTAATTCGATTAAACTTAGAGCGATTGAACAGTTTCAATGATCAATTGTTAGATCGATCAATGATTAACCTGCTCTGATACCATTTGTTAGGATCTCAGCCCTTGGTTTAATCGATTGAACAGATATAGCAGCGGATTAGCTCAGAATTAGACAAATTCAACAAGAACAATTGATATAAAACGGTAAAAGAATTTTGTTATAGAGAGAGAAATATCCGACAAAAGGAATATTGCATTAGGATTGTCGGCCTCAAAGGCACGATTACAGGTGAGTCATCTTTCCTTATAAAGAAAGAATGACGTAGGCTGATGTCACTTGAAAGTGACATGTAACCGTTTTATAACTACTGATGTTTAACAACTACTGAAGATGTCAACAACTGACATCTTCTTACAAATGTTCCTAAGTGTTAAACATCTCATTTACAACTACTGAAAAACATAAAACTACTGAAACTACAACGACTGAAGAACAAGCTCTTCAGTCGTTTTACACAACTACTGAAACATAAAATATAAAACTACTGATATCACAACTACTGAAGAAGTACTCTTCAGCAGTTGTGACAAACTACTGAGGCTTCAGTACTTGATCTTCAGACTTTGACCTTCAGGCGTTTCATCAGCTGATGACTTCAGTAGATATCATCAGCTGATGTCTTCAGTCTTTGTCTTCAGACTTTGTACATCAGTTGTTGATCTTCAGCACTTGTGAACTCTTCAGCTGTTGTACTTCAGTACTTTGGTCTTTCAGCTTCAGCACTTGTGTTCTTCAGCTGTTGTACTTCAGTACTTTGATTCTTCAGCTGTTAAGATCTTCAGCACTTGATCTTCAGCTGTTGTAGTCTTCAGCACTTGTCAAACTACTGATGAGGCTTTCAGCAGTTGTTGTGATACCGTGTGGGACTTAGAGATTTTCTGATCTTGGCTCATTGGTTCTTTTGGTCCAACAATAAATAACAACCATAATAACTATGATGATAATAATAATAATAATAATAATAATAATAATAATAACAATTTATAAATATTATAGAACTTAAAAAGATTTGAAACTTAAAAGTTATGGGGTTAGTTTTGTCAATTTATAAACTTAAAATGAAAGTTTAAAGCATAAAATAATAAGCCTACAAAAGTTGAGGGGCTAATTGTGTAATATTTTTAAAACCCAAACCAAATTCTGCCCCCCTCATTTTTCCAGCCGATGTCCGGCCAACATCCGGCCACGGCTTCGGCAAGGCCAAAAACCAGGTTTTAAGCCTCGGTTTCAACCCCAAGTTACACCAAAATAATTGTGAGGCAAAATAGAACCTCAGCATGCGCCTTTAGTGTGGGTTTCAATGTGGATTTACCATTTTTGAACTTGAAACCGAATACACTTCAATGACCAAATCGGTTTACACCTAAACCATAATAACAACGCAATCAAACGACTAGAAACGTTCCATTAGTTAATCACGAACTAAATGTGATGAATCATTGCACCCGCAACAACAATTAAACAACTTAATTCGACCAGCAACCCTCGATTTAAACATTGCAGCCGTTGGGTACCAAATCAAACGAATTGTACCTATAAATTTGAGGGCTTTTATTCTAATTGGGTTTCCTGAACTAAGTGAACCCTTAATTTCTCGAAACACATACACACGCAACGAATTGAAAATCAAGTATAGCCGCAAAGCTCGTTGAACCCAAGAACCTTTAATTCGATCCAAACCATGTAAGTTATTAACATAATTTGGATCGTTTAAACATGGGAAACAAAAGCCCCATGGTTACTTTGATTCACAACAACGAATTGATGTTCAATTTGATTCAAGAACAATCTAGGGTTCTTGGATTTAGGGGTTTCTATGGTTATGTTTTTAAGATTTGAAACCGGGTCTTAGCATGGTATCTGTCTTTGGTTCACTGGTTCCCCACTCACATTCTATACTAGAGGTCCCGGGTTCGAACCCGGCGACCTCCAATATATTTTAAGGCCTTTTCAGCCTTTAAAAAAATATATAAAATTTTTTGAAAATTATAAAAAGTAGTTTTGTAAACTTTGTTTATTTTTAAAGCTATCCCATTATTTTCTACAAATTTATCACCATAAATACCTTAACAATCTTCTTATAAAGTAATATTAACAAATATTTTGCCTAGTTTAATCATATAAAAATAGACTTTATATAATTTTTTTTAAATCATTTAATTATTATTTGGACACTAAACATTTTATATTTATGGATTAATCATGATTATTATAGAAATTATATATTTTATAAGTTAACTTCACAAAATTGTTATAAAGGATTTAATTCCTTTAAAATTTCATATATGATATTGTTCTTGGACTAAAATATATATAAGATCTCACTAACTAACGTCATCTAAATATTAAAACTCCCAAACTCCCATCGAAACCCTAGATCATGTTAAATCATTAATCTTATTAACCTAAATCTTGTAAATATATTTATACTTAGGTACATTGTGAAGGACTTCGTTAGAATTATTGTTTATTATTCTTATTAATTGTCATTTTTATACATTTGATCATTTGAGTATTTCTATACCCCTTTTTATATTTTCACACTTTTGGGGTGAAACATGTTACATTATAAACTTTGCATTTGTAAACACGTTTGATTTTTGTAAACTTATGGCGTTTCACATGTATGTTGTGGTTAGTTGAACTCTGTAACTACCATGTAATGTCGAATATATGTACAATCATTAACTATGACTAGCCTGGCGACGTCATAGATCTATGGGCCTGACAAGCCTGCTTGGTTAATCCAAGTACACTTAGCTAATCGTATATACTTGTAAACGTTTGAGACTTGTAAAACTTTGTCAAGGTTTGATTGTGTATTCTGTCTTACATCCCTAGTTTACTTTGTTCTCTAACTTACAACATGAATTTCCATCTTTTATATATCTATGTATTGCAAACTATGGAAATCTTACCAACATTATTGTTGACATTTTTTATATTTAACATGTTTCAGGAAATACTCAAGCTTGATTACTACTCTTTGAAGCTTCCACATCTAGGAATGGACCTAGTTAAATAAATGAAATAAAAATGACTTGTTACATCTTATGTTATGCTTTTAATTTCTTTGAGATTTATGATTCTAATGGTACAATTAGAACTTATGATTAATATATATTTGGGTTATTAATAACGTTATGTGGCTGTGAACAATCTTAACCCTCACACCTCGACGTTTCCGCCGTCAAATTTGGGTGTGACAGATTGGTATTAGAGCCCATAACTATAGAGATTTAGGTTATTAGAAATGGTGATCTAGACTATAGTTTATGCATGAACCTCATAGAATAATATTTATATTCTTGGAAATATATATTGTTTACATGCTACATAATGCTATACCATACTTATGTGCAACTTGATGCCTTAGTATAGGTTTGCCTTGTATTGTTTAAACTTTGTTACTTGTCTCCCTAAACTTATCTTTGACACTTTGACTCTCCCCGACAAATGAAACTTCTTAATCTTATTCTCGACGACACGTGGAATCGTATACTTATGCTTATGACTTGAATCTTTAGACTTATGTCTATTCTATGTAAATCTCATCAAGGTATTGATTTCATGAACCTAATAAATTTGTGTGACACATAGACACCTGTATTCTGGATTCCTGGCAAAAGGCCCTCAGGCTAAGGCAAGCATATCGCATAAATCCTACGGGACTAGTTATGCTTACCTGGGGATTTCTGTGATAAGTGATAAACTATGGTCAACATACACAAATTTCTAAGGCGAATGGGTCAACTTACCTTGACGTGTCAATGTTTCCAAATGGTAATGCATTACCAAATGGAACCATTCCAAGTTCCTTACAACTCTTGTTTATCCTTATTGAATTATAATCCTTGTTATTCTTTTTCTCGTGTCTAACTCATTTTGCATATTCCAGCATGTCTCGTCATCATGGAAAGCGTGGAAGTTCCGATCGTAAGCTAGCCGCCATGATCGCTCGACAAATGGTTGCTGTCATCCCGACCATGGTTGCTGAACTCAATTGCACCTTAAACACTAACTCTAGCAACAATGGAAATGGTTAAGGAAAGAATAGCAACAACCAAAACGGGAACAATCGTACTTGCACTTTCAAACACTTCAACTCGTGCAAACCCACTAGTTTTAGTGGAAAAGAGGGAGCCACTGGACTTCTCGAGTGGTTTGAAAGCATGGAGAACACATTCATTATTAGCGAGTGCCCCAACGAGTTCAAGGTTCGCTATGCCACAAGTGTTCTTCAACAACAGGCACTAACATGGTGGAATAGTGAAAAGAGAAACCGTGGAACTGAGGTTGTAATGGCGTTGCCCTGGGAAGAATTTAAGGATATCATGATCCAAAAGTTCTGCCTGAGGAGTGAGTTGCAAAAGCTAGAGGAGGAGTTCTAGAACCTCAAACAAGATGGTGGGAATCACTTGGCTTATTCCACCCGGCATCATGAGTTGAGTATGCTTCTACCACACATGGTGGACACCGTGCCCCGTAACATTGAGAAATTTATCAAGGGGGTGCCACCTCAAATTCAAGATGCTGTGGTGGGTAGTAGGCCCACAAATTTGGAGGAGGCGATTACTATCACTGCACAGCTCACCGAGAATCATATAAGAGCTGGCACATTGTCGGCAAAGGGTTCCAAGTCTACTGCGAAGGTGACACCCGAGGCAACAAAGGAGGTAAAGGCCGAGTCATCTTCTCAAAACAAAAAGCGAAAGTTCACCCCGACACGCAACTACGCTATGACCGCACCCAATGCTCCTAAAAAACAAATGGTGGTTGCAAATGAAGCCCCCGTGGCTAGAGCTTATGCTGGTCCATATCCCATGTGTAACACGTGCAAGTACCACCATGCGAGCAACATCCCATGCCAAGTCTACTTGTTGTATGGGAAGTATGGTCATTTGGTGGCTACTTGTCTTTGTGCACCAAACAACACTGCCATGCTTACCAACCGAATCTGCTATAATTGTGGCGAGCCTGGTCATATTTGTCCGCAATGTCCTTGCAATGCGGGAACTGTGCCACCGGCTCGTGGAAGGGCTTTCAACATCAACGTCAACCAAGCACAAGCCAACAACGATGTGGTGAATGGTATGTCGTCGAACTTCTTTTAGTCCTTTCTTGTCTTGTAAAAATTCCTATCTATGTTCATCATACCAATAATAGGTTGTTACCAAACATGTATGTATCTTGTAAATAGTCATTATGCTTCTGTATTGTTTGATTGGGGTGCCGATAGGAGTTTCGTGTCCCTAGAATTTGAGCCTATACTTTCTAAACCGTGTGTTAATCTGGAAAGATATTTCATGGTCGAGGTGGCCGATGGAAAATCTATCGTCGTTGATGTTGTAATACATGACCGCACCTTAAGCCTTAACGAACATGAGTTCTTGTCGACCTTATTCCTATGCAATTGGGAAGCTATGATGTTATCATTGGTATGGATTGGTTAGCCAAGCATCGTGCGGAAATTCTATGCTTCGAGAAGTGTATCCGAATTCCTTTACCGACTGGTGATACTTTGAAGGTCTTTGGGAGAAATCATCCCAAAGACTCGAGCTCATGTATTGCATCAAGGCCCGCAAGTGCTTAAGTAAAAACTACATGGCTTTCATGGCATATGTAGTTAATACGAAAGCCAAGGGTAAGGAGTTGAAAGACATTCCTGTCGTGCGGGACTTTCCCGCGGTTTTTCCCGAGAATCTTAAAGGGCTACCTCCCGTGCGAGAAGTTGAGTTCAAGATTGACTTAATCCATGGTGCAAACCCTGTGGCTAAATCGCTTATCGTCTTGCACCGTCTGAAATACAAGAACTCGCTAGTCAATTGCAAGAGTTGACCGATAAGGGTTTCATTCGCCCTAGTTCATCACCGTGGGGGTGCACCTGTACTGTTTGTGAAGAAGAAGGATGGTTCATTTTGTATGTGCATTGATTACCGAGAACTCAAGAAGCTTACTATAAAAAACCGATACCCTCTTCCTCGAATCGATGATCTCTTCGATCAACTTCAAGGAGCAACTCAATTCTCAAAGAGCGATCTACGTTCTGGGTATCATCAACTACGTGTTCATGATGATGACATTACAAAGACCGCTTTTCGTAATCGATATGGACACTACGAGTTCATGGTCATGCCTTTTGGCTTGACCAATGCACCCGCCGTGTTCATGGATCTCATGAATCGAGTATGTAAACCGTATTTGGATAAGTTCGTGATCGTGTTCATTGATGACATTCTTATTTATTCCAAGACGAAAATCGATCACGAGACGCACTTGCGACAAGTTCTTGGACTTTTGAAGAAGGAGCAATTATACGCTAAGTTTTCCAAGTGTGAATTTTTGTTGGAGGAGGTTCAATTCTTAGGGCATGTGGTGAATAACCAAGGAATTCACGTTGATCCTGCTAAAATTGAAGCCTTAAAGAATTGGTGTGTTCTCACAACCCTAACTGAGGTTCGTTCTTTTCTGGGCTTAGTAGGATATTACCGTAGGTTCATAGCGAATTTCTTAAAGATTGCTAAACCATTAACGGCGCTAAGCCAAAAGAATCGACTCTTTGAATAGGGACCCAAGCAAGGAGAGGCTTTCAAGACATTAAAACTCAAGTTGTGTAACGTTCCTATTCTCACACTTCCGATGGAAACGATGACTTTACCGTGTATTGCGATGCTTATAATCAAGGTCTTGGTTGTGTTCTCATGCAACGAGGCAAAGTCATAGCATACGCGTCAAGGCAATTGAAGGTTCATGAAGTGAACTACACGACTCACAATCTTGAACTTGGTGCTATGGTTTTTGCATTGAAGATTTGGCGACACTATCTTTATGGGACACAATGCATAGTCTACACCGATCATAAGAGTCTCCAACTCGTGTTCAACCAAAAGGATCTCAACATGAGAAAAAGACGTTGGATTGAGTTGATTAGCGACTACAACTGCGACATTCGCTATCACCTTGGAAAGGCGAATGTTGTAGCCGACGCGCTGAGTCGCAAGGTCCACAACAAGACTGTCTTGTTCCAAGAAATTCGAGATCTAAGGCAATGGTGTGATACACTAGGAGAATTTGATACCGAGATTCATGTGGATGTCAACGAGGCTATTATCATGCTCCAAAACATAAGGATCGATAGTGACCTCGAGTTATGCATTCGCGAGGCTTAACAAGCGGTACTAACCGACGAAGGGAAAGATGAAGATTGATGTCTAACGTTCGGTCATAACTGGAGACAAAACCGAATGGCATGTGGTACTTCTTAAATTGACTTTGGATTCCGAATCGTGATAACCTTCGGCGCTTCATTATGAACGAAGCTCATCAAACCCGATATTCCATTCATCCTGGCTTCGATAAGATGTACATGGACCTGCATGGTCAATATTGGTGGCCTGGAATGAAGAAGGATATCACATCTTATGTTTCCAAGTGTCTCACATGTGCAAGAGTCAAGGCCGAGCATTAACGACCAACTGGTTTACTTGAGCAACCTGAAATCCCTATGTGGAAATGGGAACATATATCCATGGATTTCATAACCAAGTTACCTCGTACACCTCGTGGTCATGATAGTATATGGGTCATTGTTGACCTTTTGACCAAGACAACACATTTCATACCCATACGAGATACATACAAGGTTTCAAGGCTGGCTCGAATCTACATTGACGAAATTGTGAGTCGTCATGGCGTGCCTTTACACATTATTTCCGATCGAGATGCTCGTTTCACTTCACACTTTTGGTCTTCGATGCAAGAACTCTTGGGTACTCAATTGGATTTAAGTACGACTTACCATCCTCAAACCGATGGTCAAACTGAACGAACAATCCAAACCCTCAAGGATCTGCTGCGTCTTTGTGTCCTTGACTTTGGTGGTGATTGGGATACATATTTACCACTCGCGGAATTTTCATATAACAATAGTTATCACTCAAGTATCAAGATGGCACCATTCGAGGCTTTGTATGGTCGTAAATGCCGATCACCGATCTGTTGGAGTGACGTTGGTGAAAATTTCATCACTGGTTCGACAAAAGAAACGACCGATAAAGTCTCCACAATCCGCAAGAACCTTGAAGTGGCTAGACGTCGACAAAAGAGTTACGCCGATAAGCGTCGTAAGCCATTGGAGTTCCAAGTTGGCGACATGGTTCTTCTCAAGGTGTCACCATGGAAAGGTGTTGTTCGCTTTGGAAAGAAGGGTAAACTAGCTCCAAGATTTGTAGGACCTTTCAAAATTCTAAAAAGGGTTGGGAAAGTGGCTTATAAACTGGAATTACCTTCCGACCTTAGTGGAGTTCATCCTGTATTCCATGCCTCAAATTTGAGAAAGTGTTTGGCCGACGAGAGTCTGCATATTCCATTGGAATACATCCAGATCGACGAGTCACTACACTTTGTTGAGAAACCTGTTGAGATTATGGACCGCATTATGAAGAAAATAAGAACCACAACTACTCCAATCGTTAAGGTTCGTTGGGAGAACAAGTGTAAAGCTGAGTTCACTTGGGAGCGTGAGGATCATATGAAGGAGAGATACCCGCATTTGTTCGCCTAGTTCATTCTTAATTTCGGGACGAAATTCTTTTAAGTTGGGGAGATTGTAACATCCTGAATTTTTTGTTAACTGAGAATTAACTTTGATTAATCTTGTAAGGACCATTGTTGTCATTTATGGAATTTGTAGTTTATTTATGTTTGATTCTTTGTTTTTATTAATAATTATTTTATTTAAAAGTTAATAACTTAAACTATTAAATTGAACATAATATCATTTCTAATAGATTATAAAATAAATAACAACCATAATAACAATGATAATAATATAATAATAATAATAATAACAATTTATAAAAATTATAAAATTTAAAAAGATTTGAAACTTAAAAGTTATGGGGTTAGTTTTGTCAATTATAAACTTAAAATGAAAATTTAAAGCATAAAATAATAAGCCTACAAAAGTTGAGGGGCTAATTGTGTAATATTTTTAAAACCCAAACCAAATTCTCCCCCTCGTTTTTCTGGCCGATGTCCGTCCAACATCCGGCCGCGGCTCCGGCAAGGCGAAAAACCAGGTTTTAAGCCTCGGTTTCGACCCCAAGTTACACCAAAATAATCGTGAGGCAAAATCGAACCTGAGCATGTGCCTTAATGTGGGTTTCAATGCGGATTTACCATTTTTGAACTTGAAACCGAATACACTTCAATGACCAAATCGGTTTACACCTAAACTATAATAACCACGCAATCAAACGACTAGAAACGTTCCATTAGTTAATCACGAACTAAATGTGATGAATCATTGCACCTGCAACAACAATTAAACAACTTAATTCGACCTGTAACCCCCGATTTAACGTTGCAGCCGTTGGGTACCAAATCAAACGAACTGAACCTATAAAATTGAGGGCTTTTATTCTAATTGGGTTTCCTGAACTAACTGAACCCTCATTTATCGAAACACATACACACGCAACGAATTGAAAATCAAGTATAGCCGCAAAGCTCGTTTAACCCAAGAACCTTCAATTCAATCAAAACCAATTAAGTTATTAACATAATTTGGATCGTTTAAACATGGGGAACAAAAGACCCATGGTTACTTTGATTCACAACAACGAATTGATGTTCAATTTGATTCAAGAACAATCTAGGGTTCTTGGATTTAGGGTTTCTGTATGGTTATATTTTTAAGATTTGAAAACCGGGTCTTAGCACGACATCTGTAGAGATTAATGAAGAGGCTGATGCAACCTAAACATCTTTAGTCTTTCCTGCATGCTGCACAAGTGCATTAAAGTAGAATGCTTTGGAAGTTTCACATGTGCAACAGAAATACTCTAAGTGTGAAATCTTCCGAAGCCAAGACCAACATCTTCCGAAGCCAAAGATGAAGTCTTCCGAAGCCTCAGACACAAAGTCTTTCGAAGCTTCAAGTTCATGAAGACAAATTTCTTCCGAAGACTTTTAGTAACATGCTTTATCTGATGTACTATTCCATAAAGCTGGACACCTTTCCACTGCAACTTTGCAAGTCACCAACTAACATGGTTTGGTGAAAAGGTCCATGCTTTTGGTAACTGTATATTGAGGTCTTGAGTCTGTAACCTTCTACTTTATATACTTTATCCTTTTTGTAACAGATAAGGATGTGAGCTATGGCATGTCATAGTCACTAGTCAAAAGGTAATCTGCCTTTTGACTCTACAATTGATTATGTGTGTGTCTAGTCAATTGTATCCAGCTGGCTTTCAAAGTATAGCCGGCTGTAGGATGTTGTATAAGTATCTCATGTTCTTGTATCTTTCGAATATGCTTTTGTAACACTTGTAATAGAACATAGAGAGAGCAATATACTGCATTCTTGAAAACCGAACACTTGTGTTCTTTGTGTTCTGTCTCATATATTACTTGCGTTCTTAGTGTCACTACTTGGTTAATTCAGTTTACTGTTTGATCTAAGTTTAGTTTATCTCCTCTTTGTGTTGTTGTGTTGTAACTCTTCACCCTTCAACGATCCTGCATTTGGTATCAGAGCTTTCCAGGCTCTTGATATAAGATCTCACCATCTTTAGATCCCTCACACACACAAATACTAAACTTTTCAAATGGCAGCCATTTCCAAGACTGATATGGAAACTGGAACCATGAACAAGTCCCCACTGATCACTTTTGATGAGTTTGATACCTGGCGTTTTAGAATGGAAGGTTTCATCAGGTCTCTTGATTCAAGAATGTGGGAGTCTATTGAGAATGGACCTTTCATACCCAGCATTCCTTCTGCTACTGGTGCTGGTATGATCCCCAAAGATGTGGCTAACTACTCTGATGAAGATAGGAAGAGAGTAGAGATAGATAGAAAAGCCATGATAGCTCTTCAAACTGCCCTTCCAAACTCTGTGTACAGAGGTTTCAAGAAGTGCAAAACAGCCAAGCAGCTGTGGGATGCACTGAAACAGATGTGTGAGGGTTCTTCTGAAGCCAAGGAGAACAAGAACGATCTCCTGAAGCAGCAATTTGAAAACTTCACCTTCAAAACAGGTGAAACCATGACTCAGCAGTACTTCAGGTATGTTGAGATAGTGGATACCCTAGTGGATGGAGGAGTTTCTCTTGAAAACAGAGACATTGTAAGGAAGTTCATGTCCTCACTTCCTAGGCAGTGGACACACTACTGTGTGGCGATCAAGAGAACTAAAAATCTCAAAACTCTTACTCTGACAGAGTTATATGGGATTCTCAGTGGATACCAGATGGAGATGAACATGCAAGGTTCATCTGGAAACTCCAACAATCAAATGGGTTCAGCCCTACATGTGGTTGAAAGGGATAGCATAGAACCCAAACATAATCTCTTATGCTACCCTGACAACTCACCCAAGGGTCCTTTCATCACCTTCCCAGAGACACCAAATGAGAACTACACTCAAGGAAGCCCATTCCAAGAGACAAGCTCTTCTCAAGCTTTTGTGTCTTCTGTTGAAAGCTGTGGCAACTCTCTTTTCACTCTTGAAGACCTGGATTGTATTCATCCAGATGATCTGGAATACATGGAAATAGTCCAGCAGATGGCTCTTCTCACTCACAGAGCCAAGAAGTTCTACAAGAGGACCGGGAGGAAGTTTCCAAGCAATGCAACCAGTGGAAAGTTTGGACTGGACAAAGGCAAAGTCAAGTGTTACAACTGTAACCTGATGGGCCACTTTGCCAGAGAGTGTAAGGCACCTAGAACAAATGGTGGCCAAACACAATCCAGACCAAACTACACTGACAAAGCTCTCCATAATAAGAAGTCAAAGCAGCAAGCTGCTGTTGCTGTTGAAGAAGGAGGCTTTGACTGGAGCTTTCAGGTTGAAGATTCCTCTCCAAACCAAGCACTGATGGTAGATCATGATGAAGCCAAGGTATTGGAACATCTCTGTACTCCTGAATACAGTCTAAAGTTAACAGGTACAGGTCCTATAACTTGGAACTGAGATCTGATATTGAGTCCTTAAACATTTTAAAATCTGATTTTAGAAAGTCTGAAAATGATTATAAGCTGAAAATAAAGGAGTTAGAGAAAACCATTTCAGTTTTAAAACATGAACACACAGATTTTAGGACCCAAATTAAAGATTTCATAACCAAGTTAACTGAGTGACAGGTTGAGCTTGTGATCAGCAAAGCCAGGGCAGAAAAGAGTGTTCTTGAAGAAGAGACCTTCAAGAACATGATCCTCATCCCTGCACAACAAAGTGTGCTATCAAAACAGATAGGGACTGGGATCAAATGAGATAGCTCCTCCATACACAATCTTATCAGTAAGATCTCCTAGGTGTGGAACTTGTGAAGATGAGCTTCCTCTCATAGATCCTATGAGTGAGGAGGATGAAGAAGAGATAGTGAAGAATCCCTCTCCAAAGAGTGAAGAGGAGGATTCCAAGAAGGGCCACCATCCTTCTGAGGAGAAAGTGAAGATTCCTCTCCAAAGAGTGAAGAGGAGGATTCCAAGAAGGGCCGCATCCTTCTGAGGAGAAAGTGAAGATTGTGATGACCAAGTCCATGAGAAGAACTTGATCAGAAAGAGCAAAAGAAAGGCAGGAAGGCAAGAGATCAAGGCTACTTTCGACTCTAAGCAGAAACAAGTTTTTATTCTGCAGGGTTGGGTTTAGAGTGGTAGGGACTGAAGGCATCAACCAATACTCTGCTAAGAGTTCCGGTTCTTGCTCAACTCATCTCAGCAGCAAGAAGAAGACTGATCTGTTGTGTACCACTGCTGCATAGCCTGGTCCATCAAACTCCAAGCACAGTTCTCAGCCCAAGAGGACTGTCTCAGCATCTACAAAGATGAAGGTGGAGAAGGGAAGTGACCAAAGACAGTCTTACTCTCAAGACAAGGCTCTTGTAAAGAAGAAGATGAATTGTGTTATGTGTGACAACCCCACTCACATTGCAAAGGATTGTCCTTTCAATCCTAAAGGTACTGTCCATATGGCCAAAACAAAGGCGTCAAAGAGTTCTAAGAAGATTCAAGCTTGAAAGGAAAACACAGTTTCCTTCGGAAATTCCAAATCTAAAAAGAAGGGAAGTGGAAAATTCTCTTCGGAGAGAATATTTGGTCTCGGAAGAAAGGAGTTCTTCCAAAGCACTGAAGTCTGCTGCAGTGTTTGCAGATTCTTCCGAAGGTTCAGTCATCAAAACTTCTAAAGCTACAAAAGCTTCTAAAGTTTTGAAGGTCAAGTCCAAGACTCCAAAGGTGGTGTGGACGTCTAAGAAAGACCAAGTGACTGAGATTTCTCCATCAAAAACAGCTCAAGATCCTCTTAGTACAACCATAGGATCTATTACTATTAAATTACCTTCTACAACTGAGCCCAAGACAAGCAAGGCTTGGGTTTCCAGATGTAACTAATCATTCCCTTTTGTGCAGGGATAGCTGAAGACAGACAGAAATGTCTGGATCATAGACAGTGGCTGCTCCAGGCACATGACTGGTAATAGGTCACTACTCCAGAACTTTGAAAGGATTGATGGAGGACCTGTTGCTTTTGGAGGAGATAGAGGTGGTTACATTTCTGGTAGGGGCAAGGTACAAATGGTAAGCTCAACATAGAAAAGGTAAACTTTGTAAAGGAGCTTGGATACAATCTTCTAAGTGTATCTCAATTTTGTGATCAGAGTCATAACATGCTTTACTAAGCATGAGTGCATTGTTCTTAGCCTGGTGTGGACATTCCTCATGAGCATATCCTGCTTAGAGCCCCCAGGAAAGGAAACATGTACAAGATGGATTGCAAGAAACCTCTCCCTCTGGAGAAGTTTCATGCTTTCTGTCTAAAGCCAATAGTGATGAGTCTTTCCTATGGCATAAAAGAATATGCCATGTAAACTTTAAGAACATGAATAAGTTAATTAAGCATGACTTGGTAACTGGAATGCCAAAGAAAGAGTTTACAAGTGATGACCACTGTGTTGCATGCCTGAAAGGGAAGCAACATAAGGTATCTCACAAGCCTAAGGAAAAGAACTCAATCACTACTCCCTACACTTGTTACATATGGATCTCTTTGGCCCACTAGTGTAATGAGTTTAGGAAGGACCTTATACTGTCTAGTGATCACAGATGACTTTACAAGATTCACTTGGGTTTTCTTCCTTAGAACTAAGGATGATACTGCTGAGATTCTGAAGAATTTCATCTTAAAGATTGAGAATCAATCTGATCACAAGGTCAAGATCATAAGATGTGATCAAGGAACCGAATTTAAGAACCATATCCTTGATACATTCTGTGATGAAAAGGGTATTACAAGACAATTTAGTGCTCCCAGGACTCCTCAGCAAAATAGTGTTGCTGAGAGGGAAAACAAGACACTGATTGAAGCTACAAGAACCATGTTGTCTGACTCTAAACTGCCCATCACCTTCTGGGCAGAGGCAGTCAACACTGCCTACTATGTGCAGAATAGAGTTTTAGTAGTTAAGACTCATGGCAAGACTCCTTATGAAATTTGTCACAAGAGGAGACCTTTCATTGGTTTTCTCAGGTTATTTGGATGTCCTTGCACCATCTTGAATACCAAAGATCAAATTGCCAAGTTTGCTGAGAAATCAGATGATGGACACTTCATTGGATACTCTTCCCAAGCTAAGGCTTATAGAGTATACAATCTCAGAACTAGAATTGTTGAGGAGTCAGCCAATGTGACTTTCAATAAACACACACTTGTGTTACTGGTTCTGGTCCGGATTGGCTATTTGATCTTGATTTGGTTACCAACTGTTTTAACAATCTTGTGAGAATGTTTCAGGATCTGCAGAAAATTTGAATACAGATGATCCTGATCCAAGATTTGAGCTAGGAAGATCTTCAAGACACATATCTTCAGCTCCAGTTGGAACCACTTCTGCAAATGAGGTTTCTATCAGCCCTACAATGACAAATTTAGCTGATACATCTGGTTATGCCTTCAAATTCCAGCTTAGAGGCTCTACAACCAGATAAGAACACCTCAACTGTGGAAGACAACAATGGTGATGGTGACAGTGACCAAGAATTTCTTGATGCCACTAACCACACTGTGGATGAGAACATCAATGATGTCACACACTGCTTGGATCAAGTTTCACTTGAAAAGTGTGCTGATGTGGTGGGAGAAACATCTATGCCAAATCTAAATTTCTCAAATTTGGATTTTTCTCAACAACTTGCTGTGATCCCTCAACTTAGGATCCACAAGTCTCACCCTACCACAAACATCATTGGAGATGTATCTCAGGGGTAAAGACAAGAGGACAAACCCATGAAGCAAATGTTGTCTTCACTCTTGTTTTCTATCCCAGATAGAGCCAAAGAAAGTTGATGAAGCTCTAAAGGATGGAAGTTGGGTTGAAGCTATGCAACAAGAGGGCTTCAATTCAAAAGGCCGAAAGTTTGGAACCTTTGTCCTCTTCCTTCTGGGAAGACTACCATTGGAACCAAATGGGTGTTTAGGAACAAGAAGGATGATAGAGGCATCATCATCAAGAACAAAGCTAGACTGGTTGTTCAAGGATACACACAAGAAGAAGGGATTGACTACACTGATGTCTTTGCTCCAGTGGCAAGATAGAAGCTGTTAGGATATTCCTGGCATTTGCTGCATCCAAGAACTTCAAGGTTTTTCAACTTGTTGTGAAGTGTGCCTTTTTATATGGAGTGATAGATGAAGAGGTCTATGTCAAACAGCCACCTGTTTTGTAGATCCTGATCATGTCTGCAAGCTTGACAAAGCTCCTATGGGCTGCATCAGGCACCCAGGAAGTGGTATGAGATACTGTTTGAGTATCGTTGTAAACATGGATATAGGAGGGGTACTATAGATGGAACTCACTTCATCAAAGGACAAGGGAAAGACATATCGCTAGTTTAGGTATATGTGGTTGACATCATCTTTGGTTCAACTAATCCAAAGCTCTGCAAAGACTTTGAGAAGCTGATGAAAGACAGATTTGAAATGAGTGCCATGGGGGAACTCAATTTCTTTCTGGGAATTCAAGTGAAGCAAGTTGAAGATGGCATCTTCATAAGTCAGTCAAAGTATGTTCAGGACATACTCAAGAGGTTTAATATGACTGACTGTAAGATTTCTAAGACACCCATAGCCAGAAACCACTCTCTTGGTCCTAATCTTGAGGGGGAGTGTGTAGATGAGCATTTATACAGGGCTATGATTGGGTCTCTTATGTATCTTACTGCTAGCAGGCCTGATATCATGTTTGCTACATGTTTGTGCAAGATATTAAGCCAACCCTAAGATGTCTCACCTTATCACTGTCAAGAGGATTCTAAGATACCTCAAGGGTGCATCAACACTTGGCCTATGGTATCCCAAGAATTCTGACTTCAATCTGTATGCCTATACAGATAGTGATTATGGTGGTTGCAACATGACTGCAAAGTCTGCATTTGGGGGTGTCAATTTCTTGGTGGAAGGGTTCTCTCATGGCAATGCAAGAAACAATCTTGTGTCTCTGCATCAACTGCTGAAGCTGAATACATTGCTGCTGCAAGCTGCTGTGCTCAAGTACTTTGGATTTAAAATCAGATGCTGGACTATGGATTAAACTTCAAGGAGACTCCCATTCACATAGACAACAACAATGCTATCTCAATGACAGAGAAACCTGTGCAACACTCAAGGACAAAACACATCAATATCAGGTATCATTTAATAAGAGATAACTATGAAAAAGGATTAATTAAACTAGTCAAGGTTCACACAGATGAACAATATGCTGATCTGTTTACAAAGGCTTTTGATGAACAGAGATTTAAATATCTTATATCAGCTATTGGGATGATAAACCTTGAGTAAGCTTTTCTTAAAACTAATTCTTATTATTTCTTATAAATACGTGTGTCCTAAGTTGTCTAGTTCATCACTTTCATAAGCTCATGTTTTCTTTGGATGAAAATTTCTTTTTGAAGACTTCCTTAGATTTTTTAAAATTTCGGATACTTCGAAAGTTTTGTTTTAACTTCGGAAGTAAATCATGCCTTAAAATTAAATAACTATCTAAGAAGTTTACCTTTGGAAGATTTTTCAAAATTTATCTTCCGAAGCTTAAATTTTTGTCTCAGACACTTATTCAATTTTAAGGACCATTTACTTCTGAAGCAAAATTAACTCTCGGAAGCTTTGTCTGTTTACACACAAAGCACCCAAGCTTTAATTTTTCTTCCGAAGCAAAATTTTCAAATCTCTCAGGAAATTCTTCGGAAGTCATTTTAGCTTCGGAAGCTCTTTAATTAAAACTTCCGAAGATAATTAACCTTCGGAAGCTCTTTAATTAAAACTTCCGAAGATAATTAACCTTCGGAAGCTTTTTGACTTCCAAGAAAACTACTTTTTGAGCAAAAAGTAAACTACTTTTTCAGAGGTGGGACCGACATCCGGATTTCAAAGTTTATCCTTTTTCATTAAACTTTATCTGAAATCCCTCTCACATATAAACCCAACGGTTTCCCCCTCTTTCTATCATCTGTTCTACCTCCAAACCTAAAAACCCAAATTTCTCTCTGAAATTTCTTTCTTTCTTCTTCCTTCGTCCTTAAGCTACTTCAAAATGGCCAACCTTGCTTACAGAAATGATCCCAACTTTACCATGCAGCTACACAAACAACATAATTAAGTTGCTCTATTACGCTCTGAGAAAGATCCTCATTTCTCAAAGGTTTGTCGTTTCTTGTCTCCGTCGAACTACTTCACCTCCCTCACCATTGATCCTCCACTCTATGAGGATCAGTTGCTTGAATTCTGGAAGACCTGCCAAGAGGTCATTATGGATGGGGAGAAGGCACTGTCTGCCACAGTGTAGGGGAGAACAATCTTCATCACTTCGGCCATCATCAACAGACATCTTCAGCTAGATGATGAAGAAGGTGAGGTGTACTTTCCAAAGGAAGCTGTTAATCATTCCTTTGAGCAGATGGGGTATGAGGGAGATTTCTCTGTAAAGACCTTCAGGAAAGGGAAGGTCTCATCCCAATGGAGATTCCTGCTCCATGTGGTCATCCACAGCTTATCAAACAAGCATGGTGGATGGGACCAGATTCCTGAAGATCTCTCCTTCATAGTCCATGGAATGGTTCAAGGGGTCAAATTCAGGTACTCTAAGTTTGTTTATACAAATTTGCTTGCTAATTTAGACTCCTTAGAATATTACATGTTTCCTAGATATGTCCAGTACATTCTTAACTGTGAACTGGGCTCGCAGTTAAGGGAAACAGGTAACATTCTTAAATTGGGACAGAAGAAGCCCGACATTTTTAAAATATTGAGAAAGTCCACTGTTGGATTCTCTGGGGTAGAAACAGCCCTAGTCCCAAAAATGTTAGAGCTTATTGCTCATGGTGACAACCTAGCAGCACAAGCTAGTGTTGAACCCACACCTGCTACTTCCTAACCACCCACACAACCTCAAATATCCATCACCTCAAAGAAAATACAAACGAACCCCTGCTCAGACTATTCAGTCTGTGGAGGTCCCCATACACTCACCCATACAGGAAGAAATGGACACTAGAGCTCCCATTTCTCCTGAGGAGCAGACCACTCCCATCTCTTCAAGAATCAGTGCTGAGGTTCCTCATGCTCAGCCTGATGAGCTCATTAGCCCTACTGCCTTAAGTCATCACTCTGAGTCTCAACACTCAAATGATCAACCTTCAGCGGATAGTTACCATCCCCAGCCTATAGATCTTAACCAACCTATTCCCAACCTTGACTTCTATACTGATGAAGATATAGGTTTCAGTGAGTATAATGAATCTCTCTTCTTTCCCTCTACTCAAAGAGAGATGAGTACTACTGAGTCTCCTACATCTATCCCACATCAGTCACCTACAACTGTGGTGGACACTACTGAACTTGTTCAGGATGTCCATATGGAAGAGGCTCTTACTTCTAAAAGTGATTACATCATTAACACCTCAAACATGGCAACTCAGCCCACTGACATCTCAACTGAGACTGCCAGTGAGCAGAGGAAATCCAGTAGCCAAGAACTTAGAACTGGTCATGAGAGAAAGGACTCTAGTCCAATCTTCTCCACCCCTCTTCTGATGAAGATGAGGTGGATCTGAGATTAAAAGTGCAAAAACTGTCTAAAACATGCACTTACCTAGTCTCAAAGGTCAGTCACCTTGAATCTCAGGTGACTACCTTAGAAAACAAGATCAATGATCAGCAACTTGAGATTTCATATCTTAAGGAAAAACTAGCTGGGAGACCCTTAAGGAGAACTCAACCAGGAACACAAGAACCTGTGGATGTGATTGACCTATCCTCCAGCTCACCTATGCAAGTGGGTGATTCTACCAAAAAGGGGGAGAAAGTCATTCCAGTCATAGAACCTGGGAGATCCTCTGAGAGAATGGACATTGAGGACTCACCATCCTCACTTGCAACTATGCATTCTCAGCAACCTCCTCTAGTTCACATTAATGTGGACTACACAGACTCCTTCATACAAAGTCTGTTTGAGGATGGGATACCAAGGGCTATGTCACCTTCCTCATCCTTCAATCACATTATTGGGTGGAGGTATGACAACAACAGGAAAGCCCTCATTATCATAAGAGTTCAAGGACAACAAGAAGTCTTTAATTTTCAGAACTTGGACTACTATGAAGGTCTGGATCTAGTCAACATGCCACTTGTCAACCCAAGCCAATCAAGACAAGCTGACAGACTGGCTAGAAGAATCCAAGACATGATCATTGTAGAGTTCAGCCTAAGAAGAAGACTAAGGCAATCAGGAAATGTCATTGGTCAACTGGATGTTGAGGAAGACCCTAAGATTAGCTTCATAGGGGAAACCTTGACTGAAGGCCCAGTGACAGAACCTGAGAGCCCTGTCTCATCATCTCCAACTACTGCAGAGATCCATATTCCTTATAAGACACCTGCTGGTGAAGGTGCTTCTCAACCTCTCTCTGGCCTGAGCTCAAATGCTGCAATGAGCAATGAAGGCCAAAGCTCTCTCCACCCTGAGTCACAAAGGTCTGAGAGTGACAAAGGGAAAAGAAAGATGACATCTGAGGAGATTGAGGAGGAGGAGAGAGAGAGGAAAAGGAGGCTAAGGGGAGAAAGTTCCTCTACTGAGTCTTCAAGACTCATGGAGTCTGCAATCAGGGCTGCCCCCAGATCAGATACTCAGAATGATAAGTTAAGGGCAGTCATGATCAACTATCTACAGACTAGGAACTATGACATAGATAGTGTCATTTCTCTCCCCTTGGATGAATTGAATGAGCTGGTTGATCCGGAAAGATCAAGAGAGAAAAAGGAGGCAGAAGATGCAGAACTCCTAGTACAAGTCAAAGAAGAGAGAAGAAGAAAAAGACTATACAAAGGTATGCCTACCCTCTCACTAGTTCAAGAAAGTCCTGAACAAGAGGATGTGGTTCAACAAGAACCTCAGGTAGATAAGGAAGAAGTCAAAATCAAGATGATTAACTACCTAAGTGCCACAGGCCTTTATCAGGCAGATGCACTTCTTCCCTTACCTTATGACTATATTGAGTTTGAGTACTTAAAACAAATCGAGCTTGAGTTAGTCAAGGAAAGAAAGACAACAAAGAAGAAGCTGAGGGAAGAAGCTGCAAAGTCAAGAGCCATCATCCAAAAGAGCATGAAAAAGTCTGCTGATAGGCAGAGGATGATGAGCTTCTTGAAGCTGTATGGATTCTCCGAAAGGAGACTTGGACCCATGTCTCTATCCACTATGGATGAGCATATCAGGGTAATCAAGCAGAAGATTAAGAGTGGAGAAATCATTGACTTACATTCCACTCCAAGTCAGGTCCCACCTGAAGTGGAGGTTAAGGTTGAACAAACAGACAAAACACAACCGGGACCTCCTGCTAATGATCAGCAAGCTTCATCTTCTGATCCACAGCAGGGTCAACCTCATTCTCCATCTGAACCTGAGAGAGAGGAAGTCCCAACTGAGAAAGACAGTGAAGACCAATCCGATGCTTTAGGCCAGTCTTCTCAGTTAAAATTTGGAAAGAGAAGGAAAAGGATGGCTTCTAAACCAAAGTCTAAGAAGAAGAAGAAGCCTGAATCCCCTTCTGAACCTCAGGATGAATCAAAATAGCCTGAGGATGTGTAGCCAGAGGAAGCTCAATCAACTCCAACCTTAGTAGCTCCTCTAGCATCAGGAAGACCCATCTTTTCTTGGACATACACCACAAATCCAGAAAGGTGGCATGTTATTAGAGACTAAGGCATTGAAGACATCTATACATGGCAAGAGATGTTTTAGTTGCCTCTGCATGATCCCTTTAACATGAGAAGACACTTTGACAGCCTGAAGGATCCTGATCATCTTATGAAGAAAGGAATGGTGATCATCCTAATGAGGACTGTTAATATCTGAAGTTTTCTAAATGTTTTGGTAGCATCAGCCTAGGGGGAGTTTGTAGAGATTAATGAAGAGGCTGATGCAACCTAAACATCTTTAGTCTTTCCTGAATGCTGCTCAAGTGCATTGAAGTAGAATGCTTCGGAAGTTTCATATGTGCAACAGAAATACTCTAAGTGTGAAATCTTCCGAAGCCAAGACCAACATCTTCCGAAGCCAAAGATGAAGTCTTCCGAAGCCTCAGAGACAAAGTCTTCCGAAGCTTCAAGTTCATGAAGACAGATTTCTTCCGAAGACTTTTAGTAACATGCTTTATCTGATGTACTGTTCCATAAAGCTGGACACCTTTCCGCTGCAACTTTGCAAGTCACCAACTAACATGGTTTGGTGAAAAGGTCCATGCTTTTGGTAACTGTACATTGAGGTCTTGAGTCTGTAAATTTCTACTTTATGTACTTTATCCTTTTGTAATAGATAAGGATGTGAGCTATGGCATGTCATAATCACTAGTCAAAAGGCAATCTGCCTTTTGACTCTATAATTGATTTTGTGTGTGTCTAGTCAATTGTATCCAGCTGACTTTCAAAGTATAGCCAGCTATAGGATATTGTATAAGTATATCATGTTCTTGTATCTTTCGAATATGCTTTTGTAACACTTGTAATAGAACATAGAGAAAGCAATATACCGCATTCTTGAAAACCAAACACTTGTGTTCTTTGTGTTCTGTCTCATATATTACTTGTGTTCTTAGTGTCACTACTTGGTTAATCCAGTTTACTATTTGATCTAAGTTTAGTTTATCTCCTCTTTGTGTTGTTGTGTTGTAACTCTTCACCCTTCAACGATCCTGCAGCATCTGTCTTTGGTTCACTGGTTCCCCACTCACACTCTATAGTAGAGGTCTCAGGTTCGAACCCGGCGACCTCCATATATTTTTAAGGCATTTTCAGCCTTTAAAAAATATATAAAATTTTCTGAAAATTATAAAAACTAGTTTTGTAAACTTTGTTTATTTTTAAAGCTATCCCATTATTTTCTACGAATTTATCACCATAAATACCTTAACAATTTTCTTATAAAATAATATTAACAATATTTTGCCTAGTTTAATCATATAAAATAGACTTTATATATATATTTTTAAATCATTTAATTATTATTTGGACGCTAGACATTTTATATTTATGGATTAATCATGATTATTAGAGAAATTATATATTTTATAAGTTAACTTCACAAAATTGCTATAAAGGATTTAATTCCTTTAAAATTTCATATATGATATTGTTCTTGGACTAAAATATATATAAGATCTCACTAACTAACGTCATCTAAATAATTAAACCCCCAAACTCCCATCGAAACCCTAGATCATGTTAAATCATTAATTTTATTAACCTAAATCTTGTAAATATATTCATACTTAGGTACCTTGTGAAGGACTTCGTTGGAATTATTGTTTATTATTCTTATTAATCGTCATTTTTATACATTTGATCATGTGAGTATTTCTATACCCTTTTTTATATTTTCACACTTTTGGGGTGAAACATGTTACATTATAAACTTTGCACTTGTAAACACGTTTGATTCTTGTAAACTTATGGCATTTTCATATGTATGTTGTGGTTAGTTGAACTCTGTAACTACCATGTAATGTCGAATATATGTACAATCATTAACTATGGCTAGCCTGACGACGTCATAGATCTATGGGCCTGACAAGCCTGCTTGGTTAATCCAAGTACACTTAACTAATCGTAAACCAATCCAAGTACACTTAGCTAATCGTATATACTTGTAAACATTTGAGACTTGTAAAACTTTATCAAGATTTGATTGTGTATTCTGTCTTACATCCCTAGTTTACTTTTATAACATCTCGTATTTTTGTTAATTAAAAGGGTAACTTGTTAAGTTTATAAAAGGACCTTTTATGTCTTTTGTGAAACATTAAGGGTTTATTATGCTTCATAATTAATTTGGTGGTTAACAAACAAATTTAATAAATAATAATAACATTATAAGTGTTATAATGTTTACTTAATATTATAAAACTTAACTTAAAGTAATAAAAATCTTAAAAATAATTGTGATTAAAATAATAATAATAATAACATAATAATAATAATAATAATAATAATAATAATAATAATAATAATAATTAGTATAACGCTAACATAAAGTAATAATAATAACTATGTTAATATAGGTTATAGAAATTAACAAATTAAGATTTAAGGTTAAAAATTTAGTTAAAGGGGCTTAGTTGTCAATTTGGGAAACTTTAAAAGAAAGGTTTTCACATAAAATGTCAAACTAATAACCACAGGGACTAAATGTGCAATTAATCAAAATTAAATTCCCCCCTGTTTCCCCGTAATTCCGACGAGAGGAGGCCGGCGCCTCCGGCCGAACTCCGGCGAGGCCAAAACGGCCTTTTAGCCACGATTTTGACCCAAAAACCGTTTTGAATCGTACGTAAACTTAATTCGAACCTTAATGCGGTTAATAATTGGGGTTTAAACGTCGAATGATACCCAATAGAGTGAGTAACCGTAGCATCATAAACCCATAACTGTTCGGGCATTAAATCTCAATTATAATCTAATTAATCGAACATGAACGATCATATACCTATTCCTAATCGAACTCAACACTCAATTTCACCTAAAACCAACGCAAGCATCACTTTTGATTACCCCTTTTCACCGCGACCTGCAACTGAGTGTTCATCACCAATCGAACGTCTTATACTTCAATTAGTAGAGGGCTTAGAACCAAGAGCTTCACCCAAAGCTTTGCCTGAAGTTAATTTGATTAACAACAACAATTTCACATCAAACAAGAACAAGCTTTGGTCGTGTCTCACCTGCATCGGTTCTCATCGATTTAAACATCATTTCGGGTAATTAGCAAAGTCTATAGACTCGAAACCATATGGGGATCAAAAACCCCAATTTTAATTTCATTACCGATAGTGAATTGATGATCAATTTGGTTGTGTTTGAATTAGGGTTCATATGGTTTGGGGGATCCTTTGTAATTGTGTTTTTAAAATTTAGGAACCACTTTTCTAGCAAGGCTGCGGCCCTGGTCTACTGGTTACGCACGCACACATCAACCTTGAGGTCCCGGGTTCGAACCCGGGCACCCTCAAACATTTTTTTAAGGCTTTTCAGCCCTTAAATAAATTATAGAAAATTTTATTAAATATAAAAATAGTTTTTATAAACTTTAAATATTTTTAAAGACATCAAAGTAGTTTCTGTAATTATTTTTAAATTTAATTAATATTATTATTATTATTATTATTATTATTATTTCTAAAAGCATTTTAACATAGGTTGTTCCTGGATTATTTCTATTAAAATAGATTTTAAATAATAAATTAATAAATTATTATTGGTTCAAATATTAACATTAAATTATTATCGCTAAAATCATGATCATTCAAGTGTTTATTCAAGTTTATATTAAACTTCACTAGCTATTATGGATGATTTAATGTTATTTTCTTTATAATCATAAATGGTATATTTCTATTACATTTTTTAGACTACTACAAAGATCCTCAAACTCCACTTGAAACTTTAGTTCTCGATAAATCAATAATTCTATCATTAAACTTAAATCTTGTAATATATTTAGGTGCCTTGTGACGATTTATCTTGGAACAACGTTTATTATCAATCTTACTAATCTTCATTCTTATACTTAGTGCCATGTGAGTTTTCCTTGCCCCTTTTTACATTTTTCACACTATTTTGGGGTGAAACATGATACTTATACATCGTACACTTATAAACGTTTGAGACTTGTAAAGCACTTGCAATTCATATTTTTGTCATGGTTATTTGTGCGTTGTAAGTGATTATATGAGATACATAGTTTGTTTACAATCATTAACTATTGCTAGCCTGGCGATGTCTTAGATATTTGGGCCTGACAAGCCTATTTGGTGCTAAAGTCGAGGTATTGCCGACTCCTGATGACGTATGCTTGTTCATCATGGGAACCAAACACACTTAGCCAATCTTTTATGCTTGTAATCAAGTCGAGGTTTGGTTGTAACGATATGTGTTGTATAACCTTACTTGCTTATGACCTATGACATGGATTGGTACTTGTAACTTTATCATATTATGTATGTAAACCTTGGAAACTCACCAACTATTTATAGTTGACCTTTTATTTTTATCATGTTTCAGGAAATCCCCAAGTTTAAAGTGGACCTTTGAAGCTTGCAATAAAACTAGGACTTGGACCTAGTTTAATAATTAAAATGTTATGTCATGTTTTGATTTATGTTTGAACTTATTTCATGTTTGATACTTATGTGGTTGTGAACCTTTGTATTTCCTTTGAAACTTATAATTTTAATATTTATATTTAATTATAGCGTTATGTGGTTGTGAACAATCTTAACCCTCACATCTCGACGTTTCCGTCGTCAAGGTTGGGGTGTGACAGATTGGTATCAGAGCCCATAACTATAGGGATTTAGGTTATTAGAAAGGGTGACCTAGACTATAGCTTATGCATGAACCTTATAGAATAATATTTATATTCTTGGAATTATATATATTGTTTGCATGCTACATAATGCTATGCCATACTTATGTGCAACTTGATGCCTTAGCATAGGTTGCCTTGTAATTGTTTAAACTTTGTTACTTGTCTCCCTAAACTTAACTTTGACTCTTTGACTCTCCCCGACAAATGAAACTTCTTAATCTTATTCTCGTCAACACGTGGAAACTTATGCTTATGCTTATGCTTATGATTTGGATCTTTAGACGTTATGTCTAATCTATATTAATCTCATCAAGGTTTTGATTCCATGAACCAAAGAAATTTGTGTGACACATAGACACCTGTATTCTGGATTTCCTGGCAAAAGGCCCTCGGGCTAAGGCAAGCATATCGCATAAATCCTACGGGACTAGTTATGCTTACCTGGGGAATTCTGGGATGAGTGATAAACTATGGTCAACATACACAAATTCCTAAGGCAAATGGGTCAACTTACCTTGACGTGTCAAAGTTTCCAAATGGTAATGCGTTACCAAATGGAACCATTCCATGTGCCTTACAACTCTTTCCTTATCCTTGTTGAATTATAATCCTTTTTATTCTTTTCCTCGTATCTAACTCATTTTGCATATTCCAGCATGTCTCGTCATCATGGAAAGCATGGAAGTTCCGATCGTAAGCTAGCCGCCATGATTGCCCGACAAATGACTGCTGTCATCCCAACCATGGTTGCTGAACTCAATAGCACGTTAATGACCAACTCTAGCAACAACGGTCATGGGGAAAATAGTGCTAACCAAGGGCGCAACAACCAACTTGCACTTTCAAGCACTTTAGCTCATGTAAACCCACTAGTTTTAGTGGCAAGGAAGGAGCCACTGGTCTTCTTGAGTGGTTCGAGAGCATGGAGAACACCTTCGTCAACTGTGAGTGTCCCGAGGCACTCAAAGTTCGTTATGCCACTAGCATGTTCTAACAAAGGGCTCTCACCTGGTGGAATAGCGAGAAGAGAAATCGTGGGCCCGATGCTATTCTGGCACTTACTTGGGAAGAAATCAAGAACATCGCTATCGCGAAGTTCTGCCCGAGAAGCGAGCTGCAAAAGTTGGAGGAAGAATTTTGGAATTTAAAGCAAAACGATGGTGATCATTTGGCCTACTCAACTAGGCATCATGAGTTGAGTATACTGCTGCCTCATATGGTCGACACTATCCCCCGCAACATCGAGAAGTTCATTAAGGGTGTACCACCCCAAATTCAAGATGCTGTGGTGGGTAGCCGACCCATAACCTTAGAAGAAGCCATTACTATCACCGCTCAACTCACCGAGAACCATATACGAGCGGGCACCATGTCTGTGAAGGGTGCCAAAAAGGTGGAAAAGACGGCTACCGAGGCCTTTAAGGAGACCAAAGCTGAACCGTCCAACACAACAACAACAACAAGAAGCGCAAGTTCACATCAGCGCGTAACTATGCTGTGGCTGCACCCAAACAACCCCAAAGACAACTTGTACCTGCGACTACACCTGTGGCACAAGTGCCTGGGGCTAGGGCTTATGCTAGTCCTCAGCCAATGTGCAACACGTGTAGGTATCATCATCCGGGGAATCAACCATGCCGCATTTGCACCTTATGCGGTAAATATGGTCATTTGGTGGCAACTTGCCACCGTGCACCTAACAATGCCGCCGTGGTCACAAACCGTGTTTGCTACAACTGTGGGGAACCTGGCCATTTTCGCCCACAATGCCCTCGTCTTGTGGGTAATGTTCCACAAGCCCGAGGACGTGCTTTCAACATCAACGCTAACCAAGCACAAACAAACAATGATGTTGTGAATGGTATGTTAACTCACCTTTAACTTTTGTGATCCAATTCTTATCATACATTACCTGTATCGTTAAATACCTTAAAAATTGAACAGGTATGTTCCTTATTAATAAAACTTATGCCTACGTCCTATTTGATTCTGGAGCCGATAAGAGTTTTGTTTCATTAGAATTTGAACCCATACTTGCTAAGCCACAAACGAAACTAGAAAGACCTCTTACCGTTGAAGTTGCCGATGGAGAACCGATCACCGTTGACGTCATCATTCGTGATTGCATCTTAAGTCTTGACACGCATGGTTTTCTTATCGATCTTATCCCTATGAAACTTGGAAGCTTCGACGTCATCATTGGTATGGATTGGTTAGCCAAACACCATGCCGAGATCATTTGTTTCGAGAAGTGCATCCGTATACCGTTACCTTCTGGTGATACTTTGAAGGTGTTCGGTGAAAAATCTTCCAAAGGACTTAAACTCATGTCTTGCACTCAAGCCCAAAATGCCTAAGCAAGAAGTATATGGCTTTCTTAGCTTATGTGGTCAACACGAAAGTCAAAGGGAAAGAACTTAAGGATGTCCCTATCGTACGAGACTTTCCTGAAGTATTTCCCGATGACCTTAGTGGCTTACCTCTCGTGCGTGAAGTTGAGTTTAAAATCGACTTGATACCAGGAGCAAACCCCGTGGCTAAGTCACCATATCGACTTGCACCATCTGAAATGCAAGAACTCTCTAGTCAACTTCAAGAGCTATCCGAGAAGGGTTTCATCCGTCCTAGTTCTTCGCCTTGGGGTGCACCTGTTCTTTTCGTGAAGAAGAAAGATGGATCGTTTTGTATGTGCATTGATTATCGTGAGCTTAACAAGCTTACCATCAAGAATCATTATCCTCTTCCTCGCATCGATGACTTGTTTGATCAACTTCAAGGAGCTGCCATATTCTCGAAGATTGATCTACGCTCTGGATATCATCAATTACGAGTTCATGATGATGACATCCCAAAGACCGCGTTCCGTACTCGTTATGGGCACTATGAGTTTATGGTGATGCCTTTTGGTTTAACCAATGCTCCCGCTATCTTCATGGATCTCATGAACCGAGTATGCAAGCTTTATCTAGACAAGTTTGTGATCGTTTTCATAGATGGCATACTTATCTACTCTAAATCCAACACCGATCATGAACTGCATTTGAGATTGGTTCTTGAATTGTTGAAGAAAGAGAAATTGTACGCGAAGTTCTCAAAGTGTAACTTCTGGCTTGAGGAAGTTCAATTTCTAGGACACGTGGTGAATAGCCAAGGAATTCACGTTGATCCTGCAAAGGTGGAAGCTGTGAAGAGTTGGTGTGTTCCTACTACTCCTACCGAAGTTCTTTCCTTTCTTGGTCTTGCTAGTTACTATCGGCGATTCATTGCCAACTTTTCAAGAATCGCGAAACCATTCACTTCTTTGACACAAAAGAATAAACCATTCGAGTGGGGTTCCGAGCAAGAAGAAGCTTTTGAAACGCTAAAGCACAAGTTGTGCAATGCACCTATCTTGACCCTGCCCGATGGGAATGACGATTTCACCGTGTATTGTGATGCATCTAAACAAGGCCTTGGTTGTGTTCTTATGCAACGAGGGAAGGTCATAGCTTATGCATCGAGATAATTGAAGGCTCACGAGGTGAATTACACAACTCATGATCTCGAGCTTGGTGCTGTTGTATTTGCTTTAAAGATTTGGAGACACTACTTGTATGGTACACAATGCATAGTCTACACCGATCAGAAAAGCCTTCAACACGTTTTCAATAAAAAAGATCTCAATATGAGACAACGTCGTTGGATGGAGTTGATTAGTGATTACGATTGTGACATTCGTTACCATCCTGGTAAAGCAAACGTTGTAGCCGATGCACTAAGCCGAAAGATTCACAACAAGATGATCTCATTCCAAGAAATTCGTGATCGACGTCAATGGTTTGACACTTTGGGTGAGTTCGATACTGAGATTCGACTAGATGTCAACGAGACTACCGTACTGCTACAAAACTTGAGAATAGATAGTGACATCGAGTCTAGTATCTTGGAGGCTCAACAAGTGGTGCAACAAGAAGGAAGAATGAAGGATGAACTGGAGCCTAATCTTTTAACCCGATTGGAAACGAAACCCAATGGGTTGATGTACTTCTCAAATCAAGTTTTGATTCCAAATCGTGATAATCTTCGTACTTTTATCATGAACGAAGCTCATCAAACTCGTTATTCTATTCATCCTGGATCCGATAAAATGTACATGGACCTGCGCGGTCAATATTGGTGCCCTGGAATGAAGAAAGATATAGCGACTTATGTAGCTAAGTGCCTCACGTGTACGAAGGTTAAGGCCGAACATCAACGTCCAAGTGGATTACTTGAGCAACCCGAGATCCCTATGTGGAAGTGGGAACACATATCCATGGACTTCATAACCAAGCTACCCTGAACCTCTCAAGGTCATGATAGCATACGGGTGATCGTTGATCGATTGACTAAATCGGCACATTTTATACCCATATGTGACACTTACAAGACATCAAGGTTAGCTCGTATATACGTTGATGAGATTGTAAGTCGTCATGGGGTACCTCTGCACATCATATCCGACCTAGAAGCTCGTTTCACTTCACATTTTTTGTCTCTATGCAAGAACTCTTGGGGTACTCAGTTGGACCTAAGCACGGCTTACCATCCTCAAACTGATGGTCAAACCGAGCGAACGATCCAAACCTTGGAGGATTTGCTACGCCTTTGTGTTCTTGACTTTGGTGGTGATTGGGATACGCATCTACCGCTCGCGGACGTGGTGAGATGTCGTCAAAAGAGTTATGCAGACAAGCGACGTAAGCCATTAGAATTCCAAGTTGGGGAGATGGTTCTTCTTAAGGTTTCACCGTGGAAAGGTGTTGTTCGCTTTGGAAAGAAGGGTAAACTGGCTCCAAGATTTGTAGGACCTTTCAAAATCCTGAAAAGGATTGGGAAAATGGCTTATAAACTGGAGTTACCTTCCGACCTTAGTGGAATTCATCCTGTATTTCACGTCTCAAATTTGAGAAAGTGCTTGGCTGACGAAAGACTATATGTTCCATTGGAAGACATCCAGATTGACGAGTCATTGCATTTTGTCAAGAAATCTGTTGAGATCATGGATCGCATAATGAAGAAGACTCAAACCACAACAACCCCAATCGTCAAGGTTCGTTGGGAGAATAAACGTGGCGCCGAATTTACTTGGGAACGTGAGGAGCACATGAAGAAGAAATACCCGTTCTTATTTGTATAGTTTCATTTCTTTTAATTTCGGGACGAAATTCTTTTAACTTGGGGATACTGTAACATCTCGTATTTTTGTTAATTAAAAGGGTAACTTTGTTAAGTTTATAAAAGGACCTTTTATGTCTATTGAGAAACATTGAGGGTTTATTGTGCTTCATAATTAATTTGGTGGTTAACAAACTAATTTAATAAATAATAATAACATTATAAGTGTTATAATGTTTACTTAATATTATAAAACTTAACTTAAAGTAATAAAAATCTTAAAAATAATTGTGATTAAAATAATAATAATAATAATAACATAATAATAATATAATAATAATAATATAATAATAATAATAATAATAATAATAATAATAATAATAATAATAATTAGTATAACAGCTAACATAAAGTAATAATAATAACTATGTTAATATAGGTTATAGAATTAACAAATTATGATTTAAGGTTAAAAATTTAGTTAAGGGGGCTTAGTTGTCAATTTGGAAAACTTTAAAAGAAAGGTTTTCACATAATGTCAAACTAATAACCACAGGGACTAAATGTGCAATTAATAAAAATTAAATTCCCCCCTGTTTCCCCATAATTCCAACGAGAGGAGGCCGGCGCCTCCGGCCGAACTCCAGCGAGGCCAAAACGGCCCTTTTAGCCATGATTTTGACCCAAAAACCGTTTCGAATCGTATGTGAACTTAATTCAAACCTTAATGCAGTTAATAATTGGGGTTTAAACGTCGAATGATACCCAATCGAGTGAGTAACCGTAGCATCATAAACCCGTAACCGTTCGGGCATTGAATCTCAATTATAATCTAATTAATCGAACATGAATGATCATATACCTATTCCTAATCGAACTCAACACTCAATTTCACCTGAAACCAACGCAAGCATCACTTTTGATTATCCCTTTTCACCGCGACCTGCAACTGAGTGTTCATCACCAATCGAACGTCTTATACTTCAATTAGTAGAGGGCTTAGAACCAAGAGCTTCACCCAAAGCTTCGCCTGAAGTTAATTTGATTAACAACAACAATTCACATCGAACAAGAACAAGCTTTGGTCGTGTCTCACCTGCATCGGTTCTCATCGATTTAAACATCATTTCGGGTAATTAGCAGAGTCTATAGACTCGAAACCATGTGGGGATCAAAAACCCCAATGTTAATTTCATTACCGATAGTGAATTGATGATCAATTTGGTTGTGTTTGAATTAGGGTTCATATAGTTTGGGGGATCCTTTGTAATTGTGTTTTTAAAATTTAGGAACCACTTTTCTAGCAAGGCTGCGGCCCTGGTCTATTGGTTACGCACGCATACATCAACCTTGAGGTCCCGGGTTCGAACCCGGGCACCCTCAAACATTTTTTAAGGCTTTTCAGCCCTTAAATAAATTATAAAAATTTTTATTAAATATAAAAATGGTTTTTATAAACTTTAAATATTTTTAAAGACATCAAAGTAGTTTCTGTAATTTTTTTAAATTTAATTAATTAATTATTATTATTATTATTTTTTTTCTAAAAGCATTTTAACAAAGGTTGTTCCTGGATTATTTCTATTAAAATAGATTTTAAATAATAAATTAATAAATTATTATTGGTTCAAATATTACCATTAAATTATTATCGCTAAAATCATGATTATTTCAAGTGTTTATTCAAGTTTATATTTAAACTTCACTAGCTATTATGGATGATTTAATGTTATTTTCTTTATAATCATAAATGGTATATTTCTGTTACATTTTTTAGACTACTACAAAGATCCTCAAACTCCACTTGAAACTTTAGTTCTCGATAAATCAATAATTCTATCATTAAACTTAAATCTTGTAATATATTTAGGTGCCTTGTGATGATTTATCTTGAAACAACGTTTATTATGATGAACATGAATAAGAATTATCCATTTGTCTGTTTGTTTAAACTTTATAAATAACATGATGAACATGAATAAGAATTTCTTTGATTATTTAACTAAGAGCACTATTATTAGAGTTGGTATATAATACCTTATAGCATATTCATATGCCAATTGGCAAATGTTTCCTTTTATATTTTAAGAAAGATTTTTTAAAGAACCTTTAAATCGCTCTTCCATCCCTTTCTCTAAATCATTCCTCATCTTTTTATTTTACCATTCAAAAATGAGTGTGTAATAGTATTTACCAATATAATGTATACACCATATAACAAACGACTCTTCAATCTCCTGCTTTCTTCTCCATGCCCCTTTCTCCTAGCTTCTTCTTCTATGATGCTAGGGCTTAAGAACCACAATCAAAACGATAGCAAGCACTTCTACAAGAGCCATAATATCTAAGAAGATAACAATCAAGATTGAGATTTGGGTGTGTTAAGCTTTGACAAATTTTAAGGGATTCTCCCAAAGAATCAATTGCCACAAAGATGTAAGCGATATTTCATAATTTCCAACTGTTGCATGTATGTTTTCATTCTCTAACTGATTTCTTGTCTAGGGTTCAAGCATATTCACTTGTTTAGGGTTCTCGCACGTAATAAATGGGTCGGTGTTATATTTGCGGGTTTTGTTAAGGTTCTCTCGAGTTTTTGTTATTAATGTAGTGGACTAGTGGGTCAGTGTTATATTTGGTAGTTTTGCTTTTGATTTAATCGTTAGGCGTATTTTTGATGAAATTTAGGTTATTTTGTGTTGTTTCTTGAATGTAATGGACACTAAAGCAAGCTCAATTTGATTTCATCATTTTATGCTTGTCTTTTTGCTTTTGATTTGGGGATGGACATGACACTCCAATGAACTTGAGTTTATGCACGAAATGCAAATGGTTAAATTTTGAGAAATTACAACGTAAAATCATGATAAGAGATAGTCATGCTTGAAACTATAGAGACTTTTGAATTGTTATTTTCTTAAGACCAAAGGTTTTTTTATTGTTTAGTTTATTTGATTCTAACCCCATGTTTTTTGTTAGTTATATGGAAGCATTAGCTACTTTTGGGTTACGAATGCTCTTAGAGTGATCTTTGATCTTGTAATCGGCTATAAAGGATATTTAAGCATGTAAAACGTGCTTCATCTTTTGTTTATGAGTTGTGATTTAAAGCTTGAATTTTGTTAATCTTTTGTTTGTATTTGTAACTAGTTGTGTTAGATATTGTTGTTGGAAATATTATATATATATATATATATATAATATATATATATATATATATATATATATATATATATATAATATATATATATATATATACTAGGTTAGTATCTCGTGTATCACATGGGTTGAATAAATAAAATATTAAATAGTTAGTGATGAAAATTATTAATTATAAAACCATATTTCAAGATAAGAGATAAATAAAAATTACATATAAGTAATGACTATAAGTAATAAAACAATTATATAATTTACTTTATACTTTTGTACTTTAGTTTCTTTTATTAAAAAATTAAAACATTGTTCTAAATCAAATCATTTGAAGAAAATGTCATTTTATAAAAGAATTCTTAAACTTCGAATTTTAATAATTATGGTTCATAAAAAATGTTTTCTAAAAACATTGCTTTTAAAATATTTTATATTTTAAAAAAAGTCTGATATTTTAGAAAAATTATAAAAATTTATTTTCTAAAAACATTGCTTTTAAAATATTTTGTATTTTAAAAAAAGTTTGATATTTTAGAAAAAATACTTATGTTATGCAAAATATTGTTTCATTAGATATACATTATAAAAAGGACCTATTTTTTGATTTATCAAAAACTAGTTTAATCTAAAAAAAGTTAAATAATATAATTGGTAGTTAATGTAAAAACTAATAGAAGAGACAAGCGGAAAAATAAGTTTATAATGTCTAAAATCATGACAAGTGCCAACTCAAAATCTTCTTTTATTATAATATACACACACACACACACACATATATATATATATATAATATATATATATATATATATATATATATATATAATATTAAGTACCATTTTCTTATGTATTATGGGTTGTACAACAGCTTTAGGAGTTGTACTCATCTTTTGGCTTTTTTAATTTAATCTTGTAGGACTGTTTGAAGGGATGATGCATTTTACTTCATAATTGAGGAGAGTTCTTTAGAACACTTAATAAATCAAATAGGAAACTAGTTAACTAGAATAAAAAATACTAAGAACACAAGTATATGAGAGACAAAACAAGATAGCAACATAAGTATTTAGGTTTCAAGAATGCAGTATATTGCTTTTCAAGTTCTATTACAAAGTGTTACAAAGCATAATGTAAAGTTACAAGTACTTGAGATACATATACTACATCCTACAGCCAGCCATACTTTGAAGGCCAACTGGATACATCAGACTAGACAACAAAATCAAATGTAGAGTCAAAAGACAGATTGCCTTTTGACTTGTGAATATGACATGCCATAGCTTATATCCTAATATATTACAAAAAAAATTAAGTATATAAAGTAAAAAAGCTCAAACTCAAGACCTCAATGTACAGTTTACCAAAAGCATGGACCTTTTCATTAATTGGGGAAAGTTGGTGAGTCAAAATGAGTTGTAGCAGAAAGGTGGTTATGCTTTATGGAAACGTACATCAGATAAAAGTCTTTGTCTTTGAAGCTTCGGAAGACTTCATATTTGGCTTTGAAAGATATTGGTCTTGGCTTCAGAAGATTTTACACTTAGAATATTTCTTGTGTGAGGTGTAAAACTTCCAAAGTATTTCTACTTCAGTACTTTAGTGCATGCATGCAGAGAGACTTTGAGTGCTTTGAACTTTTTGATTGCATAAGACTTATTGGAATCCTTACAAACTCCCCCTTGGCTAATGCTACCAAAACATTTGAAGATCTTCATCAGTTGAGAGTCCTCATCATGATGATGACCAGACCCTTCTTCATTAGATGGTCAAGATCACTCAGACTTTCATAGTATCTTCTTATCTCAAAGAGATCATGTAGAGGTAGGTTGAATAAGTCTTTCCATATGCATACATTCTCACCACCTTGATCTCTAATTACATGCCATCTTTTTGGATTAGTTGTGAAGGTCCAAGATAAGATGGGTCTCTATGAAGCAAGATGAGCCACTTGAATTGGAGTTGATAGGGCTGCCTCTTCATGCACTTCCTCAGGTTGATATTGTAGGAGCATATATTGTCATATATAACGTGTCCGTCGCTTGACGAATAGTCTAGGATTAATGTAATACACCTGATATGTTGTAAACACATGAAACTGAGTCATTCGCAGGAGCATATATGAATGAGACTCAGTCGTATGACTGATCCATGCTAATGGACCAGTCATGCGACTGAGAGATGCTATTGGGCCATTCGTAAGACTGAACCATATGTATGGTCTAGTCGTACGATTGAACCATACGCATGGTCCAATTGTACGAATGGGCCCAGTCGCATCTGATATGGGCTGAGACCTATAAATACTAGTTCATTGTGTAGAGAGGTAAGGTTTAGAGAGTGTGCCTGGGGCCTAGGTGCTGCTGGATGAGAGGAGAGATCATGCTCGATCTCCCCTTGCCAAGAGTCGTGATTCTTCTGTTTAACGATCTTGTAATCATTAGGTTTTATTAATGAAACCATTCTATTATTGTTCGTTCTCTTGTTTGTCTCTCGGTTTTTGTTTGTTTTTCCTTCCGTCAAGAACACGCTTGAATGTAAACCGATCTAGCGACTTCATAGATCTGACTCACCCTGAGGTATGGAGGTGGATGGTTTAGACTTCTTCTTCTTCTTTGACTGTGGTCTAAAAGCCATCCTCTTCCTCCTCTTTGATGACTTTACTTGAGACGACTGGTTTACAGCACCTTGTTAATCAGTCTTGTCTTGCTTAGTTGGGTGTTCCTCCCTCACAGGTTCAAAAGGAGAGGGAGTTTGACCTGGCTGTGGATCAAAAGATGAAGCTTGCTGAGGATCAGGAGGTTCAAGTTGTGTTGTCTCAGGTTGTTCAACCTTAACCTCCACTTCAGGAAGAACTTCATTTGGAGGGGAGTGTAACTCAACTAGCTCTCCTCTTTTGATCTTCTGCTTGATTACCTTGATGTGCTCATCCATTGTGGATAGAGACATAAGGCCAAGTCTCCTTCCGGAGAATCCATACAACTTCAAGAAGCCCATCATCCTTTGTCTGTTAGCGGACTTCTTCATGCTCTTCTAGATGATGGCTCTTGACCTTGCAGCATCTTCCTCAATTTTCTCTTTGTTGCTTTTTGTTCTTTGAGTACTTGAAGCTCAAGCTGCTTGAGATACTCAAACTCTATGTACTCAAAGGACAAGGGAAGAAGTGTAGATGCCTAGTATAGGCCTGTGGCACTCAGGTAGTTGATCATATTGATCCTATCAGTCTCTTTGTCTACTTGAGGTTCTTGTGGAGCCACAGCCTCTTGTGCAGGACTTTCTTGAACTAGGGAGAGAGTGGGAACATGCTTGTATAATCTCTTTTGTCTCTTGTCCTTTTTGATTTGGAGAAGTAACTCTGCATCCTCTGCTTCCTTCTTCTCTCTTGACACTTCCATGTTAGCCAGTTGATTAAGTTCCTCTAAGGGGATAGATATAATCTCATTATTGTCATAGTTCCTGGTTTGCAGGGAAGTAATCTTGATTGCCCTTAACTCATCATCTTGAGTATTTGGTCTAGGGGCAACCCTTATTGCAGCTTCCATGACTCGTGCAGACTGTGACATCCGGTAAATTTCCGTTACCAAGCTCCGTTAGTTCCGTTAAGTCTTGCACACACGTGTCGGGAGCACACACTAGTTGTCGTTGAACGTTGGTGACATATTAATAATGAATAATGTTAATTTGTTGTGAATCTAAATGATTATGTGAATTTTGGGTTATGTTTATGTGTTCACACATTTATAAAGGTTAATTAAAGAATTTATCGCGTAACGCGGAAACGTGCCTATTTATTCGTATGTCTTGTGTTTTTATAAAGATAAAATATATAATGAATTTTATAAGTTTATATCTTTATATTATGAAGTTAAAAACACTTTACAAAGAGTTTAAAGCTTAGTTTTTATAAAATACAAATTACAAGGGTTAAAAGGGTAAATATGTAAATTAAAAATTAATAAAACAAAACCCCAAACCCTAATTCAACCCCTTCGGCCGCGATCAAGCTCCTCTTCCCCTCTTCTCTTCGAATTCAGCCTAGAGTCATCAAGGAAGCATCGATTTTGGTCGATTTCAAGGTTTAGAACACGTTAGAATCATCAATTGCAAGTTAACACGCGTTTAAAGGTTAGTTTTTTCGAGTTTTTGTGAAGGGTTCATTATGGCCGAACCCTAGATTTGAAATTGGTCCTTGTTGGGTCGAATTGGTTGTTGTTTGATGATGTTAACATGTTAGTTAGATTGTATACATGTTAGTTAACGTCGATTATGCAAGAATTCTATGTTTTTAGTGGATTGATCATGAAATTAATTTTGAAGCAAACCTAATTCGTGATTATTGTGATTATGCATGATGGATGATTGTTTGATGAATGTTTGATGATTATTGGGTTGTATGAATGTTAGAATACGTTGATTATGCAAGAAAGTTGGGATTTTGATGCATTGTTCATAGGTTACTAAGAATAGTAACTTTATTTTGCATGTAGTAGTGATCTAGTGATGGATTGATGTTATGGATGGGTTCATGATGATAATTAGATGCTAGATTGATGTTATGAATGCTAGAAATCTTTAATTTGATGATGTTGATCATAGCTTGCCAAAAGTAGAAACTTTTGTTTATGAAGATTGTTAGATTGAGATGTTTAAGTGTTGTTGATCATGTCTAGATGTTAGTATGAGCTTGAATTGGTATATTATTGATGAATTCATGTATGCTTTGGATGTTTGATAGATTTTGGGATATTCTTTCCCAAAAGGGAAACTTTATTTGTGTAAACGTTGAAGTATGATGTTATGATCATGTTTGAATAATAGGAACTTGCTATTATGTTCAAGGATGGATTCTAGTGTGATAGAACGTGTTAAATTAGTTGTATGGCATGTTTGGATAATCATGGGTGATAATTGGAATTGGTAATCATGTATGGTTTGGATGTTGTGTAGTAGTAGGACATCATGCTTGGGTCTGGTAATTGATTGTGGTGATGTTGTGAATGCAATGTATATGCTTAAAGAATTTGGTTATGATCATTATACACGCGTGCGGATCTGAGGCCCCTACTTAGTAGGATTGGCAGGGTTTAGGATGTGAAGTCGTGAGTGGCTTCACATGGCATGTAATGAATGGTTGAACCTTGTATGACATGTTAGTTGTTTTGTAGCTAGTGGTTATGTTAATGTTCTAGATTCGCATGACTTGTATAGTACTTGATTGTATGATGATCTATGTGATACACCTGGTTGATATAGCATATGTATGATACTATTTGAATGTTAATCATGTATGTTGTATGTGCTCATTGGCTTTATTTGAATTATAACTCATAATGTCACCAACGGGTCAAACGGGTTAACTAGGTCAAACGTGTCTGTTTGTCAGGAAGCTTGAGTCTTTGATTTTGGTATGATTAGGGTTTCACATGTCTTTTATTTACACGTACTTATGTACTCACATGATCTAGGTAACCTGTGAAGGTTGGCTATCCTCTCGTTTCTCAAAATAAACCCTAAGTACCTTTGCATACATCAGGTGAGTTCATGCCCCACTCTTTACTTAATCTCTTTTGGGGGAGATAGCATACTGGTATTTATACAAACGCTTTCATTATTTAAGTTGTGTAAAATGTTAATATAGTGTTGTTTATCATGAGAAAAGTCCTCACACTTTTGAATTGTTAATATTTAATAGCGGGGAAACTTGGGTAGTACTACTGGGTCTGACGAGCCCCACCTATGTGACTCGAGGTCAACCGGGTGCAATTTGTCCTATTGAACATTGTCACGACATGGTAAGTCGTGACAGGAGGCAACAACTATCACAGTCAGCTTCAATTGCAAAATCACTATGTATTAATATTTACTGATAATAGACTAGCTATCTATTACCATACACTGCTTATATTTATCGCAACTGTTTACATGTTTATTGAACTCAGACTCTTGAACTCACCAACCTATGTGTTGGCATTTTAGTATGCTTTTCTCAGGTCCTTAACTTGCTTGCCATAGGAGCACTGCACGGTTCACTGCATTTTAAGACACTATGCTTCAAGACAATTTGACATTTTAATAATTATAGTTTACTTTTTGGGTTGGCACTTGTTTTGCCATAATTATGCTTTATTGACTTGGGTTGTTCTCAAAACGCTTCCGCATTGTTTAAAGTTTGTATTTTGGTTGATTTTGTTTGAATTATGGCATTTAGAGTCGTTCTGAGTAACTATTGACTGTGATCCTGGTTTGTTCACACGCCTCGTGGTAAAACTCCGCAAGTGGATTTTGAGGGTGTGACACAGACCCAGAGGAACTTTCTCCCTTAGCTTCCTCTTCCGCTCTCTCTCCTCCTCCTCAATCTTCTCAGAAGTAATTTTCCTTTTCCCTTTGTCACTCACAGACCTTTGTGACTCAAGGTGGAGAGAGCTTTGGCTTTTATTGCTTGGTGTAGTCTCCAAGCTCTAGCCAGAGAGAGGTTGTGATACACCTTCACCAGTAGGTGCTTCATTGAGGGAATGAAATGCTGAAGTAATTATAGGTGTGACAGGGCTCTCAGGCTCTACCACTAGGCCTTCAGTCAAGGTTTCCCCTTTGAAGCTAATCTTAAGGTCTGCCTCAACATCCAGTTGACCAATAGTATTACCTAATTCCTTTGTCTCCTTCTAAGACTGAACTCTTTAGTAATTCTGTCATGAATCCTCTATGCCAGCCTATCAGCTTGTCTAGATTGGCTTGGATTGACAAGTGGCTTGTTGATCAGGTCAAAACTTTCATAGTAGTTCAAAGTCTGAAAATTGAAGACTTCTTGCTGCCCTTGAACCCTTTGAAGAATAACGACTCTTCTGTTTGCATCATACATCCACCCTATGATGTAGTTAGATGTTACTTGAGGTGGAGATGACACTTTTCTTGGTATACCTTCCTTAAAAAGACTCTGAATGAAGGAGTCTATAAAGTCCCCATCAATGTGAACTTGAAGAAGTTGCTGAGTATGGACAGTTGCAAGTAAAGATGGTGAGTCCTCAATGTCCATGCTCTATGAAGAACTCCCGGGTTCTGTGTCTGTGATAAATTTCTCCCTCTTTTTGGTAGCATCACCCACTTGCATAGGTGAGCTAGAGGTTAGATTAATTTCATTCACAGGTTCTTGTGTTCCTGGTTGAGCTCTTCTTAAAGGTCTCCCAGCTAGTGTCTTCTTAAGATAAGATATCTCAAGTTGCTAATCATTGACCCTGTTATGCAGGGTAGTCACCTGAGATTCAAGATGACTAACCTTGGAGACTAGGTAGGTGCATATTTTGGACAATTTTTGCACCTTTAGCCTTAGATTCCCCTAATCTTCATCAGAAGAATCATGGGGGATGAGAGAATTGGACCAAAGTCTTCGCTTTCACCACCAGCATGAAGTTCTTGGCTGCTGGTTTGTCTCTGCTCAATGACAACTTCAGTTGAAGTGTCAATGGGCTGAGTTGCCATGGTTGAGGTCTGAATGATGTAATCACTTGCTAAAGTAAGAGCCTCTTCCATATGGATTTCCTGAATAGGTTTAGAAGTATCCACCTCAGTAATAGATGACTGATGTGGGCTAGACATTGGTGACTTAGGAGCACTCATCTCTCTTTGAGTAGGGGAGGAAAAGAGAGACTTATGGTACTCACCGAAACCTAAATCTTCATCAGTATAGAAATCAAGGTTGAGAATTGGGTGGTTTAAGTCTAGAGGCTGGGGATGGTAATTGTCCCCTGAAGGTTATTCACCTGAGTATTGAGACTCAGAGTGAAAGCTTAAGGCAGTTGGGCTTGTGATCTCATCACGCTGAGCATGAGAAACCTAGAATGATCTTTGAATAAATAGGAGTGGTTTGCTCCTCAGGAGCAGCGGGAGCTCTAGCGGGTGATTGTATGGGGGCCTGTACAGACTCAATAGCTTGAATAAGGGTTTGTTTGGATTTTCTTTTGTAAGTGTGGGTGATTTGAGACCTTTTTGGTGGTTGGGAGATAGAAGGTGTGGGTTCAACACTAGCTTGTGTTGATAGGTTGTCATCTTGAGCAACGAGCTTTAACATTTTGGGGACAAGGGCTGTTTCTAACCCTAAGAAACCTACGGTTGGCTTTTTCAAGATTTTAAAGATGCCGGGATTCATCTGTCCCAATTTAAGAATATTACCTGTTTCCCTCAACTATGAGCCCAGTTCATAGTTAAGAATGTATTGAACATATCTAGGAAACATGTAATACTCTAAGGAGTCCAAGTTAGCAAGTAAATTTGTATAAACAAACTGAGAGTACCTGAACTTGAGCCCTTAAACCATTCCATGCATTATAAAGGAGAGATCCTCAGGAATCTGGTCCAATCCTCCATGCTTGTGGACAAGCTGTGGATAACCACATAAAGCATTTATTTCCACTCGGATGAGACCTTCCCTTTCCTGAAGGTCTTTACAGAGAAATCTCCCTCATAACCCATCTGCTCAAAAGAATGATTGACAGCCTCCTTTGGGAAGAACAACTCATCTTCTTCATCATCCAGCTGAAGATGATTGTTGATGATGGCCGAAGTGATAAAGATTGTCCTCCCCTGCACTGTGGCAAATAGTGCCTTCTCCCCATCCATAATGACCTCTTGGAAGGTCTTCCAAAATTCAAGCAAGTGATCCTCATAAAGAGTAGGATCAGTGGTAAGGGAGGTGGAATAGCTTGACAGATCCAGAAAATGGCAAACCTCTAAGAAACTATCATCTTTCTCAGAGTTCAACAGAGCAACCTGGTTGTGTTGCCTGTGAAGTTGTATGGAGAAATGAAGGTTGTGTCTAAGATTTAGATTGGCCATTTTGAGAAGCTTAAGGGTGAAGGAAGATGAAGAACAAAGGCGGTTTGGGAGAATTTAGGTAAGAGAAATAGTGCAAGTGAAGAAGATAGTGAAAGAGGGGGAAACCGTTGGGTTTATGTGTGAAAAGGATCTGAGACAAAGTTAATGAAAGAGGATAAACTTTGAAATCCAGAAGTTGATTCCACCTCTAAAAAAGTAGTTTTCTTTTACCCAAAAATTAGTTTTCTTGGAAGTCGAGAAAACTTTCGAAGGTTATTTTGCTTCGGAAGTTCTTGAAGGAAAGCTTCCGAATGCAAATTGACTTCGAAAGATATTTCAAAGATTTTTGAGAATTTTGCTTCGGAAGAGATTTAGAACTTAGAGTGTTTATTCCAAGAAGAACAAAAATTTCCGAAACAATTTTTGCTTTCGAAAGAAAATTGTTCTATTAAAACATACAAGTATTTAAGGTGATTTTAAGCTTCGGAAGATACTTCAGAAATTTCTTCCAAAGGTAAAACTACTTAAGTAGATATTTTTTGCTAAGACATAAGTTTCTTCTGAAGGTAATTTTAAATTTTCAGAAGGATAAAGAGATCAAAATTTTCAAAAATCTAAGAAATGTCTTGTAAAAAGATTTTACTTCAAAGAGAACAAGGGCTTATGAAGGTGATAAAATAGACGACTTAGGACACACAGGTTTTAGAAATAATATGATTAAGTTTTAAGAAAAGCTACTCAAAGTTAATCATCCTAATAGCCAATACAAGATATTTTAATCTTTGTTCATCAAAAGCTTTGGTGAAAAAATCACATATTGTTCATTTGTGTTAACTTTGACTAGTTTGATGAATCCTTTTTCAAAGTTATCTCTAATCAAACGATACCTGATATTGATGTGCTTTGTCCTTGAGTGCTGCACAGGTTTTTCTATGATTGAGATAACACTATTGTTGTCTATATGGATGGGAGTCTCCTTGAAGTTGAATCCATAGTCCAACATTTGATTTTGAATCCAAAACACTTGAGCACAACATCTTGCAACAACAATGTATTCAGCCTCAATGGTTGATGCAGACGTACATGATTGTTTCTTACATTGACAAGAGACTATCCTTCCACCGAGAAATTGACAACCCCCTAATGTAGATTTTGCAGTCATGTTGCAGCCACCATAATCACTATCTGTATAAGCATACAGATTGAAGTCAAAGTTCTTTGGATACCAAAGGCCAAGTGATGGAGCATTTTTGAGATATCTTAGAATTCTTTTGACATTGATTAGGTGTGACATCTTAGGGTTGGCTTGATATCTTGCACGAATACATGTAGCAAGCATAATATCAGGCCTACTAGCTATGAGGTACATAAGAGACCCAATCATTGCCCTGGAGAGATGCTAAACAACACATTCCCCCTCAAGATCAGGTCCAAGGGAGTGGTTTCTAGCTATGGGCGTCTTAGCAACCTTACAATCAGTCATGTTGAACCTTTTAAGTATGTCTTGAACATACTTTGACTGACTTATGAAGATGCTATTATTAACTTGCTTCACTTGAATTCCTAGAAAGAAATTGTGTTCCCCCATGGCACTCATTTCAAACCTATCTTTCATAAGCTTTCCAAAGTCTTTGCAGAGCCTTGATTAGTTGACCTAAAGATAATGTCATTGACATATACTTGAACTAGCATAATGTCATTTCCTGATCTTTGATGAAGAGAGTTCGATCAATAGTACCCCTTTTGTAGCCATGCTGACAAAGATACTGTGATCGAATCTTATACCACTTCCTTGGTGCTTGGTGCAGCCCATAAAGAGCCTTATCAAGCTTGCAGACATAGTAAGGATGATCAGGATCAATAAACTCAGGTGGTTGTTTGACATACACCTCTTCATCAATCACCCCATAAAGAAAAGCACACTTGACATCAAGCTGGTAAACCTTGAAGATCTTGGATGCAACAAAAGCTAGGAATATACTAACAACTTCAAGTCTTGCTACAGGAGCATATACATCTGTGTAGTCAATTCCTTCTTCTTGAGTATATCCTTGAACAACCAGTCTTGCCTTGTTCTTGATGACAAGTCCCTTATCATCCTTCTTATTTCTGAACACCCATTTGGTTCCTATAGTAGTCTTCATATGAGGAAGAGGACATAGGTTCCAAACCTTCTACCTTTTGAATTGAAGCAACTCATCTTGCATAGCTTCAACCCAACTTTCATCCTTTAGAGCCTCATTATTTTTCTTTGGCTCTATCTGGGACAGGAAACAAGAGTAAAGACAAACATTTGCATCATGGGTTTGTCCTCTTGTTCTACCCTTGTATCAACATCTCCTATGATGTTTGTGGAAGGGTGAGATTTGTGGATCCTTAGCTGAGGGTTCATAGCAAGTTGTTTAGACAGATCTAAATTAGAGAAATTTAGAGTTGGTAGTGAGGATTCACCCTCCACGTCAGGACACTTATCAAGATTAACTTTATCCAATGAGTGTGTGGCATCATTGATGTTGTCATCAATGGAGTGGTTATCAACATCAAGAAATTCCTAATCACTGTCACCACCACCATGCTTTCCAACATTTGAAGCTCTTTCTTTTGAGTTGTGTGCCTCTAAGCTAGAATATGAAGGCACTCTAGAAACATCAGCAGGATTGTTATTGATGTGCTAGTAAAAGCTTCATTTGAAGGATTGGTTACCACTTGAGCTGAAGATGTGTAGCTTGAAAGTCTTCTCAACTCAAATCTTGGATCAGGATCACCTATAGGTAATATATCTATAGACCCTGAAACATGCTCACAAGATTTGTTAAAACAGTTGGTAAATAAATCAAGATCAAATAGCCAATCAGGACCAGAACCTTTCACACTGGGAGTGTGGTCATTGAAAGTCACATTGGTTGACTCTTCAACTATTCTAGTTTTGAGATTGTATACTCTATAAGCCTTAGCTTGGGAAGAGTATCCAATAAAGTGTCCATCATGTGATTTCTTAGCAAACTTGGCAATTTTATATTTGGTATTAAAGATGGTGTAAGGACATCCAAATGAACTGAGAAACCCAATGAAAGGTTTCCTCTTATGCCAAAGTTCATAAAGAGTCTTACCATGAGTCTTAACTATTAAAACTTTATTTTGCACATAACAAATAGTGTTGACTGCCTCTGCCTAGAAGGTGATAGGCAATTTAGAATCAGACAACATAGTTCTTGCAGCTTCAATAAGTGTCATGTTTCTCCTCTCAACAACACCATTTTGTTGAGGAGTCCTGGGAGCACTATATTGTCTTGTAATACCCTTTTCATCACAAAATGTATCAAATATTTGGTTTTTCAATTCAGTTCCTTGATCACATCTTATGGTCTTTACCTTGTGATCACATTAATTCTCAATCTTTAAGATGAAATTCTTCAGAATCTCAAGAGTCTCATCCTTAGTTCTAAGGAGAAAGACCTATGTGAATCTTGTAAAGTCATCTATGATCACTAAATAGTAAGAGGTCCTTCCTAGACTCATTACATAAGTGGGGCTAAAGAGATCCATATGTAACAAGTGTAGGGAGTGATGATGGAGTTTCTTTCCTTGGCTTGTGAGATACCTTGTGTTGATTCACTTTCAGGCATGCCACACAATGATCATCACTTGTAAACTGTTTCTTTGGCATTCCAGTTACCAAATCATTCTTAATAAGTTTATTCATGTTTTCAAAGTTTATATGGCACATTCTTTTATGCTAGAGGAAAGACTCATCACTATTTGCTTTAGACAGAAAAGATGAAACTTCTCCTGAGGAAGATGTTTCTTGTAAATCCAATTTGTACATGTTCCCTCTCCTGGGGGCTCTAAGTAGAATATGCACATGAGGAATGTCCACCCCAGGCTTGAGAAAAATGCACTCATACTTAGTAAAGAGCATGTATGACTCTAATCACAAAATGGGATACACTCATAAGACTATACCCAAGCTCCTTGACATAATTTACCTTTTCAATGCTGAGCTTACCATTTGTGACCTTGCCCCTTCATGTAATAAAAACTCATGCATCTCCTCCAAAAGCAACTAGTCCTCCATCAATTCTTTCAAACTTTTGGAGTAGTGACTTATTGCCTGTCATGTTCCTGGAACAGCCACTATCAATGATCCATACATTCCTGTTTGTCTTGAGCTGTTCTTGTATAAAAGAGATGGTTAATTACATTTCGAAACCTAAGTCTCATTGGTCTGGGCTCATCAAAAGATGTTGAAGACAATGCAACAATAATTGATCCTATAGTCATGCTAGAGGGATCATTTGCTAAAGTTGATGAAGAACTCTCAATCACTTGGTCTTTCTTTGACTTCACATCACCTTTGGAAGCTTATACTTAACCTTCAATACTTCAAAAGTTTTGTTAACTTTGGAAGTTTTGATGACTAGGCTACAGCAGGCTTCAGTATTTCAGAAGTATTTCTTCCTTTCGAGACCAAAGTTTCTTCCGAAGGCAAGTTTCCACTTGTCTTCATCTTCATTTTGGAGCTTCCAAAGGAAACAGATTTTCCTTCCAAAGCTTTCTTCTTCTTCTTTACACTCTTAGAAGTTTCTTTCTTTGTGATGTGGAGAGTAGTCCTTGGATTGTAAACACAATCCTTAGCTAAGTGAAAGGTACTCTCACACATAACACAGTCCATTTTCTTCATTCTAGGAGTCTTCTTCTGAGACAAGGCTGAACTTGATCACTTTCACTCTCCATCTTCATCTTCTCAGATGATTTGGCAATTATGGTGGGGTTAGAACTACCTTTGGAGCTTGATGGTTCATGTTGTACAGCAGTGGTGCATAACTTATCAGCCTTCTTCTTGATGTTGGGATCAATTGGACATGAACTAGAACTCTTGTTGCTGGAGTTAAGTTTGTGTCCTCAGCTTTAACCATTTCAAATCCTGCAAGAAATAAAGACTAGTTTCTATGCAGAGTTGAAGGTGGCTTTGATCTCCTGATCCTTCTTTGCCTTTCTCTTGCTTTTTCTAATCAAGTTCTTCCTCTTTGACTTGGTCATCCCAACAGCTTTGCTCTCCTCAGAAGGATGGCGACCTTTCTTAGAATGATCTTCTTCACTCTTCTCAGGAGCCATTCTTCACCATCTCCTCTTCATCCACTTCAGTCAAGGGATTTATGAGGGAAAGCTCATCTTCACAAGTTCCACACCTAGGAGATCTTACAGACAAGACTATGTGTGGAGGAGCTATCTCACAAGATCCCAGTCCCTGCTTATTTTGATAACAAAATTTTGCATGCATGGATGAGGATATCATGTTCTTGAAGGTTTCTTTTTCAAGAACACATTTTTTTGCCCTGGCTTTGCTAATCACAAGCTCAGCCTGGAATGTAGTAAACTTGGCTATGAGATCCTTGATCTAAGTCCTATAATTTTTGTGCTCATGTTTAAGAACTGAAATGGTTTTCTCTAAGTCCTCTATCATTAACTTATAATCATTTTCAGCCTTTTTGAAATTAGATTTTAAGATATTCAAGGACTCAAGATCAGATCTAATCTCTAAGTTGTAGGACCTGTATCTATTAACTTAGCAACACATTTAGGAGTGCAAAGATTTTCCAATACATTGGCTTCATTGTGGTCAGCCATGAGTGCTTGGTTTGGAGAAGCTTCTTCCACCTGAAAGCTCCAATCAAAGTCTTCTTCAACAGCAACAATAGCTTGCTGCTTTGGATTCTCATTTTGGGGAGCTCTTTCAGTGTAGTTTGGTCTGGCTTGAGTCTGGCCACCATTTGTTTTTGGTGCCTTGCACTCTCTAGAAAAGTGTCCTATCTGGTTACAGTTGTAACACTTTACCTTGCTTTTATCCAGCCAAAACTTTCCACTAACTGCATTGCTAAGAAACCTTCTTCCTATCCTCTTGTAGAACTTCTTGGCTCTGTGAGTGAGAAGAGCCATCTACTGAACTATCTCCATATACTCCAGATCATCTGGATGGATACTGTCCAAATCTTCAAGGGTCAAGAGAAAGTTGCATGTGGATTCATCATCAGAAACAAAAGCCTGAGAAGAACTTGTCTCTTGGAAGGGACTTCCTTAAGAGTAGCTTTCTCTTAGAGTCTCTAGAAAGGTGATGAATGGACCCTTTTGTGAGTTGATAGGGTAGCATATGAAATGATGTTGAGGTTCTATTTTATCCCTTTCAGTCACATAAAGGGCCGAACCCATTTGATTGCTAGAGTTACCAGATGAGTTTTGCATGTCATCTCCATCTAGTATCCACTGAGAATACCATACAACTTAGTAAGAGTAAGAGTCTTAAGGTTCTCAGTCCTCTTGATATCAACACAGTAATGTGTCCATTGTCTAGGAAGAGAGGACATAAACTTCCTCACAATGTCTCTGTTCTCAAGAGTTACTCCAACATCCATTAGAGTATGCACAATCTCAACATACCTAAAGTACTGTTGAGTCATGGTTTCACCTATTTTAAAGGTGAAGTTTTCAAACTGCTACTTCAGGAGATCCTTCTTGTTCTTCTTGGCTTCAGTAGAACCCTCATATATTAGTTTCAATGCATCCCATAGTTTCTTAGCTATTTTTCATTTCTTGACACCTCTATAGATGGAGTTTGAAAGAGCAGTTTGAAGGGCTGTTATGACCTTCTGATCAATCTCTATTCTCTTTCTATCTTCATCAGAAAAATCAGCCACAACCTTTGAATCATACCACCACCAGTAGCAGATAAGGTGTTTGGCATGTAATGTCCTTCAACAACAGAGTCCCACATCTTGGAGTCTTGAGACTTGATAAAGCCTTCCATTCTTTGACACCAAGTATCAAAGTGCAGGACCGGTGAAGGGTATGCAATTACAACACAACAACACAATATGGAGAGTTGCTAATAACACTTAACAGATCAAACAGGGAACTGGTTAACCTTTATAATGATACTAAAAACACTAGTAAATATAAGACAGAACAAGATATCAAAATACACAAGGAGTTGACTAGACAACATATACTACATCCTACAGCCGGCCATACTTTGAAGGCCAGCCGGATACAATTGACTAGACAACAAACAAAACCAAATGTAGAGTGAAAAAGCAGATTGCCTTTTGACTTGTGACTATGACATGCCATAGCTCACATCCTAATATATTAAAAAAAGAATAAAGTACATAAAGTAGAAAGTTATAGACTTAAGACCTCAATGTATAGTTACCAAAAGCATGGACCTTTTCACCAACTTATGAAAGTTGGTGACTTTACAGAGTTGCAGCGGAAAGGGGTCCAGCTTTATGAAAAGTACATCAGATAAAGCATGTGTTAAAAGTCTTTGGAAGAAATCTGTCTTCTAGTGTTGGCTTCGGAAGACTTTGTCTCTGAAGCTTCGGAAGACTTCATCTTTGGCTTCGGAAGATATTGGTCTTGGCTTCGGAAGATTTCACACATAGAATATTTCTGATGTTGGTGTGAAACTTCCGAAGCATTCTACTTCAGTACACTTATGCATGCATGTAGGAGAGACTTTGAGTGTTTGGGTTGCATTAGCCTTTACATATAATCCTTACACAAAGTCTTCAGGATTGATCAATGGAGACTTTGTCATAGTTCAAGTTTCCATATCAGCCTTAATAATAGCTTCCATTTGAGTTGTTAAGTATTTTGTGTGTGTGAGCGATCTTAAGATGGTGAAGTCTTATATCAAGAGCCTAAAATGCTCTGATACCAAATGTAGGACCGTTTGAAAGGGTGATGCATGTCATAACACAACAACACAACTGATGAGAGTTCTTTAGAAACACTTAACAAATCAAATAGGGAGCTGGTTAACTAGAATAAGAGATACTAACAACACAAGTAAATGAGAGACGGAACAAGATAGCAACACAAGTATTTGGGTTTCAAAAATGCAGTATATTGCTTCTCAAGTTCTATTACAAAGTGTTACAAAGCATAATGGAAAGTTACAAGTACTTGAGATACATATACTACATCCTACAGCAGGCCATACTTTTAAGGCCAGCTGGATACAATTGACTAGACAACAAACAAAATCAAATGTAGAGTCAAAAGGCAGATTGCCTTTTGACTTGTGACTATGACATGCCATAGCTCACATCCTAATATATTAGAAAAAGGATAAAGTACATAAAGTAAAAAGTTACAGACTCAAGACCTCAATGTATAGTTACAAAAAGCATGGACCTTTTCACCAACTTATGAAGTTGGTGACTTAACATAGTTGCAGCGGAAAGGGGTCCAGCTTTATGAAAAGTATCAGATAAAGCATGTGTTAAAAGTCTTCGGAAGAAATCTGTCTTCTAGTGTTGGCTTCGGAAGACTTTGTCTCTGAAGCTTCGGAAGACTTCATCTTTGGCTTCGGAAGATTTCACACATGGAATATTTCTGATGCTCGTGTGAAACTTCCGAAGCATTCTACTTCAGTAGACTTATGCATGCATGCAGGAGAGACTTTGGGTGTTTGGGTTGCATAAGCCTTTACATATAATCCTTACAAACTCCCCCTAGGCTGATGCTACCAAAACACTTGAAGACTTCAGATATGAACAGGCCTCATCAGGATAATGACCATCTCTTTCTTCATGAGATGATTAGGATCACTCAGACTTTCAAAATGTCTTCTCATGTCAAAGAGATCATGCTGAGGCAGCTTGAACTTGTTTTGCCTTGTGTAGACATCTTCAATACCTTGATCTCTAATGACATGCCATCTTTCCAGATTTGTAGTGTATGTCCAGGACAAGATGGGTCTTCCAGATGCTATAGGAGCTACTAGAGTTAGAGATGGTGGAGCATCCTCTAATTTCACATCCTCTGGATGTTCTAACTCATCCTGAGGTTTAAATATGGATGCTTCTTTCTTCTTCTCCTTTGGCTTTGGTTTAGAAGCCATCCTTTTTCTCCTCTTAGAACCTTTTAACTAAGAAGACTAGCCTGCAACACCTGATTTATCTTCTTTGTCTTTCTCAGTTGGGTTTTCCTCTCTCACAGGGTCAGATTGAGAGGGGATAGAACCCTACTGTGGATCAGAAGTGGAAGCTTGCTAAGGTTCAACAGGAGATGCAGGTTCTGTTGTCTCAAATGGTTCAACCTTAATCTCTACTTCCTGAGGGACCTGACTTGGTGGGGAGTGTAAGTCAGAAAGTTCACCTCTTTGAATCTTTTGCTTGATCACTCTGATGTGCTCATCCATGGTGGATAGAGACAGAGGACCAAGTCTCCTTCTGGAGAATTCATACAGCTTCAAGAAGCTCATCATCATCCGCCTGTCAGCAGACTTCTTCATGTTTTTCTCGATGATGGCTCTTGACCTTTTAGCCTCTTCCTTTAACTTCCTTTTGGTTATCTTTCTCTCTTTGACTATCTCTAGTTCAAGTTGTTTGAGGTACTCAAACTAAATATAGTCAAAGAGTAAGGGAAGAAGCGCAGCAGCCTGGTAGAGGCCTGTGGCACTCAGGTAATTGATTATATTGATCCTGTCTTTTTCTTTGCCTACCTGAGTTTCTTGTGGTTCCACATCCTCTTACACAGGACTTTCTTGAACTGGGGAGAGAGAAGGCACATGCTTGTATAATCTATTCTTTCTTCTTTCTTCTTTGATTTGAAGAAGTAGCTTTGCATCCTCTGCCTCCTTTCTTTCCTTTGACAATTCCTTGTCAGCCAGTTCATTCAACTCATCTATAGGGACAGAGATGTTGTTATCTATGTCATAGTTCCTTATCTGCAGGTAGTTGATCCTGACTGCCTCAACTCATCATTTTGAGTGTTTGGTCTAGGGGCAGCCCTGATAGCAGACTCCATGAGCCTTGCAGACCTAGTAAAGGAATCTTCTCCCCTTAGCCTCCTTTTCCTCTCTCTCTCTCCTCCTCAATCTCCTTAAAAATCAATTTTCTTTTCCATTTGTTACTCACAGACCTTTGTGACTCAGGGTGGAGAGAGCTTTGGCCTTCATTGCTTGGTGTAGCTTCCAAGCTCTGGCCAGAGAGAGATTGAGATGCACCTTCACCAGCAGGTGTCTCAAAAAGGGTATGAATCTCTACAATAGTTGATGATGATGATGAGACAGGGCTCTCAGATTCTACCACTGGGCCTTCAGTCAAGGTTTCCCCTATGAAACTAATCTTAGGGTGTCACACCCCAACCTTGACGGCGGAAACGTCGAGATGTGAGGGTTAAGATCGTTCATAACCATTTAATGCTATTAATAAACCCAAATATAATAATTATAAGTTTCAAATGTAACATTACAAGCATAAGTCTCAAACAAGGAAAACATCATGCATAAAAAAATAATATTTCAAGTTCATCCATTTATTTGACGAGGTCCATTCCTAGGTGTGAATAGCTTCAAAGATGGCTATCATACTTGCGAGTTTCCAGAAACATGTTAAAAAATAAAAGGTCAATATAATGTTGGTGAGAATTCTGTAGTTTTTAATACATAAGTATATAAAAGATGACAATTCATGTTATAAGTTAGAGAACAAAGTAACTAGGGATGTAAGACAGATGCACGATCAAACCTTGTCAGTTTACAAGTCTCAACGTTTACAAGTTTATACGATTAGCTAAGTGTACTTGGATTAATCAAGCAGACTTGTCAAGCCCATAGATCTATGACGTTGCCAGGCTAGCAATAGTTAATGATTGTATATATAATCGTCAATACATGGTAATTACTAAGATCAACTAACCACAACATACAAGTGAATTGCCATAAGTTTACAAGAATCAAACGTTTTACAAGTGCAATGGTTATAATGTAACATGTTTCACCTCAAAGTGTAAAAATATAAAAAAGGGGTATAGAAATACTCACTTGGTCAATAAATGAATAATTGACGATTAAAATAGAATAATAAACATTCCAACGTAAACTGTCTCGAGGAACCTAAATATAAATATTTATAAGCTATAAGTTTAATTATAATAAGTTTAACAATTTAATGGAAAACTAGGGTTTTAGGTGGGATTTGTCAAATGATTATATTTAAACAAATGGAATAAATTTATATTTTGGAAAAATATATATTTATATTTATTTAAAGTTGTGAAAAGAAATAATTATAATAATTTAAAAGGTGATATACAAAGTTTAAATAAATTTTTATAACTAAAAGTTTATTACTATATAAACAAAATTAATTGTAAAGAGATGTTTGAACCAATAATAATTTACTAATTATTATTTTCAATCCATTTTATTAAAAATTATTCAAACAAGCTTTGCTAAAACGTTTTATCAATAAAAATATTTTTATTTAAACTTAGAAAAATTATAGAAAATCAATGGAAAATTTTGAAAATATTTGGAAGTTATAAATATAAGTTTAATACATTTTAAAATTTTTCTGGAATTAGTTTTTGGCTAAAAATCCTTTAAAAATAAAACATGAGGGTGCTTGGGTTCAAACCTGAGACCTCATGTTAGGAGGACAATGACTTAACCAGTGAACCAGGGCGGTGGCCTTGGTTTCCTCTGGTTCTAAATTCTTTTAAACCCTTTTAAGGAATTTCCCCCAAATCACAAGAACCCTAGAATCGTTCTTGCCCTAAATTGAAGTTCAAAATGATTAAGTAAATGTTTGGAACCATAGGGCTTTTGCTCCCTATGATAACACGAGTGTGTAGATAAATTCAATTACCAGATTTGGAGTTCAACACGTCAAGAACAATCGAAGAAAAACCGTGACTATGTTGCGAGTAAGTCCGATTACAAACGAGGATGATAATTAAATTAATTGCACAGGAAGCTTCCATGATAGTCTGTGATTGAAAGGCCTTTGTAAATTTCAGGATTTGAGGTCCGAATAATGGTGTTTGAGTGGGGTATGGGTCGCGATATTGAGTAGGATTGAATTCGGTGTTGGTGTTTGTTTCAGGTGGAATTGTAAGTTGTATTCTATTAGTGATTGATAAATGATCATTCAGGTTGGTTTAATTAGATTATTATTAGGTGTAAATGCTCAAGCAGCTATATGATTTAAGGCTTCGGTTATGCGATTGTTTAGGTGATAACCGATGCTTTAACCTTGATTAAACGATGTGTTTAAGTTCGATTTGAGCTCTAGAACGGTTTGGAGACATTTTTAGCTCATGAAACGACAAACTTTGGGGGTTTTTAGCTGCCGGAATTGCGGTTCAAATAGGGGGTTTGGGTTGGGTTTAATTTATTTATACAAATGGTCCCTGTTGTTTCAAAAGTTATTATTTTATGCCCAAACTTTAGTGTTAAAGTTTCTAAATTAACAAAATGGCCCCTTGAATTAATCAAACTTTAAGTTTAATATAATTTAACTTTCTAACTTGTAAAACTTATTATTATTATTATTATTGTTGTTGTTGTTGTTGTTGTTGTTAATATTAACATAATTATTATTACTCTTATAATTAGTTATTATTGTTATTATAATTATTATTTTGTTATTATTATTATAATTATTATTATTCAATATAATTCACATACCATCAAATAAGCATAATCAATCCCACAAGTTTCATAAAAGGCACAACTAGTCCTTACAAAACAAACAAAGTTAACTCTTAGTTAACAAAATTTCATGATGTGACAGTCTTCCTAACTTAAAGGAATTTCGTCCCGAAATTAAAAATAAACTAAGCGAACAAATGCGGGTATCTTTCCTTCATATGGCCCTCACACTCCGAAGTGAACTCAGCTCCACACTTATTCTCCTAACGAACCTTGTCAATTGGAGTAGTGTGGTTCTAGTTTTCTTTATAATGCGATCCATAATTAAAACAAGTTTCTTAACAAAGTACAATGACTCATCGATCTAGATGTCATCCAATGGAACATGCAGACTCTCGTCGGCCAAACACTTCCTCATATTTGAGACATGGAACACATGATGAACTCTACTAAGGTCGGAAGGTAGTTCTAGTCTATAAGCCACTTTCCCAATCCTTTTTAGGTTTTAGAAAGGTCCTACAAATCTTGGAGCCAGTTTCCCCTTCTTTCCAAAGCGAACGACACATTTCCACGGCGAAACCTTAAGAATAACCATGTCACCACTTGGAACTCTAACGGCTTACGGTGCTTATCGGCATAACTCTTTTGCCGACTTCTTACCATTTCATGGTTCTTGCGGTTTGTGGAGACTTTATCGGTCGTTTCTTGTATGAGTTCAAGACCAGTGATGAAGTTTTCACCAATGTCGGTCCAACAGATCGGTGATCGGCATTTACGACCATAAAGTGCTTCGAATGGTGCCATCTTGATACTCGAGTGATAACTATTGTTATACGAAAATTCCGCGAGCGGTAAATGCGTATCCCAATCACCACCAAAGTCAAGGACACATAGTCGTAGCAAATCCTCGAGGGTTTGAATTGTTCATTCGATTTGACCACCAGTTTAAGGATGGTAAGCCGTACTTAAATCCAATTGAGTACCCAAGAGTTCTTGCGTATATGACCAAAAGTGCAAAGTGAAATGAGCGTCTCGGTCAGATATGATGTGCAACGACACGCCATGACAACTTACAATTTTGTCAATGTAGATGTGAGCCAGTCTTGAAACTTTGTATGTGTCTCGTATTGGTATGAAATGTGTTGTTTTGGTCAAACGGTCACAATCACCCATATACTATCATGACCACGAGGAGTACGAGGTAACTTGGTTATGAAATCCATGGATATATGTTCCCATTTCCACATAGGGATTTCGGGTTGTTCAAGTAAACCACTTGGTCATTGGTGCGCGGGTTTGACCCTTGCACATGTGAGACACTTGGAAACATAGGAAGCGATATCTTTCTTCATTCCAGGCCACCAGTATTGACCATACAGGTCCATTTACATTTTATCGAAGCCGGGATGAATGGAATATCGAGTTTGATGAGCTTCGTTCATAATGAAGTGTCGAAGGTTATCACGATTCGGAATCCAAAGTCGATTCAAGAAGTACCACATGCCGTTCAGTTTTGTCTCCAGTTGTGACCGAACGTTAAACATCAAATTTTCATCTTTCCCTTCGTCGGCTAACGCTGCTTGTTGAGCCTCATGAATGCATAACTCGAGATCACTATCAATCCTTATGTTTTGGAGCATTTGGTGTGGTCACAACGTAGTTACGTATCGGGGTGAACTTACGCTTCTTCTTTTAAGAAGATGACTCGACCCTTACTTCATTGTTGCCTTGGATTCCACCTTCACGGCAGTCTTGGAACCCTTCACCGACACAGTGCCAGCCGTAATATGATTCTCAGTGAGCTGCGTTGTGATAGTAATTGCCTCCTCCAAAGTTATGGGCCTACTACCCACCACAACATCTTGAATTTGAGGTGGTACCTTGATAAATTTCTCAATGTTGAGGGGCACGGTGTCCACCATGTGTGGTAGAAGCATAGTCAACTCATGGTGTTGGGTGGAATAAGCCAAATGATTCCTACCATCTTGTTTGAGATTCCAAAATTCCTCCTCTAGCTTTTGCATCTCGCTCCTCAGGAAAAACTATTGGATCATGATGTCCTTAAATTCCTCCCAAGGCAACGCCAAAGCAGCTTTATCCCCTTGATTCATCTTCTCACTATTCAACCAAGTTAGTGCCCGTTGTTGAAGGAAACTTGCAGCATAGCGAACCTTGAACTCATCGGGGCACTCGCTAACGATGAATATGTTCTCGATACTTTCAAATGACTCGAGAAGTCCAGTGGCTCTGTCAGGACCATGTACGTACATAATACTATAGATTTTGCGTTTATACTGAATCAAATAGTGCAGAATCCTATTTGATTGGCGATCCAATCAGTGAGAACAATTACCCGATCGATTTAAGATTGAATCTAAATGTTATGAACGAGTAGAGATCGACCAGGATTGATCTTTGAAGTTGGATAGGCTTCCTTGGACGTTCTAGACGGCTAGGGTTCGTGTGTTCTCAAGTGTTCTAAAAGGTGTTCCAAAGTCTCCTAAATCTCTAAAAGTCTCTATTTTTCACGAATTAGGTGGTATTTATAGGTTATGGGTTTCCTATCGTACAACTAAACCATTAGCATGGTTTAGTCATGCGACTGAATTATGCGATTGATCCATACGCACGATTGAAGGTTCAGTCGTGCGACTGACTCAATCTTATGTCTCAATCGTGCGACTAATCCAGTCTCCTAGTTTAGTCATGCGAATGGTCCACTAGCATGAGGTATTCATGCGTATGGTCCATAAGCATGGTCCATTCACATGAAGACTCATATGACTAAGTTTGAACACATTTCTTAATCTTTATTGACTAAGAACTATGCACAACAACCTCAAACCTATATAGTAAGTTCATTATACTTTAACACACAATAATACTATGAAATATTAAACATTGTAAACATCAACCACATATTATATTTCATTTAACCCATTCATTACATATGTGTAAGACATGACAGACTTTTACATTAAGCACATAAACTAGGGACATATGTATCAACAAACTCCCCCTTGGACCTAGTTTACTCTATTGTCTGACATTCTTCATAAGCTCTTCAAATTTCTTGTACTTCTTCTCTCGTGTGACTCCTGCATGGATTTCAAACGCAAAGCAGAGTCGTGTCACATTTTGGAATTGGAGGGCCTGTACAATATCTTGCGTGTCATATAACAGTGGCCACTTGTATAGCGTGTAGACATCTTCAGCCGACAAGTTGCTAAACCATATTGGGTCAAATACCCTGATAGTTTCCATTTTTCCCTCTTTGTTCAGAACTATGACCGCTTCACCTGTCCTTCAGTCATAATACCACCATTTGAAATGTGGAGTGAAGTCCTGAGGCATTCCCGTAAGGGAATCTTTGACATTGTGCGTGAAGGACTCCACTTCAGCAGTACTTTTGGCTTCCCAGAATTAGGATCCATTTCAGACCTACGGATGTACCTTTTTGGTTGTTGAGGTCTGAATTTTACCCACATGGTGTGGTATTCTTTCTTCAAAGTAGCTTCAAACCAACCTGATATCTTTCTTGGATTAGCATACAACAGATCCAAGCACGCCAGTCAGTTGAGCTCAAAACCTGGAAGAGTCTTCAAATCATGTGGATATCTGAAGTACTCAATCCTCTTCTCTCTCTTTATAGCGTCTACGCTTAAGTCCTCAAAATAGGCCAACACAATGATTTTGCCCGACACCTTCTGTCGTTTCTTGACTTGGTAGAGTTTGGTGTAGGCATTTTGCTTTGGAGTCGTGCGTTAGGCTCTAATTTTAGCAAAGCAAGCTGCCCATTCAGCCTTCTTGATATCAACGTTTGCATCCGAGGCTTGGGCTTGGTTGTAATCCTTTTCCTTTTCCTGCTCCATCTCATCCAGCTTCTTAAATATAGCACTGCCGAAAGTATCACCCAAGTTGGGTATCATATTTCCTTCGCGGTCAGTGTACTCTGGACAGTGTTTAAAAATGACATCCTCGATCTCTATTTCATCAACATCTTTCAGCTCATCATCACTCGCAACATCGACCTCTGGAGGATCTTTGACAAGCTCATCAGGATTCAGTCTGAACATCTCAGCAAGTTGCTCGTCGGTCATATCATGTATAATTTCTCCTTCTTTGGGAGTGTAGCTCACTGACCTTCTGATGATCCCTTGCAAATCAAGAATCATAGTGAATTGAGACTTGATTTGCTAAAGGGGAGCAACATCATAATCATCCTGTTGTGGAGTTTTATCTGCTAGATTAGACACTAATAACATCACACATAAGTCATTAGATAAAACATGTAAGCATAAATAATTGAACATTATTACATTTATGTAACATATCATTCAAGTACAAAAGTTTTAAATACATAAACATCTAATGATTACTTTTGTCTTGACTCGCAGGTTCTATTGTAGGAGGAGCGGATGAGGAGGCTCCTTTGTCTTGACTTCGCTTGGTCCGCCTCTCTTGACCTCGAGGAGGGGCTGATGCAGCAGCATCACCTTCCTGGTCATTCTCGTCTTGATCCTTTCGGCTCGGTCCTCCCTCCTCGATAACTTCTTCACATTTATCATCATCCTCCTCCTCATCATCATCATCTTCATCATCACTATCACCATCCTTTATCTTTAGAGGCTCACTTTTGACCCTTTTAGCTTCAGCATAATCTTCTTATTTTTCTTTTCCAGCTCCTCAATCTTCTTTACCGACGCCAGCACCAGCTCATTTTGACTTGTAAGTGCTTGGTGGGCTCGGCTTAGAGCTCTCTCATATAGATCACTCTTTTCACTAAGCTCCCTGATCTCTTGAGCTTGAGCTGCATTCACCTCCATTAGCTGGTTGAGCTGTGCACCTCTTTGCTCATAAGTAGCTAGTAGCTTTAGAACAATACGGTTAAGGCTAGCCAGCTGTTCCTCTAACCCAATGTGGGGTAGAGTGGGTCCAGTCGTTAAGTGAGTGTGAGTGGACGGACCAGCTTGGTGACTGGTGGTGGTAGTAGTGGATGTGGTGATATGGGAGGTGGAATGTGTGTGGGATGTGGTGGAGTGGCTGTGGTAGTGGTGGTGGGATGGGAGATAGAAGTGGGTGGAGTAGTGGTGGTAGTGGTGGTAGGAGGTATAATAGTGGTGGTAGCTGTGGTAGTGGTGGTGGGAGTAGTGATTAGGGTGACCCTTGCCTCTTGGTCTTCATCCCATGGGTTGGGCCATTCTTTTCTTTTAGGTACATGTGTCCCTAGTTTCTAAACTTAATGTAATATGTCTTTAATGTCTTACACTTATGTAATGTTTGGGTACTTAATGAAATGTAAATGTTCGGTTGTGATTTATAATGTTTAATATTTCATTAATGAGTTGTGTAACACATATTGACTAGATTATAAAGGTTTGTGATTGTTTGAATTGATATACATAATGTTATAATAATGAATACATTCAAACTTGGTTAATTGAAGTTCTCATGCGTCCGAATGGACCATGCGCCCCAACAGTGGTCATGTGTCCGAATGGCCATGCGACTGAGTGTCTATGCGCCTAAATAGTCCATACGCCTGAGAAACTTCATACGACTGACTCAGTCGCATGACTGAACACTTAGTCGTGTGAATGAATCAACCGCATGGATCAATCGCACGCATGTACGATGCAGATGGTTCAGTCTCCCGAATGAGTAACCCTAACCTATAAATACCACCTAATTCGTGGAAAAACGAAAGGATTATACACACTTCTAATCCAGACGTACCCTAGCCGTCTAGAGACCTCTAAGATTATACTCCAAGTTCATAGATTGCAGTAGATCGATTCCTAATCGATTCTTAACGTTAGATTTAATACATAATTGTTTATACTTGCCTTCTCACTGATTGGATCGCCAATCAAATAGGATTCTGCACTATTTGGTTCGGTATACATTTTAATCAGTTAGTACATCGTCCAACACACGATCCCCTAACAAGTGGTATCAGAGCTTTGGCTCTTGATTACGTGTTGATTCAATCGTTTTTGATACAAAAATTGTGTTTTTCACTAAAAACGCAATCTTTTTTTGTCAAAAGGTGTTTTAGACGTCTCTTGACCATAAACTTTAGTTTTTACGGCATACAACAATTAGGGTTTGTGAAAATTCTAGTTTTTGCTGCCAAAACACGTTTAACCTATGAATTTTCAAACTTCAGCAGGTTCAGTCGCACGATTGGCTCAATCGCATGACTGAGTTCATTTGCATTCCCCAAACGCATGATTGGATTCATTCGTACCCTCATTCGTACGACTGAGAACCCTATTCGGACTGTTCAACTACATTAGTTCATTCGGCCGACTGACTCATCCGCATTAGTTCAGTCGCACGATTAAACCATTCGCCTAGTTCAATCTCCTGAATAAACCCAGTTGCATACCTTCATTCGCACACATAACAGTTTGTTTAATAGTAAAGTTAAGTGAAATGGAGGACCAGTTTTCAGCATACATAGCAAGTAGAGACACTCGTATTAAGAATCTACTGCTATAGGATAATGAAGTGGGAATTCATAATAAACCCCCAAAGCTTATCACGTTAGACGACTACCCCCAATGGAAGCAACGTTTCGAAATCTACTTAAATGGAGTAGATACAAATTTGTGGGAGGCTATAGAGTCGGGGTACATCATGCCAGTAGGAGCTGACGGTGTCAAACTTACGTTAAGTGGCATGTCTGATGCACAAAAGGTGAAACATAATGCTGAGAAGAAAGTCTACGCTTTGCTTACCCAGTTTATTCTAAAGGACATCTTCCATCAGTACTTGGAGTATACTCAAGCAAAGAAATTATAGGATGCGTTGGAGAAGAGGTATGACGGAAATGCCACACTCAAGGCCACTAAGGCCAAAGATTTGAAGAAGGAGTTTGACAACTTCTCTTCAATGGGAAAGGAAAGCCTGGACGACGTGATCGACAGATTCTACCACTTGATGAGTGAGATGCACACTCATGGAGTAACTACGTCGATGGAGGATAACGTATCCAACTTTGCAGATGGATTACCAGAGAAATGGGCTTCTTTGTTTCAAATCTCAGATAGAATGGGATGCTCTCAAAGTTAGATATAAATGACTTCATTCTGAAACTGAGAGAGGAGGAGCTTAGGATGAAGTATAGAGCCCAAAGGCAAACTATGATCAGAATCCGGCGCTTTACAATGCGACTCCTCAGGCCAAGACATCTAGAGCACCAATGCAGACTGCCTTCGTCTCAAGCTCAACAAGTCCAGCACAAGCATCTACTTCAGGGTCCGAAACATCAGGGTCGTCTGGTAACCAGTATATTATACCAAAAGCCAATGCAGCAAAATTGAAGACCGATAACTTTGGTAACGTGATTGTTGAGGTGGCCAGAGAACACATGGACCTCTTAGCTGTTGTAGTCCACTCCTATGATGGACTAATTGCTGGAAAGATAGGAAATTGCCACCTGGCAGATGAGGACTATGAACAGGTTGATGAGATGGAGTTGGAACGGATGGATATAATGTGGGCCTTGGCAAGTGCTGTCCGACGAGCTAAAAAGTTTGTCAAGAAAACCGGACAGAACTTGGTTGCAACCAAGGACATGACCTTTGGCTTCGACAAGTCAAAGGTAACCTGTTTCAACTGTGGTGAGAAGGGGCACTTCAAACGGGAGTGTGTGAAGCCAAAGAAGACTGGTAATGGCAATCCTTTCTGGTCCTTTAACCGTCAGGACAAAGCCACATCTAGTAGTTCTACTTCATCAAGTAAGGACCCTAAAGCCTTGACTGCTAACGATGATGAAGGACAGGACTGGAGCTTTCGGTTCGTCTCACCAGGATAGTCCAACATAGCTAGTGTGGAGGACATAGATGACGATTCCGCCATTGAGGGAGACATAGTAGTAGAGCTTGCAATGTCCAATTCTGGATACACTGCATTTGTGGTCAACCACTTGCCTGAAGAAGAAAAATCTACATCAATGTCAGAATCACCAGAATCAGAGACAACAGATTCTGCACACATGGCTGATTCCTCTTCAACATCTCAGGTAAGTACTACTGACCAGTTATTTAACAATCATTCTTGTTTTGATTGTAATAAATTGAGAAAGCATAGATTTAAAATTTGCTAGGTTATTAGATCATAATGATAGCCTAGTAAAGGATTTGGAACTGTGCACTGAAGCTAACAGAGTTTTAAAACAAAATGAGCATAGTTACAAGGAAAAGATAGACCTTTTGAACAAACAGCTTAGGGAAACAGAAGTAGTTGCCTTTAACCATGCTAAAGACATTAGGTACTATCTTAACTCCCTAGAGGACACTAAGAAGTAGAAAGCAGTTTTAGAAGTAGAAGTCAACTCCTTAAAAACAAAAACTATACAGTTGGACAAGCTCATCTCACATTGTCTAACAATTAGTGAGAGAGAGAAACAATGGGGAGGGATTGGGATACAAAGTGGTTCCGCCACCACTTGAGACCTTGATGAACACCAAAATTAAACCAATTAATAATAACCCCATCAAGGATCATGTGGTGACCACTCCTCTTGTTAGTGACCCAGATTCCACAAGTAAATCAATTGAATTTGGGACTAAACAAAAGGAGTCCAATTCAAAGGCAAAAGGAAAGATGCCTTGTGTTAACCTGGAAAAAGAGTTTGAAAAGGTTAATTTAAATTCAGGTTCAAACAAAGTCAAATCTGAACCCAAAAAGACTATTAAACCTAATCAATCATGAGTATCATGTCAAAGTCCAGGTAAACAAGAAATAAAAGATGTAAAACTAGGTAAAGCAATTAAGTTTGTAAAACCCGACCATACATCAAACAAAGAAGTGTCTCAATCTAAACAAAATAAGGTCATCAGTGTGACACCTACATCTCCACAAAAACAAATAAACCGTAAAGTTGAAAGCAGATCTTGCTACAATTATGGAGAGTACGATCACATTGCGTCTAATTGTCCTTATTATCACACAGCGAGGAGGAAAGTTGAACTTCCTGTATCTAAAACTAGATCTTTTAAGAGGAACTCAGTGACGCCTCCTAAAAGGGATAGTGAATCCAAAGTTCAACCCATCAGCCAGTCGTCTGTTTATCACAAACATGCCTTACACAAAGCTGGTCTATGGAAAGAAAAATCCACCTCAGCGTCTGAAAATGAGAACAAACAGACATCTAAGCTTCCCTCAACCTCAAATGGTCAATGGGTTGAGTTTGTGTTGTGTGATGCCTTGGGGAAACCCAAGCCAATGAAGGCTTGGGTTCCTAACAAGAACTAATGTTTTCATTGAATGTGCAGGGTGTTCGTTATAGTGCTGAGACTAACACATGGATTGTAGATAGCGGAGCATCCAGGTACATGACGGGGAACAGAGCTCTCTGATTAAACGTCAGACAAATCAAAGGAGGGCATGTTTCATTTGTTGGAAACAAAGGCGGGTACATCACAGCCCAAGGGGAAGTGGGAAATCAGAAAGTTAAGTTTGACAAGGTAAACTATGTCAAACAATTACAAAATAACTTACTTTGTTTCTCAAATATGTGATAAAGGCTTGAAAGTGGTCTTTGACAACAAGAAGTGCTACGTTCTAAAGAAGGACTACGTGATCCCGGAGGACCAAGTCCTAATGTCAGCTTCAAGATATAATGATCTTTATGTCTTGGATCTTTCAAAGGCCTCCACAACGGATCGTGAAGTTCAATGCTTCTTGTCCAAAGCTACTGAGAAGGATTCCATCTCCTGGCATAGGAGAATGGGACACATAAATCCGAGGAAGATGAATCACTTGATCCAGAATGATCTTGTGAGGGGAGTGAACGTCAAAAACTTCCAACTCCCGGATTTTGTGTTGCGTGCAAGAAGGGCAAAAACAAAGAAGTCTCATAAGGAAAGAAAGTTCATTCCAAAGAACTACTCTTGAGCTTCTTCACATGGATCTTTGGTCCAGTCAGTACAAGAAGCATCGCAGGCGACTTGTACTGCTATAGTCACTGATGACTACTCAAGATTCTCTGGGTAATGTTTCTGAAGTCCAAATCAGAAACATTTGAATCCTTTAAGGAATTAGTAACTACACTGGAGTCCCTATACAAGCTGAAAGTACGACAAGTGCGCTCAGACAACGGAACCGAGTTCAAGAATCAGTGGATGGAGGCCTACTGCAAGGAAAAAGGAATTGTGCATCAATTTACCTCTGCCTACACTCCTCAGATGAACAATGTTGCTGAACGGAAGAATCGCAGCTTGATAGAGACCGCACGGACTATGCTAGCAGACTTGAAATTGCCTATTCAATTCTGGAATGAGGCAGTTGCAAATGCATGTTATACGCTCAATCAAGTTCTGGTAGTTAAACGCATGGAAAAACGTGCTACGAGTTACTACAACGACGTAAACCTAACTTAGAGTATCTCGAGCCGTTTGGCGCTTCGTGCATCCTACTGAAGAAGACTCATGAGGGAAAATTCAGCGAGAAGGTTAAAGAAGGGATCTTTCTAGGATACAACATACCGAACAAGAGAGTTTACAACAACTCAATGGGTCAAGTAGAGGTGTGGGGTAACGTTGATATTTAGAGATACACCACACCACCTGCTAGAAAAGGGCCTGCTTACTTCTTTGACTATGATGGATTCTTCAAGTCCTTCAACATATCTCTCTCCACTTCCGAAGACGAGTTGGGAAACAAGATGATGTACGATGTCTTGAACACACCGTCTCAAGATTCAACACCATTCGGTTCAAAGTCAATCATCTACCAACTCAGGGGGAGCACTTGATGTGAGTGACTCTCCTCTGATGAAGAGAATATGGAGAATGATCAGAACAACCAGGATGTACAGGTTCCGACTACCACAAGTCCACAAGCATCTGTCAGTGATGCTTCTGAGCATTCTGAACCTCAGACTCCTATTGCCTTAGATCCAGAACCAAATGTTCACAATCTTGATTCTGAGGTGGTTGTTCCAACAACTCCCGGCTCACGTCTAAACGTCTATCATCCTTTGGATAATGTCATAGGAGATGTGAGATCAGGAGTTCAGACCAGAAATCAGTTGTACTTAGCTGATTATGCCTCTGTGATGGAAAAGGGATACCTTCACGAAGGTGCCTATCGTTGCTTTGTGTCTCAGTTGAGCCAAAGTATGTTAGTGAAGCCTGAATGATGAGGCATGGGTGAGTGCCATGCAAGAAGAACTTCTTCAGTTCAAGAAGTTAGGTGTATGGACTCTAGTGGATAGATCTAAAGGTGCTAAGGTCATTGGCACCAAATGGGTCTTGAAATGCAAGAGAGATGATCAAGGAGTGATCATCAGAAACAAGGCTCGGCTTGTTGTTCAGGGATTTCGACAAGTTGAGGGTATTGACTACAATGAATGTTTGCACCCATTGTAAGAATGGAAGCAATCCGCATCTTCCTTGCCTATGCATCTTATATGAAGATCAAAGTTTATCAACTAGATGTGAAGAGTGCGTTCCTTCATGGTAAGATCTGAGAGACATGTATGTCAGTCAACCTGAGGGATTTGAGGATCCATATCATCGGGACAGAGTTTAAAACTCGAAAGGCGCTATACGGGCTTCATCAAGCTCCGAGGGCCTAGTATGAGAAACTCTCGACTCATCTTGTGAAACACGGTTTTCGCAGGGGACTCATTGACTGTACATTTTTATCAAAGAAAAAGATGGGGATTTACTTCTGGTACAAATCTACGTCGATGACATAATCTTCGGTTCCAAGAATGAAGAATTATGTAAAGAGTTTGAAGCAATAATGAAGGCGGAGTTTGAGATGAGTGCAATGGGAGAGATGACGTTCTTTCTCGGGTTACAGGTGGATCAAACACCAAATAGGATTTTCCTACATCAAACCAAGTATGTAGGTGATATTCTTAGTTAGTTTGACATGGAGAATGCTTCTACAGCTGGAACTCCACTTGCTACAAACCATGATGTAGCACCAGACGAGAATGGTGATCTAGTAGATGCCACTATGTACCAAGGGATGATTGGATCTCTCATGTATCTCACTGCCTCACGACCTGATATCATGTATGCTACATGTTTAGGTTCACGATATCAGGCAAAGCCTAAGGTGAACCATCTTATTGGGGTCAAAAGGATTTTTCGTTATCTGAAGGGTACACCCACACTTGGGTTGTGGTATCCTCATGATGATGACTTTGAGCTTACGGCGTATAGCGACTCGGATTACGGCGGCTGCAACATGAACTACCAGTCTACATCAGCAGGGTGTCAGTTCTTTGGAGAAGATTAGTAACATGGTAGTGTAAGAAGTAGACCTCAGTTGCATTGTCAACCTGTGAAGCCGAATACGTTGCTGCTGCAAGTTGCTGTTCACAAATCATATGGATTCAACAGCAAATGCAGGATTACGGTTTGAAATTCTCTTCTAATCCTATCTTTGTTATAAGCTCTGCTGCAATTGCAGTCACTAAAAACCCGTCCAACATCCTAAGACCAAACACATCAGAATTAAATATCACTTTATACGTGATTGCTTTGAAAAAAACTTAATCGATGTGGTAAAAATAAACACAGATTTTCAACGCGCTGACCTCTATACAAAGGCTTTTGACAAACCACGTTTTCTATATTGTTAGAGGTCAAGGGCGTTAAAAAGAAAAGTGAGGTCATTCCTGAAGATGACCATGTGTAGTCCGACGCGTCTTGTACATTTTCTATTATTTTTCAATTTTTATTTTATCTGTTTAATTTTAAGTTGTTTAATTAAAATTGGTCTTATTGCTTTGCCTATTAAAATCCTAAAACGCTAATCCATTACGGTTTTAAAATTTTAGGGGGAGAATAGGTTTAGACAGTATAAAGAAAACAAGGGAGGAGGAGAGGTAGCTGATAAAAATAAGATTGTATGTGTGATACCGATTCAATCTTTGGAATATGATATTACACAGGAGCAAACCATTTAGGACTTTAAAATTTAAATTGAAAAAGATGCAAAGCTCAAGTATAAGTTTGTGTAGTCTGAGCAATATAAAAGGAAATATGATAGATAAACTAGCTACTACTAAGGTAACACAAAGAAAGTAGACCTAGAGGTTGCTAGATCATAGATGATATGTCGGTAGATTCAACACAATTGATGACTAGACCTTTTTGGTGATCTGAAGATCAAATTAAAATGTTTGACTAGCTGTGGGTAACACCTTATCCCTGGTTAACACAATCAACAAGATTCCAATAAGAGGTGACGAGCAAAATAAATGCCACGAATGCGTGCGTAAGACCAAAATATAAGCAAAAGAACATTAAAAATGCAAATACAATCAAACTGATAACCTATGTTGTTGGTGAGATCTGTGCAAAAGGAATGAAATTGCTCAAACAAGAAGATAGGTTATGTGCCTCTCTGCTGTGCGGTGGCACTGACCTGAGGATAAGCATAACCTATATATTCTAGAATTCATTGTTGTTTGCTGCCTCTCTGCTGTGCGGTGGCACTGAACTGAGGCTTGGCTTCTCTTTGAAAGTTCTAAGAATAGTTTCTTCTTGAATACTACCCTGAGACCGCTTAAAGATCTCCTGAGGAATGTTTATTACCATATAAGTGTGGGATCCACAAATGCTTGTGGAAATAAACAAACCTTAAACCATCACCAATCTGTGTTGAAAGTCTGTGTATGGATTTAAGAGGACAAGTATATTGACAATCATTGTGGCTACAATTCTTGAAAGTTCAAATTAGTGTGGGAACCTAATAGTACTAGTATGATTTCCTAAATTTGCTAAATGACTCTAGATGAAAAAGAAGAATAGAGCATCAAAGGTTTTAGATAACTTGTCCCGAATGATTTGAATATCCTGTATGATTCCAAATTAAATTGGTCCATGTATGGTTTAAATGAATTGAAGCTGCCTTTTCAAAAAAATAATTCCTTAGATTTACATCTTAGGATTTAGCCCTCACAAAAGCACAAAAACATGTCTTAGTTTTAAGTTTCAGTTTTATTTCTTTTATTTCTGTATAAAGTTTGTCAATTTCAGTTTGTTTAATATCGGACTATGTCATGGCTGTTGATAGGGAACCTTATCATCTAAACGGTCATGTCTGAGGTGACCACACGTGCTTTCAAATAAAAATGGGTCACGTCTGAGGTGACAAAGTATTTTAAAAGGATCACGTCTGAGGTGATCAAAGGTTTTTCAAGCTTAAAATGATCATGTCTGAGATGGTCAAATGCTCATAAAGTATATTCAAAAAGTAAAAGGGTATTAATTGTCGAATGGTCATAAAGTCAAACAACCTTGAGTATGACTCATTCGCAAGACTAGACAATGAGTATATATCAGTCGTATGATTGGTGTACACGAATATGTCTAATGAAGGTGACCAAATGACTCAGTCGCATAATGGATGTCTAGTCATACGACAGAAGGTGACCGACTGTGCTAGTCGCACGACTGATCTTCAGTCGCATGAATCAACTATGCGACTAGGCTCAATCACACGACTGAAAGTAAACCCTAGTATAAATAGAGGGTGAGTTGGTCGCAGTAGTTCATCACTCCCAAATCGCCCCTACATCGCACACGAACATACCGTTACTCCGCCCGATTCTATTTTAGCACTCTAGATCTTTGATTATTGCTTACTGATGGCCTATAGTGATTATACAGGTATAATGCGGTGCTATCCATAAGAATGTCCATCGATTCATGCCCTAAATTCGCTTGATATAAACACTAAAAGAAACCAAGACTTAGATTAACTACTAAACAACTAAAACTAAGTCCTTTGTGCGATTAAAGGTTATAATATGTTTTGTTGGTAAAAAGCGAGTCTAATGAGCCTAACCACGACGTCTAAAATTAAAGATTGCTCCAAAATTGATTTTGAATTGAATAGTTAGTTTGTCATGTGAATAGACAATCTGATGATCTTCAGTCGCACGACTAAAAGGGGCGAATGGCCAAATCGCACAGCCAAACCATGCGTATGAGTTCAGTCACCGGACTGGTGTAAATACATGAGATAGCCTACGTATGAGCTTAGTCGCATGTTAAGTCATACGTATGAGGTCATTCGCATGACTAGATCTCAGTCACACATTGTCATTCGCACGACAGAACAGAGAATTTCATGTTCAAATGATTAAGTTCATTACTTATTGATTGACACTAATGTTTATATTCATTGTGTAACAGATGGCTAGTCATTGAACTATGAGCACCAAGCACAACATCTGTGCTCATGTAGACTTGACGTCACGAAATGCTTCAGACTTCTCTGGCATTATCACCTTTCTACGGAGATCGAGGATCTTCCGTGCCATCTCGACTCCATACACACCCTATCGCTCGATTTAGCAAGCCTTCTGGGAAGGCGCAGTTGTTGACAGGACCTTAGAGCACCATCGGATCAGGAGTTCTATCTTTGGTCAGCCCATAGAGATCACAGAGGATGATCTTAGGACATTATCAGAGTTCGGGGATGATGCTAAGTGCCCTACCCGTCTACATCCACTGACAGTACGAGGCTGTTTTCTGCGGGCCAAGTACTCTGGGGACATCAACTCAGGTGTGCTCAACAAGAGCAACCTGTGTCCTCAGTTTAAGTACTTAGCCCATGTGCTGCTCAAGTGCATTGCCTCACGGAAAGGGGGTTCGATGAGTTGTCTAATCAGATACAGAACGCCTATGTGGGTGTGGGTGCTGAACCATCCATTCAGCTTCTCCAGGATGCTCTTCACCTACCTGGTGGAGAACATAGAGGCCAAGGTCAAGGAGGGCTTTTGCATGTACCCTCGATTCATGCAGATGATCATTGACAAAAGCTTCCTTCATTGCTATAGTAGAAGGAGGATGTCGTAGCACTTGAGGTGATGGATGATACCACCTTGGGTCGGATGAAGGTATACAGGGGAAGCAGGTGAAACCCCCTGTGAGGTGGCTGTTTGGGTATCTGGCCCGTGAAGACTACATGGCGCCGTCACGAAGAAAGTGGCACCACGACGACAGCGACTCAGATACTGAGCAGTTCGAGCTCCCAGATGATGATTTAGATGACGACGACAGCGGTGCTGGTGGAGATGCAGGGCCCACTCAACCGAGGGCCCCCACTACTGATATAGCATCTCTAGCACCCACCCACAGAGAGACTAAGGATGCAGGATTCCATTAGGATTTCCAACCTGATAAGGAGGAGGATACATATGAGGAGCCCCTAACTCAGACTGTTGGCAGCAAGGTGGTTGCCATAGAGCGAGGGCTCCGAGCGGTTGGTGAATGCCCTGGCGGGTCGGGAGAGATTGACACGGATCCTACCTTTGCTCCCGATCAGCCAAGCCGTGTTCCAGGGGGAGCATCCTCCTCAAAAGGGTCAAGGAAGAAAAGGATGCTCAGCCCACGGCTTGAAGAAGAAAAAGAGAAGACTGCCTTCATCACACCACCACTACTACCACCACTACCACCACTCCACCTACCACCACCACTCCGTCCACTACCACCACCCCATCTACCACCATATCTACCACGCCCACTCCACCACCACCTTCATCTATATTACCCCCAATCTTCACCACTACCACTACCACCACCACTAGCCATCCAGCTGTACCATCATCCTTCTCTCCATATACATCTGAATCACCTCTACCTCCCTTTGGGGTAGAGGAATAGCTATCAGCGCTAAACCATATGGTGATGCGTCTGTTAGCAGCCGATGACGAGAAAATTGCACGGATTCGTCAGTTAGTAGATCTTACTGCTGCACAATCTTAGCAGATTTCTCAGCAGGCTCGATGATTGATTAGCAGGTTCAACATATGTCTCAGCTCCAGGAGCAACATGCCAAGAAGATTACGGAGCTGGAGGCTACAAACAAGACTATCATGCTAAAGCTCAAAGGATCCAATGAAGAGCTTGAAGATCAGAGAAGGAGACGAAGAAGATGATGCTACTGATGATGAGAGTGATGATGATGATGGTGATGATCACAAGGGTGATACGGATGCAGATGTTGATGATGATGAAGAGGATTCTTCTGCTACAGGTGCCACATCTACAAGCGAACAGAGGACCAAAAGGACTCAAGACCGGAGTGCCTCCACATCCGCCCCGGTAGCAGAAGAGCGGAGGATACAGGATAAGAGTAATATTTAGTTATTTACTTTATTTAAATCATATGTATTCGAATCTTGTATCACATTAATTTAATGAATGTTTATAGTTAATGTTGGTATTCTGTCTTGATTATTAACTAATTATTGTTGTGTTACATGTATAAATCAAGCAGATCCAAACTTTCAGAGGGATGAACATGATGTTGCTCCCCTCTAACAGATCAAGACTCAGCTCACGATGATTCTTGATCTGCAGGGTATAGTCAGGAGATCGGTGATGTACACTCGGAAAGGGAGAGATCATTCACAATCCCACTACCGTGCAAATTGCTGAAATGTTCAAGCTAAATCCTGATGAGATTGTCAAGGATGCTCCAACAGTCCAAGTTGAAAGTGACGATGAGCTCAAGATGTTGATGAGATCGAGATAGAAGATGTCACGGATCAACACTATCCAGGGTACACTGACATTGAAGGTAATGTCGTTCCCAATCTGGGTGACACCTTATCAGTGAAACTTTTGAAACTCTGGATAGAATGGAAGAAGAGTCTGACAAGACTGAAGATAAGGCCCAAGCCTCGGATGCTGAAGTTATTATCAGAAAGGCTGAGTGGGCTGGATGTTTTGAAGAGATAAGAGCCCAACGTAGTACTTCAAAGTCGACTGTCTACACCAAGCTATAAAAAGTGAAGAAACACCATAAGGTGTCGGGCAAAATCATCGCTTGGGCATATTTTGAAGATCTCAACGTTTATGCAGTTAAACATGAGAAAGGGATCGAGTACTTCAGGCTCCCACATGACCTGAAGATTCTCCTAGATTTGAGCTGAACCAGCTAGCGAAGCTGAAATTGCTATACGCTGATCCACGCAAGATGTCTGGTTGGTTTGAAGCAGCTCTTAAAAGAGAGTACCAAACCAGATGGTCAACTTCAAACCTCAACAGCCAACGAGGTATCTCAGACGGTTTAGGTTGATCGCATTACTTGAAAACCGAAGATAATGCTGAAGTGGAGTCCACCATGAACAATGTCAAAGATCCCTCTACGGGAGATGCCACAGGACTTCACTCCACACTTCAAATGGTGGTACTATGGTTGGAGGATAGGAGAAGCAGTCATAGTCCTGAACAAGAATGGTGTTATGGAAACCATCAGGGTATTTGACCTATGTGGCTCACAAACTTGTCTGCAGATGATGTATACACATTATACAAGTGGCCACTATTCTATGACTCTCAAGATATTGTACAGGCTCTACAATTTCAGAACGTTATACGACTCTGCTTTGCGTTTGAGATACACGCAGGAGTCACACAAGAAGAGAAGTACAAGAAGTATGAAGAGGTTATGAAGATGGTAACACATTAGATGGAACTAGGTCCAAGGGGAGTTTGTAGGTACATGTGTCGCTAGTTTCTGTACTTAATGTAATATGTCTTTAATGTCTTACACTTATGTAATATTTGGGTACTTAATGAAATGTAAATGTTTGGTTGTGATTTATAATGTTTAATATTTCATTAATGAGTTGTGTAATGCATATTGACTAGATTATATAGGTTTGTGATTGTTTGAATTGATATACATAATGTTATAATAATGAATACATTCAAACTTGGTTAAGTGAAGTTCTCATGCGTCCGACTGGACCATGCACCCCAACAGTGGTCATGCATCTGAATGGCCATGCGACTGAGTGTCTATGCGCCTAAATAGTCCATACGCCTAAACAACTTCATGCGACTGACTCAGTCGCACGACTGAACACTCAGTCGTGCGAATGAATCAACCGCATGGCTCAATCGCACGAATGAACCATGCAAATGGGAATGAGTACCCCTAACCTTTAATACCACCTAATTTGTGGAAAAACAAAACGATTATACACACTCGACTCCAGACGTACCCTAGCTGTCCAGAGACCTCTAAGATCATACTCCAAGTTCATAGATCGCAGTAGATCGATTCCTAATCGATTCTAACGTTAGATTCATACATAATTGTTTCTACGTGTTCTCACTGATTGGATCGCCAATCAAATAGGATTCCGCACTATTTGGTTCGGTATACATGTTAATCAGTTAGTACATCGTCGAGAACACGATCCCCTAACATTTCTTCCTTGAGCCCTTGGGGACAAAGGCTCCCCCTGAGCCGGGTGGCTGGTCTGGGGTGTAAGTAGGATCAATGTCATCTGTAGCACCACCCTTTGACCCAGCCTAGCGTCCACCAACCGCCTCTTTACCTTCTCGGTGGCCATAACCCTACTGCCAATAGTCCTCACGAAGGCTTCTCATCAGACTCATCATCCTCATCTAACTGAGAACTGGGGTGGTTTGGAGCCTGCTCGGATCCCCAGGAGCCTCCCCGACTTGACCATCACCATGGTCATCATCGTCGTCGTTGTATCATGAGTGGGTAGCTCAATTGGCTCGACGTCTGAGTCACTCTCATCGTGATGCCATTTCTTGTGAGAAGGCGCCACATAATCAGCATTGGCCAAGTGCCCGAACAATCTCCTGACAGGGGGCTTCACCTGCTTCCCCCTATACACCTTCATCCTTCCTAGGGTGTGTCATCCATCACCTCTAATATCATTGCATCCTCCTTCTCCTTAGGCAGTAGAGGAAGCTTCTCATCTATGATCATTTGCAAGAACCTTGGATACATGTAGAAGCCCTCCTTGCCTTTGGCCTTAAGGTTCTCTATCAAGTAAGAGAAAATCATGTTGGAGAAGCTGAAGGGGTGGTTCAGCACTAGTGCAATGTATGCATTCTGGATTTGGTTAGATAGATCATCAAATCCTCCCCTCCTTGATGCTATGCACTTCAGTATGACATGGGCCATGTACTTGAACTTGGGACACAGGTTGCTTTTGTTGAGCACACCTGAGTTGATGTCCCCAGTGTACTTCATCCTTAGAAAACAGCCCACTGTCAGAGGATGTAACTTGGTCGGATGGGCATCATCATCACCTAGATCCAGTACCCGTCTTAGATCAGTTATAGTTATGCCTGCAAGATGGGCGGGTCGGGTTGGGTCGGGTGCCAAGTTAGAATGGGTTCGGGTCAGGATGGGTTTGGGTTAGAATGTACTAAATTAAAAATGGGTTAGAATGGATTCGGTCAGGATAGGTTTGGTCAGGATGGGCCGGGTCAAATGGGTTTAGACTAAAAAAACCCATTGATTAACAATTCCATATATAGATCAAGCGCAAGGCAATATAACTAAGTATTACTCTAATACCTTAAGGTAGGGTTGTTCAAACCGCTCAACGTTTGCTCGAAAAATGTTCGTTCGAATTTTTGCTCGAAAAATGCTTGTTCGAATTTTTGCTCGAAAAATGCTTGTTTGAATTTTTGCTCGGTTGTAAACGAGCCGAATGTTTGTTCAAATTTTTGCTCGGTTGTAAGCAAGCCAATTGGCTTGGATCGGTTTGTAACCGAGCCAAGCACGAGCAAAGGTCCGCTCAGTTCGGATCGAATTAATATGTACATATAGTTTATACGTAACACTATAGTAGATTTGACCAATTTTATACAAATATATAATTATATTTATGCATAATTGATCAATCAACCTAATAATAAATTCTACATTAAACATAAAAGTGAAATCCTAAGCTGATAAGAGATATTTTTTCGATCATCTCCCCCACTCATCGTCATCGTTATCTACAATATGTTCTTCGCCTTATTAGAATTAGCCTTAACTTCATCTTCAACCACAACATATTACCATTCATGAGAATATTATGCAATGAAATGTGGCTAGTTTTTAAGTCATGAAACCTTATTCGATGTTGTATAAATCGTATGACACACAGATTAGTTTGGTTGTATAAATTATTCGCCGCTTGTTCGAAAATTACCGCTCGAAAAATGCTCGTTCGATCTTCAACTCATTTGTAAACGAGTCGATCGGCTCGATTCGGTTTGAAAATGAGTCAAGCACGAGCAAAACTATGTTCAGTTCGGCTTGACTTGGCTCGTGAACAACCCTACCTTAAGGTACAACTAGACAAACACATTTAAAATAAACTTTAAGCAAATAGTTATAAAATAAAATTAAAAAGTGATAAACTGTATGGTGATAATAGATGTGGGTTGTGCAGTTATATTGTGGTCTTTTACCCCCGTCATGCAGCTCTATGATGCCCAGTTTTTGACCCGTTCATCTTATATGACCCGTAAACCGATCTTGACCAGTTTATAAATCCAACATGTTTGTCGCAATCATGTAGATGTTAGACTATGTGTGGATTTTGGAGAAAAGATAAGATGGAGAAATATGGGTTATGAAAAAATCTAATCAACTCATCCTGACCCAATCTTTGTTTTTGATGACCCATCTTGACCCGTTTATAACTTTTCCTTGTTTTAAAGTTACCCAACTTGACCCTCTTAAAAATATAGCTTAACCCAATCTAACTCATTACTTCATTATTATTACCTAAATCAACCCAAATATACTCACTTGGGTCCAAATTGCCAGATCTAGATCTAGTAACGTCAATCTTTTGGCCAAAAATGGTGCTCTGTATACGGTAAGGCTCAACAGATCTGTCAACTGAAGCACCTTCCTAGAAGGCCTGCTGTAGAGACCGGTAGGGTGTGCAAGGAGTAGAGATATCCTTGTAGATCCTCAACCTATGTAGAAAGGCTATAATCCTAGTGAACTCAGCGGCATTCCAAGAGGTAGTGTCAAGATGTGTATAGATGTTGTGCTTGGTGTTGATAGACCACCTATCAGCCATGTTTCTGTAACACAAGACACATATACGTTAGATTTGTACATGACAGAAGATAGTTTATATTAAACTGTTTTGAGATCAGTCTTGTTCAATCGTGCAATTGAACCATACGACTGAGTTCAGTCGTGTGATTGAGCATGCGGCTGAGTTCAGTCGTGCGATTGAGCATGCGGTTGAGTTCAGCCGTGTGATTGCACTTGTGACTGAACTTAGTCCTGTGTTAGGTCATGTGGTTGTGTCAATCGTGTGACTGAATTCATACTCCTGCTTCATTCGTTCGATTGAGTCATACGCCCAACTCAATCGTGCGATTGAGTTCATTCGGAGGGTCTATTCGCATAACTCTCTGTTCAACAGTCTAACCTTGAATCTAGGTCAAAACTTGATGTTAAACATTAGGTTTAGACTCATTTTATTAGTAGGGACCCTAACTATCACTTTATGTCCTTCATTTTAATGATTATGCCCATTTAAGTGGTATATTTGAAGGGTTTTACTGATTTCTTGATTTTAACCAATTAGATAAGTTAGGGTTTGATTACACCGAGCATTTTGTTCGATTTTGATCACTAAGTACCTGTAGAGGAACACTGAATCAGTTAGTAACACAATCGAGACGCTAAATCAATCAAACAAAATTTGGGCAGAGTCTCGGTACTTTCGGGCGACTAAGGGCGATTAAGGGGTGATGAGACTCCCTGCGACCGACTCCCTGCTATTTATACTAGGTCAACATTTAATCGTGCGACTGGGCCCTTTTGCATGCTTCATTCGTGCGACTGGGTTTCAGTCGTGCGACTTGCTCATACGTATGGTTCAATCGTGCGATTTGCGCATACTTGTGATCCAATCGTGTGACTGGTCCATGTCGTGCGATTGGCCCATACTAATGGTCCAATCATGTGATTGGTCTATACTTATGAGTTTGACCTCTTTCACATTCAAACACACGTTTAACTATTGATAAGACGTTATGACCGATGATCATCTCAGACATGATCTTTTTAATTGAAAAACCAGATTGGTCACCTCAGACATGACCCCTTTTAGTAAGTGATTCACAGATTGAATCCAGATGTATAGTCCGACTTTTACCTAACAAATAACTAAAAGTTAAATAAAAACTTGAAATTTAAAACCGATACAAGATATATTTTTGTATTTTTATCGAAAATGGATTTCAACCTATTAGAGTACTTCTAACCGATTTTACTTCCTGGACAACACAACATCAGTCTATTTTATCATTTCTTGTATGATTATTATGGAATCATACAGGTATATCAGAATCATTTGGCACATTTTAACAAACCATTTTGATGCTAGATTCTTGTTTTGACCAAGAGTCAATAGCAATTTTAGGAATCATAGTAGAGCTATAAGATGCACACAATGATTTCGACTTTCAAGAACTGCAGCTCACGATGATTGTCAGTATACTTGTCCTCTTAAATCCATACACAGATTTTTGACACACATTGGTGATGAGTTACAGTTTAATTATTTCAACGAGCATTTGTGGATCCCACACTTATATGGTAATCAACATTCCTCAGGAGATTTTTGAGTGGTCTACGGGTATTTGACAAGAAGAAACTATTCTAAGAGCTTCCAAGAGATGCCAAGCCTCAGGTCAGTGCCACCGCACAGCAGAGAGGCGCAAACTATAATGAATTCTAGAATATTTAGGTTATGTTTATCCTCAGGTCAGTGCCACCGCAGAGCAGAGAGGCATACAACCTATCTTCTTGTTAGAGCATTTATTTTTCTTTTTGCACATAACACACTAACAACATAAGTTATTATCTTGATTGCATTTAGCATTTTTCCATGTGCTTTGCTTATTTTTATGGTTATCCGCACACATTTGTGGCGTTAATTTTGCTCTTCACCCCTTATTGGAAGGGATAAGATGGGAACCCACACAAGTTGAACAAGTTAGTTTGAATTTTAAAACCACCAATGAGGTCTACTCATCTATTTTGTTGAATCTACCGACACATCATATAATGAACTTGCAACCTTTAGGTCTACTTTCTCTATGTTACCTTAGTAGCATTCTAGTTTTACTATCATTTTCCCTTTTATTTTGCTTATACTTCTCAGACTTATATTTTGAATTTTGCATCTTAATCATTTAAAATATTTTAAAGTCCTAAACAATCTGTTCCCTATGTACTATCATTTTCCATAAACGTTGAATCAGAATCACAGATTTGATTTCATTCTTTTAGCTAAGATGTCATCCTCCCTCATTTTTTATATAAGTAATTAAATATTGCATGAATTTAATACTAATTTAACCTATTCTCCCCCTAAAATTCTAAAACTGAAAAATATTTTTGTGTTTCTTGGATTTTTAATTTACAAAAAAATAAGTAAAATAAAATAAAATAAAATAAATTAACTATACAAGTCGGACTACGAACTTTCGTCTTCTGGAATCACTTCACATTTCTTTTTCACGTCATTGACCTCTAACATATAAAAACCAAGGTTTATCAAAAGCTTTAGTGTAGAGGTTAGTGCGTTAAAATCCCGTATTTATTTTAACCACATCGATTAAGTGTTTTCAAAATAGTCACGTATAAACTGATACTTAATACCGATGAATTTAGTTTTAGGATGTTGGATTGGATTTTTTGTTACGGCTATAGCAGCAGAATTATCAACAAAAATAGGAGTGTTAGAAAATTGAAAATCGTAGTCTCACATTTGCTGTTGAATCCAGATGATTTGTGAACAACAACTTGCAACAAAAACGTATTCAACTTCACTTGTTGACAGAGCAACGGAGGTCTGCTTCTTACACTGCCAGGTGACTAATCGCCTACCAAAAAACTGACATCATACTAATGTGGACTTGTACTTCATTTTGCAACCGCCATAATCCGAGTCACTATATGCTATAAGCTTAAGTCATCGTCATGAGGATACCACAATCAGAGAGTTGGAGTACCCTTTAGATAACAAAAAATTCTCTTTACGCCTGTGAGATGGTTGACTTTTGGTTTCGCCTGATATCTTGAATAAAGACACTTCACGTACATGATATCAGGTCGTGAGGCTGTGACGTACATGAGAGATTCGATCATTCCTCTGTACATAGTGGCATGAACCAGATCACCATTTTCGTCGGGTGCCACGTCATGGGTTGTAGCGAGTAGAGTTCCAGCTGTAGATGCATTCTCCATATCAAACCGACTAAGGATATCACCTACATACTTGGTCTGATGTAGAAATATTCCCTTTGGTGTCTAATCCACCTGTAACCTGAGAATGAACTTCATCTCTCCCATGGCACTCATCTCGAATTCTACGTTAATTACAGATTCAAATTCTTTACGCAACTCTTCGTTTTTGGAACCAAAGATTATGTCATCAACATAAATCTGTACCAGTAGTAAGTCGCCATTTTTTGAGAGATTCATAAAACCGTGTCACACCGAATGAGTTGAGAGATTCTCGTACTATGCTCTAGGGGCTTGATGGAGCCCGTAGAGAGCCTTATCCAGCTTGTAAACTCTGTCCTGATAATAGGGATCCTCAAATCGTTCGGGTTGACTGACATACACTATCTCACGGATTTCACCATGAAAGAACGCACTCTTGACATCTAGTTGATAGACTTTGATCTTCATGTAGGATGCATAAGCTAGAAATATACGTATTGCTTCCATCCTTGCCGCTGGTGCAAACACATCATTGTATTCTATGCCTTCGACTTGTTGAAATCCTTGAACTACAAGTTGGGCCTTATTCCTGATTATTACCCCTTCATCATCTTTCTTGCATTTCAGTACCCATTTAGTGCCAATCACCTTAGCACCTTTTGTTTGTCCACAAGGGTCCACACTCCTAATTTCTTGAAGTGTAAGAGTTCTTCCTGCATTGTATTGACCCATGCCTCATCGTTTAACGCTTCACTAACGTATTTTGGCTCAAATCGAGACACAAAACTTCGATATGCTCCATCGTGAAGGTATCCTTTTTCCATTACCGAGGCATAATCAGTTGTGTATAGCTGATTTCTGGTCTGTACTCCCGATCTAACATCCCTAATGACATTGTCCAAGGGATTATAAACATTTATCCGTGATCCTGGCGTTGTTGGAACATCTACCTCATGATCCACATTGTTAAACTCAGGTTCAGGATCTGTAGCTGTTGGAGTGTGAGGTTTTGAAGTGTCAGAGGCATCAGGAGTTGATGCTTATGTACTTTCAGTAGTAGGAATCTGTTCCTCCTGATCCCTCAGTTCAGTCTCCACTTCTTCATCATGAGAGGAAGAATCACTTACATCAAGTGCTCCCCCTAACGAATTAGATGATGCACCTTGTGGAGTTGATACCGTTGAGCCTAGTGGCGTTGTGTCTAGGACATCGGACATCATTCTGGTCATTAACTCATCATCAGGAAGGTAGGGAGGTATGTTGAAGGACTTTAAAATTCCATCATAGTCGAAGAAGAATGAAGGGCCCTTTCCGGCAAGGGGTGGTGTATCTCTGAACATCAACATTGCACCACACTTCTACCTGACCCGTTGAGTTTTTGTAAGCTCTCTTGTCTGGTATATTGTATCCGAGAAACATCCCTTCTTCAGCCTTCTCACTGAACTTCCCAGACTAAGTTTTCTTCAGTAGCATACATGGTGCACCAAATGGTTCGAGATAGTCCAGGTTAGGTTTACGTCGCTGGAGCAACTCATAACATGTTTTACCATGATGTTTGACCACCAAGACCCGATTGAGGGTGTAACAAGCATGGCCACTGCCTCGTTCCAAAATTGGATAGGCAGTTTCGAGTCGACTAGCATCGTTCTTGCTGTCTTTATCAAGCTCTGATTTTTTCGCTTAGCAACTCCATTCATTTGTGGGGTGTAGGCAGACGTATCTTGATGTACAATCCCTTTTTCTTTACAAAACACCTCCATCCACTGGTTCTTGAACTCTGTGCCATTGTCTGATCGAATCTGTCTCACTTTCAGCTTGTAGAGTGATTCCAAAGTAGTTACTAGCTGTTTGAATGATTCAAATGTCCTTGATTTGTATTTCAGAAACATCACCCAAGAAAATCTTAGGTAATCATTTGTAACTACATAGCAATACAAATCACCAGCAATACTTCTAGTGCTAACGGGACCAAATAGATCCATGTGTAAAAGCACGAGAGGTAAATCAATGTAATTAAATTTCTTTGCCTTGTGAGACTTCTTGGTCTGTTTGCCTTTCTTACATGCTATGCAAAAATTCGGAAGCTGGAAGTTCTTGACATTCACTCTATTCACTAGATCATTCTGTATCAAGTGATTCATCTTCTGTGGATTTATGTGTCCCATTCTCCTATGCCAGAGATTGAGTCCCTCTCAGTTGCCTTTGACAAGAAGCATTGAACTTTCTGATCAGTTGTGGAGGCTTTTGATATATTGAAGACATATAAATCATTATATCTTGAAGCTGACAATAAGACTTTTTCCTCCAGGATAACGTAATCCTTTTTCAGCATGTAGCACTTCTTGTTGTCAAACACAACTTTGAAGCCTTTGTCACAGATCTGGGAGAATGAAAGCAAGTTGTTATGTAGTTGTTGAACGTAGTTGACCTTATCAAACTTGACTTTTTGGTTTCCCACTTTGCTCTGAGCAGTGATATATCCTCCTTTATTCCCAGCAACGATACATGTCCTCCTTTATGTAGATACATATGTACCTAGTTTAGGAGCTTAATGTAAAATGTCTATCATGTCTTACTTATATGTAATTGAATGGGTATTAATAAAATACAATGTGTGGTTGATGCTTATCATGTTTAATATTTCATTGTTTATTGTGTGATGACTTATAATTAACTAACTATATAGGTTTTAGGTTATTGTATATAGTTCTTAGTCAATAATGATTGAGAAACATGTTCAAACTTGATCGTATGAAGTTCTCATGCGAATAGACCATGCTAATGGACCATACGCATGAATACTTCAAGCTAATGCACCAATCGCACGACTGAACCAGGAGACTGGATCAGTCGCACAATTGAGACATAAGATTGACTTGGTCGCACGACTGGACCTTCAGTCGTGCGGATGGATTAACCGCATGCTTCAGTCGTACGAATGAGAAACCCTAACCTACAAATACCACCTAATTTGTGGAAAAACGTAAAAATTCAAATACCTACGCACATAATCATACCGTAGCCATCCAGAGACTCAAGAAAACCTGTTCCAACTTCTTAAATCACAGTTGATCGTGTTCTAATCATTCGTAACGTTTCATTATCGTTAGATTGATCTTAAATGTGTTCTCCTTGATTGGATCGCCAATCAATAGGATTCCACACTATTTGAGTTGGTATACGCGTAGAATCAGTTAGTACTCCGTACGCACATGGTCCTAACAAATGGTATCAGAGCATTGGTTCTTGATTTTGCATGTGATTCAATCGTTTTCGGTGTAAATCTCACGTTTTTCATTCAAAAACACCATCTTTTTGAGTAAAACAGTGTTTGCAGTGTCTCCAGATAAAAAAGTTCACGTTTTTCGGCTTACGGCAAATTAGGGTTTGTGGAAAATCGTATTTTGGTGTCAGAGTACCAAAAATCTTTGAATTCTCAAATCCAGCAGGCTCAGTTGCCCGATTGGCTTAATCACACGATTGAACTCAATCGCACCTCCCACACGCACGATGGAACTCAGTCGCCCATCTATTCGTAGGACTGAACACCCCATTCGCATTGTTTATCCGCACTTGCTCAATCACATGATTGACTCATCTGCATTGGTTCAATCACATGATTGATCCATCCGCATTAGTCCATCCACACGATTGACCCAATCTAATCTCTCATTCACACCAGTGAAACAGTTTTGTTCTAACTCTCAAACTATAAAGAAATGGAAGATCAGTACTTGGCGTTTACTGCAGGTAAGGACTCGCGTATCCAGAACCTGTTGCTTATGGAAAATGAGATTAGGAATCATAATAAGCCGCCTAAGCTTATCACGTTAGACAATTACCCACAATGGAAGCAAAGGTTCAAAATTTACCTAAATGGTGTTGATACCAATCTGTGGGAATCAATCAAGACTGGTTATTATATGTCGGTAGGTGCTGATGGTGTCAAACTTACTCTAGGCGGCATGACTGATAGCCAGAAGGTAAAGTATAATGTTGAGAAGAAGGTGTATGCTTTGTTAACTCATTCTATACCTCAGGATATATTCCACCAATTTTCTAAGAATAAACAGGCAAAGAAATTATGGGAGGCTCTGGAAAAGTGATACGATGAGAATGCATTGTTAAAAGCTTTAAAGGATAAGGCCTTGAAGAAAGAGTTCGATAACTTCTCATCTATGGCTAAGGAGAGCTTGGATGATGTCATAGACCGATTCTACCATTTAATGAGTGAGCTGCACACTCACGGGGTTACAACGTCAATGGAAGATAAGGTATCAAGCTTTGCTGACGGTCTGCCAGAGAAGTTGGACTCGTTTGTGTCTAATTTAAGATAGAACAATTTACTGGCAAAATTAGACATAAAGACTTCATCCTGAAACTAAGGGAGGAGGAACTGAGGATAAAGTACATGTCTCAGAAAGGATCTTACGATCAGAACCCGTCTCTGTATAATTCATCTTCCACCTAAAAAACCATAGGAGCACCACTACAAACTACATTTGTGTCAAGTTCAGCAGCTCCTCCGCAAGCCTCTACTTCAGGATCTAACACGTCAGGGTCATCTTGCAGCCAATATATAGCACCTGATGCAAACGCTACGAAGTTGAAGATCGAGAATCTCGGAATATCACTATGGAGGTTGCAAATGAGCATATGGACCTCTTAGCTGTGGTTGTTCATTCTTATGATGTTCTAGTTGCAGGAAAGATCAGAAATTACCATCTAGTTGATGAGAATTACGAGCAGGTGGCCGAGAATGAATTGGAAAGAATGGACATGTAACACCTGGTTATTTATTTATTTTGAAGCCGACGAATAAAGAAGAACAGAAATAAAGTCCAAAGCCGAGGGACCAGACTCGCCAACGAGAGAAAGTTGGCATGTGGTGATATTTGTAGGGAGAGGGAAGCCATAACCCTCTCCCCACACTCTCATTTTCAGCAAACAATAGAGGAGAAGAGAAAAAGAAGAGAAAGAGGGAGAAAAGTTGGTTAGAGTTGATTCAGGTGAGCTAATCATTAAGAAGCGGGTCAAATCAAAGCTCTTCTCATTGTCGTCGTTTTTGTGGGTTCTAGGACCCTTCTTTTACACGTTTTTGAATGATTTGGGGCTGGAACACATCTGAAAATCGGTTTTTTGAGTGTGTGTCTGTGACCCGTATGCGTATGTGTATGTGTGTGTATGATTTGTTTGGGTCTGGTGTTTGAGCTTGTGTGTGCTTGAATGGTGTTGGGGTATGCATTCCTAAGGTCTAGGAAGGTTGATTTGGGCTTAGAATGGGTTTGGATGAGCTTGGAGGTCGAAAATGGCAGATTGGGTTCGGGATAAACTGCATTCTGCATCAGCTAGGGCTAGGCGACCGAATGAAGGCCTTACGGCCGAATGAGGTGCGAATAGGGTTCATTCGCACGATTGAGAGTTCATTCGCGCGATTGGGGCCAGTCGCATGGGGAGTCATGTGACTGAGGGTCCAGTCGCGTAGGTGCTCATCCACATTAGTTCCATTCGCATGAGGTCCATCCGCATTAAGTCCATTCGCACGATTGGGTGTTTATTCGCCTAAGTGTTCATCCGCATGGTCCAATGGCATGATGTTCAGTAGCATGGAGGCCATGCGATTGAAGGGTGTCCATACGCCGAATAGGGCTGTTGCACCCGAGGAGAAATGTAGTTTAACTTCTGACTTTCAGGGGAAAGTGCAGATGTAAGTTTGGACGTAGAGGTTCCTGTAAGTTCATGTAAGATGACTGTTGAGGCCTTAGAGAGCATGTTGGGCATGATGATGATGTTGCATGATTATGCATGTTATGTATGTATGATGTTGCCTTGTATGATGCTGATGACTATGTATGTTATGTCCTTATTATGATGTATGTTTATCTTTCCGTGGCTTTACGATGAACGTTAATGAATGAAGTGAAAGTATTATGTAACGTAAAGCGAAAGATAAAGAAAAGTGGAACATCAAGTAAAAATGCATGCATTAACAAATGATGAAGATAAAGAAAGTCTTGCAAGCACTGTATGTCGGGACACACCATTAAAAGGTGTTAGCCCAATGGTGTGCGGGTTCGCTACCCTGGGAGGATGCATATCGGGGTCTTTCTTTGTGCTTGACCATATGTATGAACCATTGTTGCGTGCCTTAGGTACTGTGACCATTTGGTGTTGGACACCACGGATGAAGGTCTATTATAGGCTTAGGTCCAGTACCATAAGCATGAATGGCATAGCATCTGACAATGGTATACCTAAACTTTACCTTCGGTACTATGACCATTTGGTGCTGAACACCACGAATGAAGGTCTATTATAGGCTTAGGTCATGTACCATGAGCATGAAGGGTAAGTTCATGGTGATGACGAAAGGAAAAGATGTAATGATGAATGAACGAATGAAAGTAAGAATGAATGAATGAATGGAAGTTAATGAATGATGAAGATAATAATGATATTATCTATGTGTACGTATGTTGTATGATCACATGAACGTAAAGAATGGTTTTAACGAAAGAAAAGTATGTTTTATTTTATAAAACTAGAACTCACTCAGTAACGCTGACTTTGATGTGTTTTCAGTTGGCAGGTAATGATTGCTGAGGATGGCATAAGGTGGCTACTCAGCTCATTTGGGATGGTATCCATTTATTTAATGCTTTTGTGATGTAATGCAACAATGTATTTTGTAACTGATAAACGACGTATTACTTTGCAAAAGTTTCTTTAATGAAATGAGATGTCATTTTTAAATGTTTTCACTATGATGCTTTATGAAATGCAAATGTAATTATATGTTTTATGTGCGATGAGGATCCAACTGTAAGCGTCCCGGGGACGGGGCCTTACAAGTAGGTATCAGAGCCAAAGTTTAAGTGAAATGGGTAAATTTTCAAAATAAACCTTAACTTAAACTGAGAATGGGATGCAAAGGGAAGGGATGCCAATCTGAGTAGCTACATGCCATCAAGTATTTCGTAAGTTAACCGGTATTATGTGCGCATGTGATGTGTTATGTGTTATTTGTGGATTTAAATACGGATGTAGTCGAGATAGGTAATGGTCGGGGTGTGAAGAGTAAAGTAAGTGGCTAATCACAACTGGCCACTATATTTAGGGACTTACTATTCTTGACATAAACTGAGTTCTTCCCTTTAATGACCGTGCTGGTGTTTGAATCTTTCAGTGAGCGTGTGAATGGCCGGAGGTAGATCTTCGAAATCCTCTCGTGGGGGTCGTCATGATGGGCTTGGTGCTGAGTTGCGACCCAACAGAGGAACACTTAGAATGGAAAAGGTGGTTCATGAGGAACCCGAGACCCCTCATCCGGAGGGTGGTGATGAGAGTGCAAACCTAAGGGCCTCGGTGAAAGAGGCAGTGGTTGAAGAAGTTCATCAAGTCATGCAGACGATCTTACCGCCTATAGTGACTGAAGTTATCAAGGCTGTACGAGAAGGGGAAAGAAAGGGGAGAAACAAGTCCTCGAGAGGATGGGAACAACCGGAGCCAGAAATGGTTCCTCTGATGATGAGGCTGAGGAAGAAGAAGAGCCTGCACCGGAGGCGGCACGAGGCTGTAACTATGGGGCGTTTCAACGATGCAAGCCCTCTACTTTTGATGGAAATGGCACTGCTGCTGCTCACTGGTGGGTGAGAGAAATGGAAGCTGTATTGAATATCACCGAGCGCCAGGAGGACCAGAAAGTAAAGTTTGCTGCCATTCTTTTGTAGACTTGGCTCTGTGTTGGTCGGACAATATAGTCCAAGCCGAGGGTAGCAGGGCCATCGGGAGGATGAGATGGTCTGAACTGAAGAAGTTGGTGATTGAGGAGTTCTGCCCTTATAGAGAATGGACAAGGTCGAAAGAGAGTTCTTGCAACTGGAGGCAGGAACCATGACACACCAGTAGTACACCACAAAGTTCAACAAAATGGCTCGTCTGGTGCCGGATCAGGTGACACCTCTGTCTCGAAAGATCAAGAGGTATATTCAAGGTTTGCCAGCGGATATTCACAAGCACATGATTGCAGCCCGATCGAGCACGTTTAGGTTGGCGGTGGATTTAGCAGGGAGATTGTATGATGAGAGGGCTATGATGGTGGTGGGTGAAGGTGGCAGGAAGAGTGGAGGTGATCGAAACTGGCAGGGGAAGAGGTTTGGTTGGGGTGATGCCTCGACGAGTAACAAGAAGGCATGGGTGGATGACCGCCGTGCGGTTACATCGAGTGCGGGGTCGAAAAGGTGTGGCAAGTGTGGAAGGGAGCATAATGGGGAATGTTGGTTTGGGTCGAACTTGTGCTTTAAATGTGGGAAGGTGGGGCACATGGCAAGGGACTGTCGTACAGTCCGGTGCTTTAACTATGGTGAAGAGGGTCACATAAGTAAGGATTTTAAGAAGCCGAGGGCTGAGGGTTCCGGGGCGAAGAAGACGGGAGGTGAAGGACCGAGGGTGACCGCCAGGGCATTCACAATGACACAGGAGGAAGCTAGTGTTGATACATGTTTGTCCCTAGATCATGATATGTGATGTAATAGATCTTGTTTGGTATGATTAATGAACTGATATTGATAGTCTGTTGGTTATAATGTTTAATAGTTCATTAATGAGTCGTGACTGAATTGATTGGGTTTATGATTACTTGAATGACTACATATAATATTATATTAATTAATTAAAACATTCAAACTTAACTTAATGAAGTTCTCATGCGAATGGCTCATCCGAATGAACCATAAGCATGAAGAACTTCACACGATTGACTCAGTCGCACGACTGAACCAGGAGACTGGATCAGTCGTACGACTGTAACATAAGATTGGCTCAGTCGCACGACTGAACACTCAGTCGCACGAATGAACCAACCGCATGGTTCAATCGCACGACTGAACCAAACTAATGGTTCAGTGCACGATTGAATAGTGCCAACCTATAAATACAACTCAATTCGTGAAAAACAAGGACTCTCGATCAAGTACGATTCCATACGAACCCTAGCCGTCCAGAAACCTTCCAAATCGTTCTCCAAGTTCATAGAACACATTAGATCGATTCTTATCGATTTCTAACATGAGTTTCAATCCTTGATTGATTCTTCGTGTGTTCACTGATTGGATCGCCAATCAAATAGGATTCCGCACTATTTGATCTTGTTTACACGTGATCTCTAGGTATTTCATCAAATACCAGGTCCTAACAAGTGGTATCAGAGCTATTGGCTCTTGATTACGTGTTGATTCAATCAAGATTGCATAAAAGTTTGTGTTTGTACACTAAAAACGCAATCTTTGGCATCAAAAGTGATCTTGGAAGTTCCCTGCTCATCGACGTTTGGTTCTACGGACTTAGGCGATTAGAACTTGTGAAATTTCGAATTTTTACGGCTGAAACCTGTCAAACCTAGAAATTTTCGCAAAACAGCAGCTTCAGTCGCACGAGTGACTCATTCGCACGACTGGACTCCATTCGCATTGCTCATACGCACGATTGGACCTAGTCGCACCCTCATTCAGCCGACTGAACCGTTCGTTCGCATAGCTCATACGCACCAGATTCATTCGCACGACTGAACCAATCGCCCAGTTCATTCGCACAATTGAACCAATCGCAGATCTTATACGCACGATTAGCTCATTCGCATCCTTCAGTCGCATCAGTGAAAGTTGTTTGATTAGATTATAAGTTTATTCGTCATGGAAGATCAGATGTCAGCCTTTACTGCTGGGAAGGACTCAAGGATACAGAATCTGCTGTTGCTTGAGAGTGAGGTGGGGAATCACATAAACCACCAAAGCTTTTGACTTTAGATGAGTTTCCCCACTGGAAACAACGTTTTGAGATCTACCTTAATGGAGTAGATCCTAATCTGTGGGAAGCCATTAAGATAGGTTATAGTACACCGGTGGGAGCTGATGGAGTTAAACTAACATTAAGCGGGATGACAGACGCACAGAAAGTAAAGTACAATGTAGAGAAAAGAGTTTATGCATTGATCACTCAGTCTATCCCCAAAGACATATTCCACCAGTATTCAGAGGACAAGCAGTCCAAGAAATTGTGGGATGCGCTAGAGAAGAGATATGATGGTAATGCATCATTGAAGGCAATCAAGGCAAAGGAGTTAAAGAAGGAATTCGATAACTTCTCATCAATTGGTAATGAAAGTTTGGACGAAGTCATAGACAGATTCTACCACTTGATGAGCGAATTGCATACACATGGAGTGCTACTACCATGGAAGAGAAAGTAAGCAACTTCGCAGACGGGTTGCCTGATAAGTGGGCTTCATTCGTGTCTAACCTGAGACAGAATGGAATCCTTGTAAAGCTGGATATAAATGACTTCATTCTTAAGTTGCGAGAAGAAGCACTAAGGATGAAGTATAAAGCTCAGAAGTCTTCGTACACACAAAATCAGCTTTATAACGCCACGCTCAAGCTAAGACATCTGGAGCACCCTCCAGACTGCTTTGTGTCTAGCTCGTCAGGTCCCTCACATGCTTCTCCTTTGGATCAGACACGTCTGGGTCATCATGTACCCATCATATTGGATCAGAAGCAAACGCTACCAAACTGAAGATCGAGAACCTCGGTAATGTGACCGTGGAAGTAGCTCGAGAGCATATGGATCTTTAGCAGCAGTGGTTCATTCATATGGGACTTGTTGCCGGGAAGATTGGAAACTGCCATCTGGCAGATGAGGACTACGAGCAGGTGGATGAGACGGAGCTTGAAAGAATGGATATAATGTGGGCCTTAGCAAGTGTTGTCCGGAGGGCGAAGAAGTTTGTGAAAAAGACTGGACAAAACTTGGTTGCTACTAAGGACACCACCTTTGGCTTCGACAAGAGTAAAGTGACCTGCTTTAACTGTGGTGAGAAGGGGCACTTCAAAAGAGAATGTGTCAAGCCAAAGAAGACGGGGAATGGGAACCCGTTCTCATCCTTTACTCGCCAAGACAAGCAAGCTTCTAGTTCTACCTCATCAAACAAGGATCCAAAAGCCTTAATGCTCATGATGATGAAGGACAGGATTGGAGTTTCAGGTTTGTCTCACCAGGAGAATCTAACGTTGCCAGTGTTGAGGATATTGATGATGATTCTGCAAGTGAAGGTGATATAGCAGTTGATATAGCAATGTCACATAGTGAAGACACAAATGCAGCCGAGGTCAGTTACAAACCAATTGAGGAAGTTCCACATCAGAGACAGAAAAGCCAAATCACTAGAACCAGATCATCTGATGCTGCACTGATGGCTAACTCTTCTGAACCAACTCAGGTAAGTACCACTGACCAAATTTTAATAACCATGCTTGTTCTGATTGTGACACTTTTAGAAATAGCATAGATGAAAAATTTACTAGGTTATTAGATCATAATGATAAATTAGTAAAGATTTACGTCTGTGCACTGAGGCTAATAGAGTACTAAAACAAAATGAGCATAGTTATAAAGAAAAGATAGACCTATTGACTAAAAACTTAGGGAAACCAAGTAGTGGCTTTTAACCAAGCAAATGACATTAGGTACTATCTAAACTCCCTATAAGACACTAAGAAACAAAAGGAAGTTCTATAAGTCAAAGTTAACTCATTAAAACAGAAACTGCATAGTTGGACTAGCTCTTCACACATAATTCAACACTTAGTGAGAGAAAGGAATAACGGGGAGGGATTAGGCTACAAAGTGGTTCCACCACCACTGAGACCTTGATGAACACTAGTCTAGACCAGTAAATAATAACCCCATCAAGAATCATGTGGTGACCACTCCTCTTGTTACTGATCCAGACACCTCATGTTCATCTACTGAAATCTGGTTAGAAACAAAAGGAGTCCACTTCAAAGGCAAAGGGTAAATTGCCTTGCGTTAATCTGGAAAAAGAATTTGAAAAAGTTAACTTAAAGTCAGGTTCAAACAAGTCAAATCAGAACCTAAAAGGGCTTCAAATGCTACTTTTTTCAGTGCTTCAAGTCAAAAAACCAGTTACCAAAAGTAAAACAGGTTAAATCAGTAAATTTGTTACACCAGAGAAAAAATCAAACATCCAAGAGTCAAAAACTAAAGTGATTGATGTTACTAGAGTGTCACGTACCTCTTCACAAAGAAAGTTTAATCATAAAGTTGATAGCAGAGCGTGCTACAACTATGGAGAATATGGACACATTGCTTCCTACTGTAATTGTTATCAGACACCCAAGAAGAAGATTGAACTTCAGGACTCAAAACCTAAGTCTTCTAAGAGGAGCTCTTTAACTCCACCTAGAAGAGCTAGTGAACCTAAAGTCCAACCTGTAAGCCAGACGACTGTTTATCATAAACAGGCATTGCACAAATCTGGCTTATGGAAAGAAAAGTCAACCCTCGGGTCTGATACTGATAACAAGAAGGAACCTGAGCTACCCTCACCCTCTAAGGGTCAATGGGTGGAGTTTATGATGTGTGATGCCTGGGAACCCCAAGACAGTCAAAGCTTGGGTTCCTAACCTAAACTGATTCATTTACTTTGTATGTGCAGGGTGTTCGATACAGTGCTGAGACTAACATGTGGATTATAGACAGCGGAGCATCCAGGCACATGACAGGAAATAGAGCCCTGTATCTAACGTCAAACAAATAAAAGGAGGGCATGTTTCCTTTGCAGAAAACAAGGAGGCTATATCACAGCTCAGGGAGAAGTGGGAAATCAGAAAGTTAAGTTTGATAAGGTGAACTACGTTCAACAACTTCAGAACAACTTACTTTCTGTACAAATCTGTGATAAAGGATTTAAAGTCATCTTCGATAACCAGAAGTGTTACGTGCTGAAGAAAGAATATATGATCCCAGAGGACCAAGTTCTGATGACTGCTTCAAGATATAAAGACCTTTATGTCTTGGATCTGTCAATAGCTGCCACAACGGATCATGAGGTTCAGTGTTTCTTATCTAAAGCTACTGAGAAGGATTCCATCTCCTGGCATCGGAGAATGGGACACATTAGTCCAAGGAAGATGAATCATTTGATCAGAAGGATTAGTTAGAGATAAATGTCAAGAACTTCCAACTTCCTGACTTTTGTGTAGCTTGCAAGAAAGGCAAACAGACAAAGAAGGCTCATAAGGAAAAGAAAGTTCATTCAATAGAACTTCCTCTTGAGCTTCTTCACATGGATCTGTTTGGTCCAGTTAGTACAAGGAGCATTGCAGACGACGTGTACTGTTATGTGGTCATTGATGACTACTCAAGGTTCACTTGGGTAATGTTTTGAAATCAAAATCAGAAACTTTGGAGACATTCAAGGAATTAGTAACCACACTGGAATCTCTCTACAAGCTAAAAGTTAGACAAATACGCTCAGACAACGGGACCGAATTCAAGAATCAAGGGATGGAGGCATACTGCAAGGAAAAGGGAATTGTGCATCAATTCACTTCTGCCTACACACCTCAAATGAATGGTGTTGCTGAGAGAAAGAACAAGAGTTTGATAGAGACAGCACGGACTATGCTGGCAGACTCGAAATTGCCTATCCAATTCTGGAATGAGGCAGTGGCAAATGCGTGTTATACACTGAATCGAGTCCTAATAGTCAAGCGCCACGGAAAGACATGTTATGAGCTACTTCAAAGACGCAAACCGAATTGGAGTATCTTGAACCTTTTGACGCACCATGTACACTTCTGAAGAAGACACAAGAAGGAAATTCAGCGAGAAGGCAGTTGAAGGAATTTTTCTAGGATACAACATACCGAACAAGCGAGTTTACAATAACTCAACGGGTCTTGTAGAAGTGTGGTGTAATGTCGACGTTCAGAGATATACCACACCACCTACAGGCAAAGGACCTGCATACTTCTTCGATTATGATGGATTCTCAAACCTTTAACATCCCTCTCTCTTCCTCGGATGATGAGTTAGCTACTAGGATGATGTATGATATTCTAAATACACCATCTAGCACACAGGGAGAATCATCTACTCAGTCAGAAGGGGTAATCGATGAAAGTGACTCCTCCTCTGAAGATGAAACTGAAGCAGATGACCAGAACAGTCAGGAGGACCAGGTTCCAGTTCCTGAAAGTCCACAAGCATCCATAAGTGATGCACCCTCGACTTCGGAACCTCAAACTCCAATCTCCTCAGATGCAGAACAAAATGTTCACAATCTTGGTTCGGAGGTGACTGTGCCGACTACTCCAGGATCACGACTAAACGTCTATCATCCCCTTGACAATGTTATTGGAGATGTCCGATCAGGAGTACAACCCGAAATCAGCTATACTCAGCTGATTACGCCTCAGTTATGGAGAAGGGTTACATTCATGATGGTGCTTATCGATGTTTTGTTACGCAGGTTGAGCCAAAATATGTCAGTGAAGCACTGAATGATGAGGCGTGGGTGAGTGCCATGCAAGAAGAACTTCTGCAGTTTAAGAAGTTAGGTGTATGGACTCTGGTGATAGGCCGAAAGGTGCTAAAGTCATTGGCACCAAATGGGTGCTAAAATGCAAGAAGGATGACCAAGGAGTCATTATCAGGAACAAAGCTCGACTGGTGGTTCAAGGTTTTCGCCAAGTCGAGGGGATTGACTATAATGAGGTGTTTGCACCCGTGGCAAGGATGGAAGCTATTCGTATCTTCCTTGCCTATGCATCGTACATGAAGATTAAAGTCTACCAATTAGATGTGAAGAGTGCATTCCTTCATGGGGAAATCAGGGAAACAGTCTATGTAAGTCAACCCAAGGGATTTGAAGACCCTTATCATCGGGATAGAGTTTACAAGCTCGACAAGCTTTATATGGGCTTCATCAAGCTCCTCGAGCTTGGTATGAGAAACTCTCAACTCATCTTGTGAAACACGACTTTCGCAGGGGAGTCATTGACTATACACTGTATTAAAGAAAAGGATGGTGACCTACTGCTTGTACAGATATATGTTGATGACATAATCTTCGGGTCAAAGAACGAAGAGTTATGCAAAGAGTTTGAAGCAGTGATGAAGAAAGAGTTTGAGATGAGTGCGATGGGGGAGATGAAGTTCTTTCTCAGGTTACAGGTGGATCAAACACCTAATGGGATCTTTCTACATCAGACCAAGTATGTAGGAGACATTCTCAGTCGCTTTGACATGGAGAATGCTTCTACTGCTGGGACTCCACTTGCTACGAATCATGATATAGCACCTGATGAGAATGGAGATCTTGTAGATGCCACTATGTACAGAGGAATGATTGGATCCCTCATATATCTCATTGCCTCAAGACCTGATATCACGTATGCTACATGTTTATGTTCCAGATATCAGGCTAAACCTAAGGTCAACATCTGATCGGGGTCAAAAGGATTTTTCGCTATCTAAAGGGTACACCCACACTGGGGTTGTGGTATCCTCATGATGACGATTTTGAGCTCACAGCGTATAGTGACTCGGACTATGGAGGCTGCAAAAGAACTACAAGTCTACATCAGCGGGTGTCAATTCTTTGGGAGAAGATTAGTTACATGGCAGTGTAAGAAGCAGACATCGGTTGCATTGTCAACCTGTGAAGCCGAATATGTTGCTGCTGCAAGTTGCTGTTCATAAATCATTTGGATTCAACAGCAAATGCGGGACTACGGTTTAAAATTCTCGTCTACTCCTATTTTGTTGATAACTCTGCTGCAATTGCAGTAACCAAAAATCCGGTTCAACATCCTAAGACCAAACACGTCGGTATTAATATCACTCATAAGAGACTGTTTTGAAAAGAACTTAATTGATGTGGTTAAAATTAATACTGATTTTCAATGTGCTGACCTCTATACTAAAGCCTTTGGTAAACCACGTTTCAATATTGCTAGAGGTCAACGGCGTTAAAAAGAAAAGTGAGGTAACTCCTGATGAAAATAATGTCTAGTCCGATGTAGTTTCGTTAAAGTTTATTTTATTTTTTTTTATTTTATGTTCTCTGTTTTTTTTCTTTTTGTCTGTTAAAAAAAAGGGAGAAAATGAGGGAGAAGGGGTAACTAGCTGAAATAAGGTAGATTGTGTCTGTGATACCGATTCAATACCTTTGGAATATGATAGTACACAGGACAAATCAAGAGGGACTTTAAAATTTAAGGTTTGAAAAGATGCAAAAGTTCAAAGTATAAGTCTGTGTAATCTAAGAAATATAAAAAGGGAAGATGATAGAAAACTGGCAACTCCTAAGGTGACACAAAGAAAGTAGACTTAGAGGCTGCTAGACCACAAATGATATGTTGGTAGATTCAACACAATAGACAATTAGACCTGATTGGTGATCTCAGATCAAACTAAGTTGTTCAACTGACTGTGGGCTTCCATCTTATCACTGGTTAACACAATCAAATATATTCCAATAAGGGGTATTGAGCATTTAAGTGCCACAAAAGTGTGCGGATGACCATAATTAGAGCAAAGAAAGAAAAAAATGAAAGACAAATGCAATAAAGCTAATGAGTTATGTTGTTGGTGCATATGGTGTCAATAAAATAAGCTGCTCTAACAAGGAGATAGGTTGTGTGCCTCTCTGCTGTGCGATGGCACTGACCTGAGGATAAGCATAACCTAGATATTCTAGAATTCATTGTTGTTTGCCGCCTCTCTGCTGTGCGTTGGCACTGACCTGAGGACAGGCTTCTCTTTGAAAGCTCTAAGAATAGTCTCTTCTTGTAATAATACCCGTAGACCGCTCAAAACCCTCTGAGGAATGTTGATTACCATATAAGTGTGGAATCACAAATGTTGGCTGAAATAATTAAACCTAAATCAGTCACCAGTCTGCGTCAAAAGTCTGTGTATGGATTTAAGTGGACAAACATACTGACAATCTTAGTGGCTACATTCTCGAGAGTCCAAATCAATGTGAAAATCTAAGAGTTTCAGTATGATTCCCTTAAGTTGCTAACGACTCTGGATGAACATCGAGAATTTAAGCATCAAAAAGTTTTAATAACAAGTCCCAAATGATTTGATGTTCCTGTATGATTACAAAATTGAATTGGTCCAGATATGATCAATCGAAGTTGAAGCTGTCTACTCCCAAACCAAATTCCGTAGATTTCCATCTTAGGGTTTTATCTCTCACAAAAAGTCCAAAAAAAAAAATAAACTTTAGTTGCGTAGTTTAGTTTAAGTTTCTATGCTTATCTTTTAATTTGTGTGTCTGTCGGACTACATCAGGGAAATCAGAAGGGAATTAACTTACCTAAAAAGGGCCATGTCTGAGTTGGCCACATGTTTTTCAAAATTTAAAAGGTCACGTCTGAAGTGACTGAATTGGTTAAGAGCTTACAATGTTATTATCAAAAGTGAAAAGGGTCTTAACAGTAAGGGTTCAAAATGACTGTAAACTCATAAAGTGTGACCCATTCGCACTAGTGGATCATGGTTATCGACCAACTATGCGAATGGCTTCCAATCGGCCGAATGGACATGAAAATGATCCATTCGACCGAATAGAAGGGGGAGAATGAAATAGTAGACCGACTGAGGCTCAGTCGGTCAACTAAAGAGGCGAATGAAGGAGACCGAATGAGTCAGTCGACCGACTGAGACTCAGTCAGCCGACTGAATACGATTGACTAGGCCAATCGTATGACTGAGACTCAGTCGCCCGATTGAACTGAGCGAATGAGGCCAGTCGGCCGAATGAACCTAGGTTTAGTATTTAAGGGTCTCAGTCGATCACATCTCACTCATCACTCCCAATAGCACCCCAAATCGCGTTCTTTACCGTTACTCTGTCAAAATTGCCACAGATTCTGATTTACATTGCTGTTAAGATTCTTACATTCGAGTGACGTTTTACAGATAAATGGCAGAAAGGTGGTCCATAAATCCAAAGCACAACATCTGTGCCCATTTGGATCACACCACCAGGAACGGGGATGAGTTTACTGACATTATAGCCTTTCTGAGACGGTCCCGGATTCATAAGGCTATCTCCACGCCTTGCACGCCATATAGATCACTCCATCAGGCATTCTGGGAGAATGCCTTGGTGGACCGCTCTCGTGAGCCGCCATGATATTGAGATCTCTGCTGCCGACATTCAGAGGGTCCTAGAGTTCGGGGATGACGCTGATCATCCTACTAAACTACATCCGTTGATAGTGAGAGGATGCTTCCTGAGGATAAAGTACGCTGGGGATATCAACTCAGGTGTGCTCAACAAGAGCAACCTGAGCCCCCAGTACAAGTACTTAGCACACGTGATCCTCAAGTGTGTTGCATCGAGGAGGGGTGGGTTTGACGACCTCTCAGACCAGATTCAAAATGCCTACGTGGCACTGGTTCTGAACCACCCCTTCAGTTTTTCCAGCATGATATTCTCCTACTTAGTGGAGAATTTGGAGGTAAAGGGAAAAGAGGGGTTTTGTATGTACCCCAGATTCTTACAGCTCCTCTTCAACGAGAAGCTACCACAATTGCCCAAAGAAAGTCATGACGCAGTGGCCTTAGAGATAATGGATGATACTACTCTGGGCAGGATGAGAGTTTACAGGGGAAAGCAGATTAAGCCCCAAGTGAAAAGAATGATTGGCCACTTAGCAGATGAAAGTTATGTGGCACCGGGGAGACGCCAATGGCGTCACGAGGACAGTGACTCCGACGTGGAACCAATTGTCCTCCCTACTGATGATTCAGAGGAGGATGACAATGGGGATGATGCTATTCCATCCAGAGGCACTGTGTCTGACTCTGTTCCCTCTGTGTCTGTCTCACCTGCTGAAGTAACTGAGTCAGTAGAATTTCATCAAGATTTTGTTCTTACCGAGGAAGATGAGGATGATCTGATGAGGAGCCACTGACCCCAACTGTGGGAAGGAAATTTGTTCCCACAGAACATGGGTTAAGAGTTGTTAGTGAACAATCGAGAGGCTCAGGAGATACAGAAGTTGACCCAACTTATGCTCCGGGGTCCTCAGGCGGGATTGTAGGGGGAGCATCCACCTCGAAGGGAACGAGGAGAAAACGGATGGCTCAACCCCATGGCCAGAAAAAGAAGAAGCATAGGGTAACCTTTATCACTACCACATCCACCATACCTTCCACCACTACCACCTCTTCAGACACACTATCCACCACCATACCTTCCCCCACAGCAACCACAGACACCACCATACCGACCACCACAAGACAGACCCCAGCCACCACTACATCATTCACCCCACACTCACCACCACTATCATCCCGACCTGACCCGATATTCACCACCACCACTAGCCACCAAACCGAGCCATGAGCCTACCCCTCACACACCTATAGATCTCCTCTACCTCCAATCGGGGTAGAGGAACAGCTGTCAGCTTTAAATAGAATGGTGTTGCGATTGCTGGCGGCTGATGAGGAAAAGACCACTCAGATCCGCCAGCTTACCGACCTGACTGCTGCACACTCGCATAAAATTGCAGAGCAGGATTGAGTAATTGAGGAGCAGGCCCATCAATTGGCTGCTCAGAACACTCAGATGGACCAACTCCGAGCTCAAAGTGTCGCAGCAGGTAAGCAAATAGAGGAGTTGGAAAAAGTTAAGAGGACCATTTTGCTAAAATTGAAAGGATCAAGGGAGGAACCTCTAAAGATAAGGGATGGAGACAGAGATAATGAAGATGATGATGATGATGATGATGACAGTGATACTGATGAAGAGAAAACCGAAGAGTGGTGTGCAGATGAAGACACTGAAGAAGGAGAAGCAGCTGAATCTGTCTCAGCTCCAGGGCAAGAGAAGAGAACAAAGAACAGACAGGATCAGTCAGCTTCTGCTTCCGCACCTTCACATGAAGTGTCTAGCATTCAGGATAAAAGTAAATAGTAGATGTTTATGTATTTATTTACTGTTGTATTCTGTATTGAAAAACCATGTACTAAATGTTTATATTAAGTTAATGCATTTTGTTTGATAAATTACTAATGACTTGAGTGTGAAATGTGTAAATCAAACAGATCCAAAGTACCACAGAGATGAGTTTGATATTGCTCCCCTTCAACAGGTCAAGTCTCAACTCACAATGATTCTTGATCTGCAAGGGATTGTCAGAAGGTCAGTGAGTTATACCCCTGAAGAAGGTGAAATAATTCACGACCTATCTAACGAGCAACTGGCAGAGATGTTCAGACTCAATCCTTATGACATTGTCAAGGATGCTCCAACAGTTGATTCAACCAGTGACGACGAACTACATGACGTTGATGAAGTTGAGGTTGAAGATATTGCTGCTGAAGAGTACCCTCAGTACGCTGACAATGTGGGTAATGTGGTCCCCAATCTGGGTGAGTCCCTAGTCAGTGATATGTTTGAGGTACTAGACAAGATGGAGCAGGAAGCTGGAAAGACCGAAGGAACAACCCAAGCCTCAAACAATGATGTATACATTCGAAAGGCTGAGTGGGCTGAATGTTTTAAAGAAGTCAGAGCCCAACGTGCTGCACCGAAGAGGGATGCCTACACCAAGTTCTACAGCGTCAAGAAACATCTTATGGTGTCAGGCAGGATTATACCATGGGCATATTTTGATGATCTTAACGTTTATGCCGTTAAGAGGGAAAAGGGCATAGAGTACTTTAGATTTCCACATGATCTAAAGACTCTACCAGGATTTGAGCTCAACCAGCTGGCCAAATTGAAGCTGTTGTATGCTGACCCGAGAAAGATATCAGGCTGGTTGAGGCTGCCCTAAAGAAAGAGTACCACACCAGGTGGATTAACTTCAGACCTTAACAACCTACAAGGTATATTAGAAGGTCTAAGATGGATGCCATTACTGGAAAACCAAAGATTGGAGAACTGCTGAAGCTGTCATAGTTTTGAACAAAGGGGATCAAATGGATACTGTCAGGGTATTCGACCCAATGTGGCTAACCAACTTGTCTGCTAATGATGTCTATACATTATACAAGTGGCCACTGTTCTATGACACACAAGACATTGTACAAGCCCTCCAGTTCCAAAATGTTATACGACTTTGCTTCGCGTTTGATATTCACGCGGGAGTCACACAAGAGGACAAGTACAAGAAATATGAGGAGGTAATGAAGAAAACAAGACATTAGAGAGATCTAGGTCCAAGGGGGAGTTTGTTGATACATGTTTGTCCCTAGATCATGATATGTGATGTAATAGATCTTGTTTGGTATGATTAATGAACTGATATTGATAGTCTGTTGGTTATAATGTTTAATAGTTTATTAATGAGTCGTGACTGAATTGATTGTGTTATGATTACTTGAATGACTACATATAATATTATATTAATTAATTAAAACATTCAAACTTAACTTAATGAAGTTCTCATGCGAATGGCTCATGCGAATGAACCATAAGCATGAAGAACTTCACACGATTGACTCAGTCGCACGACTGAACCAGGAGACTGGATCAGTCGTACGATTGTAACATAAGATTGGCTCAATCGCACGACTGAACACTCAGTCGCACGAATGAACCAACCGCATGGTTCAATCGCACGACTGAACCAAACTAATGGTTCAGTCGCACGATTGAATAGTGCCAACCTATAAATACAACTCAATTCGTGAAAAACAAAGACTCTCGATCAAGTACGATTCCAGATGAACCCTAGCCGTCCAGAAACCTTCCAAATCGTTCTCCAAGTTCATAGAACACATTAGATCGATTCTTTATCGATTTCTAACGTGAGTTTCAATCCTTGATTGATTCTTCGTGTGTTCATACTGATTGGATCGCCAATCAAATAGGATTCCGCACTATTTGATCTGGTTTACACGTGATCTCTAGGTATTTCCGTCAAATACCAGGTCCTAATAGCTAGGACGGAACCTGATGTTGTGTCCGGTATGTTTCTAGTGAACCAAACTTAGCTTCTGTGTTATTTGATTCGGGTGCTGGTAAACGTTTTATTTCTGCTCCTTTCTGTGCTAAGCTGCCTGTTAGTAGTAGACGTGTTGATGCGCCCTTCGATGTAGAAACTTTCATAGGTAAGTCTACCAGGATCTTTGAGATGATAGAGAACTGTGATGTGGACCTAGAAGGTCATAATTTTCCTGTTAGACCATTTGTGATGACCTTAGGTGGTTTCGATTTGGTTCTTGGGATGGATTGGTTGGCGGACTTCGAGGTGAACATTGTCTGTCGCAAGAAGATGATTCATTTGACAATGCCTGGCGGGAGTTTGGTAACTGTTTATGGGGATTGGGTTACTATGATCCCGAAGGTAATCTCAATAGCGGTGGCGGGAAAGTGTATGAGGCGTGGATGTAGTGCCTATTTGGCCTACGTAACGGATGTGGATATGCCAACACCACAACTGTCTGATGTACCAGTTGTGTGTGACTTTCTAGACGTGTTCCCAGAAGGCCTACCAGGAGTGCCACTTGACAGAGAGATCGAGTTCCAGATTGATCTGATACCTGGTTCCCAACCTATTGCCAAGGCACCATATCGGTTGGCTCTAACGGAGATGAAGGAATTGATGGAGCAGTTGCAAGAGCTGCTTGATAAGGGGTTCATTCGACCAAGTATCTCTCCTTGGGGTGCTCTGGTCCTGTTTGTGAAGAAGAAAGATGGTAGTATGAGGATGTGCATTGAGTACCGCAATCTGAACAAGTTGACGGTGAAGAACCGATACCCCTTACCGAGAATAGACGATTTGTTTAATCAGCTTCAAGGTGCCAGTTGGTTCTCGAGGATAGACCTTCGATCTAGCTACCATCAGTTGAAGGTGAAGGAGAAGGATGTTCCTAAAACAGCTTTCCGCACACGTTTTGTTCACTACGAGTTTTTTGTAATGTCTTTTGGTTTGACCAATGCGCCAGCTACTTTTATGGACCTAATGAATCGGGTGTGTTGGCCGATGTTGGATAAATCAGTGATTGTGTTTATTGATGATATCCTGATTTATTCAAAGAGCGAGATTGAGCACGCCGGTCACATTCGGGAGGTTCTGGAGACGTTGAGAAAGGAGAAGTTGTATGCCAAGTTCTCCAAGTGTGCATTTTGGTTGCGCGAAGTTTAGTTCTTGGGTCATGTGGTAAATCCCGACGGGATTATGGTGGACCCGGCTATGGTGGAGGCAGTGATGCGATGGAAGTCTCCTAAGACGTCATCCAAAATTCGTAGCTTCTTGGGTTTGGCGGGCTACTATAGAAGGTTTATCCAAGACTTCTGTAAGATTGCTTCTCCACTGACTAAGTCGACCCGAAAAGATGTGAAGTTTGTATGGGGTCAAGCTCAGGAGAAGGCGTTCGAAGAAATGAAGACGAGATTGAATCAAGCTTCTGTTCTGTCATTACCCAATGGAAGTGAAGATCTGGTGCTTTATACGGATTCTTCCTACTCGAGGTTAGGATGCGTGTTAATGCAGAGAGGGAAGTTTATAGCCTATGCATCCCGACAGTTGAAGGTTCATGATGTCAATTATCCTACTCATGACTTGGAGCTAGCATCCGTGGTCTTTGCGCTAAAGATTTGGAGGCACTATCTTTACGGGATGAAGTGCACCATCTTCACTGACCATAAGAGCTTGAAGTACTTCGTCAAGCAGAAGGATCTGAACATGAGGTAGAGACGGTCGTTGGAACTCATAAAGGAATATGATTGCGAGATCCATACCATCCGGGCAAGGCCAACGTGGTGGCTGATGCCCTTAGTCGGAAAGAGAGGCCCGAGCCGATTCGGGTGAAATCATATCAGCAGATCATGACCTCTGACATGATAAAGCAAGTCAAAGAGTTTCAAGATGAGGCACTGAAAGAGGACCATCTTAACTCTGAGTGAATGAGAGTTCTGGTCGCAGAGTTGGGTGAAAACACGCTTGGTGTTAGAACTCGATTCGGGAGAACGTGGATTCCTTGTTTTGGGGATCTACGGGTGATTATTTTAGATGAAGCTCACAAGACTCGATACTCCATTCATCTAGGTGCCACAAAGATGTATGAAGACATGATGAAAGATTATTGGTGGCTGGGTATGAAGCGTGACGTAGCGGAGTATGTGAGTAAGTGCCTTACTTGCTTGCAAGTGAAGGCCGAGCATCAGAAGCTGTATGGGAAGATCCAACCCTTGGATATACCGGAATGGAAGTGGGAGCACATCACCATGGATTTCATTACGAAGCTCATGCGTACCCTAAAAGGGTACAATGCCATATGGGTGATAGTTGACGGTTTGACGAAGAGTGCACACTTTCTACCGATCCGCGAGACATATTCATCTAAGAGGTTGGCAGATCTATTCATCAAGGAAATTGTAACTTGTCATGGTGTGCCGGTGTCTATTGTGTCTGATCGTGACACCCGGTTTACATCCAAATTCTAGAAGAAATTCCAAGACGCCATAGGGACGAGGGTGCATATTAGCATGGCTTATCATCCCCAAACTGATGGTCAGTCAGAAAGGACTATTCAGACATTAGAAGACATGCTCCGGGCATGAGTGGTTGATTTTGGGGGAAATTGGGATGACCACTTACCGTTAGCTGAATTCTCATACAACAACAGCTATCATGCCAGCATTGGTATGCCACCATATGAGATGCTATACGGTAGGAGATGCAGAACACCCGTTTGTTGGGGTGATATTGGTCAGAAGGAGTTGGGGAGCATCGAGGTGATTGAGGCTATGACTGAGAATCTTGAGAAGATCAAAGCCTTCATGAAGGCAGCCAAATATAGACAGAAGTCGTATGCTGATAAACGACGCATACCGATTGAATTCCAGGTGGGTGACCGGGTTATGTTGAAGATCTCACCTTGGAAGGGTATCATTCGTTTCCGAAAGTGGGGCAAGTTGAGCCCAAGGTACATAGGCCCTTTCCGAATCATTGCTCGAGTAGGAGAGGTGGCCTATAGATTGGAGTTACCAGATGAGTTAAGTGGAATTCACCCGACATTCCACGTATCTTATCTAAGGAAGTGCTTGGCGGATGAAGACATGATTGTTCCACTGGAGGATATCGATGTAGATGAAAGGTTCAATTATGTGGAGCAACCAGTGGCAATCATCGATAGAAAAGAGAAGAGGTTGAGAAATAAAGCAGTTCCTCTTGTGGATGTACAGTGGAAGCACAGGAAGGGATCCGAGTCAACATGGGAGACTAAGGAAGAAATGAGACAGCATTACCCACTCTTGTTTGAGGAATAACAGGTTTAGGGGATGAAACCTATTTGAGGGGGGTGGATTTGTAACACCTGGTTATTTATTTATTTTGAAGCCGACGAATAAAGAAGAAAAGAAATAAAGTCCAAAGCTGACGGACCAAACTCGCCAACGAGAGAAAGTTGGGCATGTGGTGGTATTTGTAGGGAGAGGGCAGCCATAACCCTCTCCCCACACTCACATTGTCAGTAAACAATAGAGGAGAAGAGAGAAAGAAGAGAAAGAGGGAGAAAAGTTGGTTCGGGTGAGCTAAATCATTGAGAAGTGGGTCAAATCGAAGCTCTTCTCGTTGTGGTCATTTTTGTGAGTTCTAGGACCCCTCTTTTACACGTTTTTTAATGATTTGGGGCAGGAACACATCTGAAAATTGGGTTTTTGAGTGTGTGTGTGTGACCGGTATGCGTATGTGTATGTGTGTGTATGATTCGTTTGGGTCTAGTGTTTGAGCTTGTGTGTGCTTGAATGGTGTTGGGGTATGCATTCCTAAGGTCTACGATGGTTGATTGGGGCATAGAATGGATTTGGATGAGCTTGGAGGTCGAAAATGGCAGATTGGGTTCGGGATAAACTGCATTCTGCATCAGCTAGGGCTAGGCGACCGAATGAAGGCCATACGCCCGAATGAGGTGCAAATGGGGTTCATTCGCACGATTAAGAGTTCATTCGCACGATTGGGGCTAGTAACATGGGGAGTCATGCGACTGAGGGTCGAGTCGGTAGGTGCTCATCCACATTAGTTCCATTCGCATGAGGTCCATCCGCATTAAGTCCATTCGCACGATTGGGTGTTCATTTGCATAAGTGTTCATCCGCATTGGTCCAATCGCATGATGTTCAGTCGCATGGAGGCTATGCCACTGAAGGGTGTCCATACGCCCGTATAGGGCTGTTGCACCCGAGGAGAAGTGTAGTTTAACTTCTGACTTTCGGGGGAAAGTGTAGATGTAAGTTTGGACGTAGAGGTTCCTGTAAGTTCATGTAAGATGACTGTTGAGGCTTTAGAGAGCATGTTGGGCATGATGATGATGTTGCATGATTATGCATGTGATGTATGTATGATGTTGCCCTGTATGATGCTGATGACTATGTATGTTATGTTCCTTATTATGATGTATGTTTATCTTTCCGTGGCTTTACGATGAACATTAATGAATGAAGTGAAAGTATTATGTAACATAAAGCGAAAGATAAAGAAAAGTGGAACATGAAGTAAGAATTCATGCATTAACGAATGATGAAGATAAAGAAAGTCTTGCGAGCACTGTATGTCAGGATACGCCATTAAAAGGTGTTAGCCCAACGGTGTGCGGGTTCGCTACCCCGGGAAGATGCACATCGGGGTCTTTCTTTGTGATTGACCATATGTATTAACCATTGTTGTGTGCTTTAGGTACTGTGACCATTTGGTGTTGGACACCACGAATGAAGGTCTATTATAGGCTTAGGTCCAGTACCATGAGCATGAAGGGCATAGCATATGACAATGGTATACCTGAGCTTTACCTTAGGTATTGTGACCATTAGGTGCTAAGCACCACAGATGAAGGTCTATTAGAGGCTTAGGTCCAGTACCATGAGCATGATGGGTAAAGTTCATGGTGATGACAAAAGGAAAAGATGTAATTATGAATGAACGAATGAAAGTAAGAATGAATGAATGAACGGAAGTCAACGAATGATGAAGATAATAATGATATTATCTATGTGTACGTATGTTGTATGATCACATGAACGTAAAGAATGGTTTTAACAAAAGAAAAGTATGTTTTATTTTATAAAACTAGACCTCACTCAGAAACGCTTACTTTGATGTGTTTCCAGTTGGCAGGTAATGATTGCTGAGGATGGCACGAGGTGGCTACTCAGCTCTTTTGGGATGACGTCCATTTATTTTATGCTTTTGTGATGTAATGCAACAATGTATTTTGTAACTGATTAACAATATATTACTTTGCAAAAGTTACTTAATGAAATGAGATGTCATTTTTAAATGTTTCCGCTGTGATGCTTTATGCAATGCAAATGTAATTGTATGTTTTATGTGCGATGAGGATCCAACTGTAACCGTCCCGGGGACAGGGCCTTACAGGACATTATGTGGGCATTGGCAAGTGCTGTTCGTAGAGCCAAGAAGTTTGTGAAGAAAACTGGACACAACTTGATAGCTACAAAGGATACTACTTTTGGTTTCAACAAAACCAAAGTTACCTATTTAACTGTGGAGAAAAAGGGCACTTTAAACATGAATGGGTGAAGCCCAAGAAAACAGGTAACGGTAATCCTTTCTCATCATTCAACCGTAAAGACAAACCCAAAACTAAAGCCGCATCATCAAGCAAAGATCCTAAGGCTTTGACTGCACAAGATTACGAAGGCCAAGATTGGACCTTTCATTTTGTATCCCGGGTGAGTCAAAACATTGCTAATGTTGAGGTTTTGGATGGTGACACTGCAAGTGAAGGTGATATAGCAGTTGAACTAGTACTGTCAGGTCATGAAGATACTACTAATGTGGTCACTCACCTGAATGAAAAGGATCTCAGAACTACAGGTTCAGAATCTCTAGCATCTGAGAAGTTAAACTCTGCACTGATGGCTGATTCAACCTAGTCTTCACAGGTAAGTACCACAAACCAACTTTTTGATAATCATGCTTGTAATGAATGTAATAAATTTAGAGAAAGCATAGATTCAAAATTTTCTATGTTATTAGATCACAATGATAGCTTAGTAAATGACTTACAACTGTGCACAATGGCTAACCGATTTTAAAACAAAATGAGCACAGTTATAAAGAGCAAATAGAGATTTTAAATAAACAACTAAGGGAAACCGAAGTTGTTGCTTTTAACCAAGCAAATGACATAAAGTTCTATTTAAACTCCCTAGAAGAAACCAAGAAAGAAAAATCAATTTTGGTAGTCAAAGTAAACTCATTAAAACAAAAATGACATAGTTGGACAAGTTCTTCTCATATAGTCCAACATTTAGTCAGAGAACGAATCAATGGGGAGGGGTTGGGATACAAAGTGGTTCCACCACCATATGAGACAGTGTTACATGCTAAATGTAGACCAGTAAATAACAACCCTGTCAAGGATCATGTGGTGTCCACTCCTCTAGTTAGTGACCCAGATTCCACAAGTAAATTGGTGGAATCTATCACTAAACAGCAAGAGTCCACTTTAAAATCTAGAGGTAAGATGTCTATTGTTAATTTGGATGAGCAATTTGAAAAGGTTAAGGTGAAGTCAGGTTCTAACATATCTAAGTCTGAACCCAAAAAGACCAAACAAGTTAATTAACCTCGTGCATCATGTATTAGTCCAAATAAACAAAAAGGTAAAGATGTTCAAAATGTTCAAAAAATGATTTTTGTTAAAGAAACTAAAACATCTAAACCAGAAGTGTCAAAACTCAAACAAACTAAAGCTACAAATGTGTCATACACTTCCCCATAGAAACAGTTCCACCAAAGTATAGAAAGTAGATCATGCTATAATTGTGGAAAGTACGAACACATTACATCTCATTGTCCTTACTATCAGACACCAAGGAAGAAAGTTGAACTTTATGACAGTAAACCAAGTTCTTCGAAATGGAGCTCTAATACTCCACCAAAAAAAACTAGTGAACATAAAGTTCAAACCATCAGCCAGTCATCTGTTTATTACAAATAGTCCTTACACAAAACTGGCTTATGGAAGGAAAAATCAAGTATAGTGTCTGATAATGAGAACAAGAAGAAAATAGATCTGCCCTCACCCTCAAATGGACAGTAGGTAGATTTTATGATATGTGATGCCTCTGGATCACCCAAGCCAGTAAAGGCATGGCTCCCTAACCTAAACTAATATTTTCCTTTGTATGTGCAGGGTGTTCGCTATAGTGCTACAACAAATACCTGGATTGTTGATAGCGGAGCATCAAGGCACATGACTGGGACCTTGTCTCTCCTTTCAAACGTCAAACAATTAAAGGAGGACACGTTTCGTTTGCTGGAAATAAAAGAGGTTATATCATAGCTCAAGGGGAAGTGGGAAACCAGAAAGTGAAGTTTGATAAGGTAAATCTATGACAAAGAGTTTAAGGTAGTCTTTGACAACAAGAAGTGCTATGTGTTGAAGAAGGATTATGTAATCCCGGAGGATCAAGTCTTAATGTCAACTTCAAGATATAACGATCTATATGTCTTGGATCTATCAAAGGCCTCCATAACTGATCATCAAGTACAATGCTTCTTGTCAAAGGCAATAGAGAAAGATTCTATCTACTGGCATAGGAGAATGGGACACATAAATCCCCAGAAGATGAATCACTTGATCCAGAATGATCTAGTGCATGGAGTAGACGTTAAGAACCTCCAATTACCGGATTTTCTGTGTCGCTTGTAAGAAAGGAAAACAGACCAAGAAGGCTCATAAGGCTAAGAAAGTTAATTCCATTGAGTTGCCTATTGAGCTTCTTCACATCGATCTGTTTGGTCCAGTCAGTACGAGAAACATTGCTGGTGACTTGTACTGCTATGTAGTTATGGTTGATTACTCAAGATTCTCTTAGGTGATGTTTTTGAAATCCAAATCAAAGACATTCAAATCATTCAAAGAGTTGGTAACTACATTGGAGTCACTCTACAAGCTGAAGGTACGACAAGTTCACTCAGAAAATGGTACCGAGTTCAAGAACCAATGGATGGAGGCATTTTGCAAAGAAAAAGGAATTGTGCACCAGTTCACATCTGCCTACACTCCTCAAATAAACGGAGTTGCTGAGAGAAAGAATATCGGCTTGATAGAGACAACCCAGATGATGCTAGCAGACTCGAAACTACCCATTCAATTCTGGAATGAGGCAGTTGCCAATGCATGTTACACCCTAAATCGAGTCCTGGTGGTCAAGCGTCATGGTAAAACGTGTTACGAGTTAGTGCAACGATGTAAACCTAATCTAGAGTACCTCGAACCGTTTGGAGCACCATGTACTCTTCTGAAGAAAACTCAGTCAGGGAAGTTTAGCGAGAAGGATGAAGAAGGAATTTTCCTAGGATACAACATACTGAATAAGAGAGTTTACAACAACTCAACGGGTCAAGTAGAAGTGTGGTGCAATGTCGACGTTCAGAGATACACCACCCCCCTTGCTGGCAAAGGACCCACATTCTTCTTTGATTATGATGGATTCTTTATGTCCTTCAACATCCTTCTCTCCCATCTTGAAGATGAGTTAGCAACCAAAATGATGTATGATGTCTTAAACATACCATCACAAGACTCAACAACATTAGGTTCGCAAGGTGAGTCTTCCAGCCATTCAAGGGGAGAACTAGAAGTAAGTGACTCTTCCTTTGATGATGAAGACATGGAGAATGATCAGGTGGATTAGGAGGAACAGGTTCTTACTACTGCAAGTACACAAGCATCTGATGTTGATGCCTCTGACACTTTGGAACCTGACACTCCCACTGCCTTAGATACCGAACCTCCTGTTCATAATTTGGATAATGAGGTAGTGGTTTCCACGACTCCTAGATCACGCTTAAATGTTTATCATCCTCTGGACAATGTCATTGGGGATGTAAGATCAGGAGTTCAGACAAGAAATCAGCTATACTCAACTGATTATGCCTCAGTGATGGAAAAGGGGTATCTTCACGATGGTGGGTATCGCTTTTTGTGTCTTAATTTGAGCCAAAATATGTCAGTGAAGCCCTAAACAACGAGGCATGGGCGAGTGTCATGCAAGAAGAACTTCTTCAATTCAAGAAGTTAGGTGTATGGACACTAGTGGATAGACCTAAAGGTGCTATGGTCATTGGCACCAAATGGGTCTTGAAATGCAAGAAAGATGACCAAGGGGTCAAAATCAGAACAAGGCTCGACTTTAGTTCAAGGATTTTGACAAGTCAAAGGTATTGATTACAATGAAGTCTTTGCACCTGTTGCACAAATGGAAGCAATCCGTATCTTCCTAGCCTATGCATCTTACATGAAGATTAAAGTTTATCAACTAAATGTAAAGAGTGCATTTCTTCATGGTGAAATCTGGGAGACAGTGTAGATCAGTCAACCCGAAGGATTTGAAGATCCGTATCATCGGGACAGAGTTACAAATTAGACAAGACTCTCTACGGGCTCCACCAAGCCCCAAGAGCTTGGTATGAAAAACTCTCAACTCATCTTGTGAAACATGGCTTTCGAAGAGGAGTAATTGATTGTACATTGTTTATCAAAGAAAAGGATTGTGACTTACTGGTTGTTCAAATTTATGTTGATGACATAATCTTTGGCTCCAAGAACGAAGAACTATGTAAAGATTTGAAGCAGTAATGAAAGCTGAATTTGAGATGAGTGCTATGGGAGAGATGAAGTTCTTTCTCGAGTTACAGGTGGATCAAACACCAAAGGACATATTTCTACATCAGACCAAGTATGTAGGTGATATCCTAAGTCGGTTTGATATGGAGAATGCTTCGGCAGCTCGGACTCCACTTGCTATAAACCACGACGTAGCACCCGACGAAAATGGTGATCTAGTGGATGCCACTATGTACCGAGGAATGATCGGATCCCCATGTACCTCACTGCCTCAACACCTGATATCATGTACGCAATGTGTCTCTGCTCCAGATATCAGGAGAAACCAAAAGTCAACCATCTCAAAGGAGTCAAAAGGATATTTCGTTATCTGAAGGGTACAATGACTCGGATTATGGCAGCTGCAAAATGAACTACAAATAAACTTCAGCAGGATGTCAATTCTTTGGGAGAAGATTAGTCACGTGGCAGTGTAAGAAGCAGACATTAGTTGCTCTGTCAACTTGTGAAGCTAATACATTGCTGCTGGAAGCTGCCGTTCACAAATCATCTAGATTCAATAGCAGATGTGGGACTATGGTTTGAAATTCTCTAACACTCCTATATTTGTTGATAATTCTGCTGCTATTTCCGTAACTAAAAATCCGGTCCAACATCCTAAGACCAAACACATCGGAATTAAATATCACTTTATATGTGATTGTTTTGAAAATAATTTAATCGATGTCGTTAAAATTAATACGGACTTTCAACGCACTGACATCTACACAAAAGCTTTTGATAACCAAGATTTTTATATCTGCTAAAGGTCAACAGGGTGAAAAAGAAAAGTGAAGTGATTCCAGATGATGAAAGTACATAGTCCGACGAGTAGACTTATTTTTTATTTTATTTTATTTTATTTCTTCTCCTATTAAAATTCTAAATGCAAAAACATTTTCGGTTTTAGAATTTTAGGGGGAGAATAGGTTAAATTAGTATTAAATTAGTTTTTTTAATTTCAGTACTTAAAAAAACAAGGAGGAGGACAGTCTAGCTAATAGAAATGAGATCGTATTTGTGATACTGATTCAGGGTTTATGAAAATGATAGTACACAGGAATAAAGAGTTTGGGACTTTAAAAGAATGTAATTGATTAAGATGCAAAATTTGAAGTATAAGTCTGAGAAATCTAAGCAACTTAAAAGGAAAAATGATAGTAAAACTAGCTGCTACTAAGATAACACGGAGAAAGTATACCTAGAGGTTGCTAGACTACTACATGATGTGTCGGTAGGTTCAACACAATAGATGATTAGACCTAATTGGTGATTTGAAGCTCAAACTAAGTTGCTCAACAAGCTTTGGGTTATTATCTTATCCCTGGATAACACAATCAACGAAGTTCCAATAAGGGGTGACGAGCAAAATAAACGTCATAAATGTGTGCAGATGACCATAAAAATGAGCAAAGCACATGAAAAATGCAAAAAGAAATCAAGCTAATAACCTATGTTGTTGGTGCAATCTATGCAAAAAGAATAAAATTGCTCAAACAAGAAGATAGGTTGTGTGCCTTTTTACTGTGCAGTGGCACTGACCTGAGGATAAGCATAACCTAAATGTTCTAGAATTCATTGTTGTTTGCGCCTCTCTGCTACGCAGTGGCACTGACCTGAGGCTTAGCATATCTTTGAAAGCTTTAGAATAGTTGTTCTCGTATAATACCCGTAGACTGCTCAAAAATCTCCTGAGGAATGTTGATTACCATATAAGTGTGGGAACCACAAATGCTTGTTGAAAAATTAAACCTAACATACCACCAATTTGTGTCAAAAGTCTGTGTATGGATTTAAGTGGACAAGTATACTGACAATCATCGTGGCTGCAATTCTTGAAAGTCCAATCATTGTGTGTATCTTACAGTATTAGTATGATTTCCTAAACTTGCTAATGAATCTCGATGAAAACAAGAATCTAGCATCAAAAAGCTTTGGTAAAATGTCCCAATGATTTCATAAACCTGTATGTTTCCATGATGAATCGTTCCAGTTATGATCAAAGTAACTTGACACTATACTGTCCAGGAAGAAAAATCTGGTAGATACTTATCTTTGGATTTTAACCTCACACAAAAATACAAAAATATGTTTTTAGCTTTGTTTTATGTCTAATTGTTTAATTCAGTTAATTTTAGTTAAGTTAGTAGGTAAATGTCGGACTATTCATTGGAAGTCAATCTGGGAATCACTCACTAAAAGGTCACGTCTGAGGTGACCAATGGGGTTTTCAAATGTAAAAGGGTCACGTCTGAGGTGACAAAGTTTGTGTTGTTAAACAGATCACGTCTGAGGTGATCAACAGTTTTCTAAATTAAAATGGTCAAGCCTGAAATGATCAATGGTCAAAATTTCTTATCAATAAGTAAAAGTGCTAAGTGTATGAATGGTCATAAGGTCAAACTCATAAGTATGAGCCATTCGCATGACTGGACCATGACTATGGACCAGTCGTACGATTGGACCATACGTATAGCCCAATTGCACGACTAAACCACAGCATGGGTCAATCCACTCGATGGATCACAAGAATGAACCAATTCGCACGAATGGAGGAACCGAATGAGTCAGTCGCCTGACTGAAACCTAGTCACATGACTGAAGGTGACCGACTGAGATAATCGCACGACTAAGCTCCTATCGCATGAATGAAGAGTGTGAATGGATCCAGTCACCCAATTGAAGTCAGACTCAGTATAAATAGGGCTAAAGTCGGTCGCATATTTTCATCACCCCTCAATCGCCTAAAATCGCCCGAAAGTAGCGACACTCTACCAAAATTTGATTAAATCGATTTCTCTTCACCACTATGTTACTGACGAGTTGTTACATCATCTACAGGTAATTAACAACCCAAATCGCATGAAATGCGTAGCGAAAATAAACCCTAACAGGCCCTAAGTGTTTAAAATCAAGAAATGAGTGATAACCAACAAACAGATCGTATCAACATGAAAATTGGTCAAAATTAAGGACATATTGCAACAATTAGGTTTCTTGCGAGTCTAAAGAACCTAATCACAACGTTTAGCTTCTAGTTTTTACTTAGATTCAGGATTAAAGTGTCGAACAGAGACGTATACAACTCGTCACTCAGAATGAACTTCAATCGCCCGATTGAATTGGGCGAATGACACAATCGGCCGAATGAACTAGGCTATGAGCACAATCGCCTGATTGAACTCAGCCGAATGCTTAGTCGCCCAATTGAACTCAGACGCAGGCTTAGTCGCCCGATTGAAGTCAGTCGCATACTCAGTCACCCGACTGAACTCAGTTGTATGGTTCAATCACATAGTTGAACCAGACTGATTTCAAGATAGCTTAAGGTTCAATAGTTTCCATTGTTAACAAATCTAATGTTATATGTCTTGTGTTACAGAAACATAGCAGAGAAGTGGATCATCAACACCAAGAATAACATTTGTGCTCATCTGGATGCCACCACAAGGAATGTTTTAGATTTTGCTGACACCATTGCATTTCTGAGAAGATCAGGGATCTACAGAGCTATATCTGCACCATGCACACCCTACTGGTCTATACAGCAGGCCTTTGGGAAGGTGCATTAGTCGATAGATCCACTGAGCCTTACTGTATATGCAACACCAATTTTGGGCAAGAGATAGAGGTAACCGCAGCAGACCTCTGACGAGTTCTGGACCTGGGTGATGATGCTGCTCACCCAACCAGGTACACCCCTTGACTGTATGGGGATGCTTTCTTAGGATGAAGTACTCTGGGGACATCAAAGCAGGGGTGCTAAACAAAAGCAACCTGTGTCCCCAGCTTACGTACTTGGCACACGTCATTCTCAAGTGCATTGCATCAAGGAGGGATGGATTCGATGACCTCTCTGACCAAAACCAGAATGCCTACATGGCACTGGTACTAAAGCACCCCTTCAGCTTCTCCAATATAATCTTTACATACATGATCGAGAACCTTGAGGCTAGAGGGATTGAGAGCTTCTGTATGTATCCTTAGTTCTTACAGCTGATTATAGATGAGAAGCTTCCTCTACTGCCCTAGGAGAAGGACAACGCAGTGATGTTAGCGGTGATGGATGACACAACTCTGGAAGGATGAAGGTGTACAGGGGGAAGCAGGTGAAGCCCCCTGTAAGGAGGTTATTTGGGCATCTGGCTCGGGATGACTACGTGGTGCCGATAAGGAAGAAGTGGCGCTACGATGATAGTGACTCGAACGTTGAGCAGATTGCTCTACCCTCAATGACTCTGACAGGGATGACCACGATGATGATCAGGGTGGTGATGGTTAGGGTGGACCCGAGTCTGCTCCCATTCACCCTGATTTCCAGATGAAGGAGGAGGAAGAGACTGATGAAGAGCCTCTGGTGCGAACGGTGGGAGCCGGGTCGTTGCCACGGAGAGATGTCTTAAGGCGGTTGGTGGACGCCACGGGGAGTTCGGGGATGCTGCTATTGCTGATACAGATCCATCGTATACCCCGGACCCGCCCATCAGCCAAGGGGGAGCCACTGTGTTTAAGGGCTCGAGGAGGAAGAGAATGGCTCACCCTTATGGCAAAAAGGGGAAGAGGTAGAGATTTACATTGACCTCCACTACTGCCACAATCACCACCACTACTGCCATAGCCACCACACTACTGCCATAGCCACCACCACTACTACCATAACCACCACCATATCACCCATATCCATCACTCCTACCACCACCACTACAGCCTACCCTTCACCACCCACTCATATACCACCACCAATATTCACCATAGCCACCACTACCACCACTAGCCACCAAGCCAGACTATCATCCCACCCGACATTCACCACAGGACCATCTCTACCCCACTGGTGTAGAGGAACAACTGTCAGCTCTTAACCGTATGGTGCTGAAGCTGTTAGCTGCTAATGAAGAGAAGGCTGCCTAACTACATCAGCTTGTGGAGCTAAATGCTACCCAAGCATAGCAGATCTCATAGCAAGCTCAACAAATTGCCCAACTCCAGGAGCATAACGTCCAATCAGCAAAGAGAATAAAGGAGTTGGAGGCTTCTAACAAGAACATCATGCTCAAGTTAAATGGATCAAAAGATAAGCCCCTCAAGATCAGAGAAGGAGATGATGATGATGATGATGATGATGATGATGATGATGATGATGATATGGATGATGATAGTGATGATGATGAGGTAAGTGAAGATGAAGGGACAAGGGGAAGGCAGAATGATGATGATGATGATGAAGAAGAAGATGCAGCGGCATCTACCTTAGCTCAAGGTCAAGAGAGACGTACAAAGAAGAAGATGAGGTAGCTCGCACGCCTAAAGTTGTTGTATGTTGACCCGAGAAAAATGTCAGGCTGGTTTGAGACTACATTGAGGAAAGAGTACCACACCAGGTGGGTTAACTTCGGACCTCAACAACCGAATAGGTACATCAAACTGTTTGAAGTTGATCCCATTACTGGAAAACCAAAGGTAGTGCTGAAGTGGAGTCCTCCGTGCACAATGTCCAGAATCCCTCTAAGGGAAATTCCACAGGACTTCACTCCACACTTCAAGTGGTGGTGCTATGATTAGAGAATAGGTGAAGCGGTCATAGTCTTACAAAAGGAGAACCAAATTGGATACTATCCAGGTATTTTACCCTATGTGGTTGACTAACTTGTCTGCTGATGATGCTTAAACTCTATACAAGTGGCCACTTTTTTATGACTTGCATGATATTGTACAAGCCCTCCAGTTTCAGAATGTAATAAGGCTCTGTTTTGCATTTGAGATATATGCCGGAGCTACAAGAGAGGAGAAGTACAAGAAGTTTGAAGAGCTAATGAAGAATGTTAGACAATGATGTAAACTAGGTCCAAGGGGGAGTTTGTAGATACATGTGTACCTAGTTTAGGAGCTTAAGGTAAAATGTCTATCATGTCTTACTTATATGTAGTTGAATGGGTATGAATGAAATACAATGTGTAGTTGATGCATGTTTAATATTTTATTGTTTATTGTGTGATGACTTATAATGAACTAACTATATAGGTTTGAGGTTATTGTACATAGTTCTTAGTCATAATAATTGAGAAACAAGTTCAAACTTGATCGTGTGAAGTTCTCATGCTAATAGACTAGTCGCACGACTGAACCAGGAGACTGGATCAGTCGCACGATTGAGACATAAGGTTGACTCAGTCGCACGACTGGACCTTCAGTCGTGCGGATGGATCAACCGCATGCTTCAGTCGCACGACTGAACCATGCTAATGATTCAGTCGTACGAATGACAAACCCTAACCTATAAATACCACCTAATTCGTGGAAAACTTAACATTTCGAATACCTATGCACATAATCGTACCCTAGCCATCTAGAGACTCAAGAAAACCTGTTCCAACTTCATAAATCACAGCTGATCGTGTTCTAATCATTCGTAACGTTTATTAATCATTAGATTGATCTTAACTATGTTCTCCCTGATTGGATTGCCAATCAAATAGGGTTCCGCACTATTTGAGTTGGTATACGCACAGAATCAGTTAGTAATCCATACGTACACGGTCCTAACACTTTAATTTGTTTGACATTGAAAAGGAGAGACAAGTTCCCGGTCATGTGCCTAGATGCCCCACTATCAACAATCCAGGTATTTGTGATAGCACTGTAGCAGACACCCTGCACATTCAAAGGAAATTATCAGTTTAGGTTTGGGACCCAAGCCTTAACTAGCTTGGGTGACCTAGAGGAATCACACATCATAAACTCAACCCATTGTCCATTTGAGGATGAGGGCATATCGTACTGCTTATTGTTATCATTATCAGACACTTTACTTGACTTTTCTTTCCATAAGCCAGTTTTGTGTAAGGCCTATTTACGATAAATAGATGACTGGCTTATAGTTTGAACTTTAGTTTCATTAATTCTCTTAGGAGGAGTAACAGAACTCCTTTTAGAAGAACTTTGTTTTGTATCATACAGTTCAATTTTCTTTCTTGGAGTCTGATGGTAAGGACAATTAGAAGAAATATGTCCTCTCTTTCTATAACTGTAGCATGATCTCCTTTTTACATGTTGAGGAAACTATTTATGTGAGGTTGAATGTGATATAGGTGTGACATGAGTCTGGTTGGGTTTAGTCACTTCTCGTTTAGATGTTTGTGCTTCTTTAACAAAATTACTTGTTTGAACATTTTTAACATCTTTAGCCTTTAATTTATTTGGACTTTGACGTGTAACACGGGTTGATTAACTGGTTTAGTCATTTTGGGTTCAAAAGAAGACATGTGTGAACCTAACCTTACCTTAACCTTTTCAAATTTTTCATCCAAATTAACAATAGGCATCTTTCCTTTTGATTCCAAGGTAGACTCCTTCTATTTAGTGCTTTCCATCATAGATTTACTTGTCAAATCGGGATCACTAACCAGAGGAGTGGACACCACATGATTCTTTACTGGGTTGTTATTTACAGGTCTACATTTGTATTTAAAAGGGTCTCATGTGGTGGTGGAACTACTTTATAACCCAACCCTCCCTATTATTTCATTCACTAAATGTTGAACTATGTAAGAAGAACTGGTCCAACTGTGCAGTTTTTGTTTTAAGGAATTAACTTCGACTTCTAAAACAGCTTTTTCTTTCTTTGTTTTTTCAAAAAATTTAAATAGAACTTTATATAATTTTCTTGACTCAAAACAACAACCTCGGTTTCCCTTAGTTGTTTGTTCAAAAGTTCTATTTTTTCTTTGTAACTGCACTCATTTTGTTTTAATATACGATTAGCTTCAGTGCACAGTTGTAGATCATTTACTAAGTTAACATTGTGGTCTAATAACCTACAAAATTTCAAAACAATGCTTTCTCTAAATTTATTACATTCATCACATGCATGTTTTTCAAACAGTTGGTCTTTAGTACTTACCTATGAGGATTTGGTTGAATTAGCCATCGGTGCAGAGTTAGACTCTTTAGTTGTTGGAGATTCTGAATTTGTTGCTCTTAGCACTTCCTCAGCCAAGTGACGTACCACATTCACAGCTTCTTCAGTATCTGACTGTACTTGCTCAACTATGATCTCACCTTCACTCGCAAAACCATCATCCAGTCCCTCAACACAGGCAATGTTTGATTCACCTAGAGACACAAACCAGAAGGTCCAGTCTTGCCCTTCATCAACTTGAGCAGTCAAGGCCTTTGTCTCTTTGCTTGAAGAGGTAGCTCCACTCGTGGGTTTGTCTTGACGGTTGAAGGTGGAAAATGGATTTCCATTTCCAGTCTTCTTGGGCTTTACACATTCACGTTTAAAGTGCCCTTTTTGACCATAAATAAAGCAAGTGACTTTGGTTTTGTCAAAGCCAATCGTTGTGTCCTTTGTGGCTACTAAATTCTGCCCTATCTTCTTAACAAACTTTTTGCCTCGTCTAACTGCACTTGCAAGAGCCCACATAATATCCATTCTCTCCAGCTCGTTCTCGTCAACCTGCTCGTAGTCTTCATTTGCAAGATGACAATTTCCAATCTTCCCAGCAACTAGACCATCATACGATTGGACAACAGCTGCAAGAAGATCCATGTGCTCCTTTGCAACCTCCACTGTTATATTACCGAGATTCTCGGTCTTCAACTTCGTAGTGTTGGCTTCAGGCACTATGTATTGAGTCGATAATGAGCCAGACGTTTCTTGTCCTGAAGCAGTGGATTGAGTAGGAGCCGTGGAACTAGACACAAAAGCGGTTTGCAGTGGTGCTCCTGAATTGGTTGGAGTGGGGAATGAGTTGTAAAGTGAAGGATTCTGATCGTAGGATCCTTTCTGTGACCTGTACTTCATTCTCAGTTCCTCTTCTCTTAATTTCAAGATGAAATCATTTATATCTAACTTTGAAATAATATCATTCTGTCTAAGATTAGACACAAATGAAACCCATTTCTCCAGCAAACCGTTGCAAAACTTAACACTTTATCTCCATTGACATTGTTACACCATGAGTGTGCAGCTAACTCATCAGATGGTAGAACCTGTTAATGATGTCATCCAAGCTTTCCTTCCCCATCGATGAGAAATTATCAAACTCCTTCTTAAGAGCCTTAGCCTTCAGAGCTTTTAAAGTTGCATTACCACCATATCTTTTCTCCAATGCTTCCCATAACTTTTTTCGCATGTTTGTTCTCATAGAGCTGATGAAAGATGTCTTTCGGTAACGACTGAGTCAATAGGGTATAGACTTTCTTTTCTGCATTGTACTTAACCTTCTAACTATCATTCATACCTCCTAGTGTCAGCTTTACTCCATCAGCATGGACTGGCATAGTGTAACATGTCTCAATAGATGCCCACAGATTAGGATCAATTCCATTTAGATAGATCTCGAACCTCTATTTCCATTGGGGATAATCATCTAAAGTTATAAGCTTTGGTGGTTTGTTATGATTCCCAATTTCATTTTCCAGAAGAAGAAGGTTCTGGATCTGAGAGTCCTTCCGGCAGTAAAAGCAGTGAATTGATTTTCCATATCTATAAACTTGAACTTTAGAAAAGACTGGTTCACTAATGCAATTGAACAAATGCGGATCAGTCAATCATGCGATTGGACAAATGCGGATGAGTCGATCGTACGATTGGACAAATGCGGATGAATCACTCGTGCGATTGGACAAATGCAGATGAATTACTCGTGCGATTGGACAAATGCGGATGAGTCAATGCGGATGACTTAGTTATGCGAATGAACAATGAGGATGGGCAAATGCGGATGACTCAGTCGTGTGAATGAACAATGCGGATGGGCAAATGCGGATGACTCAGTCGTGCGATTGGACAAATGCGGATGACCAATGCGGATGGCTCAGTCGTGTGATTGGACAATGTGGTTGGCCAATGCAGATGGCTTAGTTGTCCGAATGAACAAATGCGGATGGCTCAGTCGTACGAATGAACTAATGCGGATGACTCAATCGTACAAATGAGCTATTTGTGCGATTGAAGGCTGCTATGTTTGAAAAATCTCGAATTTTGACACTTTGACACAAATTACGATTTACCCAGAAACCCTATTCTGTCGTATACAGAAAAACTTCAACTTGAATGCCTGTAAACGTCGGAAAACACCCGTGGACCCAAAATATGACTCTTTTGAGTTAAAACGTGAGGTTTGACACAATTCTAATTGAATCAAAAGCAAATTCAAGAGCCAAAGCTCTGATACCACTTGTCCGAACCGTGTACCTACAGAATACTAACAGATTCTGCGTTATATCGAATCAATAGTGTGGAATCCTATTTTATTGGCGATCCAATCAGTGAGAACAATTACCCGATTGATTTAAGATTGAAACTAAATGTTATGAATGAGTAGAGATCGATCTGGATTGATCTTTGAAGTTGGATAGGCTTCCTTGGACGTTCTAGACGGCTAGGGTTCGTGTGTTTCTCAAGTGTTCTAAAAGGTGTTCCAAAGTCTCCTAAATCTCTTAAAAGTCTCTGTTTTCGACGAATTAGGTGGTATTTATAGGTTATGGGTTTCCAATCGTACGACTGAACCATTAGCATGGTTTAGTCGTGCGATTGAATCATGCGATTGATCCATACGCATGACTGAAGGTTCAGTCATGCGACTGAGTCAATCTTATGTCTCAATCATGCGACTGATCTAATATCCTAGTTTAGTCGTGTGACTGGTCCATTAGCATGACGTATTCATGTGTATGGTCCATAAGCATGGTCCATTCGCATGAAGACTTATACGACTAAGTTTGAACACATTTCTCAATCATTATTGACTAAGAACTATGCACAAAAACCTCAAAACTATATAGTAAGTTCATTATACTTTAACACACAATAATACTATGAAATATTAAACATTGTAAACATCAACCACATATTATATTTCATTTAACCCATTCATACATATGTGTAAGACATGACAGACTTTTACATTAAATACATAAACTAGGGACATATGTATCAACATGCTCTTTCTTTTCCACTAAAACTAGTGGGTTTGCATGAGTTGAAGTGTTTCAAAGTGCAGGTGCGATTGTTTCCATGTTGATTGTTGTTGTTCTCTCCATGAGCACGTTATTGTTCCCGTTGGTATTGTTAATGCTATTAGCCATTAGGGTGCTATTAAGTTCAGTAACCATGGATGGGAGCACAACATCCATTTGTCGGGTGATCATTACTGCAAGCTTGCGGTCGAACTTCCACGCTTTCCATGATGGTGAGACATTCTAGATACAAAATGTGTTAGTCACTGGAATAAGGGTTCAAAGGACAGTAATATAAACAAAGATAAGCTAAGGGTTGTCAGGTACATGGAATGAATCCATTTGGTAACGCATTACCATTTGAAAACGTTGACACGTCAAGGTGAATTGACCTATTTGCCTTAGAAACTTGTGTATATTGACCATAGTTTATCACTCATCCCAGAATCCTCAGGTAAGCATGACTAGTCCCGTATGATTTATGTGCAATGCTTGCCTTAGCCCGAAGGTCTTTTCCAGGAAATTTAGAATACATGTGTCTATGTGTCACACAATATTTCTTAGGTTCGTGAAATCAACACCTTGATGTGATTTGTATACATTAGACATAAAGTCTAAAGATTTAGGACATAAACAATAAGTATACGATCCCAGGTGTCGTCGAGAATAAGATTAAGAGGCTTCATGTTCGGGGAGAATTGAAGAGTCAAAGATAAGGGAGACAGGTAACAATGTTTATGCAATCCTATGCTAAGTCATCAAATTGCAAATAAGAAGGCATAGCATTATGTAGGATGCAAAACATACATTTTACAAGATAGAAATATAATTCTATAGGGTTCATGCATACACTATAGTCCAGGTCACCATTTCCAATAACCTAAATCCCTATAATTATGTGCTTTGATACCAATCTTTCACACCCCAACCTTGACGGCGGAAACGTCGAGATGTGAGGGTTAAGATCGTTCATAACCACATAATGCTATTAATAAACCCAAATATAATAATTATAAGTTCCAAATGTAATATTACAAGCATAAGTCTCAAACAAGGAAAACAACATGCATAAAAAATAATATTTCAAGTTCATCCATTTATTTGACTAGGTCCATTCCTAGGTGTGAATAGGTTCAAAGATCGCTATCATACTTGCGAGTTTCCTGAAACATGTTACAAATAAAAGGTCAACATAATGTTGGTGAGATTCCATAGTTTTCATACATAAGTATATAAAATATGACAATTTATGTCATAAGTTAGAGAACAAAGTAACTAGGGATGTAAGATAGATGCACAATCAAACCTTGACAGTTTACAAGTCTCAACGTTTACAAGTTTATACGATTAGCTAAGTGTACTTGGATTAACCAAGTAGGCTTGTCAAGCCCATAGATCTATGACGTCGCTAGACTAGCAATAGTTAATGATTGTACATATAATCGTCAATACATGGTAATTACTAATATCAACTAACCACAACATACAAGCGAATTCCCATAAGTATACAAGAATCAAACGTTTTACAAGTGCAATGGTTTTAATATAACATGTTTCACCCCAGAGTGTAAAAATATAAAAAAGAGGTATAGAAATACTCAATTTGTCAATAAATGAGTAATTGATGATTAAAATAGAATAATAACGTTCAATGTAAACCGTCTAAAGGCACCTAAATATAAATATTTATAAGCTTTAAGTTTAATTATAATAAGTTTAATAATTTTATGGAGAACTAGGGTTTTAGGTGGGATCTGGCAAATGATTATATTTAAACAAATGCAATAAATTTATCTTTTTCTTATAAATATTTTATTTTATTCAAAGTTATGAAAAGAAACAATTATAATAATTTAAAAGGTTATATAAAAGTTTAATATTTTTTTATTATTAAATTTATTACTATATAAACAAAATTAATTGAAGAGGAATATTTGAACCAATAATAATTTACTAATTATTATTTTCAATCCATTTTGTTAAAATTATTCAAACAAGCTTTGCTAAAATGTTTTATCAATAAAAATATTTTTATTTAAACTTAGAAATATTATAAAAAATCTTTGGAAACTTTTGAAAATATTTTGAATTTATAAAAATAATTTTAATACATTTTAAAAATTTTCGGGAATTAGTTTTACGCTAAAAATCCTTTAAAAATAAAACATGAGGGTGCCCGGGTTCAACCCCGGGACCTCATGTTAGGAGGACAATGACTTAACCAGTGAACCAAGGCCGCGACCTTGGTTTCCTCTGGTTCTAAATTCTTTTAAACCCTTTTAAGGAATTTCCCCCAATTCACAAGAACCCTAGAATCGTTCTTACCCCAAATTGAAGTTCAAAACGATTAAGTAAATATTTGGAACCATAGGGCTTTTGCTCCCTATGATAACATGAGTGTATAGATAAATTCAACTACCAGATTTGGAGTTCAACACGTCAAGAACAATCGAAGAACAACCGTGACTATGTTGCGAGTAAGTTTGATTACAAACGACGATGATAATTCAATTAATTGCACAGGAAGCTTCCACGATAGTTTGTCATTGAAAGCCCTTTGTAAATTTCATGATTTGAGATTCGAATAATGGTGTTCGAGTGGGGTGTGGGTCGCGATATTGAGTAGGATTGAATTCAGTGTTGATGTTTGTTTCAGGTGGAATTGTAAGTTGTATTCGATTAGTGATTGATAGATGATCATTCAGGTTGGTTTAATTAGATTATTATTAGGTGTAAATGCTCAAACGGCTATACGATTTAAGGCTTCGGTTATGCGATTGTTTAGATGATAACCGATGCTTTAACCTTGATTAAACAATGCGTTTAAGTTCGATTTGAGTTCTAGAACAGTTTGGAGACGTTTTTAGCTCATGAAACGACAAAATTTGGGGGTTTTGGAGTGGCCGGAGGGCCGCCGGAGCTTCGTCGGCGATGGCTGCCAGAATTGCAGTTCAAATGGGGGGTTTGGGTTGGATTTAATTTATTTAGACAAATGGTCCCTGTTGTTTCAAAAGTTATATTTTAATTTATTTAGACAAATGGTCCCTGTTGTTTCAAAAGTTATTTTTTATACTCAAACTTTAGTGTTAAAGTTTCTAAATTAACAAAATGGCCCCTTGAATTTAATCAAACTTTAAGTGTTATATAATTTACTTTCTAACTTGTAAAACTTATTATTATTATTATTATTAATATTAACATAATCATTATTACTCTTATAGTTATTATTGTTATTATAATTATTATTTTGTTATTATTGTTATAATTATTATTATTCAATATAATAGACATACCATCAAATAAGCATAACAATCCCACAAGTTTCATAAAAGACACAACTAGTCCTTACAAGAACAAACAAAGTTAACTCTTACTTAACAAAATTTCAAGATGTTACAGTCTCCCAAACTTAAAAGAATTTCGTCCCGAAATTAAGAATAAACTAAGTGAACAAATGCGGGTATCTCTCCTTCATATGGCCCTCACGCTCCCAAGTGAACTCCGCTCCACACTTATTCTCCCAACGAACCTTAACAATTGGAGTAGTTGTGGTTCTAGTTTTCTTCATAATGCGATTCATAATTTCAACAAGTTTCTCAACAAAGTGCAATGACTTATCGATCTGGATGTCTTCCAGTGGAACATGCCGACTCTTGTGGCCAAACACTTCCTCATGTTTAAGACATGGAACACAGGATGAACTCCACTAAGGTCGGAAGGTAGTTCCAGTCTATAAGTCACTTTCCCAATCCTTTTTAGGTTTTAAAAAGGTCCTAAAAATCTTGGAGCCAGATTCCCTTTCTTTCCAAACCGAACAACACATTTTCACAGTGAAACCTTAATAAGAACCATGTCACCAACTTGGAACTCCAACGGCTTACGATGCTTATCGGCATAACTCTTTTGTTGACTTCTTGCCATTTCAAGGTTCTTGCAGATTGTGGAGACTTTATAAGTCATTTCTTGTATGAGTTCAGGACCAGTGATGAAGTTTTCACCAATGTCGGTCCAGTAGATCGGTGATCGGCATTTACGACCATAAAGTGCTTCGAATGGTGCCATCTTGACACTTGAGTGATAACTATTGTTATACGAAAATTCCGCGAGCGGTAAATGCGTATCCTAATCACCACCAAAGTCAAGGACACATAGTCGTAGCAAATCCTCGAGGTTTGAATTGTTCGTTTGGTTTGACCATCAGTTTGAGGATGGTAAGCCGTACCTAAATCAATTATGTACCCAAGAGTTCTTGCATAGATGACCAAAAGTGGGAAGTGAAACGAGCATCTCGGTCGGATATGATATGCAACGACACACCATGACGACTTAAAATTTCGTCAGTGTAGATGCGAGTAGGTCTTGAAACTTTGTATGTGTCTCGTATTGGTATGAAATGTGTTGTTTTGGTCAAACGGTCACAATCACCCATATACTATCATGACCACGAGGAGTATGAGGTAACTTAGTTATGAAATCCATGGATATATGTTCCCATTTCCACATACGGATTTCAGGTTGTTCACGTAAACAACTTGGTCGTTGGTGCTCGGCTTTGACCCTTGCACATGTGAGACACTGGGAAACATAGGAAGTTATATCTTTCTTTATTCCAGGCCACCATATTGACCACGCAGGTCCATGTACATTTTATCGGAGCCGGGATGAATGGAATATGGAGTACTTGTGAGCTGAGATCATCAGTAGTTGTCAAATTATTCAAGCTGCAGCATACAAGCCTTAGCACTAGATTTTGAAAAGTTGCACTGTCCAAAGGCTTAGTAAATATATCTGCAAGCTCATCAGCACTAGGAACAAACTTTGGATCAATCAAACCTTTTTCATAACAATCCCTGATAAAATGATGTCAGATCTCAATCTGTTTGTGTTGGACCGAAAGAACCAATGAGCCGGATCAGAAAAACCTTAAGTCCCACAGACGTCACAACAACTGCTGAAGTCCACAACAGCTGAAGACAAGTGCTGAAGACAAAGTCTGAAGACAAGTGCTGAAGACAAAGTCTGAAGACAAGTGCTGAAGACAAAGTCTGAAGACAAGTGCTAAAGACAAAGTCTGAAGACACAAGTGCTGAAGACAAAGTCTGAAGACAGGTGCTGAAGACAAAGTTTGAAGACAAGTGCTGAAGACAAAGTCTGAAGACAAGTGCTGAAGACAAAGTATCAGACGTTGTCACAACAGCTGAAGAGGTCTTCTTTAGTAGTTGTGACGGTTTTCTTTCAGTAGTTTTATGTTTTTCCTTTCAGTAGTTTTGTAAAAAGACTGAAGAGCTTGTTCTTCAATCGTTGTAGTTTCAGTAGTTTCGTATCAGTAGTTTTATGTTTTATACTTAGCACTCTAATATGTTCTCAGTAGTGTGAACATTTCAGTAGTTTGTTAAGTTTTAGTTATTTTTGTAACAAATCTGCCAGATGTCACTATCCCGTGATATCAGCAGTGATTGCACTCTATATAAGGAGTGTCAACCTTATTGTAATTGTGAATGATTGAGTAGAAACATTTGATATTATTGAAACATTCCTTTTCACAGAAATATATTCTCTCTTTACAACCGTATTTGTTCTTAATGCATACGAATATCAAATTCTTGCTATAATTTGTCTAATTCTTGTTCTTATTCCGCTGCGTTACACTCTAATCCATCAAACTTGAGATCACTGGTCCTGTCAAATGGTATCAGAGCTGGTTCATCATTGATCGATCTAATAATTGATCATTGAATCTGCTATCCAAGGTCCAAGTTTGATTGAATTAGCATTTTTGCAAGAAACGGTTATAGAGATTGAATTTTCTGTGTTTTTGGTCATTCATCCTGAGATTTATTCTTGGTTTTCATTGAGTCTGTTGTGGTCTGTGTAAAATCTTTTAAAAGCTTGAATTAAATTGTATTTGGACCTAAAATGACTACTCCTTCCAATGATCCTCACAATACTGGTTCCTCAACCAAGCCTCCGATGCTGGTTAGGAATGAGTATAACATATGGCAACGACGAATGCTCCATCACCTGTCTGTTAACAGCTCAGGTTGTTGGACATCAGTTGTACATGGTCCACACAAGCCTATGGTGAATAACCCGAAAACCAATCAATTGGTTCCGAAGAGGAGGGAGCAATACTCAGATGAGGATAAGAAATTGTTTGAGATTGATGCAAAAGCCCATGGAATTCTGGCCATGGCACTGCCCAATGAAATCTATTCTGGGCTAATGCATTATGAAACTGCCCATGACCTCTGGAATGCCTTGAAAGAACAATTTGGAGGAACAGATGAGGTCTTGGCAAATAATAGAGAAATCCTTGCCCAACAATATGAGACATTCTCTCATAGGAAGGGTGAGACACTGACTCAACAGTTTGAGCAGTTTCTTGTTGATCTCTAAATTAAAAATGGTCAAACATGAGTACACAAACAACCAGATGAATAACAGATCTCTCAGATCATTGCTGAGAGATGGGACACATATACTATTGTCCTACGCTCTAGTGCAAATTTGGACAAACTATCTCTCACCCAACTCCATGGGAAATTGCTCACATTTGAGAGAGAGATAGAATAGAAATGAAAACTGTCATCATCTGGAAAGCTCACTGAGATTTTGTACCAGGAAACACTGCCTTGGTAAGTCATGAGTCAGAGTATGCAGGATCAGAATGCCAATATGATGAGCATATTGATTTCACCTCAAACAATTCTAATTATGCCTTTGTGAGTGTTGATTGTCATTCTAGTAATAATAGTGACAATCTATGCTTTATCATTGATGATTTGAAGGGCTTGCTGATGATGATTTAGAAGAGATAGATATTTTGAGCCAAATGGCCTTGATCAATATCAGATCTCAGAAATTCTACAAGAGAACTGGCAGGAAATTTCCTGGACTCTCTGACAAAACCAAAGTCGGTTTTGACAAGAGCAAGTTGAAGTGTCACAAATGCCACAGGCTTGGACACTTTGCAAGAGAGTGTAGATCAACTGGATCTAACACCTCTACACCTTTTTGACTTTTCCAAATAACAATTCACAATCCAAGGGCAACATTCTGCTGGTTCTAGTCATTCACCACACACTCAATCTCCTGCATATTTTGTTCCTCAGGGTCAAATGCCATATCCTTATCCTGCTATTATATGCCACAGTCAAATCAAGCTCAAGCTCCTATAGTAACACAATCTCATGCACTACCAGAACCTCAACCATCTCCATCTCAATCACAACCTCATCACAGCTTCTTCACACCTGGAGTCGTTGACTGGAGTAGCTTACCTGATAACTTGTCTGGTCACACTGAGCAATACTATGCTGGTGCTAGTCAACATGGTGGTGAACACCCATTTGGAAATCTTGCTCTCAGGCCCTGGAGTCTACTGAGGGTTCCTGTTCAAATGCATCATCTTCACAGGTAACTCGGTATCTTTAGAGGCTAAAGCCAAGTTATTTCTGAATCATGCATAGTTGCCTTTGTCTCTATTAGAGAGGCAATGTAGCATTAATAAATCAAAAACTTGAGCTTGAGAAAATCATTTTCAAAAGAAAAGCTGAGTATGAGTCTACTCTTAACAGTAAAAGTGATGAGATTTATAAGCTTAAATGCCAATTAAATGATGAAAATGCCAAGCTAGAGGTTATTCTGGAAGACCACAGGAGTCTCAAAGAAAAACTTGCAGTGACCCAAGTTGAGTGTGAACGCTGGGTCTCATCATGCAAGGGATTTGAAATGCATCATAGCAAGCAAAATGCTTCAAATGTGAAGTTTGGCATTGGTTACAACCATACGGCTCCACCAACAGACTTTACTCCTAACTCCATAGTTAAGTCTGAAAGTGAAAGCAATCTCCAAACCACATATCGTGTGAGTCATTCTCCAATGATAATCTAATATCAGAGAATGAAACCAGTGTTAAGATCTCAACAATAAATTGACTGATGGTCTAACTACTGAGATTCATATGAAGCTGAGTACTTCAGATGTTGTTCCTCAATGTACCCCAAGTACTGAAAGAGACCCAACATCTGAAAAGCATTTCAAATCAGTTGAAATACAAGGACTAACAACTGCTGAGGAATCCATCAAACAGTCTATTAGGACGGATGGAAAACAGTTGAACTACCAGTCTTCAGCTGTTACAAATCCTTAGTACCTAGTACTGATAGGAGGAAGTACTGAAGATCACACCATTATTAGTTTCCACTTCAGCAGTAAAGATGTCCAAGATGAAGAATAAACCATGTGAAATTTGTGGTAAATTCAATCATCTATCTGATGAATGTTGGTACAAAAAGGGTTTAAAGCTCCAAAAGGATGAGCTCATTAAACTAGAAATAAATAAAATGAAAACTGAGTTTGAGACCAAGTTTGTACCACAATCATCTCAACCTGATAAACCCAAGGCCTTACCCAAATCCACTAAGAAGGATGCGGTTTATCAGAAGACAGCTGATATTGTTCTCATGATAAACATAAGACTAAGTCTGTGAAGTCTAAGAAGGAGGAAATGGTGGGTCACAGGAACTCATCAAAAACAAGCTCTGGAGTGTCAAATGAACTGAAAGCTCGAGCTTCAAATCAGACACAGCTTGTTATGATGGTTCAGCATCTGTTGGGGAGAGTTAACCAACTTGAAGCCCATGTGATCAACCACTGGAGAGGAATTCCAGGCCCAAATCCATTTCAGCACCATCTCCATCTTCATCAGCTGTTAATCATGAGAAACCAGCTATGGTTAAATCTGTTGATAAAGTCAGTCCCAAAACCAAAAAGGTTTGGGTCTCCAAAGCTAACTAGTTTCTTATGATTGTGCAGGGTTCTTCAGCATGCCAAAAAGCATCTGGTATGTGGACAGTGGAGGATCCATGCACATGACTGGGAGCAGCTCTCTTCTTCATGATTACTCTCAGGGAAAGAAGGGATTTGTCTCATTTGGAAATGATGCTAAAGGTTACATCATTGGAAAGGGATTTGTGTCTAATGGAGATTAGATTGATGATGTCAACCATGTGGAGAATCTCAAATACAATCTGTTGAGTGTTAGTCAGATGTGTGACAAATGACATGTTGCTCTTTTCACAAGCCAGAACTGTAGGATTCTGTCTTCCAAGGTTCTAAGCCTGATTGACAAAGTACTGGATGATAATACTCTCCTGAAGGCTAACAGGATAGGAAGAGTATATGCCTTGGATCTGTCAAAGAAAATTGAGTTGAGAGGCCATCCATGCTTGTTATCCAAGGCCTCTCTCCAAGAATCTAAACTGTGGCATAGAAGGCTGGGTCATGTCAATCTCAAAAACATGAATCAGCTGATCCACAAGAGTTTAGTGAGTGGTCTTCCAATAAAGGAGTTCAATTGTGATGAAATCTGCACTGCATGCTTAAAAGGGAAACAACATAAAGTTTCATTCCAACCATAGAAGAGTCCAAGTCTAATGCCTGCTTACAACTACTGCACATGGATCTTTTGGTCCTGTGAAGGTAATGAGTATGGCAATGAAGAAATACTGTCTGGTAATTGTGGATGATTACTCTAGATATGTATGGACCTTCTTCTTGCATTCAAAGGATGAGGCTGCTCAGTCCATTATGAACTTTGTGTTACACGTTGAGAAGCAGTATCCCTACCAGTTAAGTGTGTGAAGAGTGACAATGGTACTGAATTCAGAAACCACACTCTTGATGAGTTTACTTGTCAAAGGGAATCAAGAGGCGTATAGCATCCCAACGACTCCAGAGCAAAATGGAGTAGTGGAGAGAAAGAACAGGACCCTCATTGAAGCTGCAAGGTCCATGTTGGCTGATTCTGGTCTGCCACTGACCTTTTGGGCTGAAGCTGTCAATACAGCCTGCTATGTACAGAATAGAGCCTTAGTAAATCAGAGGTTGATGAAAACTCCTTATGAAGTTTTACATCATTTAGCCCCTTTGATTTCATTCTTTAGAGCATTTGGGTGTCCCTGTTACATTCTCAACACAAAGGATCAACTCCAAAAGTTTGATTCTAAGGTGGATGCAGGGTATTTTGTTAGGTATTCATCCACTTGCAAGGCTTATAGAGTATTCAACTTTCGGACAAAGATAGTTGAAGAACCTTGCATGTGAAGTTCAAGGAATCCCCTAAGGATACAATTCCACAAAACCCTGTGGAGTTGTTTGATCTGGACATTCTGCAATATGTTCCTTATCAACCACCTGTTGTTGCAAATCATATGAATCCATCATCTTCTGTAGCTAGTCATCCATCTGGTGTTACTGATGATGATGATGATATCAGTAATCACCTTTTCAAGTTTAGTGATCAACTCCTGATTCAGCTAGACCTGATGTTCCTGTAGCTTCAGTAGCACAATCCACAACAAATGCTGATGAATTTCTACAACTTCAACTTCCTTTGAATTACCATCTACTGATTGGTTTCAAGGAAATGCTTCACCATCACCATCTGTTGCTGCTGAGCCTGCTACAAACACTTGCACAGATCTTATTGTGTACCAAGATCTGAAGAATCACCCTATGTCTCAAATCATTGGTGATATCAATGCTAGCGTCTCAACAAGAAGTCAATTATCTAATTTTTGCTTCTATGCTCTCTTCATTAGTCAGCAAGAGCCAAAGAACTATCACATTGCTTTAAGGGACAATGGATGGGTTGAAGCCATGCAGCTTGAGCTTCTTCAGTTCAAAAACACACAGTGTGGGAACTGGTTCCTCTACCTCCAGGTAAGTGTGCAATAGGCACTAAATGGGCGTTTAGGAACAAAACTGATGAAAATGGGCTTATTGTTAAGAACAAGGCAGACTGGTTGTACAGGGGTTTTCACAAGAGGAAGGCATTGATTATAATGAAACCTTTGCCCCTGTAGCCAGACTGGAAGCAATTCGATTGTTTTTAGCTTATGCTGCTTATCACAACCTTAAAGTTTTTCAAATGGATGTCAAAAGTGCATTTTTGTATGGGAAAATTAAAGAAGAGGTTTATGTATGTCAACACACCAGGTTTTGAGGACAATAAACATCCTAATTGGGTGTATAAGCTTGATAAGGCTCTCTATGGGCTGAAACAAGCTCCTAGAGCCTGGTATGAGACATTATCAAACTTTCTTCTGGAAAATAATTTCACTAGAGGCTCCATAGATAAGACTTTATTCATTAAGAAAGCTGGGCAGCATAATCTACTTGTTCAAATTTATGTAGATGATATTATCTTTGCATCCTCTGATCCACAGTTGTGTGATGCCTTTACAAAGTTGATGAAACAGAAGTTTGAAATGAGTGCCATGGGAGAATTACAGTTCTTTCTGGTTTGCAAATCAAACAAAAGGCTGATGGAATTTTCATTCATCATCCAATACACAAAAGATCTTTTGGAAAAGTTTGATTTACAAAAGTGTAAGCCCTGTTCTACTCCCATGTGCAACACCACACAACTGGATACAGATCAGAAAGGTAAAGTGGTTGATGAAACACTTTACAGATGTATGATTGGGTCCTTGATGTACTTAACAGCTTCTAGACCAATATTATGTTTGCTACATGTGTTTGTGCTAGATTTCAGGCTGCACCTAAGGAGTCTCATTTGATTGCAGTCAAGAGGATCTTTAGATATTTGCAAGGCACTCCCTCTCTAGGTTTATGGTATTCTACTAGACATTCTGGTTAATTAGTTGCTTTTTCTGACAGTGACTATGTAGGGTGTAAGTTGACGAGAAAGTCCACTTCTGGAGGATGCCAATTCTTAGGCAACTGCTTGATTTCTTGGCAGAGTAAGAAGCAGACCTCAGTTGCTACATCAACTGCTGAAGCAGAGTACATTGCTGCTGCAAGCTGTACATCTCAGGTACTCTGGCTTCAAAACCAATTATTGGATTATGGCATAACAAGACTAAGACCACATTGTTAATGGACAGCTCTTCAGCTCTTTGTATTGTCAGAATCCTGTCCAGCACTCTAGGACTAAACATATTGAATCAGACACCACCATTTTATTAGAGATTGTTTTGAAAAAGGTCTGATTGATCCAAAATTTGTTCCTAGTGCTGATGAGCTTGCAAACATTTTCACTAAGCCCTTGGATAGCACAACTTTCCAAACCTAGTGTTAAGGCTTGGTATGCTGCAGCTAGAATAAGTGACAACTACTGGTGATCTCAGCTCACAAGTACTGATGATCATTAGTTTATTATTGTCATATATATAAGTACTGACGTTATTTTCTCTCCGGAAGTTTTCTTTAAACTACTAGAGCTTAACTTCTCAGTACTCAAGTACTTTATTTGTTAAACAATGATGTAGTTACAACAGCTGATGTAGCTACAACTACTGTTGTCAGAATACAAATACGTACTGATGTCCTATGAAACATCTGAAAACAGATGAAAACGTCTGATGAGTACGTGTTGAGGACAGTATGAAATAGCTGAAAAATGAATGAATTGACGACAACTACTGATGAGCCTTTTTGTCTTCAGTAGTTTCCCAACTGCTGTTTCTTTCTAAACAACTGAAGCAAAACCATGTCTTAACTACTGATTCACAACAACTGATGGTAAAACCAATATCTTCATTAGTTTCCCACTACTGATGACTAATACCAATCCTCAGTTGTTTCATCACTGAATTCAAAACTGTCTTCAGTAGTTTTATAACTACTGATGACTAAATCTTCAGTAGTTTTATAACTACTGATGACTAAATCAGAGACTTCAGCTGTTTCAACGTCTGACGGTTAAAACCAAGTCTTCAGTTGTTTTATAACAACTGCTGATCACACCAATACGGTCAGTCATTCCAAACCTCTGAAAGTTAATACCACGTCATCAGTAGTTTCAACAACCGATGACTAACACCAAAACCTTCAGTCGTTTTCTAACCCTACCCTTTAAATACCTTATCCCACCTTCAGAGTTTTTACTTTCTTCTCTTCTCAAACCTAACTTCAAAAACTCTGTAACCTCTCTTCATCAATTGCGACCATGCAACTAAAACCTCGACACAACTGTGTCGCACATCTCACAAAATCGCCATACTGGACCAAGTTTCACAACGCCATTGATTTAATGGTTCAGTCACCTTACAAAACGGCTTTTCTGTTAATCCCACCATATATGCCGAATCTCTTAACCAATTCTGGACAAACGTCACTCTTGTCTCTGAGGAGAATGACACAGAGTCTCTTCAATCATTTGTCCATCGTCAAAAAGTGGTCATTACTCCAGACATTCTTCGCCAAACCCTCAATCTGGATGATGCCACTTTCCCAACTAGTTATCCAAAGGGCACAATCGATCAATCATTGCCCAGCATGGATACCAGGGTACCTGAGTGCATCTACCATATTGAAGAAACATTTCCAGGATGCCGAACATCTCATCTTTCACCTGGTAAATCTGCCTTGCCCACAAGACTTCATCATGGGATCAATGTCCACAAGGTGGCAACAGGTAATGTACTCCATCCTTGAGCAACAACCTTTAAATTTTTCTGAAATACTATTTTTAGAGCTCAAAGATATGGCCCAAAAACAACTTGCTAACCGTTGGATATTATATCCTCGTTCATAATGGCCATAATTGAAAACCAGCTTCAAGCTGAGGGACTTGTTGGCCTGGGAGTCCCTGCTACGGCTGTATTGCCTGAAGTATACTCCCGGCACAACTCTGACCAATCACTAAAAATGGCTGCCAAGCTGCGCAAACCCACGCAGCTGGAACCCACAGCCACCACCTCCAAATCCAAAGTCCCCACCAAACCCACTAAAAAGAAGACAAAAAAGGCTACTCAGGGAAATGAGTCCCCTGAGGATGCCCCTGTAACACAAACGCAGACTATATCCACTGGTTATAACCCCCTAGTGGGTACAAGGACTTCACCAGCCACAACCGCTCAGGATTCCTCTCAAAAGGAGCCTGCAGCAACCAAAAGGGGTACCCACTAATCTGGGATCTTCCTCATTTGAGGAGATTGCCATTGAAGAGCACCATTCTCCCCAGGTGCATATTGCTTTTACCCATCTCCCACTGCAACCGCCCCACAAAGTCCTACTCTCATTATTGCAAACGTGCTGACTCAGTTGCATGCCTCTCCTCCTCCCCAACAACACCAACAAAGGGGAAACCACAGCAATTGAGGAAGAGGATCAACATGCTTCTGACAGCCCACAGCACGAGGGTTAACTGTTCTATCTCTTGGGTGGGATATATCTGGTGAGGCTGCCACCTCTTCTGAATCAGCACATGATCAGACTGAGGCTGGTAACATTGCTAAGACCTCACCAGAGGCAACAGCTGATGAAGGACATCGTCCTGAGGCTGGAAGTCCCCAGTTCCAAGAAAAAGGGGCACATGCTAAAACTGGTCTACACCAGTGCATGTACATCCTGCTACAAGCAGGAGGTCAGGTGATTCAGCATCTGCTGATGATGACCTGGGCTTCTTTTATGATGCCCAGAACACAATTCTTGAGGAAGAAGTCAGTAGACTACAAAGACTACTTGACCAATTCTCTCAACAAGCAAGTCCATCTGCCACCAACATAAACCCACAGATGGCACCTCACCTGAAGGTCTCCCACACACTCAGCCACTCAAAACTTCCGAGCCACCAGCTTCTATTTCTGGCACTGCTTCTCAGGGACAGAACCCCTCTGAGCAAACAGCTGCTATCTTTCAGCAATCCCTACCTCTCATCACCCTAATGATCACAGACATTGTGATTAAAACCATGGATGAGAGGCTTCCCTCAATCATACAACCCCTGGTGGAGGAGATTGTGAGCACAAGGCTTTCTGCTACTCAAACCTTGCAACCAATGCAACCAAAAAGGGGGAGAGTCAGTCAGTGAAAGCAAAGAGGAAGAGCATAGAGGGGAAGAAAGAAAAGGAGACTGAGAAGGAAGAGGAGTTTGTGAAGGGGCTGACATTGATCAAGTGGGTGAAAGTCACAAAGACTTTCATGTCGCATATAAGAAGAGAAGGTTGAAGGAAAAGAAAAGAACTCGAACTCGATGAGATGATCAAAATGGCGGATGCTACACGCAATAAATCAATGGACTCCATTATTGATCAACTGTATAGACAGGGGTTCGATACTGCACAGCTTGACTCAGAGATTAGGAGACTTGAAGTTAAAGAAATTAACTCAAGATGGGCAAGTTCTGATGCATTAGAAAGAGAAAGACTAGAGATCATGATCAGATTCATTGCAATGTACCTTGGGAGATCATTGATCGAGATTAAGTCATGGACCAGGGACAATATCTTGGCAATAACCACCAAGATCTGTTCGTCTGAAGCATACACTAAGGGATTGGTGATTGAAGCACTAAATGAGGCAGGCGCTGGGAACAGAAAGGAACTAGAAAAACACTCAAAAGCCTCACTCACTACAAGAATGCTAGAACAACCTGCAAAACCTCCCACTTCAAAATCACCACTACCACAACCCACTAAACCAACTCCTTTACCCTCAAAACCAACAGCCGATGATGCACCCAAGAAGAAGAAGAGAAGGGTGTTGAGGCTAGAAGAAGAAGAAGAAGAAGAGGATGATGAGGAAGAAGATAGCTGCCTCTTTCCGCAGTCCTAACTTTGCCTAAAGCCAAACCTATGCCATCACTCCCACCTCACAGATGGAAGCTGTGAGAGTAAAGATAGAAGAAGAACAGCAGCAAAAGCTTCATGATGATGAGATGCTGAAAAGCATAGACAAAACTTATGTTGCTTCTTCATCAATAATTAGTATGAAGAAGGAAGCTCTGAGATTGTACACCCTTGCTAACACATTTCAATATCAAAAGGAAAAGGTGAGAATATGGCCTGATCCTAGGGTGGCTCACAGAATTATGAAGAAAGACATTCCTTCGAGATACAAGGGCCAAGTAAAAAGGATCGTAATGAGAGATCACAGTGGTCCTTGTAGTATCACCCTGGGAAATTGTAGAAGATTTCAAGAAGGCCTATGAAACTAACAGCCACCCCAAAAGATGTTAGACAGAGTAATTAAAAAGAGGTTAGTCTACAAGAGGCTTGAGAACTTCAAACAAAATGAGCTCAGTCTGTTACTTGAAGGGACTCACCCAGATGAGTTTGCATACAGACAGATCACAACAGTTGAGCTCAAAAATGGCAAACAGGCTAAGTACATTTCAGAGCTGTATGGGCGTGAAGGATTGTTTGATGGTGGAGCTGAAAATCTTACCATGGAAGAACAAATTATGTTTCTCAGAGCATACACCAGAGAATCCTACAGGCTTATACATGGGAGGTAGATTTCATGGATAGGACCACAGCCCTGTGTCCAGTTCCCTAAAGTCAGGGCTCTTATCCATACTATGCCAACCAAATTTCAGAAATCTATTTCCAGGCCAGTGCTTAATTGGGTCATCTTCTTAGCTGATCAAGAAGGAAAAAGACCAATCTTATTGCCTACAATAAGCGGGACCTCAATAAAGTTAAGGTTTTGGCTGCATTGGTTCAGGGGGAGTTTGTTGGACCGAAAGAACCAATGAGCCGGATCAGAAAAACCTTAAGTCCCACAGACATTACAACAACTACTAAAGTCTACAACAGCTGAAGACAAGTGCTGAAGACAAAGTCTGAAGACAAGTGCTGAAGACAAAGTCTGAAGACAAATGCTCAAGACAAAGTCTGAAGACAAGTGCTGAAGACAAAGTCTAAAGACAAGTGCTGAAGACAAAGTCTGAAGACACAAGTGCTGAAGACAAAGTCTGAAGACAAGTGCTGAAGACAAAGTCTGAAGACAAGTGCTGAAGACAAATTCTGAAGACAAGTGCTGAAGACAAAGTATCAGACGTTCCCACAACAGCTGAAGAGGTCTTCTTCGGTAGTTGTGACGGTTTTCTTTCAGTAGTTTTATGTTTTTCCTTTCAGTAGTTTTGTAAAACGACTGAAGAGCTTGTTCTTCAGTCGTTGTAGTTTCAGTAGTTTCGTATCAGTAGTTTTATGTTTTATACTTAGCACTCTGATATGTTCTCAGTAGTTGTGAACATTTCAGTAGTTTGTTAAGTTTTAGTTATTTTTGTAACAAATCTGCCAGATGTCACTATCCCGTGATATCAGCAGTGATTGCACTCTATATAAGGAGTGTCAACCTTATTGTAATTGTGAATGATTGAGCAGAAACATTTGATATTATTGAAACATTCCTTTTCACAGAAATATATTCTCTCTTTACAACCGTATTTGTTCTTAATGCATACGAATATCAAATTCTTGCTATAATTTGTCTAATTCTTGTTCTTATTCTCTGCGTTACACTCTAATCCATCAAACTTGAGATCATTGATCCTGTCATTTGGTCCTAGAATGCTGGACAATTCTTAACAATACAAAGAGCTGAAGCCTGTCCATCACTAAGGAGTCTTAGTCTCTGTAATGTCATAATCCAGTAATTGATTCTGAAGCCAGAGTACCTGAGATGTACAACTTGCAGCAGCAATGTACTCTGCTTCAACCGTGGATGTAGCAACAGAGGTTTGTCTTACTCTGCCAAGAAACTAAACAGTTGCCTAGAAATTGGCATCCACCAGAGGTTGATTTTCTGGTTAATTTACACCCTGCTAGTCACTATCAGAGAAAGAAACTAATATGCAAGAGTGCCCAGTGGAATACCAAAGTCCTAGAGATTGAGTTCCTTGCAAATATCTAAAGATCCTTTTGACTGCAATCATATGGGATACTTTAGGTGCAGCCTGAAATCTAGCACAGACACAAGTTGCAAACATAATGTCTTCTAGAAGCTGTAAGGTACATCAAGGAACCAATCATACATCTGTAAAGAGTTTCATAAACTGCTTTACCTTTCTGATCAGCATCCAATTGTGTGGTGCTGCACATGGGAGTAGAACAGGGCTTACAGTTTTGTAAATCAAACTTTTTCAATAAATCCTTGTATATTTTGACTGATGAATGAAAGTTCCATCAGCCTTTTGTTTGATTTGCAATCTCAGAAAGAACTGTAATTCTCCCATGGCACTCATTTCAAACTTTTGTTGCATCAACTTAGTAAAGGCATCACACAACTGTGGATCAGAGGATGCAAAAATAATATCATCAACATAAATTTGAACAAGGAGCTTATGCATGCCTACTTTCTTAATGAACAAGGTTTTATCTATGGAGCCTCTAGTGAAATTATTTTGAACAAGAAAGGTAGACAGTGTTTCATACCAGGCTCTGGGTGCTTGTTTTAGCCCATAAAGAGCCTTATCAAGCTTATATACCCAATCTGGATGTTTATGATCTTCAAAACCTGGTGGTTGGCACACATAAACTTCTTCTTTTATTTTACCATATACGAATGCACTTTTGACATCCATTTGAAAAACTTTGAGATTATGAAAAGCAACATAAGCTAAAAACAATCTGATTGCCTCCAGTCTGGCTACAGGGGCAAAGGTTTCATCATAATCAATACCTTCTTCTTGTGAAAACCCCTGTACAACCAGTCTGGCCTTGTTCTTGACAATTTGGCCTTTTTCATCAGATTTATTCCTAAACACCCATTTAGTGCCTATTGCACACTTACCTTGGGGTAGAGGAACCAGTTCTGACACTTGTTGCTTTTGAAACTGAAGAAGATCAAGTTGCACAGCTTCAACCCATCCATTGTCTCTTAATGCAATATGATAGTTCTTTGGCTCTTGCTGACTGATGAAGAGAGCATAGAAGCAAAAGTTGGACAATTGACTTCTAGTTGAAACACCAGCATTGATGTCACCAATGATTTGAGACATAGGGTGATTCTTCAGTTCTTGATACTCAATAAGATCTGTGCCAGTGTTTGTAGGTGATTCAACAGCAACACATGGTGATCCAGATTGTTGAAACCTAGAATGAGATGACGAATTCAAATGAAGTAGAGGATTCAGAGATCTCATCAGCATTTGTTGTGGATGGAACTGTTGAAGCTACAGGAACATCAAGTTTAGTAGACTCAGGCAGTTGATCACTAAAACTTGCATTTATACCAACAGATGGATAACAACTGGCAGGAGATGATGGATTCACATAACCTGCAACAGTAGACTGATAAGGAACATATTGCAGTATGTCCAGATCAAATAACTCCATAGGGTTTTGTGGGATTTTCTCCTTTGGAGATTCATTAAACTTTACATGCAAGGTTTCTTCTACAATCTTTGTTCTGCAATTAAAAACTCTGTATGCCTTGCAAGTAGATGAATACCTAACAAAGTACCCTGCATCCACCTTTGATTCAAACTTCTAAAGTGGATCCTTTGTGTTGAGAATATAACAAGGACACCCAAATGCTCTAAAGAAGGAAATCAGAGGAGCCAAATGATGTAACACTTCATAAGGAGCCTTCATCAACCTTTGATTTACCAATACTCTATTTTGCACATTGCAAGCTGTGTTAACAGCTTTAACCCAAAAGGTTAGTGGCAAACAGAATCAACCAACATTGACCTTGCAGCTTCAATAAGGGTCCTGTTCTTTCTCTCCACCACTCCATTTTGTTTAGGAGTTCTTGGAATGCTAAACTGCCTCTTGATTCCCTTAGAGAAATAGAATTCATCAAGTGTGTGATTTCTAAATTCTGTGCCATTATCACTCCTCACACACTTGACAGAAAGAGAATACTGCTTTTCCACATGCAACACAAAGTAGATGATAATTTGACCAGCCTCATCTTTTGAATGTAAGAAGAAGGTCCATACAAATCTGGAATAATCATCCACAATTACCAGACAATATTTTTTCTTTGCCATGCTCATCTGTTGGACCAAAAGAACCAATGAGCCTGATCAGAAAAACATCTAAGTCCCACAGACATTACAACTGCTGAAGAAGATCACAACAGCTGAAGACATCAGCTGATTACAAGGTCTAAAGACAAAGTCTGAAGACAAGATCTGAAGATTTCTACTGAAGATAAAGTCTGAAAGTAAAGTACTGAAGACAAAGTTTGAATGTTAAGTACTTAAGAGAAAGTCTGAAGCTATCAGCTGAAGACAACGTCTGAAGTAAAAGTCTGAAGAACAAAGATTGAAGACAAAGACTGAAGACCAGAGTGATCAGTAGTTGTCACAACAGCTGAAGTTATTAACTTCAGTAGTTGTGATGGTTTTCCTTTTCAGTACTTGTAATTTACCTTTCAGTAGTTTATAGTTTCAGTAGTTTTAGTTCAGTAGTTTTATGTTTTTGTACTTAGCACTCTGAGATGTGATCAGTTGTTGAGAACATTCTCAGTAGTTTGCATAGTTTCAGTTGTTTGTATAAATCTGTTAGATGTCACTATCAAGTGACATTAGCAGACGTTACATTCCCTATATAAGGAATGTGGATCTAGTTGTAACGTGTGACTTTTAGCCACCACGAAAGCATTTGAATAAAATATTCCTTTTGCAGAATTCTCTCTCTCTCTCTATAACTGTGTGTTTTTCTATTGAATATCAATTGAGTTCCTACTAAATTGTCTAATTCATTGTTCGAATTCCGCTGCAATTTACTCTAATTGATCAAACTTAGATCATTGATCCTAACAAATGGTATCAGAGCTGGTTAATCATTGATCGATCTAACAATTGATCATTGAAACTCCTATTTCGATATCTAAGTTTGATCGAATTAGTATATTTGCAAGAATTGGTTATAGAGATTGAATTTCTGTTGCTTTCAGTTATTTGCTTTGAAATTTCTCTTGGTTCATATTGAGTTTGTTGTATTTTGCGCTGAATCCGTTAAAACTTAATTAAATTTGATTGAATCTGAGAATGACTACTCCTTCTAATGACCCTCACAATACTGGTTCCTCAACCAAGCCTCCGATGCTGGTTAGGACTGAGTATAACATATGGCAACGAAGAATGCTCCATCACCTATCTGTTAACAGTTTAGGTTATTGGACATCTGTGGTACATGGTCCACACAAGCCTATGGTGAACAATCCGGAAACCAACCAAATGGTTCCGAAGAAGAAGGAACAATACTCAGATGAGGATCAAAAATTGTTTGAGATTGATGCTAAAGCACATGGAATTCTGGCCATGGCACTGCCGAATGAAATCTATTCTGGGCTTATGCATCATGAAACTGCTCACGACCTCTGGATTGCATTGAAAGAACAATTTTGTGGAACAGATGAGGTCTTAGCAAACAACAGAGAAATCCTTGCCCAACAATATGAGACGTTCTCTCATAGGAAGGGTGAGACACTGACTCAACAGTTTGAGCGTTTTTCATGTTTGATCTCTGAGCTGAAAATGGTCAAACATGAATACACTAATAGCCAGATGAACAACAGATTCCTCAGATCACTGCCTGAGAGATGGGACACATATACCATTGTCCTACGCTCCAGTGCAAATCTGGATAGCCTATCTCTCACCCAACTCCATGGAAACTGCTTACATTTGAAAGAGAGATAGAGCAGAAAAGGAAACTGGCATCATCAGGAAAGCTCACTGATGACTTTGTACCAGGGAACACTGCCTTGGTTGGTCATGAGTCAAAATATGCTGCATCTGAAAGCAATTATGATGAGCATATAGATTTCTCTTCAAACAGTTCTGATCATGCATTTGTTAGTGTTGATAGTCAGTCAGGCTGTAATAGTGACAATTTGTGCTTCATTATGAATGATTTGAAAGGTATTGCTGATGATGACTTAGAGGAGATGGATATTCTAAGTCAAATGGCCTTGATTAATATCAGATCTCAAAAGTTCTATAAGAGAACTGGCAGGAAATTTCCAGGACTCTCTGGCAAAACCAAAGTTGGTTTTGACAAGAGTAAGTTGAGGTGTCACAAATCCATAGGCTTGGACACTTTGCAAGAGAGTATAGATCTACTGGATCTAACTCCTCTGCACCCTTTGTGACTTTTCCAAGCAATAGTTCACAAAACAGAGGGCAACATCCTGCTAGTTCTGGTCATCACTCACAACCTATATCTCCTGCATATTTTGTCCCTCAGGGTCCAATGCCATATCCATATCCTTGCTATTACATGCCATAGCCAAATCAAGTTCAAGTTCCTATTGCACAACAACCTCAAGCCTTACCTGAGCCTCAACCATCTCAATCATCTCAATCACAACTCATCACATCTTCTTCACCCCTGGTGTTGTTGACTGGAGTAGTCTACCAGATGATCTTTCTGGTAATGAGCAATTATTTGCTTGTGATGGACAACATGGTGGTGAACATCCTTTTGGGAATCTTGCTCTCATGGCCCTGGAGTCTACTGAGGGTTCTGCTCCAATGCATCTTCATCACAGGTAACCCAGGTATCCTCTGAGGCTAAGGCCAAGCTATGTTCTGAATCTTGCATAGCTGCATTTATCTCTATTAGAGAGGCAAATGTAGCTTTAATAAATCAAAATCTTGAGCTTGAGCAAACCCTTTCCAAAAGAAAAGCTGAGTATGAGTCTGTCCTTAAAGATAAAGATGATGAGATTTATAAGCTTAAATGCCAATTAAATGATGAAAAGGCTAAGCTAGAGGTCATTCTTGAGAACCACAGAGATCTCAAAGAAACACTTGCAGCTACCCAAGTTGAGTGTGACCGTTGGGTATCATCCTGCAAGGGATTTGAAATGCTTCTCAGCAAGCAAACAGCTTCAAATGTGAAGTTTGGAATAGGTTACAATCACATTGCACCACCTACAGATTTTACTCCAAAATCAGTGGTAAAACCTGAAGGTGAAAGTAATTTCCAAACCACATCATCATGTGTATCATCCTCATGTGATCACCCAAATCAGAAGATGAAATCAGTGTTGATACCTCAGCAAATCAATTGCCTGATGGGTTAACTACTGATAAGCACATGAAGCTGGGTACTTCAGATTTGTCTCTTAAAGTACCTCAAGTACTGAAGGGCAAGTCACAACATCTGAAAAAGCATTTCAAATCAACTGAAATAAAAGGGTTAACAACTGCTGAGGAATCTATCATACGGTCTTTCAGGACGGATAGAGAACAGCTGAAGAACAAGTCTTCAGCTGTTACAGATCCTTCAGTACTTAACACAAGTACTGAAAGGAGGAAAGTACTGAAGATCACACCTTCAGTAGTTTCCACTTCAGCAGTTAATCAATCCAAGATGAAGAATAAGCCATGTGAAATATGTGGTAAATTCAATCATCTTTCTGATGAATGTTGGTACAAAAAGGGTTCCAAACTCAACAGAGATAAGCTTATTAAAATTCAGATGGGTAAAATGAAAAATGAGTTTGAGACCAAGTTTGTACCACAGTCATCCTAATGTGATAAACCCAAGGCTTCACCCAAATCCAAAAAGAAAGATAGGGTTTATCATAGAACAGCTGATAGTATTCCTCATGATAAAAATCAGACTAAGTCTATGAATTTTAAGGAGGAAATGGTGGGCCACAGGAACTCATCAAAACAAGCACTGATGTGTCACAAGAGCTGGAAGCTTTAGCTACAAATCAGACACAACTTGTTATGATGGTTCAGCATTTGTTGGGGAGAGTTAACCAACTAGATGCACCTGTGATCAAACACTGAAAAGGTATTCAAGCCCAAATCCAAGGAATCCATTTCAGCACCATCTCTACCTTCATCAGCTGTTAATCATGAGAAACAAGTTATGGTTAAATCTGTTGATGAAAACAGACCCTAACCAAAAGGTTTGGGTCTCAAAACCTAACTAGTTCCTTGTGATGAATGCAGGGTTCTTCAGCATGCCAAAGGAGCATCTGGTATGTAGACAGTGGAGGATCTATGCATATGACAGGGAGCAGTTCTCTTCTTAATGACTACTCTCAAGGAAAGAAGGGATTTGTTTCATTTGGATATGATGCTAAGGGTTACATCATCGGGAAAGGATATGTGTCTAATGGAGAACTCAGATTTGATGATGTTAACCATGTGAAGAATCTCAAGTATAATCTACTGAGTTTCAGTCAGATGTGTGACAAAGGCATGTTGCACTTTTCACAAGCCAGAACTACAGGATTCTGTCTTCCCAAGTTCTGAGGCTGATTGACAAGGTATTGGATGAACATACTCTCCTGAAGGCCAACAGGATTGGAAGAGTATATGCCTTGGATTTGTCAAAGAAGATTGATTTGAAGGGTCATCCTTGCTTGTTCTCCAAAGCCTCTCCTCAGGAATCTAAACTGTGGCACAGAAGGTTGGGTCATGTAAATCTCAAAAACATGAATCAGCTGATCCACAATAGTTTAGTAAGAGGTCTACCAATAAAGGAGTTCCACTGTGATGAGACCTGCACTGCTTGTTTGAAAGGAAAACATCACAAAGTCTCATTCCCTACTATTGAAGAACCTAAGTCCACTGCCTGCTTGCAGTTACTGCACATTGATCTATTTGGTCCTGTGAGAGTGATGAGCATGGCAAAGAAGAATAGTGTCTGGTAATTGTGGATGATTACTCCAGATTTGTATGGACTTTCTTCTTGCATTCAAAGGATGAGGTTTCTCAGATGATTATCAACTTTGTGTTGTATGTTGAGAAGCAGTATTCCCTATTAGTCAAGTGTATAAGGAGTGATAATGGAACAGAATTCAGAAACCATACACTTGATGATTTTTATCTTTCAAAGGGAATCAAGAGGCAGTTTAGCATCCCAAGGACTCCAGAACAAAATGGAGTAGTGGAGAGAAAGAACAGGACCCTAATTGAAGCTGCAAGGTCCATGTTGGCTGACTCTGATTTGCCATTGACCTTTTGGGATGAAGCTATCAACACAGCTTGCTATGTGCAGAATAGAGTTTTAGTAAATCAGAGGTTGATAAAGACTCCATATGAAGTTCTACATCATTTGGCTCCTCTAATTTCATTCTTCAAAGCCTTTGGGTGTCCTTGTTTCATTCTCAACACAAAGGATCAACTCCACAAATTTGATCCTAAGTTGGATGCAGGGTATTTTGTAGGATATTCATCCACATGCAAGGCTTACAGAGTCTTTAACTGTAGAACAAAGATAGTTGAAGAAACCTTGCATGTGAAGTTCAATGAATCTCCTAAGGATAAAATTCCACAAAACCCTATGGAGTTGTTTGATCTGGATATACTGCAATATGTTCCTTATCAACCTCCAGCTGTTGCAGATCATGTGAATAAATCATCTTCTGCAGCAATTTTCCACCTGGTGGTACTGAAGATGATGATGATATCAGTACTCACCTTTTCAAGTTTAGTGATCAACTACCTGAGTCCACTCCTCTACATCATTTGAATTGCCATCTCATACTTGGTTTCCAGAGTCTGGATCAACATTTGCTGCAGCTGAACTTGCTACAAACACTTGCACTGATCTTATAGTGTACCAAGAGCTGAAGAATCACCCCATGTCTCAAATCATTGGTGATATCAATGCTGGTGTCTCAACCAGAAGTCAATTGTCCAACTTCTACTTCTATGCTCTCTTCATCAGTCAGCTAGAGCTAAAGAACTATCATGTAGTTTTAAGAGACAATGGATGGGTTGAAGCCATGCAGCTTGAGCTACTTCAGTTCAAAAAGCAGCAAGTATGGGAACTGGTTCCTCTACCCCCAAGTAAGTGTGAAATAGGCACTAAGTGGGTGTTTAGAAATAAAACTGATGAAAATGGGCTTATTGTCAAGAACAAGGCTAGACTGGTTGTACAAGGGTTTTCACAAGAAGAAGGTATTAAATATGATGAAACATTTGCCCCTGTAGCCAGACTGTAAGCAATTAGATTGTTCTTAGCCTATGCTGCATTTCACAATCTTAAAGTTTTTCAAATGGAAGTCAAAAGTGCTTTTTTTATATGGAAAATTAAAAGAAGAGGTTTATGTGTGTCAACCACCAGGTTTTAAGGACAATAAACATCCTGATTGGGTGTATAAACTAGATAAGGCTCTTTATGGGTTAAAGCAAGCTCCTAGAGCCTGGTATGAAACACTTTCAAGTTTTCTTTTTCAAAATAATTTCACTAGAGGTTATAAAACTTTGTTTGTTAAGAAAGTGGATCAGCATAAGCTACTTGTTCAAATTTATGTTGATGATATAATTTTTGCATCCTCCGATCCCCAGTTGTGTGATGATTTTACAAGTTTAATGAAACAAAAGTTTGAAATGAGTACAATGGGAGAATTACAGTTCTTTCTAGGCTTGCAAATCAAACAAAAGGCTGATGGAACCTTCATTCATCAGTCAAAATATACAAAAAATCTTTTGAATAAGTTTGATTTACAAAACTGTAAGCCCTGTTCTACTCCCATGTGCAACACCACACAACTGGATGTAGATCAGAAAGGTAAAGTTGTTGATGAAACACTTTACAGATGTATGATTGGGTCCTTGATGTACTTAACAGCTTCTAGACCAGACATTATGTTTGCAACTTGTGTTTGTGCTAGATTTCAGGCTGCTCCTAAAGAGTCTCATTTGATTGCAGTCAAGAGGATCTTTAGATATCTGCAAGGTACACAATCTCTAGGTCTTTGGTATTCCACTGGACACTCTTGCAAATTAGTTGCTTTTTCTGATAGTGACTATGCAGGGTGTAAGTTAACCAGAAAGTCAACTTCTGGTGGATGTCAATTCCTAGGCAACTGTTTGATTTCTTGACAGAGTAAGAAACAAACATCTGTTGCTACATCCATTGCTAAAGCAGAGTACATTGCTGCTGCAAGTTGTACATCTCAGGTACTCTGGCTTCAGAACCAATTATTGGATTATGGCATTACAGAGATTAAGACTCCATTATTAATGGATAGTGCTTCAACTCTGTGTATTGTCAAGAATCCAGTCCAGCATTCTAGGACCAAACATATAGAGATCAGACACCATTTTATTAGGGATTGTTTTGAAAAAGCTCTGATTGATCCAAAGTTTGTGCCAAGTGCTGATGAGCTTGCAAATATATTTACTAAGCCTTTGGATAGTTCAACTTTCCAAAACCTTGTGTTAAGGCTTGGTATGCTGCAGCTAGAATAAGTGACAACTACTGATGATCTCAGTAAACAAGTACTGATGACCATTAGTAAACATGTCACAAATATGCACTGATTCTGTTTAAAGAAACTGATGCAGTTACAAACTACTGATGTAGTTATAACTACTGATGTCAGTAAAAACAGATAAGTACTGATGTCCTATGAAACAACTGAAAACAGCTAAAACGTCTGATGAGTAAGTGTTGAGGACAGTTTGAAATAGCTGAAAGGCTAAGAATTGACGAAAACTACTGATGAGAATTTTCTCTTCAGTCGTTTCCACAAACTACTGTTTCATCTTAAACAACTGATGACAAAACCATGTCTTCAGTAGTTTCACAACTACTGATGACTAACACCAAGTTCTCAGTTGTTTTCCTACACCTGAAGACAAAACCAAGGTTTTCAGTAGTTTCATAACTACTAATTACTAAAACCAAGTCTTCAGTTGTTTTCAAATGTCTGATAGTTAAAACCAAGTCTTCAGTTGTTTTCATACAACTGCTGACAACACCAACACTTTCAGTCGTTTTCTTTTCAGCCTTTTCTTAACCTATAAATCATGCACTTATAGCCGAATGCTTCATTAGCCGTTTTCTATCCTTTTCTCTCTCAACAATGGCGACCATGAAACTCAAACCTAGACACAACTGTGTTGCCTACCTCTCGAAATCGGCCTTCTGGAACAAATTTGATAATGCCATCGATCTTATGGTGGATTCTCAATACCGAACCGCCTTTCTTTTGAATCCTACCATATACCCCTATTCCTTACACCAATTCTGGACCAACGTCTCTGTCACAACTGGTGAAAATGATAGTCAAATCACTCTCCAGTCGTTGGTTAACTAGAAACAGGCTTGACATCATTCGCAAAACTCTAAATTTGCATGATGCCACCTGTATTATAGAATACCGAAAGGCACCATTGATATGTCTTTCATCAACGATGGGTATGAAGGAGACTTAAGTGCTACAACCATTCAAAAAGCACTTCCATGATGCTGAAAGACTTATCTTCCACATGGTGAATGTCTGTCTTGCTCCAAAGACATCTTCATGGGATCAGATGTCCTCAAGATGGCAACAGGTATTGTACTCTATCTTTGAACAACAAAATCTAAATTTTTCTGAGATAGTGTTTATGGAACTTAAGGATCTGGCTCAGAAACATGTGACAAACAGATGGCTACTATATCCAGGTTTCTGATGGCCATAATTTTAAATCAATTAAAATCGGACGGCCTTGTTGGTCTTGGAGTCCCTGCTCCAGCTGTTTTAGCTGAGGTATACTCTAGACATAACTCTGACCTTACTCTCAAAGGGGCTGCTCGGCTGCCCAATCCAAGCAGAGGGAACCCACAGCCTCCACCTCCAGATCCAAACTCCCCACCAAACCCAAACCTCAAAAGCCCAAAAAGGCAACTTAGGGAGATGAGTCCCCTGAGGATGCCCCTGTACCACCAATACAGGATACACATACTGGTTCTAACCCCCCAGTCATGTCAAAGACTCAACCAGCTGAAACCGCACAGGCATCCTCTCCACAGGATCCTGTTGCAACCAAATTTGGGGATAACACATTACTGGAACCTATCTCAGTTGAGAAGGTTACCATTGAAGAGCATCTCTCACCCCGGGTGCAATCTGCTTCTGACCAATCTCCAACTGCAACTGCCCCTCAAAGCCCAACCCTTATAGTTGCTAAAGTGCTGAGTCAGCTGCATTCCTCACCCCCTACCCAGAAACCAATTAACACTGGGAATACCTCAACAATTGAGGGGGAAGACCAAAATGCTGCTGATAACCCACAGCACAGGGGTTATAATGTTCAATCTCCAAGTGTAGAAGAGGAGGTTAGAACATTGGTCAGGCTGCCACTTCTACTGATTCAGCAAATGAACAGGATGAAGTTGGTACCCTATATAAGACCTCACCAGAGGCAACTGCCAATGAAGGACAAAGTCCTGAGGCAGGAAGTCCCCAGAACCAAGAACAAGGGGCACATGCATATACTGATCTACACTCAGGGCATGTACATCCTGATTTAATTAGGAGGTCAGATGATTCAGCAAAGACTGATGATGATCTGGGCTTTTTCTTTGATGTCTTAGCCCATAACACAATCCTGGAGACTGAGGTGAGCAGACTCAAAGAGCTGCTAGCCAAAATGTCTCAGGATGAAAGTCCATCTATCACCATTGACCCACAGATGGCCCCTTCATTTGAAGGTTCACCAAACACACAGTCAATACACTTAACTAAGCCACCAGCCACTGCTTTTGGCACCACCTCTCAGGGACAGAACCCCTCTGAGCAGATGGTTGCAACCTTTCAAAACTCCTTACCTCTCATCACTCGATCATCACTAAGATAGTACATAAAGCCATTGATGAGAGGATCTCCTCAAATCTCCACACACTTATTGATGATGTTGTTCACAAGTCACTTTCTACCTTTCAAGCCCCTGATCACAATACATCCGAAAAGGGGGAGACTACTAAGTCTAAGGCAGTGAAAGAAAGGAAAATGAAGAGAGTAGAAGATGAGAAAGAACCAGAAAAAGAAAAGGAGTTGGAGAAAGAACAAGAACTGATCTCAGAGAAACAACTAATCACTTACAAAAGGAAGAAAAGTGCTGAATCAAAGTCTGATGGAGAAAAGTGATCTTGTCAAAGAAGTTGATGAAGCTCACAGCAGATCTATGGACAAAATAATAGATCATCTCTTCAGACAGGGTCATGACATAGCCACCTTAGATGTTGAGATCAGAAGGCTGGAGATAAATGAAATTCAAGCAAGATGGACTAGTTACAGTGTGATGGATAGGGAAAGATTGGAGATTATGATCAGATTTATTGCTAAATATCTAGGAAGATCATTGATAGAGATGAAGTCTTGGTCCAGAGACAGTATATTGGAGATAACCAAGAAAAACTGTTCTGCTGGAAGCTACAACAAAGGGTTGATCATCGAAGCACTACATGAAACAGGTGCTGGGAAGAGAATTGAGATGGCAAAGCTCTCAAAAGCCAAACTCACCACTAAACTGCTAGATCAGCCTTCTCATACTCCCACTCAAAAACAACCTTCAAAGCAATCATCTCTAAAATCTACCAAGTCTATCCTTAAACCAAAACCACCCACAACTCAACCCACAAAACCAATTCCGTTACCCCAAAATCCATCTCAAACCATACCCAGTGATACACCCAGAAGAGGAGAAGGGTGTTGAGGGTAGAAGAAGAAGAAGAAGAAGAAGAAGAAGAGGATGATAATGAAGACAGTCTACCAATCTTTGTTGTTCTCAAACTTAAAACACCTAAGCCCAGAAGTCAACAGATGATCACACCTGACTTGCAAAGCAAATGGTGAAAGTGAAGATTGAAGAAACAGAACAGCAGAAGCAGCATGATGAGCAATTTCTCAAAATGGTTGACAAGGACTTCCCTCAGTCCTCATCCATTCAAGAAATGAAGAAACAAGCTCTGACGCTGTACACTCTTAGACGTACATTCCAACATCAAAGAGAAAGAGTGAGAATTTGTCCAGACCCCAGGGTAAGTTCTAGAATTCACAAGAAGAACATACCAAGTAGATATCATGGCCAAGTGAAAAAGACTTTGAATGCTGCAATTATGTTGCCTATGGTAGTCTTACCCTGGGAGATTATAGAAGAATTCAAGAGAGCACACAACTCAAAGACAACCGCTCAATCTATACTTGAGAACAAAATGATCAAGAAGGGGCTGTTATACAAGAGACTTGAAGATCTTCAAAAGAGTGAACTCCAGTTGTTGCTAGAAGGCTCTCATCCATATGAATTGCATACAGAGAGATCACAATTGTTGAGTTAAAGAATGGGAAGACAGTAAGATATCTATCTGAATATTATGGCCCAGAGTTCTTCTTTGAGGGAGAAGTAGAAGAACTCACCAAGGAGGAACAAGTTGTTCTCCTTGAGGCATAGGCAAGAGAGTCTTACAGACTCATCAATGGGAATAGGTTTCATGGTTAGGACAAGACTCTGTGTCTAGTTTCCCCAAGACAGAGTTCCCTTCTATACTTAGCCAATCAAAAGATCAGAAACCTTTTCCCGGCCTGTGCTTACATGATTACCTCTGAAGCTGATCAAGAGGGTGTTCTGCCAAAGAATAAGTGGGATCATCAATAAACTTAGAGGTTTTGGCTGCATTGGTTTAGAGGGAGTTTGTTGGACCAAAAGAACCAATGAGCCTGTTCAGAAAAACCTCTAAGTCCCACAAACATTACAACTGCTGAAGAAGATCACAACAGCTGAAGACATCAGCTAATTACAAGGTCTAAAGACAAAGTCTGAAGACAAGATCTGAAGATTTCTACTGAAGACAAAGTCTGAAAGTAAAGTACTGAAGACAAAGTCTGAACGTGAAGTACTGAAGACAAAGTCTGAAGCTATCAGCTGAAGACAACGTCTGAAGTAAAAGTCTGAAGAACAAAGACTGAAGACAAAGACTGAAGACCAGAGTGATCAGTAGTTGTCACAATAGCTGAAGTTATTAACTTCAGTAGTTGTGATGGTTTTCCTTTTCAGTACTTGTAATTTACCTTTCAGTAGTTTATAGTTTCAGTAGTTTTAGTTCAGTAGTTTTATGTTTTTGTACTTAGCACTCTGAGATGTGATCAGTTGTTGAGAACATTCTCAGTAGTTTGCATAGTTTCAGTTGTTTGTATAAATCTGTTAGATGTCACTATCAAGTGACATTAGCAGACGTCACATTCCCTATATAAGGAATGTTGACCTAGTTGTAACGTGTGACTTTCAGCCACCACGAAAGCATTTGAATGAAATATTCCTTTTGCAGAATTCTCTCTCTCTATAACCGTGTGCTTTTCTATTGAATATCAATTGAGTTCTTGCTAAATTGTCTAATTCATTGTTCGAATTCTGCTGCAATTTACTCTAATTGATCAAACTTAGATCACTGATCCTAACATCATCACTCTTACTGGACCAAAAAGATCCATATGCAGTAATTGCAAGCAGGCAGTGGACTTTGGTTCTTCTATTGGAGGTAATGATACTTTATGTTGCTTTCGTTTTAAACAAGTAGAGCTGTTGTCATCACATTTGAACTCCTTTAATGGTAGACCTCCCACTAAACCATGAAGGATCAGCTGGTTCATGTTTCTAAGATTCACATGACCAAGCCTTCTATGCCAAAGTTCAGATTCCTAAGGAGAGGCCTTGGAGAACAGACATGGATGGCCTTTTAGATCAATTTTCTTTGATAAGTCTAAGGCATATACTCTTCCAATCTTGTAGGCTTTCAGGAGAGTATGTTCATCCAATATCTTGTCAATCATACTCAAAACATTGAAAGACAGAATTCGACAGTTCTGACTGGTGAAAAGTGCAACATGCCCTTTATCACATATTTGACTGACACTCAACAAATTGTACTTGAGATTCTCCACATGGTTGACATCATCAAACCTTATTTCACCATTTGAAACAAAGCCTTTGCCGATGATGTAACCCTTAGCATCATTACCAAAAGATACAAATCCCTTCTTTCCTTGAGAGTAGTCATGAAGAAGAGATCTGCTCCCAGTCATGCATAGATTCTCCACTGTCCACATACCAGATGCTTCTATGGCATGTTGAAGAACCCTGTATATATCACAACAACTAGTTAGCTTTTGAGACCCAAACCAATTTGGTTTTGGGTCTGTTCTCATCAACAGATTTTATACTAACTGATTTGGCATGATTAACAGCCTTTGAAGATGGAGATGGTGCCGAAAAGGATTCATTTGATTTTGGCTTAGTTTTCCTTTTCATTGGTTTAATCACAGGTACATCTATTTGGTTAAATCTCCCTAATAGATGTTGAACCATCATAACAAGTTGTGTCTTATTGGTTGTTAAAGCCTTCAGTTCAGCATACACATCAGTACTTGTTTTTGAATGGTTCCTGTGACACACCATGTCCTCCTTTTTGAAAGACACAGACTTAGTCTGTTGTTTTGATACTCCTTAAGGAATATTTTCAGCTGTTTTATGATAAACCTCTTTCTTATGTTTAGATTTTTGTGAAGACTTTGGTTTATCAGGTTGAGATGTTTGTGGCACAAACTTGGTTTCAAATTCATCTTTCATTTTATTATTTTTCTTATAAATGATTTTATCTTTGTTAAATTTGAAACCCTTTCTGTACCAACATTCATCAGTGAGATGATTGAATAGACCACATATTTCACATGGCTTTTTCTTCATCTTCTGTTTATCAGCTGCTGAAGAAGATGAAACTACTAAAGGTGTGTTCTTCAGTACTTTCTTCCTCTCAGTACTTATGTGAAGTACTGAAGGATTTGTAACAACTGAAGACTTGTTCTTCAGAAGTTTTCTATCAGTACATTTGGATTTCCTGATAGACTCTTCAGCAGTTGTCAAACCAAGTTTGGTTCCATTTGGTTTGAAATGTTCTTCAGGTGTTGTTACTTGCTCTTCAGTACTTTGAGTACCTTGTGAGACAACACCTGAAGTGCTTAGCTTTTCTTTGATCATGTGTTCATCAGCAGTAAGACCATCAGCAGATTGATTATCTGAGGTACTATTACTGACTTCATCCTCTGATTGTATATTATCACTTGAGGATGAGACACATGATGATGTGGTTTGGGAATTGATTTCACCTTCAGATTTTACTTCTGTCTTGGGAGTAAAATCTGTAGGAGGTTCAGTGTGATTATATCCAATCCCAAACTTCACATTTGAAGCAGTTTACTTACTGAGAAGCATTTCAAACCCCTTTCAAGATGTTACCCAGCGTTCACACTCAACTTGAGTAGCTGCAAGTGTTTCTTATGATTTTCTAAAATGACCTCTACCTTAGCCTTTTCATCAGTGATTTGGCATTTTAATTTGTAAATCTCATCATCTTTTTCTTTTAAAACAAACTCAAACTCAGCTTTTCTTTTGGAAATCACTTTCTCTAGGTCAAGATTTTGATTAATTAAAGCTACATTTGCTTCTCTAATTGAGGCAAAGGCAGCTATGCATGACTCAGAACACAACTTGGCCTTAGCCTCAGAAGATACTTGTGGTACCTGTGATGATGAAGCATTTGATCATGAACCATCAGTAGACTCCAGGGCCATAAGAGCAAGATTTCCAAAAGGATTTTCACCACCAAGTTGACCAGCACCAGAAAACACTTATTCAGAATAACCAGAAAGATCATCCGGTAAACTACTCCAGTCAACAACTCTAGGAGTGAAAAAGCTTTGATGTGATTGAGATTGAGATTGAGATTGTTGATTTGATTGAGATGGTTGAGGCTCAGGTAGGGCACGTGATTGTTGAGCTATGGGTACTGGAACCTGATTGGACTGAGGCATGTAAAAACAGGGATAAGGATATGGCATTTGACCTTGAGGAACAAAATATCCAGGAGATGATTGAATTTGTGAATGATGACCAAAACTGGTAAAATGTTGCCCTTTGTTTTGTGAATTATTGCCTGGAAAGGTCACAAAGGGTGTAGAAGAGTTAGATCCAGATGATCTACACTCTCTTGCAAAATGTCCAAGTCTATGGCACTTGTGACACCTCAACTTGCTCTTGTCAAAACCAACTTTGGTTTTTCCAAAGAGACCATGGAATTTTCCACCTGTCCTTTTGTTAAATTTTTGAGATTTGATATTAAATAATGCCATTTGGCTCAAAATATCCATCTCTTCCAAATCATCATCCGCAATTCCTTTCAAATCATCCATCAAAAAGCACAGATTGTCACTATTACATCCTAAATTACTATCAATACCAGCAAAAGCATGATCTCCACTGTTTGAAGAGAAATCAATATGCTCATCATAAGAACTTTCTGATGTAGCATATTCTGACTCATGACCAACTAGAGCAGTATTTCCTGGTACAAAATCATCAGTGAGATTCCCAGACGAAGTCAGTTTCCTTTTCTGTTCTATCTCTCTTTCAAATGTTAACAGTTTCCCTTGAAGTTGGGTGAGAGATAGATTATCTAGATTTGCACTGGAGCGTAGGACAATAGTATATGTGTCCCATCTCTCAGGTAGGGATCTGAGAAATCTGTTGTTCATCTGACTATTTGTATATTCATGTTTAACCATTTTCAACTCAGATATCAAACAGGAGAATCGCTCAAACTGTTGAGTTAGTGACTCACCCTTTCTATGAGAGAATGTCTCATATTGCTGGGCAAGGATTTCTCTATTGTTTGCTAAGACCTCATCAGTTCCTCCAAATTGTTCTTGCAAAGCAACCCAGAGGTCATGAGCAAATGAATGATGCATAAGTCCAGAATAGATTTCATTAGGCAGTGCCATGGCCAGAATTCCATGGGCTTTAGCATCAATTTCAAACAGATTCAGATCTTCATCTGAATATTGCTCTTTCTTCTTCGAAACCATTTCATTAGTTTCCGGATTACCCACCATAGGCTTATATTGTCCATGAACCACAGATTTCCAACAACCTGAACTGTTGACAGACAGGTAATGGAGCATTCGTCGTTGCCATATGTTGTACTCACTCCTAACAAGCATCGGAGACTTTGTTGAGGAGCCAGGATTATGAGGATCATTGATTGATGTAGCCATTTTCACCAATTCAAACAGGTTCAATGAGATTTTAACAGATCTAACTCAAAAACTCAACAACACAGTTTAAAACAAGAACAATCTCAAATTAATTCACAGGAAGCAACAGAAAAACAAACTCTATAACCAATTCTTGCAAATTTGCTAATTCGATCAAACGTAGATATCAAAAGAACAGTTTCAATGATCAATTGTTAAATCGATCAGTGATTGACCTGCTCTGATACCATTAGAAGGGATCAAGATCTAGTTTGATCAATTAGATTAGGATTTGCAGCAGAATAGCACACGAATTAGATGAAATTATAGCAAGAATACTATGAATATTCAATCAAACAGTAACAGTTATAGAGAGAGAGAGTTTTCTACAAAAAGAATGTTTTCATTCATGCACACGCTTCCCGTGCAGGAAAATTAGGTCAACATTCCTTTTATAAGGAATATGACATCAGCTGATGTCACTTGATAGTGACATCTAACTGATTTATACAAACAAGTGAAAGTAAACTAAACTACTAAAGATGTCCACAACAACTGAGGACACCTTCACTAAAAGATAAGTATAAGCTAACATTATAACTACTGAAGTTATAACATCTAAAGTGTAAGAACTTCAGACGTTTTACATAATATAAAACTACTAATTACAAACTACTAAAATGTAAACCATCATAACTGTGTTGTTTACTTCACAAAATCGGCCTTTTGGACAAAGTTTGATGATGCCATTGATCTGATGGTTTATTCCCCGTATCGAACTGCTTTTCTTCTGAATCCAACCATCTATCCAGACACTCTTTGTCAATTCTGGACAAATGTCACCATCCATACTGGTGAGAATTATGTCGCAATCACTCTCCAGTCATTTGTAAACCAGAAGAAGGTGGTAGTCACTCCTGCTATCATTCGCCAAACGCTTGATCCGAATGATGCTACCTTTGTCACCAAATACCCGAAGGGCACAATTGATCTCTCATTCATCAATCATGGATATGAGGGCAACCTAAGTGCTACAACCATTCTGAAGAAGCACTTCCATGATGCTGAACGCCTAATCTTCCACATGATCAATGTTTGCCTTGCCCCCAAAACCTCTTCATGGGATCAAATGTCATCCAGGTGGAAGTAGGTATTGTATTCTATTCTTGAACGCCAAAGCTTAAATTTTTCTGAAATTATATTTTTAGAATTAAAGGATCTGGCAATGAAACCTGTAGCTAACAGATGGCTATTATATCCAAGGTTTCTTATGGCCATAATCATGAATCAGTTACACTCTGATGGCCCTGTTGGCCTTGGAGTCCCTGCTGTGGTAGTTTTGCCAGAGGTATACTCCAGGCACAACTCTGACCCACACTTGAAAGAGGCTGCCAAACTGCTAAAACCCAAGCAGAAGGTACCCACAGCCTCATCCTCCATATCCAAAGTCCCCTCCAAACCTCATTCCAAACAAACCAAAAAGGCTATTCAGGGAGTTGAGTCCCCTGATGATGCCCCTGCAACACAAGGGCAGGATGAAACTATGGGTAGTAATCCCCCTGTAGTTTCCAGGACTCTACCAGCTGAAACCGCTCAGGTATCCTCTCAACAGGATCCTGATGCAACCAAAAAATGGGGAAACCACATTACTGGAATCTCTCTCACTTGAGAGGATTGCCATTGAAGAGCACCATTCACCCCATGTGAAATCTTCTTCACACCTATCTCCCACTGAAGCCACCCCTACAAGCCCAACTGTGGTTATTGCACAAGTGCTGACTCAACTACATTCCTCTACCCCTCCCCAGAAACCTATTACCACTGGGAAAACCTCAACAGTTGAGGGAGAGGATTATAATGTGGCTGATATCCCATAGCACAGGGATTACAGATTTCAACCTTCCTGTGTAGAGGAGGAGATTAGAACATCTAGTGAGGCTGCCTCTTCTCCTTGTTCAGCACATGATCAGGATGAAGATGGTATCATTTCTAAGTCCTCACCAGAGGCAACTGCCAATGAAGGACATCATCCTGAGGCAGGAAGTCCCCAGTTCCAAGAAATAGGGGCACATGTGAATACTGATCTACACTCATGAGGTCAGCTGATTCAGCACAGACTGATGATGACCTGGGCTTTTTCTTTGATGTTCTAGCCCACAATACTATTCTTGAGACTGAGGTATGCATACTACAAGAACTGCTTGACAAAATGTCACAAGAATCAAGTCCAACTACCTACATTCACCCACATATGGCAGTTTCTCCTGAAACTATCCCAAACACTAAGCCACTCTCAACAAATTTGCCACCAGCCTCTGCTTCAGGTACTATTTCTCAGGGACAGAACCCCTCTGAGCTAATGGTTACTTGCTTTCAAACATTCTTACCTCTCATCACTTCCATAATCACAAACACTGTACATCAAGCCATTGATGAGAGGCTTTCCTCAAATCTTCAATCCTTAGTTGATGCTACTGTTTCTAAGAAACTTTCTGACATTCACACCCCTGAACCCAATGCAACCAAAAAGGTGGAGTCTATGTCAGTGAAAGTAGACAAAAGAAAGAGAGCTGAAGAGGAAGCAGAAAGAAAAGGAAATGATCACCTACAAGAGGAAGAAATGCTCTGAAAAGACAGAAGGTGAGAAAAAGTTAGAAGAACTTATCAAAGAAGCTGATGAGCAACATAGCTGATCTATGGATAAGATTATTGATCAACTCTTCAGACAAGGATTTGACACTGCTAAACTTGATTCGGAAATCAGAAGGTTAGAGATTCAAGAGATTGAATAAAGATGGGCAAGTTGGAGTGAGAAAGAAAGGGAAAGGCTGGAAACTATGGCAAGATTTCTTTCAAAACATCTAGGAAGGTCAATCATTGAAGTAAAGTCATGGTCCAGAGATAGTATTTTGGAGATAACCACCAGAATCTGTTCTTCTGAAGTATTTAACAAGGGATTGATCATAGAAGCTCTTGATGAAGCTGGTGCTGGGAAAAGGACTGATATTGCAAAATTATCTAAAGCTTCACTCACATCCAAGATGCTAGAGCAGCCTGCACAATCATGCAAACCAAAACAACCACCCTCACAACCCTCAAAACCAACTCCTTTACCCAATAAACCTACTCAACCCACTACCAATGATGCACCTAAGAGGAAGAGAAGGGTGTTGAGGATGGAAGAAGAAGAAGATGATGATGATGAGGATAATAGTCTGCCAATCTCTGCTGTTTTCAAAATAAAGATGTTTGAGCCCAGGAGTCAACCAACAACAATCACACCTGACTTCCAAAGGCAAATAGTAAAAGTCAAACTTGAAGAAAAAGAACATCACAAACAACATGATGAGCAGTTGTTAAGGATGATTGATAAAGAGTTTCCCAAGTCTTCATCCATACAAGCTATGAAGAAACATGCTCAGAGGTTGTATGCTCTCAGATTTACATTCCAATATCAGAAAGAGAGAGTGAGAATTTGGCCTGACCCCATAGTAAGTGACAGAATTCACAAAATGAAGATTCCAAGCAGATACAATGGCCAAGTAAAGAAGATTATAGATGTTGTGCTAATGCTGGCCATTGTAGTGTCACCCTGGGAAATCCTTGATGACTTCAAGAGAGCTTACAAGTCTAAGATGACTCCACAAACTTTACTAGAAAACAAAATGGTAAAGAAGGGGTTAATCTACAAGAAGCTTGAAGAAATAAGAAGAAATGAGCTCCAGTTATTGCTTGAAGGCACTCATCCTGGTGAGTTTGCATACAGAGAGATAACAACTGTGGAGCTTAAAAATGGAAAGCATATTAAGTACTTATCTGAGTACTATGGGCCTGAGTTCTTCTTTGAAAGTGGAGCTGAAGAACTCACAATGGAAGAACAAGTTGTTTTCCTTGAGGCCTATGTCAGAGAGTCTTACAGACTTATCATTGGGAAGTAGGTTTCATGGATGGGGTAACAGCTCTATGTCTAATTCCCCAAGACAGAGTTCCCATTCATCATTTGCCAATCAAACCTTCTGAAATCTATTCCCCGGCCTAAGCTTATACTAAGATTTCTGAGCTGATCCAGATTTTGTTTCTGCCAATAAGTGGGACCTAAATAATTTTAAAGGTTTTGGCTACATTGGTTCAGGGGAGTTTATTGGACCAAAAGAACCAATGAGCCAGATCCGAAAAACCTTTAAGTCCCACAGACATCAAAACAACTGAAGTGATCTACAACAGCTGAAGACAAAGTCTGAAGACAACAGCTAAAGACAAAGTCTGAAGACAATAGCTGAAGACAAAGTCTGAAGACAACTGCTGAAGACAAAGTCTGAAGACAAAGTCTGAAGACAAAGTCTGAAGACAAAGTCTGAAGTCAAAGTCTGAAGACAACTGCTGAAGACAAAGTCTAAAGACAACAGCTGAAGACAAAGTCTGAAGACAACTGCTAAACACAAAGTCTGAAGACAACATCTGAAGACAAAGTCTGAAGACAACAGCTGAAGACAAAGTCTGAAGACAACTGCTAAAGACAAAGTCTGAAGACAACAGCTGAAGACAAAGTCTGAAGATAAAGTCTGAAGACAAAGTCTGAAGACAAAGTCTGAAGACAAAGTCTGAAGACAACAGCTGAAGACAAAGTCTAAAGACAACAGCTGAAGACAAAGTCTGAAGATAAATGCTGAAGACAAAGTCTGAAGATCAAGTTCTCAGAAGTTGTCACAACAGCTGAAGTAGTTCTCTTCAATAGTTGTGATGGTTTACAATTCAGTAGTTTGTAATCAGTAGTTTTATATTATGTAAAACATCTGAAGTTCTCACACTTCAGATGTTATAACTTCAGTAGTTATAACGTTAGCTTATACTTAGCTTTTAGTGAAGGTGTCCTCAGTTGTTGTGGACATCTTCAGTAGTTTAGTTTACTTTCAGATGTTTGTATAAATCAGTTAGATGTCACTATCAAGTGACGTCAGCTGATGTCACATTCCTTATAAAAGGAATGTTGACCTAATTTCCCTGCACGGGAAGCGTGTGCATGAATGAAAACATTCTTTTTTCAGAAAACTCTCTCTCTATAACCGTTACTGTTTGATTGAATATTCATATTATTCTTGCTATAATTTCTTCTAATTCGTGTGCTATTCCGCTGCAAATCCTAATCTAATTGATCAAACTAGATCTCGATCCCTTCAGGTGGTAACTCCTTAAGATCCTCGGGAAACACCTCGGGAAAATCTCGCACAACAGGAATGTCTTTCATTTCTTTACCTTTGGCTTTCGTTTTAACTACATACACCATGAAAGCTATGTAATTTTTACTTAAGCACTTTCGGGCCTTGATGCAAGACATAAGTTTGAGTCCTTGGGATGATTTCTACCTAAAGACTTTCAAAGTATCACTTGTCGGTAAAGGAATTCGAATGCACTTCTCGAAGCATAGAATTTCCGCACGTTTCTTGGTTAACCAATCCATGCCAATAATAACATCAAAGCTTCCCAGTTGCATAGGAATAAGGTCGATGAAGAACTCATGTTCGTTAAGGCTCAGGTACAATTGCGTATTACGACGTCAACGACGATAGATTTTCCATCGGCGACTTCGACCGTGAAGGATCTTTCTAGATTAACACGTGATTTAGAAAGTATAGGCTCGAATTCCAGGACATGAAACTCGTATCCGCACCCGAATCAAACAATACAGATGCATAATGACTATTTACAAGATACATACCTGTTTGGTAATAACCTATTATTGGTATGATGAACACAAATAGGAATTTTTTACAAGAAAAGAAACGATTTAAAAGATGTTCAACGACGTACCATTCACCATGTCGTTTTTGGCTTGTGCTTGATTGGCGTTGATGTGAAAGTCCTTCCACGAGCCGGTGGCACAGTTCCCGCGTTACGAGGACATTGGGGACAAATATGACCAGGCTCGTCACAGTTATAGCAGTTTGGTTGGTAAGCATTGCAGTTTGTTTGGCGCGCAAAGGCAGGTAGCCACCAAATGCCCATACTTCCCACACAACGAGCAGACTTGGCACGGAATGTTGCTCACGTGGTGGTACTTGCACGTGTTACACATCGGATATGGACCAGTATAAGCTCTAGCCACGGGAGCTTGATTTGCAACCACCATTTGTTTTTAGGAGCATTTGGTGCGGTCACAACATAGTTGCATGTCGGGGTGAACTTACGCTTCTTGTTTTGAGAAGATGACTTGGCCATTACTTCCTTTGTTTCCTCGGATGCCACCTTCGCGGCAGTCTTAGAACCCTTCGCCGACATAGTGCTAGCCCTAATATGATTCTCAGTGAGCTGCGTGATAGTAATTGCCTCCTCCAAAGTTGTGGGCCTACTACCCACCACAGAATCTTGAATTTGAGGTGGTAACCCCTTGATAAATTTCTCAATGTTGCAGGGCACGGTGTCCACCATGTTGTGGTAGAAGCATACTCAACTCATGATGCCCGGTAGAATAAGCCAAATGATTCCCACCATCTTGTTTGAGATTCCAGAATCCTCCTCTAGCTTTTACAACTCGGTCATCGAGCAAAACTTTTGGATCACGATGTCCTTAAATTCCTCCCAAGGCAACACCAAAGTAGCTTCAGCCCCTCGATTCCTCTTCTCACTATTCCACCAAGTTAGTGCCTGTTGTTGAAGGACACTTGCAACATAGCGAACCTTGAACTCATCGAGGAACTCGCTAACGATGAACCTGTTCTCCATACTTTCAAACTACTCGAGAAGTCTAGTGGCTCCTTCTTTTCCACTAAAACTAGTGGGTTTGCATGAGTTGAAGTGTTTGAAAGTGTAGGTGTGATTGTTTCCATGTTGATTGTTGCTATTCTCTCCATGAGCACCGCTATTGTTCCCGTTGGTATTGTTATTTCTATTAGCCATTAGGGTGCTATTAAGTTCAACAACCATGGATGGGAGCACAACAGCCATTTGTCGGGCAATCATTGCTGCAAGCTTGCGGTCAGAACTTTCACGCTTTCCATGATGGCAAGACATGCTAGATACAAAATGTGTTAGTCACTAGAATAAAGGTTCAAAGGACAGTAATTTAAACAAAGATAGGCTAAGGGGTTTAAGGTACATGGAATGATTCCATTGGGTAACACATTACCATTTGGAAACGTTGACACATCAAGGTGAATTGACCCATTTTCCTTGGAAACTTGTGTATATTGACCATAGTTTATCACTCATCCCAGAAATCCCCAGGTAAGCATGACTAGTCCCGTATGATTTATGCGAAATGCTTGCCTTAGCCCGAAGGGCTTTTGCCAGGAAATCTAGAATAAATGTGTTTATGTGTCACACAATATTTCTTAGGTTTGTGAAATCAAAACCTTGATGAGATTTGTATAGATTAGACATATAGTCTAAAGATTCAGTACATAAACAATAAGTATACGATCCCACGTGTCGTCGAGAATAAGATTAAGAGGCTTTATTTTTAGGGAGAATCGAAGAGTCAAAGATAAGTTTAGGGAGACATTTAACAATGTTTAGGAATCTATGCTAAGGCATCAAATTGCAAATAAGAAGACATAGCACTATGTAGCATGCAAACCTATATTTTACAAGATAGAAATATAATTCTATAGGGTTCATGCATACACTATAGTCTAGGTCACCATTTCTAATAACCTAAATCCCTATAGTTATGGGCTCTGATACCAATTTGTCACACCCCAACCTTGACGGTGGAAACGTCGAGATGTGAGGTTAAGATCATTCACAGCCACATAATGTTATTAATAAACCCAAATATAATAATTATAAGTTTCAAATGTAATATTACAATCATAAGTCTCAAACAAGGAAAACAACATGCATAAAAAATAATATTTCAAGTTCATCCATTTATTTGACTAGGTCCATTCTAGGTGTGAATAGCTTAAAATATGGCTATCATACTTGCGAGTTTCCTGAAACATGTTAAAAAATAAAAGGTCAACATAATGTTGGTGAGATTTCCATATTTTTCAATACATAAGTATATAAAAGATAGCAATTCATGTCATAAGTTAGAGAACAAAGTAACTAGGGATGTAAGACAGATGCACAATCAAACCTTGACATCTTACAAGTCTCAACGTTTACAAGTTTATTTGATTAGCTAAGTGTACTTGGATTAACCAAGCAGGCTTGTCAAGCCCATAGATCTATGACGTCGCCAGGCTAGCAATAGTTAATGATTGTACATATTATCGTCAATACATGGTAATTACTAATATCAACTAACCACAACATACAAGTGAATTCTCATAAGTTTACAAGAATCAAATGTTTTACAAGTGCAATGGTTATAATATAACATGTTTCACCCCAAAGTGTAAAAATATGAAAAAGAGGTATAGAAATACTCACTTGGTCAATAAACGAATAATTGACGATTAAAATAGAATAATAAACGTTCCAATGTAAACCATATAAAGGCACCTAAATATAAATATTCATAAACTTTAAGTTTAATTATAATAAGTTTAACAATTTCATGGAGAAGTAGGGTTTTAGGTGGGATTTGTCAAATGATTATATTTAAACAAATGGAATAAATTTATCTTTTTCTTGGAAAAATATATATTATATCTTATTTAAAGTTGTAAAAAGAAACAATTATAATAATTTAAAAGGTGATATATAAAGTTTATATAAATTTTTATAACTAAAATTTTATTACTATATAAACAAAATTAATTGAAAAGGGATATTTGAACCAATAATAATTTACTAATTATTATTTTCAATCCATTTTATTAAAAATTATTGAAACAAGCTTTGCTAAAAAATTTATCAATAAAAATATTTTTATTTAAACTTAGAAAAATTATAGAAAATCTTTGAAAATTTTTAAAAATATTTGGAATTTATAAAAATAATTTTAATACATTTTAAAAATTTTATGGAATTAGTTTTAGGCTAAAAATCATTTAAAAATAAAACATGAGGTGCCCGGGTTCAAACCCGGGACCTCATGTTAGGAGGACAATGACTTAACCAGTGAACCAGGGTTGTGGCCTTGGTTTCCTCTGGTTCTAATTCTTTTAAACCCTTTTAAGGAATGTCCCCCAAATCATAAGAACCCTAGAATCGTTCTTGCCCCAAATTGAAGTTCAAAACGATTAAGTAAATGTTGGAACCATAGGGCTTTTGCTCCCTATGATAACACGAGTGTGTAGATAAATTCAATTACCAGATTTGGAGTTCAACACGTCAAGAACAATCGAAGAACAACCGTGACTATGTTGCGAGTAAGTCCGATTACAAACGATGACGATAATTCAATTAATTGCACAGGAATCTTCCATGATAGTCTGTGATTGAAAGCCCATTGTAAATTTCAGGATTTGACGTCCGAATAATGGTGTTTGAGTATGGTGTGGGTCGCGATATTGAGTAGGATTGAATTTGGTGTTGGTGTTTGTTTCAGGTGGAATTGTAAGTTGTATTCGATTAGTGATTGATAGATGATCATTCAGGTTGGTTTAATTAGATTATTATTAGGTGTAAAGGCTCAAACAACTATACGATTTAAGGCTTCAGTTATGCGATTGTTTAGGTGATAACTAATGCTTTAACCTTGATTAAACAATGCATTTAAGTTCGATTTGAGTTCTAGAACGGTTTGGAGACGTTTTTAGCTCATGAAATGACAAATTTGGGGGGTTTTGGAGTGGCCGGAGGGCCGCCGGAGCTTCGCCGGTGTTGGCTACCGGAATTGCGGTTCAAATAGGGGGTTTGGGTTGGGTTTAATTTATTTACACAAATGGTCCCTGTTGTTTCAAAGGTTATTATTTTATGCTCAAACTTTAGTGTTAAAGTTTCTAAATTAACAAAATGGCCCCTTGAATTTAATCAAACTTTAAGTTTTATATAATTTAACTTTTTAACTTGTAAAACTTATTATTATTATTATTATTAATATTAACATAATTATTATTACTCTTATAGTTGTTATTGTTATTATAGTTATTATTTTTGTTATTATTATTATAATTATTATTATTCATATAATAGACATACCATCAATAAGCATAATCAATCCCACAAGTTTCATAAAAGGCACAACTAGTCTTTACAAGAACAAACAAAGTTAACTCTTAGTTAACAAATTTCAAGATGTTACATAGGGTCTGCCTCAACATCCAGTTGACCAATGACATTGCATGATTGTTTTAGTCTCCTTCTAAAGCTGAGCTCTGTAGTGATCCTGTCTTGGATTCTTTGAGCCAGCTTGTCAGCTTGTCTTTATTGGCTTTGGTTGACAAGTGGCATGCTGACTAGATCCATACTTTCATAGAAGTTCAAGGTCTGAAAATTAAAGACCTCTTGATGTCCTTGAACTCTAAGAATGATAAGGGATCTTTTGCTTTCATCATACCTCCATCCAATAATGTGATTTGAAGTTGTTGGAGATGACATAGCCCTTGATTTTCCTTCCTCAAATAGACTCTGAATAAAGGAGTCTATTGAGTCAACATCAATGTGAACTTCAGGAAGTTGTTGAGTATGCACAATGGCAAGTGAGGATGGTGAATCCTCAATTTCCATACTCTCTAAAGAACTCCTAGGTTCTATGACTGTAATAACTTTCTCCCCCTTTTTGGTAGCATCACCCTCTTGCATAGGTGAGCTAGGAGTTAGGTCAATCACACTCACAAGTTCTTGTGTTCTTGGTTGAGCTCCTCTTAAAGGTCTCCTAGCTAGTTGTTCCCTGAGATTAGAGATCTCAAGTTACTGATCATTGACCTTGTTTTGCAAGGTATTCACTTGAGATTCAAGATTAATAACCTTGGAGACTAAATAGGTGCATGTTTATGATAGTTTTTACACCTTTAGTCTCAAATTCCCCTCATCTTCATCAGAAGAATCATTAGGGGATGAGATGATTGGACCAAGGTCCACTCTCTCACCACCAGCTTCAGGTTCTTGGCTGCTAGATTTCCTCTACTCACTGATAGTCTTAGTTGTGGTGTCAATGGGCTATGTGGCCATGGTTGAGGTCTTAATGATGTAATCACTTTCAAAAGTGAGAGCCTCTTCCATATGAATATCCTGAACAGATGCAGGAGTATCCACCTCAGTAATGGGTGACTGATGTGGGCTGGACAGAGGAGACTCAATAGAACTCATCTCTCTTTAAGAAGTGGGAAAGAAAAGAGATTCATGGTACTCATTGAAACCTAAGTCTTCATCAGTGTAGAAATCAAGGTTGGGAATGGGTTGGTTTAAGTCCAAAGGCTGGGGATGGTAACTGTCCTCTGAAGGTTGATCACTTGAGTAGACGGCTTAGCGCATTTAGGCTTGTGAGCTCATCATGCTGAGCATGAGGAACCTCAACACTAATATTTGAAATAATGGGAGTGGTCTGCTCCTTAAGAGAAATGGGAGCTCTAGTGTCGATTTCTTCCTGTGTGGGTGAGTATATGGGGGCCTTCACAAACTGAATAGTCTGAGTAGGGGTTTGTTTGGGTTTTTTTCGGTAGATGAGGGTGATTTGTAGCTGTTTTGGTGGTTGGGATGTAGAGGGTATGGGTTCAACACTAGTTGGTGTTGCTAGGTTATCACCTTGAGCAATGAGCTCTAACATTTTTGGGACAAGGACTGTTTCTACCCTAGAGAAGCCAACAGTGGGCTTTTTCAAGATATTAAAAATGTCAGGCTTCATCTGTCCCAGTTTAAGAATATTACTTGTTTTCTTTAACTGTGAGCCCAGTTCACAATTAAGAATGTACTGAACATTTCTAGGAAACATGTAGTATTCTAAGGAGTCCAAGTTTGCAAGCAAATTTGTATAAACAAACTGAGAGTACCTAAACTTGATTCCGTGAACCATCCCATGAACAATGAAGGAGAGATTATTAGGAATCTGGTCCTATCCTCCATGCTTGTTAGACAAGCTGTGGATAACCACATGGAGCAGGAATTTCCATTAGGATGAGACCTTCCCTTTCCTGAAGGTGTTTACAGAGAAATCTCTCTCATAACCCATCTGCTCAAAGGAGTGGTTGACAGCTTCTTTGGGGAAGAACACCTCACCATCTTCATCATCTAGCTGAAGATGCATGTTGATGATGGCCGGAGTGATGAAGACTGTTCTCCCCTGCACTGTGGTAGACAGTGCCTTCTCCCCATCCATAACGACCTCTTGGCAGGTCTTCCAAAATTCGAGCAGATGATCCTCATATAGAGTAGGCTCAATGGTAAGGGAGGTGAAGTCGTTGGATAGAGCCATGAAATGGCAAACCTCTGAGAAATGTGGATCTTTCTCCGAGTGTAATAGAGCAACTTGGTTGTGTTGCCTGTGTAACTGCATGGAGAAATTTGGTTCATTTCTATGGTTAAGGTTGGCAATTATGAGAAAGCTTAAGGATGAAGAAAGTTGAACGAAAGTAATTTTAGAGGAAATTTGGGGTTTAGGTTTAGAGAAAAGATAAAGATGATAGAAAGAGGGGAAACTGTTGGGTTTATATGTGAAAAGGATTTAAGACAAAGTTAATGAAAGAGGATAAACATAAAATCCGGATGTCAGTCCCACCTCTGAAAAAGTAGTTTGCTTTTGCTCAAAAAGTAGTTTTCTTGGAAGTCAAAAAGCTTCCAAAGGTAAATTGTTTTCGGAAGTTTTAATGAAAAAGCTTCCAAAGGTTAAATGACTTCGGAAGAATTTCCTAAGAATTTTGAAAATTTTTTTCTTCGGAAGATAATCAACACTTGAAACTTTTTGTTCAAAGTAACAAAGCTTCAAAGAGTTAATTTTCTTTGGAAGGAATTTGTCCTCGAAAACATATAAGTGCCTAAGAAGAGTTTTAAACTTTGGAAGATATTTCAGAAATTTCTTCCGAAGGGAAATTACTTAGACAGTTATTTGTTTTGAAGACATGAGTTTCTCCGAAGATAAAAGCATATCTTCCGAAGGATCAAAATTTTTAGAATTTTAAGGAAAGTCTTCAAAAAGTTTTTATCCAAAGAAAACAAGAGCTTATGAAGGTGATAAACTAGACAACTTAGGACACACAGATTTTAAGAAATAATAAGAATTAGCTTTTAAGAAAAACCTACTCAAAGTTTATCATCCCAATAGCTTATATAAGATTTTTAAATCTATGTTCATCAAAAGCCTTTGTAAACAGATCGGCATATTGTTCATTTGTGTGAACTTTGACTAGTTTAATTAATCCTTTTTTAAAATTATCTCTAGTTAAATGATACATGATATTGATGTGTTTTGTCCTTGAATGTTGCACAGGATTCTCTGTGATAGAGATAGCACTGTTGTTGTCTATGTGAATGGGAGTCTCCTTGAAGTTTAATCCATAGTCAAGCATCTGATTTTGAATCCAAATTACTTGAGCATAGCAGCTTGCAGCAGCAACGCATTCAGCTTTAGTAGTTGATGCAAAGACACAAGATGTTTCTTGCATTGCCATGAGACAACCCTTCCACCAAGAAATTGACATCCCCTAGATGTAGACTTTGCAGTCATGTTGCAACCACCATAATCACTATCTGTATAAGCATACAGATTGAAGTTAGAATTCTTAGGATACCAAAGACCAAGTTTTGAGGCACCTTTGAGGTATCTTAGAATCCTTTTGGCAGTGATGAGGTGAGACATCTTAGGGTTGGCTTGATATCTTGCACAAATACATGTGGCAAACATGATATCAGCCTGCTAGCTGTAAGATACATAAGAGACCCAATCATAGCCATGTAAAGGTGTTCATCCACACACTTCCCCTCAAGATCAGGTCCAAGGTTGTGGTTTCTTGGTATGGGTGTCTTAGCAATCTCACAACCAGTCATGTTGAAACTTTTGAGCATGTCTTGAACATACTTTGACTGACTAATGAAGATGCCATCTTCAACTTGCTTCACTTGAATTCCTAGAAAGAAATTGAGTTCCCCCATGGCATTCATTTCAAATCTGTCCTTCATCAGCTTCTTAAAGTCTTTGCAGAGCTTTGGATTAGTTGAACCAAAGATGATGTCATCTACATACACTTGAACTAGCATTATGTCATTTCCCTATCCTTTGATGAAGAGAGTTCCATGTATAGTACCCCTTTCTGTACCCATGCTTGCAGAGATACTAAGATAGAGTCTCATACCACTACCTGGTTGCCTGATATAGCCCATAAAGGGCTTTGTCAAGCTTGCAGACATAATCAAGATGATCAGGATCTGCAAAACCAGGTGGCTGCTTGACATACACCTCTTCATCAATCACCCTATATAGAAAAGCACACTTGCATCAAGTTGACAGACATTGAAGTTCTTGGATGCAGCAAATGCTAAGAATATCCAAACAGCTTCCAGTCTTGCAACAAAAGCAAAGACATTAGTGTAGTCAACTTCTTCATCTTGTGTGTATCCTTGAACGACTAGTCTAGCTTTGTTTTTTATGAAAATATCTTTATCATCCTTCTTGTTTATAAACACCCATTTGGTTCCAATAGTAGTCTTCCCATGAGGAAGAGGACATAGGTTCCAACTTTCTACCTTTTAAATTGAAGCACTCCTCTTGCATAGCTTCAACTCAACTTCCATTTTTTAGAGCCTCATCAATTTTCTTAGGCTCTATCAAGGACAAGAAACAAGAGTGAATACAAACATTGCTTCATGGGTTTGTCCTCTTGTTCTTACCCCAGAGTCAACATCTCCAATGATGTTTGTAGTGGGATGAGACTTGTGGATACTTAGCTGAGGGATCATTGCAAGGTGTTGAGAGAGATCTAAATTAGAGAAATTTATATCTTGCATTGATATTTCTCTCACCACATCACACTTATCAAGAGAAACTTGATCCAATGAGTGTGTGACATAATGGATGTTGTTATCTATGGAGTGGTTATCAGCATCAAGAAAGTCTTAATCATTGTCACCACTACCATCATTTTTTCTACATTTGAAGTGTCTTTATCTGGTTGTGAAGCCTCTAAGCTGGAATTTGAAGGCATCCCAGATGTATCAGTTGAGTTTGTCATTGTGGTGCTAATAGAAACTTTATTTGCAAAAGTAGTTACAACTGGAGCTAAAGATGTATTACTTGAAGGTCTTCTTAGCTCAAATCTTGGGTCAGGATCACATGTAGGTAAGATTTCTGTAGATCCTAAAACAGTCTCATAAGATTTGTTAAAACAGTTGATAACTACGTCAAGATCAAATAGCCAATCAGGACCAAAACCAGCCACACATGGTGTGGGTTCATTGAAAGTCATATTGACTGACTCCTCAACAAATCTAGTTTTGAGATTGTATACTCTATAAGCCTTAGCTTGGGAAGAAATATCTAATGAAGTGTCCATCATTTGAAATTTGATCTTTGGTATTCAAAATGATGCAAGGACATCCAATAACCTAAGAAAACCAATGAAAGGTTTCCTCTTGTGCCAAAGTTTATAAGGAGTCTTGCCATAAGTCTTAACCACTAAAACTCTGTTCTACACATAGCAGGCAGTGTTGACTGCCTCTACCGAGAAGGTGATAGGTAAATTAGAGTCAAACAACATAGTTCTTCCAGCTTCAATTAGTGTCATGTTTCTCCACTCAGCAACACCATTTTGCTGAGGAGTCCCGGGAGCACTGTATTGTCTTGTAATACATTTTTCATCACAAAATGTATCAAGGATTTGGTTCTTGAATACAGTTCTGTGATCACATCTTATGGTTTTGACCTTGTGATCACATTGATTCTCAAATTTTAAGATGAAATTCTTCAAAATCTCAAGGGTCATATCTTTAGTTCTAAGGAAGAAAAACCAAGTGAATCTTATAAAGTCATCTGTGATCACTAAACAATATGAGGTCCTTCCTAGACTCATTACACTGGTGGGGTCAAAGAGATCCATATGTAACAAGTGTAGGGGTGTAGTGATAGAGTTTCTTTCCTTAGGCTTATGAGAAACTTTATGCTGCTTCCCTTTCAGGCATGCAATACAATGATCATCATTTGTAAACTCTTTCTTTGGCATTCCAGTTACCAAATCATTCTTAATCAGATTATTCATGTTCTTAAGTTACACGGCACATTCTTTTATGACATAGGAAAGACTCATCACAATTGGCTTAGATAGAAAGCATGAGACTTCTCCAGAGGCAGATGTCTCTTGAAAATCCATCTTATACATGTTCCCTTTCCTGGAGGGCTCTAAGCAGAATATGCTCATGAGGAATGACCACCCCGGGATTGAGAAAAATGCACACATGCTTAGTAAAGAGCATGTTATGACTCTAATCACAAAATTAGGACACACTCAGAAGATTGTACCCAAGCTCCTTAACAAAGTTTACCTTCTCAATGTTGAGCTTACCATTTGTGACCTTGCCCCTTCCAGAAATGTAACCACCTTCATCTCCTCCAAAAGCAACTGGCCCTCCATCAATTCTTTCAAAGTTCTGGAGTAGTGATCTATTGACTGTTATGTGCCTGGAACAACCACTATCAATGATCTAGACATTCTTGTTTGTCTTGAGCTGTTCCTGCATAAAGAAAATGAGTAGTTACATTTGGAAACCCAAGCCTTATTGGTCTTGGGCTTACTAAAGGAAGTAGAAGGTAATGCAACAGTAATAGATTCTATAGTAGTGCTTTGAGGATCCTGTGCTGTTGTTGATGGAGAACATTCAGTCATTTGGTCTTTCTTCGACTTCCACACCACCTTTGGAAGTTTGGACTTGACCTTCAACAGTTCTGAAGTTTTTGAGACTTCGGAAGTTTTGATGAGTGGACCTTTGGAAGAGTCTGCAAACACTACAGCAGACTTAAGTGCTTCGGAAATATTCCTTGCTTTCGAGACCAAATTTTCTTCTTAAGGCAATTTTCCACTTATCTTCTTCTTTGTTTTGGAGCTTTCGAAGGAAACAAACTTTCCTTTTGAAGCTGAAATTTTCTTGGAACTCTTGGAAGTCTATTTCCTGGTCATGTGAATAGTACCTCTTGGATTGTATGGACAATCCTTAGCAAGATGAGAAGTACTTTCACGCATGACATATTCCATTTTCTTCTTCCCAGAGCCTTCTACTGAGAACAAGACTGATTTTGATCATATCCCCTTTCACCTTCATCTTTGCAGATGCTGAGACAGTCCTTTTGGGCTGAGAACTATTCTTAGAGTTGGTCCAGGCTGTGTAGCAGTGGTACACAGCAGATCAGCCTTCTTCATGGTGCTGAGATGATTTGAACATGAACCAAAACTCTTGAAGAAGAGTTTAGGTTGATGTCTTCAGTCTTCACCACTTCAAACCCTGTAGAAATAAAAACTTATTTCTGCCTAGAATCAAAAGTGGCCTTGATCTCTTGAGCCTTCTAGATTTTCTCTTGCTCTTTCTGATCAAGTTCTTCCTCATAGACTTGGTTATCACAGTCTTCTTCTTCTCCTTAGAAGGATAGTGACCCTTCTTAGAATCCTCCTCTTCACTCTTCTCAGAGGAATCTTCATTATCACTTCTTCATCCTCTTCACTCAAAGGGTCTATGAGAGGAAGCTCATCTTCACAATTCTACACCTAGGTGATCTTACATACAAGATTGTGTGTAGAGGAGCTATCTCATTAGATCCTACTCCCTGCTTGTTTTGATAGCAGACCTTGTTGTGCAGGGATGAGATATCATGTTCTTAAAGGTCTCTTATTCAAGAACACACTTTCTGCCCTGGCTTTGCTGATCACAAGCTCAGCCTGGCACTCAGTCAGCTTAGTTATGCGATCCTTGATCTAAGTCTTATAATTTGTATGCTCATGTTTTAGAACTGAAATGGTTTTCTCTAAGTCCTCAATATTTAGTTTATAATCACTTTCACCTTTCTAAAATAAGCTTTTAAGATGTTTAAGGACTCAAGATCTGATCTCATTTCTAAGTTCTAGGACATGTATCTGTTTACTTTAGCAATACATTTAGGGGTACGAAGATGTTCCAATACCTTGTCTTCATCATGATTCGCCATCAGTGCTTGGTTTGGAGAAGCATCTTCTACCTGAAAACTCTAGTCAAAGCCTCCTTCTTCAAAAGCAACTACAGCCTGCTGCTTTGGCTTGTCATTCTGGGTAGCTTTATCAGTGTGGTTTGGTCTGGACTGTGCTTGGTCACCATTTGTTCTTAGTACCTTGCACTCTCTTGCAAAGTGGCCCATCAAGTTACAGTTGTAACATTTGACTTTGCTTTTGTCCAATCCAAACTTTTCACTGGCTGTATTGCTGGGAAACTTTCTTCCTATCCGCTTGTAGAACGTCTTGGCTCTGTGAGTGAGAAGAGCCATTTGCTAGACTATCTTCATATACTCCAGATCATCTAGATGGATGCAGTCTAGGTCTTCAAGGGTGAATAGAAAGCTGCCACCACTTTCATCAGAAGACACAAAGGCTTAAGAAGAACTTGTCTTTTGGAATGGGCTTCATTGAGTATAGTTCTTCCTTGTGTCTCAGGGAAAGTGATGAAAGGACCCTTTTGTGAGTTTTCAGGGTAGCATATGAGATGATGTTGGGGTTCTATGTTGTCCCTTTCAACCACATGAAGTGCTGAACCCATTTGATTGTTAGAGTTTCCAGATGAACCTTGCATGTTCATCTCTATCTAGTAACCACTGAGAATCCCATACAACTCTGTTAGAGTGAGAGTTTTCATGTTCTCAGTTCTCTGATAACCACATAATAGTGTGTCCATTGCCTAGGTAGTGAGGATATGAACTTCCTTACAATGACTCTATTCTTAAGAGCTACTCTGCCATCCACTAGGGTATCCACAATTTCAACATACCTGAAGTATTATTGAGTCATGGTTTCACCTGCTTTGAAGGTGAAATTTTCAAACTGCTACTTCAGGAGATCGTTCTTGTTCTCCTTGGCTTCAGAGGAACCCTCATACATCAGTTTCAATGCATTCCATAGCTTCTTAGCTGTTTTGCATTTCTTGAAATCTCTGTATACAGAGTTTGGAAGAGCAGTCTGAAGGGTTTTTATGGCTTTCTGATCAATCTCTACTCTCTTTCTATCTTCATCTGAGTAGTCAGCCACAGCCTTGGAGATCATACCACCTCCAGTTGCTGAAGAGATGCTTGGTATGTAAGGTCCATTTTTAACATACTCCTATATTCTTGAGTCTAGAGACCTGATGAATCCTTCCATTCTTTGGCACCAGGTGTCAAAGTCATCAAGAGTGATCAGTGGGGACTTTGTCATGGTTCCAGTTTCCATATCAGATTTGGAAATGCTGCCATTTGATAAGTTAAGTATTTTGTGTGTGTGAGGGATCTTAGATGGTGAGATCTTATATCAAGAGCCTGGAATGCTCTGATACCAAATGTAGGACCGGTGAAGGGTATGCAATTACAACACAAAAACACAATGAGGAGGTTGCTAATAACACTTAACAGATCAAACAGGTAACTGGTTAACCTTTATAATGATATAAGAACACAAGTAAATATAAGACAGAACAAGATAGCAAAATACACAAGGAGTTGGTTTTCAAGATTTCAGTATATTGTTTCTCAAGTTCTGTTACAAATGTTACAAAGATACTAGAAAGTTACAAGTACTTGAGATACATATACTGCATCCTATAGCCGACCATACTTTGAAGGCCAGCTAGATACAATTGACAAGACAACAAACAATATCAATGTAGAATCAAAAGGAGATTGCCTTTTGACTTGTGACTATGACATGCCATAGCTCACATCCTAATATATTACCAAAAGAATAAAGTACATAAAGTAGAAGTTACAGACTTAAGATCTCAATGTATAGTTCCAAAAGCATGGACCTTTTCACCAACTTATGAAAGTTTGTGACTTTACAGAGTTTCAGCGGAAAGGGGTCCAGCTTTATGAAAAGTACTTCAGATAAAGCTGTGTTAAAAGTCTTGAAAGAAAATCTCTTCTAGTGTTGGCTTCAGAAGACTTCATCTTTGGCTTCGAAGATATTGGTCTTGGCTTCGAAGATTTCAAACTTACAATATTTTTGAGCTAGTGTGAACTTTCGAAGCATTCTATTTCAGTACACTTGTGCATGCATGCATAGAGGCTGTTGGACCAAAAGAACCAATGAGCCTGATCAGAGAAACCTCTAAGTCCCACAGGACATCACAACAGCTGAAGAAGACCTGATCAGCTGTTCTACAAAGTCTGAAGAATACAACTGCTAAGTATTTCTGAAGTACTGAAGACAAAGACTGAGACAACAGCTGAAGATCTAAAGTCTGAAGACTTCAACAAGTACTGAAGACAAAGACTGAAGATCAACAGCTGAAAGACAAAGTCTGATGTTCAAGTACTGAAGACATCAGCTGATGTAACAGCTGATGACAACAGCTGAAGAGGGCTTCTTCAGTTGTTGTGATGGTTTTTCTTCATCAGTAGTTTTCTTTTCCTTTCAGTAGTTTGTTTACTTTTCTGTAGTTTTGTTTCCTTTTCAGTACTTGTAAACAACTGAAGAGGTTGTTCTTCAGTTGTTGTAGTATCAGTAGTTTTATGTTTTTCAGTAGTTGTAAATAAGATGTTTAACACTTAGGAACATTTGTAAGATGATGTCAGTTGTTGACATCTTCAGTAGTTGTTAACATCAGTAGTTATAAACGGTTACATGTCACTTTCAAGTGACATCAGCCTACGTCATTCTTTCCTTTATAAGGAAAGATGACTCACCTGTAATCGTGCCATTGAGGCCGACAATCTTAATGCAATATTCCTTTTGTCTGATATTTCTCTCTCTATAACAAAATTCCTTTATCGCTTTATATCGAATGTTCTTGCTTGAATTTGTCTAATTCTGAGCTATTCGCTGCTATATTTGTTCAATCGATTAAACCAAGAGGCTGAGATCCTAACAAATGTATCAGAGCAGGTTAATCATTGATCGATCTAACAATTGATCATTGAAACTGTTCAATCGCTCTAAGTTTGATCGAATTAGCAAATTCGCAAGGATCTGTTATAGAGATTGAGAGTGTATCGCTTCTGGCCGTTTTATTTGAGGTTCTGTGTGGTTTGAGCTAAATTTATTGTGATTTTTCTTGAATCTGTCTGAATTTCCACAATGCTACTTCTTCGAATGATCCTTTCAATACTGGATCCTCTACCAAGCCTCCGATCTTGGTGAGGAATGAGTATAACATTGGCAAAGAAGATTGCTCCATCACCTGTCTGTCAATAGCTCAGGTTGTTGGACATCTGTGGTACATGGACCACATAAGCCAATGGTGAATGATCCGGAAACAAACCAGTTGGTTCCAAAGAAGAAGGAGCAATACTCCGATGAGGACAAGAAGTTGTTTGAAATCGATGCAAAAGCCCATGGAATTTGGCTATGGCTATTCCTAATGAGATTTACTCTGGGCTTCTGCATTGTGAGTCTGCTCATGACCTCTGGAAAGCCATCAAAGAACAATTGGTGGTACTGATGAGGTTTTAGCAAACAACAGGGAAATCCTCGCTAACAATATGAGACTTTCTCTCATAGAAAGGTGAGACTCTGACTCAACAATTTGAGCGGTTTCATGTTTAATCTCTGATTGAAAATGGTAAACATGAATATACCAGGAGTCAGATGAACCATAGATTCCTAGATCACTGCCTGAGAGATGGAACACATATACCATTGTTCTACGCTCAAATGCTGATGTTGATCGCCTATCTCTCACCCAACTTCATGGGAAACTGCTTACATTCGAGAGAGAGATAGAGCAGAAAAGGAAATTGGCTTCATCTGGCAAGCTTACTGAGGATTTTGTCCAAGGGAACACTGCCCTGATTGGACATCAAGAGTCAGAATATGCGTCATCTGAAAGCCAGTATGATGAGCATATTGATTTTTCTACAAACACTTCTGAGCCTGCCTTTGTGAGTGTTGATAGTTATTCTGCTGGTAGTAATAGTGACAATCTATGTTCATCATGGATGATCTCAAGGGGATTGCTGATGATGACTTAGAAGAGATGGATATTTTGAGCCAAATGGCCTTGATAAATATCAGATCTCAGAAGTTCTACAAAAGAACTGGAAGGAAATTCCCAGGACTCTCTGGCAAAACCAAAGTGGTTTTGACAAGAGTAAGTTGAAGTGCCATAAATGCCACAGCTTGGACACTTTGCAAGAGAATGTAGATCATCTGGATCTAACTCTCCTGCACCTTTTGTGACTTTCCCTGGCAATAGTCAACAAAACAGAGGGCAACAACCTGTCAATTCTGGTTATCATCATCAACCACAATCTCCTGCATATTTTGTTCCACAGGGGCCAATGCCATATCCATACCCTGCTATTACATGCCACAACCAGGCCAGGTTCAAGCACCCACTGCTCAGCAACCACATGCACTCCCTGAGCCTCAACCATCCCAATCTCATCAACCTAATCAACTTCAACAACACAGCTTCTTCACACCAGGAGTGTTGACTGGAGCAGCTTACCAGATGATGTGTCTGGTAATGAACAACTGTTCTCAGGTGCTGGTCAACATGGTGGTGAGCATCCTTTTGGAAATCTAGCTCTCATGTTTGGAATCCTCTGATGGATCATCCTCAAGTACCTCTTCAACACAGGTATCACAGGTATCCTCTGAGGCTAAGGCCAAATTATGTTCTGAAACTTGCATAGCAGCATTTGCCTCTATTAGAGAAGCAAATGTGGCTTTAATCAATAAAAATGTAGAGCTAGAACAAATAATTCCAAAAATAAAGCTGAGTTTGAGTCTGTGCTGAAGAAAGAGAAACTGATGAGATTATAAAGTGAAATGCCAAATCTCTGATGATAAGGCTAGGAGGATGTACTCTTAGAGAAGTACAAAGACCTCAAAGATACTCTTGCTGTCACCCATGTAGAGTGTGATCGATGGGTACAATCTTGCAAGGGCTTTGAAATGCTTCTTAGTAAGCAAACAGCTTCCAATGTGAAGTTTGGAATTGGTTATAATCACACTGCTCCTCCTACAGATTTTGCTTCAAGAGCAGGAGTAGAATCTGATGGAGAAAGTAATGACCAATCCACCTCATCATGTGATTCACTACTTGATAAAGCACCATCAGTAGTTGAAGTCAGTAGTAATCCCTCTGTGAACCTATCAGCTGATATTGATGGTTCAACTGCTGACACTCACATGATCAATGAGTTGATCAAACCCAAGTGTTATCCCTAGAAGTACTGAGGGTACTGGAGAGCAGGGGATAACATCTGGAGTTCAAATCCCAATAACTGACAGCACTAAAGAGAAGAAAACTGTCAGTAGGAAGGATTTGAAGCCTACTAAGGGAGTTGACAAGAAGGCAAAAAGTGCTTCTAAACTGCTGAAGAGCAAGTCTTCAGTAGTTTCATCTTCTTCAGTTGATGATCAACAGAAGATGAAGAAGAAACCATGTGAAATATGTGGTCTATTCAATCATCTCACAGATGATTGTTGGTAAAAAGGGATCCAAAGTCAAACAAAAGGAGAAATAAAATTAAAGAAAACTTGGCTAAAATGAAAACTGAGTTTGAGTCCAAGTTTGTACCAGCAGCATCAAATCCTGTTACTCCTATGTCCAAAAAAAAATCTAAAAGGGAAGGAGTGCAACAGGCAACAGCTGAGTTGCTCAAAAGAAGATGGTGCAACACAAGAACTCATCATCAAACACCAATACCAATGTGTCTGAAGAGCTGAAAGCTCTTTCCCAGAATCAGACACAGCTGGTAATGATGGTTCAACATCTGTTGGGAAGAGTTAACCAACTTGATGGCCCTGTGTTGAAACCCCAGAAAAGGAGATCCAAGCCAAAGGATTCCTCTTCTACACCATCTCCTTCACCTCAAGCTATTGTGCCCAATAAACCTGTTAGTTTACCATCTATTGATGAGACCAGGCCAAAACCAAAAAGGTTTGGGTCTCCAAAACTAACTGATTGTTTATTAATGCAGGTTTCTTCAACATGCCAAAGTAGCATCTGGTATGTAGACAGTGGGGGATCTATGCATATGACTGGGAACAACTCACTTCTTAATGACTACTCTCCAGGAAGGAAGGGTTTTGTTTCCTTTGGCAATGATGCAAGAGGTTACATCATCGGGAGGGCTTTGTTTCCAATGGGGAAATAAAGTTTGATGATGTCAACCATGTGGAAAATCTCAAGTATAACCTCTTGAGTGTCAGCCAAATGTGTGACAAAGGCCATGTTGCCTTTTCACAAGCCAGAACTGCAGGATTCTGTCATCCAAAGTTCTGAGTTTGATTGACAAGGTATTGGAAGCCCACACTCTCTGAAGGCCAACAGGACAGAAAGAGTGTATGCCTTAGATCTTTCCAAGAAAATAGATCTCAAAGGCCATCCTTGCCTATTTTCCAAGGCCTCTCCTCAAGAATCTAATCTATGGCATAGAAGGCTGGGACATGTTAACTTCAAGAACATGAATCAGCTGATACACCATAGTTTAGTAAGGGGAATGCTATGAAGGAGTTCAAGTGTGAAAACAACTGCACTGCTTGTTTGAAAGGAAAACAGCACAAGGTTTCATTCCCACCTATTGAAGAACCAAAGTCCACTGCCTGCTTACAACTTCTTCACATGGATCTCTTTGGTCCTGTGAGAGTGATGAGCATGGCAAAGAAGAAATACTGTCTGGTAATTGTGGATGATTACTCCAGATTTGTATGGACTTTCTTTCTACATTCAAAGGATGAAGCTGCACAGAAGATCATAAACTTGTGTTGTATGCTGAGAAGCAGTATTCCCTCTCAGTCAAGTGTATTAGAAGTGACAATGGAATAGAATTCAGGAACAATACACTTGATGAGTTCTACCTTTCCAAGGGAATAAAGAGGCAGTTTAGTATTCCAAGAACTCCTGAACAGAATGGAGTTGTGGAGAAAGAACAGGACCCTCATTGAAGCTGCAAGGTCTATGTTGGTAGATTCTGGACTGCCATTGACCTTTTGGGCTGAAGCTGTCAACACAGCATGCTATGTGCAGAATAGAGTGCTAATAAATCAGAGGTTGATGAAGACTCCATATGAAGTTCTACATCATTTGGCCCCTCTCATTTCTCTTTAGAGCATTGGTGTCCCTGTGTTCATTCTCAACACAAAGGATCAGCTCCAGAAATTTGATCCTAAGGTGGATGCAGGGTACTTTGTTGGTTATTCATCAACTTGCAAGGCATACAGAGTCTTCAACTACAGAACAAAGATGGTTGAAGAGACTCTACATGTCAAGTTCAATGAATCTCCAAAGGACAAGATTCCACAAAGCCCTGTGGAGCTCTTTGATTTGGACATACAATATGTTCCTTATCAATCTCCTGCTGTTGCTCCTGTCAACAGTTCACCCCTGGTGTTACTGAGAGATGATGATGATAGTAGTAATCACCTCTTCAGGTTAGTGACCAACTGCTTGTGTCCTCTAAACCTGATGCTCCTGTAGCTCCAGCAGCACCATCCACAACAAATGCTGATGAGATTTCTACATCCTCAACTTCATTTGAGTTGCCACCATCCTCGTGGTTTCAAGAATCTGCATCAACATCTGCTGCTGCTGAAGTCCTACAAACACTTGCACAGATTTGATTGTTTACCAAGAGCTGAAAAATCACCCAATGTCTCAATCCTTGGTGATATCAATGCTGGTGTTTCAACCAGAAGCCAGTTGTCCAATTTCTGCTTCTATGCTCTCTTCATCAGTCAGCTAGAGCCAAAAACTATCATGTAGCTTTGAGAGACAATGGATGGGTTGAAGCCATGCAGCTTGAGCTTCTTCAGTTCAAAAACAGCAAGTGTGGGAGCTTGTTCCTCTACCCCCAGGTAAGTATGCAATAGGCACTAAATGGGTGTTTAGGAATAAAACTGATGAAAATGGGCTAATTGTTAAGAACAAGGCCAGACTGGTTGTGCAGGGTTTGCACAAGAAGAAGGTATTGATTATGATGAAACCTTTGCCCCTGTAGCCAGACTGGAGGCAATTAGATTGTTTTTAGCCTATGCTGCACTCCACAATCTTAAAGTTTTTCAAATGGATGTCAAAAGTGCTTTTCTATATGGTAACATAAAAGAAGAAGTTTATGTGTGTCAACCACCAGGCTTTGAGGATAATAAGCACCCAGAATGGGTATATAAGCTTGATAAAGCTCTTTATGGGTTGAAACAAGCACCTAGAGCCTGGTATGAGACCTTATCAAACTTTCTTCTACAGAATAATTTCACTAGAGGCTCCATAGATAAAAACTTTATTTATTAAGAAGGTGGATCAGCATAAGCTACTTGTTCAAATTATGTTGATATTATATTTGCATCCTCTGATCCCAAATTGTGTGAGGAATTCCAAAACTTAATGCAATAGAAGTTTGAAATGAGTGCAATGGGAGAATTACAGTTCTTTCTAGGTTTGCAAATCAAACAAAAAGCTGATGGAATTTTCATTCATCAGTCTAAATACACAAAAGATCTTTTGAATAGTTTGATTTACAAAACTGTAAACCCTGTTCTACTCCCATGTGCAACACCACACAATTGGATGTTGATCAAAAGGTAAAGATGTTGATGAAACTCTTTACAGATGTATGATTGGTTCCTTGATGTATTTAACAGCTTCTAGACCAGATATTATGTTTGCTACATGTGTTTGTGCTAGATTTCAGGCTGCACCTAAGGAGTCTCATCTGATTGTAGTCAGAGGATCTTTAGATATCTGCAAGGTACACAATCTCTAGGCTTATGGTATTCCACTGGACATTCTTGCAAATTAGTTGCTTTCTCTGATAGTGACTATGCAGGTGTAAGTTGACCAGGAAATCAACTTCTGGTGGATGTCAATTCCTAGGCAAACTGTTTGATTTCTTGGCAGAGTAAGAAACAAACATCTGTGCTACATCCACTGCTGAAGCCGAGTACATTGCTGCTGCAAGTTGTACATCCCAAGTACTCTGGCTTCAGAATCAACTTTTGGATTATGGCATTACAGAGACTAAGACTCCATTATTAATGGATAGTGCTTCAGCTCTTTGCATTGTCAAAAATCCAGTCCAGCACTCTAGGACCAAACATATAGAAATTAGACATCATTTTATAAGAGATTGTTTTGAAAAGGGTCTAATTAATCCTATGTTTGTGCCTAGTGCTGATGAGCTTGCAGACATTTTTACTAAGCCTTTGGATAGTTCAACTTTCCACAACCTGGTGTTAAGGCTTGGTATGCTGCAGCTAGAATAAGTGACAACTACTGATGATCTCAGTAATTACTGATGATCATTGGTAACCATGTCACATATAAGTACTGATGAGTTATTTTACCCTCAGTAGTTTTATAACTACTGAAGGCTAAATGCTTTAAGTACTGTACTTTATCTGTTCTAAACTACTGATGTAGTTACAACTACTGAAATCAGTAGAAACAGATAAGTACTGATGTTCTATGAAAAAACTGAAAACAGCACAAAAGGCTGATGAGTAAGTGTTGAGGACAGTATGAAACAGCTGAAAGGCTATGAATTGACGACAACTACTGATGAGTACTCTCTCTTCAGTAGTTCATAAACTGCTGTTTCTTCATAAACAACTGAAGCAATACCATGTCTTCAGTAGTTTCACAACTACTGATGACTAACACCAAGTCTTCAGTTGTTTACAACAACTGATGGCACAACCAGGGTCTTCAGTAGTTTCACAACTACTGATGACTAATACCAAGTCCTCAGTTGTTTCAACATCTGAAGTCCAACTTGTCTTCAGTAGATTTTTAAACTACTGATGCCTAAATCAGAGACTTCAGTTGTTTCAACGTCTGATTGTAAACACCATGTCTTCAGTTGTTTTATAACTGCTGACCACACCAATACCATCAGTCGTTTCAAACCTCTGAAAGTTAATACCACGTCATCAGTTGTTTCAAATACTGATGACTAAACCAATACCTTCAGTCGTTTCATAACCCGTACCCTATATATATCTGATCCCTCTTTCAGAGTTTTTCATTCTTTCACGACCTAAAATTTCAAAAGCTCTGAAAATCTTTCACCTTCATTAATGGAGACCATGCAACTCAAGCCTCGACACAACTTTGTCGCGTACCTCACTAAATCGCCCTTCTGGACCAAATTCGATAATGCTATAGATCTTATGGTCCAATCACCACTGAAAACGGCCTTCCTCCTAAATCCAATCATTTATGCCGATTCGCTACATCAGTTTTGGACGAATGCACTGTTAATGGAGAATCTATCCATTCGTCCATCAACTCTCATAAGGTGGTCATCTCTACTGCTACCATCCGCCAGATATTACTACTAGATGATGCTGCCTACCCTGTTGGATATCCTAAGCGCCAACTTGATCTTTCATTTGGACAACATGGATATCAAGGCGATCTTAGTGCTTCGACCATCCTGAAGAAACATTTTCCAGATGCTGAACGCTTGATATTTCATATGGTAAATGTTTGCCTGGCCTCGAAGACTTCTTCTTGGGATCAACTGTCTTCCAGATGGCAACAGGTACTGTTCTCTATCCTTGAACAAAAACCACTAAACTTTTCTGAAATATTTTTCTTGAAATCAAGGATATGGCCACAAAACCACTTTCTAACCGTTGGATATTATATCCTCGGTTTATAATGGCCATAATAGAGAATCAGCTTATGCTGAGGGACTAGTTGGTCTGGGAGTCCCTGCTTTGGCTGTATTGCCGGAGGTATACTCCCGACACAACACTGACCAAACTCTTAAACAGGCTGCCAAGCTGCGCAAACCCACGCAGCTGGAACCCACAGCCTCCACTTCCACATCCAAAGTCCCCTCCAAACCCACAAAGAAGAAGCCTAAGAAGGCTACTCAGGGAGTTGAGTCCCCTGAGGATGCTCCTGCTGCACCAAAGCAGGTTATCTCTACTGGAAATAACCCCCCAGTAGAGACTATGACTCCACCAACCGAAGCCGCTCAGGTTTCCTCTCAAAAGGAACCTGATGCAACCACTCAAAGGGAAGCCACACTGCTGGGATCCTCCTCACTTGAGGGGATTACCATTGAAAAGCACCACTCGCCCCGGGTGCACACTGCTTCCACACCCTCTCCTGATGCAACCGCCCCTCAAAGCCCTACAATAATTGTTGCAAAAGTGCTGACGCAGTTGCATTCCTCACCCCCCACCCAGACACCAATCACTACTGGGATAACCTCAACACCTGAGGGGGAGGATCACAATGCTTCTGTCAACCCACAGCACAGGGGTTATCATGTTCCATCTCCTGGTGTAGACAAGGAGGTGCGAACTTCTGGTGAGGCTGCCACTGCCTCTGACTCAGCAAATGACCAGGGTGCAGTTGGTAACATCTCTAAGACCTCACCAGCGGCAACAGCTGATGAAGGACATAGTCCTGAGGCTGGAAGTCCCCAGAACCAAGAACAAGGGGCACATGCTATAATTGATCTACACTCAAGGCATGTTAATCCTGACTCTGTCAGGAGGTCAGGTGATTCAGTATCAACTGATGATGACCTGAGCTTCTTCTATGATGTAGTTGCTCAAAACACCATCCTAGAGGATGAGGTTAGCAGACTCAAAGAGCTGCTGGCCAAGATGTCTCAGGATGAAAGTCCATCTGCCACCACAATACACCCACAGATGGCACCTTCTTCTGAAGGTCCCCTAAACACTGAGCCAATACATACTTCCAAGCCACCAGCCTCTGCTTTTGGCACTGATTCTCAGGAACAGAACCATCCTGATCAATCAGTTGCTAACCTTCAAAAAACCCTACCTCTCATCACTCCCATGATCACAGATATAGTGATCAAAGCCATTGATGAGAGGCTTCCTACAATAATACAACCTGGTGGAGGAGTTGGTGACCAAATCACTTTCTACTGCTCAAACCCTTGCACCCAATGCAACCAAAAAGGGGGGGGAGAGTCAGTCAGTTAAAGGAAAAAGGAAGAGGACAGATGGGGAGAAGGAGAAAGAATCAGAGAAGGTAAATGAGAAGGAGTTGGCTGTTATAAGTGTGGAGGAGACTGAGTTTGATCATGAGAAGGAGAAGGAGAGTGAGAAGAGAGCTGAAGTGAATGAAAGTCAAAAAGACTTTCATGTCACATATCAAAAGAGGAAAGGAGAGTCTGAGAAGGAGAAGGAGCTGAATGATATGGTGAAAGAAGCTGATGCCAACCATAACCGTTCAATGGATAAAATCATTGATCAGTTATATAGGCAGGGTTTTGACATCCAACAACTAGACTCCGAGATCAGAAGGTTGGAGACAGAGGAGATCAACTCAAGATGGGCTAGTTATGATGCCTTAGAAAGAGAAAGGCTGGAGATAATGATTAGATTTGTAGCCAAATACTTGGGAAGATCTCTGATAGAAATAAGGGCCTGGACCAGGGACAACATCTTGGCAATAACCACCAAGATTTGTTCGTCTGAAGCATACTCCAAGGTTTAGTGATTGAGGCATTAAATGAAGCTGGGGTTGGGAACCGAAAAGAACTGACAAAATTTACTAAAGCCTCCCTTACAGCCAAAATGCTAAAACAGTCTGAAAAGCCTCTATCCTCAAAATCACTACCTCCACAACCCACTAAAACAACCCCTTTACCCTCTAAACCAACCATCCAACCCACAAAACCAAATCCTTTACCCCCAAAACCCACTGCCAGTGATGTACCTAGACAAAAGAAAAGAAAGGTACTGAGGGCTGATGAAGAAGAAGAGGAGGATGAAGACAGACTGCCACTCTCTGCAGTTATCACTTTGCCTAAGGCTAATCCAATGTCCATCACTCCTGCTTCTCAAATGCATGATGTGATGATAAAGATTGAAGAGGAACAGATGCAAAGACATGATGAGGAAATGCTGAAAAGCATTGACAAAGCATATGCCACATCCTCTTCAATGATTAGCATGAAGAAAGAAGTCTTAAGATTGTACACCCTTGCTAATACCTTTCAATACCAAAGGGAAAAAGTAAGGATATGGCCTGATCCTAGGGTGGCACACAGGATTGTCAAGAAAGAAATTCCTTCAAAATACAAGGGCCAAGTGAAGAGGGTTGTCGACGAAGACATCACTGTGGTTCTTGTAGTGTCCCCTTGGGAAATTGTAGAAGAGTTCAAGAAAGCTTATGAAGCCAAACAACCACCCCAAAAGATGTTGGAGAATAAAATCATAAAGAAGGGATTGGTTTACAAAAGACTTGAAAACTTCAAACAAGATGAGCTCAACCTGCTCTTAGAAGGGACTCATCCAGATGAGTTTGCTTACAGACAAATAACCACGGTTGAGCTCAAGAATGGAAAACAGGCCAAGTACATCTCTGAAGTGTATGGCCGAGAAGGATTGTTTGATGGTGTGCCCGAGGTGCTGACAATGGATGAGCAGATCATGTTTCTAAGGGCTTACACCAGGGAATCCTATAGGCTGATACACGGGAAGTAGATCTCATGGTTGGGGTAACAGCTCAGTGTCCAAGTCCCCAATACAGAGCTCCCAACCATATCATGCAAAACAGATCATCAGAGACTTCTTCCCACGGCCGGTGCTGAAAAAGGGTCACTTCTCATCTGATCAAGAGGATAAAAAGACCAATCTATCTGCCAAAATAAGTGGGACTCGTCAATAACTTAGAGGTTTTGGCTGCATTGGTTCAGGGGGAGTTTGTTGGACCAAAAGAACCAATGAGCCTGATCAGAGAAACCTCTAAGTCCCACAGGACATCACAACAGCTGAAGAAGACCTGATCAGCTGTTCTACAAAGTCTGAAGAATACAACTGCTGAAGTATTTCTGAAGTACTGAAGACAAAGACTGAGACAACAGCTGAAGATCTAAAGTCTGAAGACTTCAACAAGTACTGAAGACAAAGACTGAAGATCAACAGCTGAAAGACAAAGTCTGATGTTCAAGTACTGAAGACATCAGCTGATGCTAACAGCTGATGACAACAGCTGAAGAGGGCTTCTTCAGTTGTTGTGATGGTTTTTCTTCATCAGTAGTTTTCTTTTCCTTTCAGTAGTTGTTTACTTTTCTGTAGTTTTGTTTCCTTTTCAGTACTTGTAAACAACTGAAGAGGTTGTTCTTCAGTTGTTGTAGTATCAGTAGTTTTATGTTTTTCAGTAGTTGTAAATAAGATGTTTAACACTTAGGAACATTTGTAAGAAGATGTCAGTTGTTGACATCTTCAGTAGTTGTTAAACATCAGTAGTTATAAAACGTTACATGTCACTTTCAAGTGACATCAGCCTACGTCATTCTTTCCTTTATAAGGAAAGATGACTCACCTGTAATCGTGCCATTGAGGCCGACAATCTTAATGCAATATTCCTTTTGTCTGATATTTCTCTCTCTATAACAAAATTCTTTATCGCTTTATATCGAATGTTCTTGCTTGAATTTGTCTAATTCTGAGCTATTCCGCTGCTATATTTGTTCAATCGATTAAACCAAGAGGCTGAGATCCTAACAGAGGTTTTGGGTGCTTAGATTGGCATTAGCCTTTACAATAATCCTGAAACAAAGTCTTCAGGAATGATCAGTGGAGACTTTGTCATAGTTCGAGTTTCATATCAGCCTCAGTGATAGCTGCCATTTGAGTTGTTAAGTATTTTGTGTGTGTAAGGGATTTAAAATGGTGAAATCTTTATCAAATGCCTGAAATGCTTTATACGAAATGCAGGACTGTTGAAGGAGTGATGCACTTTACAACACAATAACACAACTGATGTGAGTTTTATTCTAAATTGATTTATAAAGTTTTATTATAGAAATGGTTCGGGTCAAGACGGAATACGGGTCTAATTAAAAGTTGGGTTTTCTTTTTGTTCGGGTAAGAACACATAGACCTAAAAAACCAAAAAATATTTAAAAATATTAAACCACCTAATTTTCATAGTGGAATTGGGATTCTAGAAGTCATCAAGGCTGAACTTTCTAAGAGGGATTTAATATAAGAAAACAAGATTTAGAACCCGTAAACACCAAAAGTAGTCAATTGTGTTTATTCAAAAGCCTTTGGATAATGAATAACGATAAGCTAGTCACATGCAAGTACAAATAACAAATTGGCAAAGATTAAATGGCCTGAACCTCCAATTTCAACCTAATCAGGGCCGCTTTGTTAAATCACTAACTATTTTTCAACCAATAGTGAGCAACAAGCATTGTCCCAACAAAACAGCTACTCTATCTATTATAAAAAAATTGTTGAACGCTTGGTACAATTAAAAGTTTTAATTTAATTTTCCGTCTATCTTCTATTTAATAAATACATTAATTACAAATTATATTATTTATATTTTTAGATTAAATATAGTTTTTTAATAGTTAAAGAAAGAGTTGACACGAATCAATCCTTAGTTGAGACCTATTTTATTATTGATCTTCATTTTGTTCATTTGTTTTGTTTCAGTTGTAAAAGTAGTTATAATTTACTGTTTTCATTTGCTTCTATTAGTGTAGTTAATCATAAACAAACAGTTCCTACGGATGTTCCATGGTTCCACCTTTCATCCTTCCACCATCATTCCCCTTCCTCGACCTGCCTTCATTGCCATACGTCCTTTTGCTTGAAATCCTCACACTCGCACTTCCTTCGATCATTCCATCCTCACATTCCTCCTTTACGAAGCTCATGCCCCCAACTATCATCTCCTTTAATTCTTTCTTTGTTGACTCCCCTCTCCATGGTTCATTCCACATGCTCTTATTGTGAAAGCACCACAAAGGTGGCGCTAGGTCTAGAGCACACATTTGTCGACCAATCAACTAGGAACCACAACGACGTATATGCTGCAAAACTATAATACAAAATCGTTAGTATAGTAGGATATAAAATTTAGATATTTCAACCGTTCTCTTTGTATTCTCAATCTCCCTCTTTTTCTTTAATTTTTGGTGAAAATATACTGATGCTTCTGCTAAAAACATATTTATGCTCGTGGATGAGTAGGGTGCATTTTGGTGTTTAGTTTTTGTTGCAAACCCAATGCCTCACCATCAAGAAACTTTATTCAAATCAACTTCCCCTTAGAAATTCTAATTAGAATTCAAGAGGTTTTTAATTTTTATCATCAAAATCATGATACTGTAGCAGGTGCGATAGTCGTGTTTCTGGGAGCATTGTATGCGCGTGTAAGAGGAGATGGTGGTGTGACTCGTCAACCTTTTGTATATAACTAGTTTATTTATGAGATAACTTTGTAAAATAGCAATCAATTTTTAAAATTGTTTTAATTAATTCATTTAAATTTGTTTTGTCCTATTTAGGTCACTCATAAAACCTTTGTCATGATCATTAAAATTTTAGGATTTTCTTATTAGTTCATTTATAGACTGCAAAATCTATAAAAAAATTGAGATATTTAAAAAATTAACAATATTTATAGAAAATCAAATTATTTGAAAAAATCATAAAAAATGCAAAGAATACGAGTGACCAAATTGAAATACTTTAAAGTTTTTAATGGGTTGATTAGAACAAATAAAAACATTAATTATTTGATTGGAACAAATAAAGAAAGAATAATCAATTAAAACACTTATATAACTTGCTTCTATTTTATGAAGTTTTTGCTGAGTTAATAATTTTTTCTCATATACTAGACATGTAATTGAGTTTAACCAAGAAAAAGACGATGTCGGTTAGTGGAATTTCAAAAAAAACAAACGCGTGAATGACTTTCAAGAAAAGATAATTGTTTTATTTATGAAGGTTTAAAGTAGAAACATGCATATTAAATTAACACAAAGGACGAACAATGCAATTTATTCTATATAAAAGAAACAAATAGAGCATATTAAGAACTTATGATACGTACATGTAATAGAGCATGAAATAACTACACATGTTCTTGCAACTATTTATAAAACACATACATACAAATAAAAACACACTACTTATATTTTTTTTAAAAACAAAATACAAAGTAGACTAAAAGAGTATTAATTCGTTTACATCACAACCCAAATTTAGAATAGCAATATTTAAGTCATGTTTTGAGTCATCATCGTCATAAATTCATCCATATCAATCACACCATCTTTGTTAGAATCAACAACTCTCACCATTTTCTGACAATCTTGCAAACTACACCTCTCTCCTAGCCTCTTCATCAGTTCATAAACTTCCTCAACACTTATCTTCCCATCTCCATCCATATCAAATGTCCTAAACGCGCTTTGCACATCTATCGCCTTCACCCCGCCACCCTTCCTTTGCACCTCCATAAACTCCTTGAAATCAATGAAACCATCGCCATCCAAATCTGCAACCTCAAATATCTTTTGTACATCCCTTTCTGTGCCTCCTTGTCTCAAGGCTCTAATTATAGTCTTATACTCGCCCCTTGATATCTTACCATCTTTATCACGATCAAACTTGTCGAAAACACGCCTTATCTCAGACACGTTTGGTTGGAACATAGGCAGGCCGGAGGATTGCCTATCAATACCTGAGAACATCCTAGATGGCTTACGAAGAAACTTGCGCTTCGAGATGTTGTATTGCAAGTCAAGAAAGCTTGTTTTCGACATTGTTTTGATGGTTGGCTTTAGATGGCTAGCTATAAAACAAGAAAGTGATAATATAAATTGTAGGGGTAGATGTTCAGATGCCTAAGGGTATTAAATGATTGAATATTGTGGGAAGCAACTTGTTGGGAGATAAAAAGATAGAAGGGATGTAAACCTTGTGGCATGACAAATGATTTATGATAAAGTATTCTTATTCTTTGTGTGATTTAAGAAAGCAAGTATTCCTTGTGATCCATTGGCACCAAATATATAATATTCTTCCTAACTAAACTTGTTACAAGATTAATGATCAATATTAATATACTGTCCTTTGAACTTAGAGATCAGGGCATAAACATGTTGAAAGCAACGACTAAGCTACAACTTGACTCGTTAAATTTATAAAATCTTGAGCTAGGCTCGTTTTTATTTCTGTATCTAGAGTTGAGCTTGACTTATTCATTATTTATCTGATTATATATATTTATAATTATATAACATAATATATATCAGTTAGTATTGTATCATGGTTATATATAATTACAGTTATTATGTAGCTATATAACTAAAATATTTAAATAAAATGGATTCATTTATATCTTGCAATCACAATCAATACCAAGTGTGAAGCTCACGTTTGAGGCCATTCATCAAACGAGCTCCACCTTATGCTAAAGTTTGTTAACATCTATTCAATTTGAAATTTTAAATAGGGTATGGTTATAGTAATAGAATATTTAATTTAAAAAGGTTAAGAATGATTGTAATCTTGACACGTATTCTTCTATTGTTTTAAACAAGAGATTGTTTTGATCATAGTGTCAAATATTTCAGCTTATTCTGTCTTATACATTTATTGGGTCAAATATTAATTTAGTATGTAATGTAATTTACATCATTTGTTATATGTATTTATGTCTATGTTTTACTTGCTAGATCATTTTATGTTATTTTTATCATTGTTTTTATTAATACATAAATTTTCATCGATCATTATGTTTTACAATTAGAAATACAAAATGATATACTTTCAACCATTTATTTTTCAAAACTCAATGTTGAATATAACACAATTTGTTATTTTTGTTATTGTGTTTTTTATAGATTATATAAAATTCTTGTTATCTATTATTGTATTTTACGATAGAAGTAAACAAGTCAACCATAGGAAACGTGTCTTAAGTTAGATAAATAAACTATTTTAAAATTCTAAGGTTGACTTGAGATTTAGGGTTTAATTAATTTGGGTTTAACAAAAAATTTAAAGTTGTATAATTAATTTTTCTTTGTAACTTAAATAAATAAAATATAATAAATTGATTAAATAATATGATTGAACTTTTAATAATGATCTATAACAAATCTACTAAAATGATTAAGTTATACTTGAATAAAATGTTTAATTTATAATGAATTAATAAATAGAATTTAAATATTTAAGTGTAAAAAATAGTTAATTTTATAATTATATATATAATAAATTAGATTTGTTATATATTTTGATTTGAAACATTTGAAATAATATTTTTTTGTTATTAAGAATTTTTATAAATATCAGAACTTATAAATAAATTGTTAATCCTTTTTATTGATTTTTATAAAATTTCATAACTTTTAATCTAAATATTATGAAATTATATTATTTGAAATTTCCAAAAATTATAAATCCAAAACTTCTGAATTTACCCAAAGGTCCTTTTTTTGAAGTCACTTAAGTGTCACAAACCATCAATCCCTAAATCTCTAATCTCTAATGATCGCCACCACTTGAGATCACGTAAGAAGGAAGAATCAAAGGTGATGATAGACATATTGAAAGCGTAAAAGAAGAAATTGAAAAAATTGGTGGCGTCATAAGTTTAGGCAAGCAATGAGGAAGAAGTGAGGAAATAATTAGAGTTTATTGAGATGACGAAAGGAACTAACCAACGACCTGGTCATAAAAACAAGTCAAAAGATCCATCTGTCACATGTAAAGAGGTTAAATGGGTTTAGGCAGAAAAATAAATGGGAGGTGCTCCGATAAGTTGCCAAGTGATAAAAATTTAATTCATTTATTGTAATATATAGAATATATATAGATATAGATGTCACAAAAATATCATCTTCTGTAATCTTAGTTTTTTCTTAATCGGGTACTGTTTTCTTCAATGTTTGTTTAATTACTCTTCTGCTCGTAAACGCAATGCAGACATTGGGTTTAGTAATAATGATATCCACTAACATATCAAAACTAGCCATCACCTCATCGTAGTAAGTGATGTAAGGATTGGTATACATAAAAAACTTTTTATTTGATTGAGAATTATATGTCTCGGACATTCTAGTTACTTTTAGTCAAATAAATTGAAGTAACCAAACACAACTAGATACACTAGCAAATAAAGAACTATTAGCAATGGATAAAATGACTTGTGAAAACTATGAATCATCATAAATCCATTGGTGATATGTGTTGCAAAACATAGAATGTGTAAATAATTTATTGTAGGGTTATTAGAGAAATTTAACAAGAGAATTGTAGGTATCAGTAGAATTCATTGAGGGGTTACCAAGAGACTGTATCATCGACAACTACCCCAATTTCAGAAATTAAAATGTTTTTCAATAGAACCTAACAGTAAATTTACCGACGAGTTATATGTGTTTAAAAAGAGGTATGCTTCAACAATGGATTAACAATGCCTATTTTACCAACGAAATCGCCATTGGCGGATTAAGTCCAGTTATTTGTTCGTTTAGTCGGAAATCCGGAAATGATTTTTGCAATTTTTTAATACAAAGCATTGGTAAATTATTTCAACTTTCTAGAAATTAAAATATATGTTACTTTTGGAAAATAAGAAATTTGAAAATCTATATTAATCGGTGAGAGTTTGTATTGATACTTGCATTAGGCTTGGTGTCAACATATGTCTTGTATAACTAGTTATTTTAATCATATTGTTTAAGAAAATATTAGAGGCTTGATTCGACCATCATAATAAGAGATTTTGTTTAGAAGCATACCCACGATGACTAACTATTTCATTTTTGTAGATACTAGCCAATTTTGCGACTCTATAATCCTCACGAATATGTATGAAATTTGTTGGTTAATCAATTGGTCAACGATTAACCGAATGCTATCACAACCACTTGTAGTATGAGGCAATTTTATGATGAAATCCATGGATAACTTTTTTCTTACTTCTACATGGGAATTTTAGGATGAAAAAGTAATCCAAAGGGACGTTGATGCTCAACTTTGATCTTTGAACAAGCAAGTCATTTGGACACATAAAGAGCCATGCCCTTTTTCATACCAAGCCCCTAATACTGATTAAGAAGATTCATGCACATTTTATCCGCACCGGGAAGAATGAAATAATGAGTTTATGAGCCTCGTTCATAATGATGGTTTGGAGATTATCACGATTATGAATCCAAAGACGATCTAAGAAGTAGACCATTGTTCAACATCACATCACATTTTATCATATATGTTGCCTTCACCGACTGAAGCATATTGAGCCTCAAGAATACGGGTTTTGAGATCAGATTGAAATATGGCATAATTATGCATAACACAATTTATATGACTCATGCTTTGGCTACAACATTCGCTTCTCTAGGGTGGTAGTGAATCTCTAGTCATAGTCGTTAAGTTTTGACCCATCGTCGTTGCATCATGTTAAGTTCTTTTTGATTGATGATATGCGAGATAATCTTATGATTAGTGAATACAACAACTGGGTGCCATAAAGATAATGTCTCCTAGATTTTGAGTGTTTTCGAAAACAACGACAACTAATTTGAGATCATGGGTTGTAGCCTTAACAACATTCCTGCATACGTTGAAAGTATGGACATTACGAACACAGTTAGTGCATAGACGTTAGTGTGTGTTAGCAGGATGATGATATTTTAAAATGTCTCACTATGGAAGGTTCCAGTGTAAGGCTTCTTCATTGGTGATTGGTTAATGCCAATTGAAATATTGGAGTGACTTGGTTTACTGGGACAACTAGGGTAACCACACCAAAGTTATGAGATGCCTTCCTTTTCTTGTTCTTGTAGGATTTAGGCTTTTCTTCTTTGATTGTTTCAACAGTTGTTTTCCATTAGTCTTATTACTATCTTTTCTTGTTAGTGACCATCTTTCACATGGTTGTGAGTTAACCTCACAAGTCAACCAAATGATAGGTGTCTTGAGTTAAATGAATAAACTACTTTAAAGTTCTAAGGTCGACTTGAGATCTAAGGTTTCATATAGGGATTTGAGTTTAACAAATAATCTAAAACTGTATAATTAATTTTCTTTGTAACTTAATTAAATAAAATATAATAAATTGATAAAATAATAAGATTGAATTTTCAATAATGATCTATAATAAATATGGTAAAATGATTAAATTTTACTTGAATAAAATGTTCTATTCATAATGGTTTAATAAATAAAATTTAAATATTAAATTGTACAATTGAGTTAATTTTATAATTATTTATTTCAATAAAACAGATTTGTTATGTATTTAATTTAAAAATATTTGAAATAATATTTTTCGTTTTATAAGAATTTTTATAAATATCGGAAGTTATAAATAAATTTTTAATCCTTTTTATTTTTATAAAATTTTACAACTTTTAATCTATATATTATGAAATTATAATTTTTTAAATCTCTAGAAATTGATTAATAATTCCTGGTATCATTAGTGTTGTAAAACTTGACCAACTTGCTTGAGTACTCGGGGTATAATAACCCGTCATTGTAGTCTTAATAATATATTATAGTATAGTATTAGCATTTCATAATCATTTTAGATAGTAAGTTAGAAGTTAAGAAAACCCATTGAGCTCCACGATTCGAATGTGTCATAGAAAGTCAGTTCAGATTATTATTTTGGGGATGAAATTAAAATAATGGGATAGAGATGAAATAATCTAAAATAAATAAATAAATATTGAAATAACCAACATAGATAATAATAATTATAAGATATAAGTAATAATCTTAGGAAGAACAAGAAACGTGAGTTGATCTTCGACCTAATCTACTCATCCTTAGTTCTTTTTTATCTCCTCCCTTATCTTAAACAACTAATATCATCGATATTAACAGTTCCCTTTCATCACATCTGATGTGATCTCGTGACGTGGGGTTAAAAAATCATGTCGAACACCACCACAACCCAAGGAGTTAATACTCTGTTTGAATTTGCTCATATCTACTAGTGATTCTGCACTTGAGGGGAAATTATAGCCAACATTGTAGCTGTAGAGATCCAACAAGTAAGTGGCCATTAGACAACCCATTCGTACCAAAGTTAACTGTTATCAACCCTCAAATCTATTACAAATTTTCTAAGTTGTGACATCATTGATGATCAATTTTTAAACAATACGATGAAGTTCCATACAATATAAACTTACAAAAAAAATGATTAGAATAATTAGTATTATTGAAGAATTGACATCCACACGAAACCTAATTTAGCATGCTCTCTTTTAAACAAATATCGGATGACAACAATGGCTACTTCACATTAAATATTTCTAATTATGAATGCCTCTGTTGCTTACGATTCTGTTAGTTTATCCCCATTTAAATTCACAACCCCCGTACTTTTTCTTGTGACCCATAAGACCACGTTTTTTGGCTTAATTCCCCTTAGCACTTCATGAATAATAGTAAACAAAACTATGATGCTAATTATCCTTATTAACCTTAAGAACACTTTGAATACTCTAAATGATTCCTACTGTACCTTTTCATTCCTGTTGTTTTAAAACCAATCATTTTCATTATTCTTATATATTAATTTAATCTAGACAATACAAGTCTGATATCTTACATAAATAGCTTTTAAATCAAAGAAGTAACAGTGATTGCAAAATAGAAAGACCTGATGAGATTATATTGAGCAATAAGTGAATTTTTTGATAAAGAATAAATATTGGGTTAAAGGATTTGAAAAGCATTTAATTGAGTTACCTCTTGTTGCGCATATAATTGCTTGGGTCAAGTCCTGGTTTCTATTTAAAAGTTAAAATAGTTTTCTGTCTAGTTAATTAAACTTTGCTGATTGTCCTTGTTGCTGCTGGTACATTGATGTTGTCTCAACTTGTTTTGATAACTAACAATGGGTCTTCTTTGGCTCTATTTATTTCATTTGTTCGGCTCCGAGCACTCCATACTTCAACTTACATTAAAGTACCTAAACCAATAATTAATGAAATAAATTAAACTAACACAGTTAAATAAATTTGATTATAAAAACATAGTTGAAACTAATGATTGCTACATTGATTTTTCTTTTTATAGAACAATTTTATAGGAAATTCAAGCATATTATAAATATCTAGAGAACTTCTGCCATGAGGGTATGATGATATTAATACATATTTAACAACGATAAAAATAATAAGACTAACACTAAAAATAATAATAACAATTGGCGGGGTTATGATTTTAGAGGATGACAAGTAAGATCATTACTTGATTCTAATTTAAGCACAAATTACTCGTTGTAGATTTGTAAGCGTGTCGGTAGAATTTTAGGTATTAAGAGAATTAGACAGTTAGTCAGGTACCGATGTCCTTTGATACTTTTGTGTGCTTTA